>CM031242.1:428018282-428668482 GCA_018340775.1 Taxus wallichiana var. yunnanensis | reverse complement strand
TTACAATAACACCTATCATGCCTCTTTAAAAATGGCGCCTTTGAAGCATTGTATGGAAGAAAATGCAGAACCCTGCCACATTTGGGACAAAGGCTGAGGACAGAGAGGTAATTGGGCGAAATCCTTATGGAAATGGAAGCAAAGAAATCAAAATGATTCGGGAACATCTAAAGGAGGCTGCCAATAGGCAGAAGAGCTATGCAGACTCAAGCGGGTTGACAGCATTATAAACTTGGAGAGAAGGTCTTTCTTGGGTGAAGCCGAAAAGAGCTCCATAACTTTGGCAAGGTCGCTAAGTTGTCACCACGTTACGTGGGACCTTTTGAAATTATTGAAATAATCAACCCCTGTAGCTTATCGTCTAAAGCATTACCTCCGCTTTGTCTCAAATGCATGATGTTTTTCATATTTCTTTGCTTAAGAAATACGTGATGATTAATCACATGTGCTAAATTGGAATTCCTACTGCAGTCCAAGACCCGGAATAATCGTGGTTAAGCATCCTACCAAATTTAGACAATTATCAGTCTATTGTACAGTTGTCTTAAAACGCTGTTTTTAAGAGAGAATCTGTTTTTGGTATGAACTTATGAAGGAAAGGACAATAACTGAACTTTGTCCTAAGAACTCCTTGACTTGTTAATCTGATCATCGGGACGATGATACTTTAAGGAGGGAAGAATGTAATACTCTGATTTTGTATGTTAACTTGGTGAATGTTTTACATACTGTTATAGCTTTTGGAATGAAAGCAAATATGTTAAGATATGTTTTGATCTTAAGAGAATGTGTTGCTAAATTTGGATTCTTGCATACTGTGATTTATTGCATGGGACAGCGAACACTGTACTTGTGTGCTTGCTGATGTGGCGACAGATTGTCGTATAATTGCTTGCTCTTGTGCTGATTGACAGCATACCCAGAATCAATTCCATTGATTCAAGTATGCTGAGGTCCTCTTGTGTTTTCTATGTTAATTCACACTTGAACTGGACTAGGATTATTATAAGAGTGCAGCGCCTGATTACAGACGTGAACAGCTAGCACGAAAATGTCAACGACAGGGGTTCGATTCTTGAACCCTGTACTGTCGAATTCGGGACCTCGTGGGGCGAGAAATGCCTGGACACGGGTGGCCTTGGCATGTAATCGGAAGGACGGAACGTCCTGCTCTGCGTTAGCATGGATGTTAGCAAGGGGCTGGAAGGAAGTTGTTAGTGTTAGTGGTTAGTGTGAATTAAACCTAAACTAACCCTAAGACCTAACATACATCCTACACTACTATCCTAGTGGATTTTTAAATTATATAAAAAAAAGGGGGAAAAATAAATCTAAATCCTAAAACCTAAGGTCTAACTAAGACCTAGGTCGAATGAACTATGTAACCTAAAACTAATCCTAAGTTAAAGGGGTACGCAGACCCTTGGGAAGAAAAGGATAAGGATGGTTAGGAGGCATTCATTGGCATTTATGAACTGTCCCTTCGGGGACGGCGCCAGTTTTGGCGGGACAGGTAGGAGATGGAGGTATCCGTTTGGAAGCTTGGCTAAGCTCATTTGCATGGAAAAATTTAAAATTGGAGACTTGCCAACCCAAGTGGCGGTGGCGTGGAAAATGAGGAGAAAGGCAAGCCTTTATTGCATTAAAGGTTTTTGGTCCTCGCGACCAGCTTGCCTTGGAAGCAGCGTGAGGAAATTTTGATTCTCATTTTTGTTGATTCGAGCTTTTTGCAAAATTGCTCTGCATTTGGTTTCTTGGTTTGGTTTAGTCGAACCAGCTCTTGCATTTGACATTTTCTTGGAAGTTTTGAGGCTGTGGATAAGCCAGAAGAAGGAAGGGAGTGCTGGGAATATTGTGTTGCCGTTGTGGAAGAAAAACGCGGCAAACAACGTTTTCTTCGAGCTCTGAAAAAGATATCTCAGGCACGTTAAGCCCTTCTCTTTAAAATCTTTGCTTTGATTAAATGTTTCATTAAAACAACCCTGCTCTTGGGTTGGGATCGCATGATTGTTGTTGAGTTGATTGGAGATGGATTTTATTGGTTCTTGCTTCTTTTCTTTGGGAAATGTTAATGAGATTTGATTCTGGTTGCTCTGCCTTGATTTGTTCTTGCTCGAATCATGTTGGAAATGATTTTCAGTCTTGATTGTTATTGTATAAATGGTTGAAATGTGGATATTCCTTTCTCTGTTCGTGTTGTTTGAAAATGGAATAGACTGTGCAATCGCCTTATGGTGAAATTGTTCTTTAAATACAATCTTTTCTTGCTGTTATATGAGGAACTGTCCGCGCATGTAAACAAAAAGAGACAAGTGGAGATACAGTCGTATATATTTCTATGAAATGGGTTTCATTGAATCTTGCTGTCATTTTGGAAACAATAGGGAAATATTGTCTTGACTGCTGAGTTGGGTTGTCTTGTAGTTCTTGAATGATGTATCTTCCCGTGTGCTGGACGTTTGACAGTAAGGGAAAATTTATTGATTATATATATATATATATATATATATATATATATTGTGACTGTACACTTTCTTTTATGAGTTGTTTCCACTTCTGAACAACCGTGTATTGTTAACAAACGGAAAGGAAGAGAATAATGATTGATGAAGTAGTTCTTATAGAATCTTTCTTTTGAGAAAGTAGACCCTTCTTCTTGTATTGTTTGGGTTTTGGTTGGAAGTGGCATTCGAGTTTTCTGTGAGTAATTGAACTCGAACCATAGGAAGTTTAAGCACTAATATTATTGCTGTACCTCTTCTTGAGTAGAAACTAAGCGAATACGTATTGGGTATTCATGGAATAAGGAAAAAGACAACTGTTTTTCCTTCTTAAATTTATTTGGGGATTTCGTTCTCCTTGTTGAAAGAATAAGGTAATTTCACTGTGTTATATAATGCTGTTTGGTCTTCTTATATGAACTGCTGACACAGTTTCCACTTGATTGAATTCTATGCACAGAATGTATATATATTTCAAGTTACTATGATGGAAAAATGGATTTCATTGCGTATTATGGTTGAGAGTTTGTTTTGATAAGAACGGCTGTTCCGTTATCCTTATAATCAGTTGTCTTGTTGAGATGAACACGGATTAGGTGTTCGATTCTCGTTTTGAACAAATAATGTTTCTTAGTGAAATTAAAAGAGAATGAATTCTTTGTTTTCTGCCTGCTTTTTTATCTGGTGAAATTCATCGTCATGTGAATAATGGATTGCTGTAGGTAACAGTAATGAATAAATATTATTCTGAACGGGGTACGTTACTAAGAATTAGATCATTATGTGATTAAGTGATTGCATGGTTGAAATACTGTTTCTGTTTAGTATGCAGCGAAAGAAATACAATTTTCTTTATTATGGCAATTATATGGTATGTAACCTTATATTGTTGATCTCGGATGTACTTAATGTTGTACTAATATGTTTTGGATCCTTAAAGGAGTCTGATTCCAATGAAGTATGAATATGAATGGTGAGTTCTTTCTTGTCTTCGTTTAAAGCTGAATATTTATGAAATTATTCATGCTCCCGGAAAGTGAATTCCGAGTGGATTTTGTAAGTTTCACTCTGAACTGTTATCTTAAATTGAATTTCGTTTGGATTACACTGTTAGGACAGTCATGTGGAAGGAAATAGAGATATGAACGAATGTTTTAGAAAAATGATCTTTCTCTTTCATTTAGTTGGAATTCTGGAATTCGTGAATGATGAATTTTATAATGCTTAGATGGGAGCTACTATATGCATTGCTGTTCGCTTTCTTGTCTGTACTTGAATGCTCTAAATTTAACATGCTTCATGAACGGAAATGAACGTAATGGATTTATATTCAGTTAGTTTCATCCTTTGCATTTGTTTTTAATGAAAGGCGTGGAAAAGATAACTGTATGCTGTATAGGCAGCAAGCTACTTGAATTCCTAACTTTACAAATTTTGTAAATTGATACTTGCAATGATTATGAGGAAATGGGACAGCAGTCCCTTGGCTGGTTGTGATGATATTCTGATGATTAGTGGTTATGCTGATCTCTCTTTTGTGCTTTTTGAGATTGATGTTTTGCTGTTGTTTCATAAAAGCAGGGTTCTTTTATTGAAGCTTGATTAGTTGAAGCATCTTATTTTAAGGATAAGTGCTTAAGGTGCTCGATTCATTGAATCGACCGTGCAATTCATTTTGCGAGATGGAATTTGATTAGAATGAAGACTTGGCTGTCTTCTGATGCCTCTTGATAAAACGTAAATTAAATTGTAACTGTTGCTTTTATTCC
Organism: Taxus wallichiana var. yunnanensis; assembly: GCA_018340775.1. NCBI lineage: Eukaryota > Viridiplantae > Streptophyta > Pinopsida > Cupressales > Taxaceae > Taxus > Taxus wallichiana. Next base: position 428,664,212 of record CM031242.1, on the reverse strand, counting down.
TCTTTGAGGAATTGTGAAAGAAGAAAATATATTCTTCTGTCCGTGAGTTGTATGGATTCTTTGTAAAAACTATACCCAATCAGTTGGATTGGCAAATGTACAAATTATGACTTGAAATATTGAATACAGTTACAAGTGTGATATTTTCAATAATTATATCAGTTTGATATTGTTATATAAATTGGGAATAAAATGTTACTTCTCAATTTGGAATTGTTTCGTAATCCTCGGATGGATGTTGAAATGAAACTGATATTTATTCTTACTTAAATACAACCTTTAAGTTGAATAATGCAATTAATTCATACTTGGGTAAAGATGAATTTTGAATTGACATTAAAAAAAAAAAAAGAGAAATTAAAAGGAATATGATTTTATAATCAGAGGGTATTCAGGATTAGCTTAGGAGCTAAGGAATATCAATTTAAACTGGGAGTATTTGAACTTCGTTTTCAAACCTCATTAATGATCCCGTTTGATAAAATTCAGAATAAAGGTTATTGGATGCATATGTTCATAACTAATGATCCTTAACTATGTAACGTTGAAGGGAAATAAATGAATTCATTTCTCAAGGATTAGACCTCGTTTGAATGACGTCTAATAAGTTAATATTCTGAAATAAGTTGCAGTTGGAAACATCTTGGTTAAGTTTAGTAGGTAAACTTATTATGTCCGTCGGTACGGAATGCTTAATCTAATGATTAAGAAATGGACCAAGTAAGGAAATGTAACCCTTCGGTACGAAGGAGACGATACATAACGAACTAAAGGACAGTTTAGTCCTTCTTAGTTATATACAACTGCAACGGAAACGAGGATCAAGGGATCAGCGTGGATGCTGAAAATTGCTTAAACTATTAACTCGTGGCTAAGTCACTTGAGCAGGATGTGTATTCTCGTTGGGAGAATTCTGCAGGACATTGGTATACGCCGCCACATCTGAGAAGGTGTCTTCATGAAGACGGGGTCTTCATGACGACACATGTGCAGTGACATATAGCAAATGCCCTCCGAATTAAAACATTTAGAATACATAGGCTGAATGTGTAGATCTTAGCTGGGGTGGGGATAGGGTATGATCTGGTATACGGAGTGACTCCGGAATACTAAAGGTAATCAGACACACGGAGTCGTGGGGTAACGACACCGTATGTCTGCGTATCTTTAGTTACCTGGAGTGCCTTCCTATACCCGCTCATATTACTGGCTGGTATCGAAAGTTTAAAACGGAACTTAAACAATGAGGACTGGTAGGAACCAGGAAAGACCATTCTAGATAACAGGTGAAGTGAAGTGAAGGACGTATTCCGTAGATGTGTATCACATTCGGGGAATATGATCATGCAAAGCATGTGAAAATCTTTGGCCAAAGTATCGCATTCTTTGGCTTGCGTTGTCCTTATCACTTAATTTAAGATGCAGGATGTCAGATGAATATCAGTAACAGATATTCAGATAGGCTTCTTAAATGGATCACTTCGATAACCGGGGAAGGTTATGAGAACAAGTATATAAAATATACTATGCATAAACAGACATGAAGGATCGGTTGTTGCCGAGTCATGAAATGAAGGATCGTTGAAACTCCGAGCCATGAAAATGGAAGATCGGCAGTTCATCGAGTCATTTACAGCAGCATATAGAATCTGTTATGAGATTGAATGGCATTGAATGTGTGTTCCATATTGTAAATATGTGAACAGGGAACATTCGTTTTTGAAAGAAATTGTATGATCCAAACTGTGTGGTTTGGGCAGAGAACAATTACTAAATCTCGAACGTGTGTTTGAATTTTATAATTCATAACAGAGAACGTTATTTTAAAAAAAAAAAAAAATTTCCCTTGTTCTGGTGTTTTAAATTGGGGATGTTACATCAAATAAATCTAGGTCTTCTCAGGACCCGACTAGTGCGTTATAGTTTACATCCTAGAAGCACTTCATTTGTAGGTGAGTCCTTAGTCTATTTGAGACTTGTTTTCTTTCGCATTGTTTTATCTACGATTCCGCCTTTGTAAGTTATTACAAATCCACGAACATCCTCATTCTCATAACCACTATGATTGTTTATGTCATCTAGAATAGTCCCGCTTGAGAGAATTGTAATTAGTTTTCATATCTTAGATACATCTACATAAAATAAATAAATAAATAAATAAATAAAATATATATATATATATATATAAAATCAATTCATACATCTCCACGAGTTGTTGCTCTATATATTTTTATCAAATAGTGTATTTTCTTTGAATCTTTTTGTTAATGTTCTCTCTTCTCGCACTACACACACACACACACACACACACACACACACACACACACACACACACACACACACAGCATGCGGTTTCACTTTCCATTTATTCCACGACCAATACCATGACCATTTATCATTCGCTAAAGACAAATCGCAGCGGACTCAAGGATATATAAAATGTGGTACATTTTGCAGGTTTCATGTTCGAAAGGCATTTTGGGAGATTGATAGAATGACGATGCGTGGCATAAACCTCCCAGGAGCTAGGATTCACTCTGGACTTGAAAACTTATCAACCGCTGCCCATTCCATGGGGTTCACGTCCATTGGGAGGATTTGGTTGGGAATGGGAGGTTAACAGAATGTTGACAAATAATAAGGTATGAAATAGAGATCATACAGAGATGTCCAAAATGAAAAATTCAAGAAATGCATAAGTTCCCATGTTTGAAAAGCCGAGGATGAAATGCATAAAATGTAGTCTGCAACTTTCATCATAAGTTCCCATGTTTGAAAGCCGAGGATAGTCGGCCCCTCATTTTTCATCTTTCTTTTTTAGGATTTGATGTCTTCTTGAGAGTTTTATAAGTTATTATTTCATTGCAGGTTTCCAATGACAACGACAAATATTGTGTGGCCTCCCAGTGATCAAAGAAGAAGGACAACGAACACCTTGCGACCAATGAAAGATGGTTTTCTGATTCTTTTTGTAGTCACAGGTGCCCAGTATAGGTCTGTGACACCTGTAGGCACCCCTGTCCAGATTGGTCCTCCATATTTGCATTTTTTTGAGCTTTGGTGTGACATGATACCATGCTTCATTTTTAGTTTTAGTTTTGCACCTTTGGGATCTTTGCAAAATTGCTAAGTCATTCTATCCCTTCTTTATAACTAGGGTTTCACATTTTATAGCTTAGTTTGCTTGGGTCTATTTTTGTTCTTAATTTTTTATCCATTTATTGATAAACTTACAATTAAGTATTAGGCATCTATTTATTTCAATATTTTCTTAATCATTCGGTGAACCTAACGTGATATAAATGAACCTCATACATACACATCCACACTCACTTGGGGTAATGTTGCTCATATCATTCACTCTTCATTTCATTTTGTCTCATCCACATCATGCTCCATATCTTGGTCGCATTTAGTCTTGCTTACGTTTACTTGTCACATGTACACTTCATTACACATGATAGATAGATATCTTATATGTCATTATCTTTCCATACACACATGTGCTTTCACTTGATTTATAGTTGTGATTACAAATTCTACATATCTATACACCCAATATGGATGTTTGGTGCATACCTCTTACCAGTCCCACAACGGTTCTGAGGGCATCCACTTTCGTACACTACAAGTGTTATTGTTTCATTTTCATAGCACATTACTTTATCAAGTTATACACGCCTTGACATAATTTTAATCTTTCTAACATGCTAATGGGTACTTCATGTATAGCATTTGTATTACATGACTATTTGCTTCCATGGTTGTCTGTTACATTGATTGTCATTTTTGCCACTATTTGTGGGCTTTGCCCTTTATCTTGTGTGCACACTTGTCTACTTTTGTCCTAGTCATCCTTGATTGTCTTGCAACATCGTGAGTGATGTCCCATGTTTAAAACCCATTTTTGTGGTAGGAAAAATTTTAGCGGCGAATATTCGTAGTTTGGTGAATAGTAGAATTTCATAAATTTGATTTCGGTGAATTTTAAAGAACGATAGTACCCAAGTTTCACCCAAAAATTCCATAAACAATAATTTGTCAAACATTAATGTTTCACCAAGAAATCAAGCATGTCGGGATTTGAAAACATTAATGTTTCACCAAGAAATCGCGTCGGATTTGAAAACATTAATGTTTCACCAAGAAATCTATGGAACCTTATTTGGCCAAGAAAACATTCTTGAAATTTTCGATATATACACAAAGGTGATGTTTTCCCGTAATTTTCCAATTTGTGTATTTGTGAAGTAGTAGAAAGGGATTTAGTGAATCGACATATTGTAATTTGCTTACAAAATTTCAAATAAATCTAGGTCTTTTAGGGCTCGGCTAGTGTTATAGTTTACATCCTAGAAGCACTTACTGTAGGTGAGTCCTTAGTCTATTTGAGACTTGTTTTCTTTCATGTCACATTACTTTATCTATGATTCCGCCTTTGTAAGTTATTACAAATCCTGAACATCCTCATCCTCATAACCACTATGATTTTTATGTCATCTAGAATAGTCCTCCACTTGCAGAGAATCATAACTAGTTTTCTTATCTTAGATACATCTAGATTCTACGTAATATATATATATATATATATATATATATATATATATATATAAATTCATACATCTCCATGAGTTGTTGCTCTGTATATTCCTTTTTTATCAGTGTATCTTCTTTGAATCTTTTTGTTAATGTTCTCTCTTCTGCAGTATATATATATATATATATATATATATATATATATATTGCGGTTTCACTTTCCATTTATTCCATGACCAATACCATGACCATTTATCATTATCGCTGACATTGCCTCATCCCACAGTGGACCCGAAGGATATATAAAATGTGGTACATTTCATAGGTTTCATGTTCACCAAGGGCATTTCCTTGGGAGAGATATGAGAATGGTGATGTGTGGCATAGACCTCTCGGAGCTGGGACCCACTCGGACTGAAAACTTATCAACTCTGGCTCATTTCCATGGGGTTCACGTCCATTGGGAGGATTTGGTTGGGAATGGGAGGTTAACGGAATGTTGAAAAACAATAATGTATGAAATAGAGACCATACAGAGATGTCCAAAATGAAAAATTCAAGAAATAAAAAGGGAAAAAGTTACAACAATGAACCAAAAACTAGATAATTAGCATTTGGAAAAACAAAAGACAGAAAATAGTAGTTGTGGGAAAAGTATAAACATCTTGTCACAAGCATGCTTACTTGTTACCACCATTTTCCTCACTGCGATGTACTTTAAAAAATTTTAAACCATGGAAACATAATGTATTGAATGTACTCCAAGCATGGATTTCCTTCAACAATCTGAGGAGGACAAAATGCTTTCTTTATCTTCACATTCACTTTATGCAATTTCTGTGAAAATAATTGTGTTATAAATCCATCAGAAATTGTATAGTAATACTAATTCGCTTTATTAATGTTGAGGAAAAGTTGGAATCTATCTCTCCACAACAAGAATTTTCCAAAAAATAATGTAGGGGTTTACACCACCTCTTCTTCCTCCATGAAGATTGCAGAAGTGGGATCACTCTTCGACATCTTTTCTTGTCCTTTTTGTAGCATGCTTACTTGTTACCACCATTTTCCTCACTGCGATGTACTTCAAACTTTTTAAACCATGGAAACATAATGTATTGAATGTACTCCAAGCATGCATTTCCTTCAACAATATGAGGAGGACAAAATGCTTTCTTTATCTTCACATTCACTTTTGAGCTACCTTGTGAAAATAATTGTGTTATAAATCCATCAAAAACTGTATAGTAATACTAATTCTCTTTTATTAATGTTGAGGAAAAGTTGGAATCTATCTCTCCACATAGGAAAGAATTTTTAAAAAATAAGTAGGGGTTTACATTATTTCTTCTTCCTTAAAACAAATCAGTGGATCATAGAAATATTTGTTAGTTTAGCATATTAGCATTTTTTTGTTAGTTTTTTTCAACTCTCCTTTGATGTACTTCAAAGTCCTTTTATAGGCCTTAAAAAGTAGGAGAAACCATAAAGTATTGAATGTACTAGAAGAATTTATTTCCTTGAATTTTAATCAAGGGACCAAATGTTTTCTTTATCTTCACATTCATACGAACTTCTGTGAAAATGAAATTTTGTTATAATCCATAATAGAAAATAAAGTAATAGTTAATTTTTTATTAATGTTGAGGAGAAATGTTTGAATCTATCTCTGAAGCCGAAGCAAGAATTTTGAACAACGGAAGAAGGGCGAGACACCACCTCTTCTTCCACCGAGAAGAGTGGGATCACTGGCGAGCAATTGCCCTTGCACACATAAGCATTATTTCAACGTGATGGGCCACCACCAGTTCACGACCGCCACCCAACAGACCACAAGTTTCAAAATGATGATAAACCAGAGTCGCCGAATCCAATGTATTGCCCTTGAGTCGGATCTCATCAACGAATCGAGCCTTACGCATGCCAAGGAGCCGTGTTGAGCTCTTGATTTCATATTTTTCAGACTCTGCACAAATAAATCTAAAAACCAAAATAAAGTTAAATATGGAACCCTACCAGTAACCAGGTTATGTGGTGAGTCGGGTTTATTGGTCATCTCGCCAGCTCGTCGGACTAGGAGAAAATCATTAAAGATTAATGTAATGTCACCATTTCTTTTCCTTTATCAAGAGTGCGAAATGGGATCACTCATAAAATTTTGGTTTTGATTTGCTAGCATCTTCTTCCTAGTAACCAGAATAGGATATTAATATTTAGTTCAAAATGTTTAGAGTACCTAAATGTATTTTTGAGTCACGTTGACAAGTCAATTGTATTAAAAAAGAAGAAAAAAATAGATCCACAACAGGTAATGATGTAAAATCGTTTTCTATTTCACGTTTCAGTCACTTGTAAAATGTATTGTCACAAAATTTAGTACATATTAAAAATACTAAACTTTTATAATATCAATTAGGTATTATGGTCTATCGTCAAAAAAGTATAAAATTAAATACAATAAAAAAGGTTGGAGTTTACAAGTCATCTTCATTTCATCATGAAGATGTCTAAATTTTCATTACTCTCAAAAGAGTCATCATTAAAAGTTGTAAGCCAATTTATAACATGTCATAAGTTTATAGTATCAAATTACAAATGAGTCATTTATGTTGTTAATATAAAAAAATTTAAACCATGGAAACAAGTCATAGAAAAAAATGTAATAACCTGTACTTCCTTCAAAATAATGAGGACGCATTTTCACTTCTTTTGACGCCCATCTTATGGGGGTAAATTGTTCATTGAACTACCATTAAATATTTGGTCGAGCTAATAACATTCCATCAAGGATGAAGGCATAAGAGGATGGAGGACATTCGTCTTTTATTAATGTTCCTAAAAAGTTGATCTATCGCATGTATGGTTTCATATGCGAGTGTGTGTTTATTTTAGTGTGATTTTATGAATATATATATGTGTTATTGAACTTCACATTATGGGGGAAATGACACAAATTTTCGTTTGAGTTGGTTAATGTGTATGGATTCCATTTAATCTATGAAGGTGAAGAAATGATATATAAAATGTGGTACATAGTTTTTAATATCGTGATATGGTCTTGGGGTAAACCATTTGAAAACCTCTTTTGTCTCGGACATTTACTTGATCAAAAATAAAAACCTATATCATGTTGTCTTGGATTTGTGATAATCAGGTTAGCAAAATCACAAAATAATGAATGTTATTTATGAAAACCATCTTTTCCATTGATGATCAACCAATGAAAATCACACCATCACAAAAGTAGATACAAACTAAATTGATGTTTTCATGCATTACCACTAAGCTAGATGAAAATAGCATTTAGGAAAATCTTTATTTGACTTTAGCGTTTACATGGGTTGAAAGTTATAAAAAACTCAATGGATAGAAATATTTGTTTTTAAAAAAAAGTTTTTTATGTACTTCTTTAAACCATGGAAACATAATGTAATTAATGTATCCAAGCATGCCTTTCCTTCAACAAAATAGAGGAAAAATGCTTTCTTTATCTTCACATTCACTTTTTTAAACTTGTAGAAGAATAAATATATGTTTATAAATCCATTTAGAAATTGTATAGTAATACTAATTTTTTTATTAATGTTTAGAAAAGTTGGAATTATCTCTCCACACAAGAAGATTTTTCAAAAAAATAATGTAGGGGTTTACACCACCTCTTCTTCCTCCATGAAGATTGCAGAAGTGGGATCACTCTTTGACATCTTTTCTTGTCCTTGTTGTAGTCTAGACAACATGTCTATAATATTTAATATAAAGGAAAAACATCAAGATCGGGGATATTTTTAATTCTTGCATCCTTCAAGTTTCTTGAACTCATTCTCCAAGTAGGAACATGATAGTATACAAAAGAATACCCTTATCATGATTGTATCATATGTGAAACATCATATCAAAGCATTCAAGCTTCTCTCAAGAATAATGATACTTTAGCTAGCTTTGACACATTGACATTTCATTGTCAAGCCAAAGAACCTGCATACATTCTCAACCTTGAATTCACAGTCTCATACCACAATGAGTCATAGATGGAAGACCATATATTCTGTCTCAGCTCCTTTGAAATGATGAACACTCTTGGTAATTGGATCTTCTTATGACAAACCTCATACCTCTGATGAATCAATAATTTCTTCATGAGCAGATGCACACCTTATTTGGCTTGATGACAACATTTAGAACCTCTATACAACAGGAAAACCTCTATACATTATGACAGAGCTCGGTCATCAAGACTCCTTCATTAATCAACTAAAGACATATCATACCTTGGATGAATCAATGAACTCAGAGTCCTTCATGAGAAGATACATACTATACTTTGATTTCAAACTAAGCACAGACCTTGAGATCACCTATTTCATGTTTGATTAGCTACAACAAAGACTTCTTATCACTAGAGTGTCTTATCATTAGAGTGTCTTTGGCTGCTCAACAAATCATTTAAATTTCTTGTTCTCTTCTCAAACCTCTGATACATCTTTAGTTTTCTTGATGTATGCTCTAATTTATGACTGTAGTAATATTCTTATTCCTTCCAACTAAGTTATATGAGAGATAGCTAAAAATATCACCTCATCCTTTCACTTTGTTCTATATCAATTTTTTCTTTCAAAAGAGTCAAACCTTGTGATTTTTGTACTAAAACATGTAGATCAGACCAATACAAGATCAAGTGCATTGAAACTGAATAAATGGTAGGCAATCCTTATCCAATTTGATGTAACATGTCAATCAAGCAACCATGAAAAATTTTGTGAAAAATTTTTTTGTAATTTCTTCTTATACTAATGTAACACTCTTGCAAAAAGTAGTACATGTTAAGTGACACAATATTATATAGCCCATGTCAAAAATCACTTGAAAAAGCATTCAAATCTCTTTGAAGAATTCCATTGGGATTAGTTACATTTTGTTCTCCTTAAATTTCTTATTTTTACATCTAAACTTCTTCTAGGTTTCCATGATGACTCTTCTTTTAATTTATTATTTTGTATTTTTCTATTTCTTGTAAGATGCAATGTTGATTGACATCCATTACATGATATCCATTACAACAATTTTGTGCATTTTTTATCAATTGACATCCATTACATGATACATCTTGAGATGCACTATCTAGTGTTTTGAGAACATGATATATGGATATTGAAATCACTTCTTTGTAATCAATGTTAACATTAGCAATCAATCAATGAGAGTGCCTTTGAGATGCTTCATGATGAATTTCTTCTCTTTGTTGTCTTTCTACCTAAATCAATTCATCTGAATGCATTTGCATGCGTAATATTTTTCTTTATACATATTTCTCATGTTGAGATGTTTGTGCACATATCAATATCATTTAATCTAACATGTTGTATCTTTTTTTTTTCAATTCTATAGGATTCACTGATTCAAAAATGGCACCTAAAAAGGGAAGCTCACCTCAGGAAAAAATGTTATTCCAACCCCTCCTGGTAGTGGTATTGACATTCATTGAAAAATAACATCTTATTTTGAGAAACCATCTAAGGAAACCCATCCTTCTCCAGCAGGACCATCACAATCAAGGGATAATGATTACATTCAAAATGAAACTCAGAATGAGAATGTGTTCATTTTTTATTTTCTTGATGTTGTCAATGACAACAACAATGAAATGCCTCCCCTTGAAGACATTCCATTGAATGATGTTGAGTTTGACATTGTACCACCTACCCAATTGAATGAAGATGACACTGCATCACCTGCCAGTGCCCAAGTGAATGTTGGAGGTGAAACTTCTAGTAAGTGGAAGTCAATGAAATATAAATTCCACCAAGGAAAATACTCAATGGACACCTATTTTTGGAAGAAAGAGAAAGGAAAGAAAATGGGACTTGGGAAGGAGTTTCAGGTTAGAGTGGGTTTCTAAGTTTCCATTTATTGAACTGTTGAAAATGAGAATAAATTTGAACCTCCCAAAGAATGCAAATGTACAATCTATAGCTAGAAATTGGGTAGGGACAAGACAATGCAACTTAAGTTGGATACTATTGAGAAGCATGTAGGAAAGATATATGAAAAGATAATTGTAGATGGCGTTGAGAAGAATGTTGCTAGATGGAAAACTATGGATGATTGTTTGCATATTAGGTATGAAAAATAATTTGAAGAGCACAAGAGAAATGAAAGAATAATAGTTACATAGTGAATGGAGGGACAATTACCTCTCAATTCAACAAGATCATTCAAAAAATAGTCTTTTGGGTAAAACAATTCAGCTAGCTATTATTTTTCACATTTTGAAAAGAGGTCATCCTATAATAGATTTTCCTGAACAAAAGAAGATGTTGTCTTTTCTTGGTGTCCCACACTTTCCTCATTCTCATTGGTAGAAAGTAGTGGTTGGGATTGGGAAAAATGCCTAGCTATGGTTGAGAAAGAAGACTTGAAAGAGAAACTGAAGTTCTGCACGATACATATCTTTGTCTATTGATGAGGTTACAACAGTAGATAATATACTTTGGGTCTATATGCATGTGTATACTATTGAGAATTTGTGAGACAACCTCACTTACTTTCCATTCACAAGATGAGAGAGAACTCCAATGCTGAAAACCTTTGTGAGTTGGTGATAAAAAGTTTGAAGGAGATCGGTGACATGGATGATGTTGCAATTGCATCAAAGTTGGTATGTGTCGGGGAAGATGGGGCATCTATAATGCAAGGTCATCATAATGGCATGTGTGTAAGACTCCAAACATCTCATTTCCCTTATATGATTTTCATTCATTGTATGGCTCATAGAATGAACCTAGCTTACAAAATAGTTGGAAAATTTAAACTGTAGCAAAAGTTGAAGACCTTGTTCGAGAGGTGCATGCTTATTTTTGTCGTAGTCCTAAAAGGTTCATGGAATTCCAAATATTTTAGAAGGACTAAAAATGGGTGTAAACTGTTAAAATATGTCGACACTAGGTGGATCTCATTGTACCAACCGGTTCAGTAGGGTGTATGAAGAGTATCAATCCTTATTAGGAGTGATGTGGTAAGAATCACATGGAAGTGGACAAGGCCCGAGATTTGATACATCATTTGACTGATATAGAGTCATTATTGATGTTGTGTGGTCTCCTTCCCATGTTGGAAGAAATGCATCATTTAATTAAACAAGCACAAGAAAGAACTATCTATATTGTTGATTTTTCTAGTTTGAGGAAACGAGTTTGTATGACAATAGAATATTTGTTTCTCAATGAAACTGATTTTTTACAGTCCAAAGTTTGATGGTTGGAATGATTTGATAAAGATTGGAAATGCAAGTAGCTTTTTGAAGCTCAACTTTTTGGGGAAGTATGTGCTTTTGTACGTGGATATGAGATACCGATGTACATGTTTAAAGTAGTAGCCGGTAAGGTTGAGAAGGTAAATGTCACAGGCCTGTTTGATAACATTGTATCATCAACAAGGGTGAGGTTAAGAGAAATTGTAGTGTCCCTACTAGAAGAAATAAGGGAATGATTTAGAAGGGATGCTTTACTTGAAGCAATGGCTATAGTAAATCCACCTTTTGGAATCTTGTCCAAAATGAAAGATATATGTAGGAAGACTACTTCAAGAGGTTGACTACATTGATTCAACATTTTTGTAAGCCTATTGATATCAATGGAATGAATATTCTAGGTATTTTAAGCAAGGATAGTTTGATTTCTCAATCTCATGAATTCACCACTATAATGATTCAACAATTCAAAGATTTGGATAATCCCTTAGAGTGTGGAGCAATAACGGACTATGGAAAAAAGTTGGGGTGAGTACTATTTTACAACAAACCATGTCCGAGTTTTTCTCATTGGTTGATCTATGTCAAACAATGATTTTGGGTTCAGTTGAAGATGAGAGAATTTTCAGTGCCTTGGCCTTTATAAAGTCAAAATTGTGAAACAAGCTTGACAAAAATTTGGAAAATTGTTTGAGAATTTATACATCATGGTACAAAGTGGATAACTTTCCCTATGATAGGGCTCGCAGTAGTATGGAAGTCGATTAATGAAAGGAGAGGGGCTGAAAACAATGGCACAAATACAACAGATGACCCTATTGCAAGTTATTGACTATCAAGAAAGAGAGAGTTAGTCTCAAGAGATCTAGTGAATCAAATGATAGAGATGATCCAGGTCCATCAAGTTGGAAGCTTCCATTTGTGGATATCCCATGATATAGATGTTCATATAATAATTAATATATTCAAATATTCAAGTACATTGTTCTGAATCTCAAACAAGGATTAACACTCACCCCAAACTTACATGTGCCTAAAGGTAATCATATTGATTCCATTTCCATTTTGATTGCAGAAACATTACAAAGTCATGTTTTAATGAGTATTTAATATATTTCACATACAATGTTGTTGATCTCTTTTATAGAAAGCATACACCATGGTTGGTTGGCTATTAAATCACAATGCATTTACATTATTATATACTTTAGGCATATAAGAGTTGTGGTGCTTAATTCTGAGATAGAATAAGTGGCTTTTCTTGAATCATTACTGAAATGAAAATTTAAAAATAACACTATTCCTCATTCAACTTGCTTGAGACATGCCTTGTATGAAAAAATTGAAGATTGTCATTGCAACAAATGGAACAATTTTCAAAATTAAATTACCCTTAATTATGTTAGGATCTAAATACACTAAAGAGTAAATCCATGCACATATATATAACTTGTGCACCTCTTTGTAAAAGTTTTCTTCAACCACAAGCAACCTAAATATCACATGTTTATTAATACAATAAACATAAAGATAACTCTAGTCTATTAATAAGACAATTTACTATTTTTATCCATGACCATGATTTCCTCCCAAATAATAGAAACAACAAAACCAAACTGCCACTTCAACTTGGAATCAAGCTCCACAACTTTAACAAATTATATCATCTTCTGTAACATGCTCCACTCTTCATCTATTGGAATTGCAATTTGTTGTAAATCAGAGTGATTGACATGTAACTTTGTTAGCAATTCATAACTGATAGTGGAGCTTTCCTCTATTGTTGTATGCAAACTTACTGACAAGGTTATCAATGGTTTAACAAAGTCAAAAAAGTTTGTCTCATCTAGCTTCTCAGAATTGGTCCTTCTCTTGAGTCATTTTTTCTTTCATCTTCTTCTGGAATGCATCCTTCTGTAATGAATTGGTGTGTTTTGTCAAAAGGCATTGGCAAACCAAGATTTGTGAACTCATGTACCTTTCCATGCAGCTCATGTAACATTCTTTGACACTTATTCAACAATTCTTGTGCTTCACCCAACATCACACACTTTCGAATGATAGATGATACCTTTATTGAGGCATCAAACAGTTTTGAATTCCTCTGGATGCCAGTTATGTGTCACTGAATTTGTAGATAGCTTCCAAAATTTTCTTTGTTGTATCCTCTCTTAAAGCCATCACTTTTCTACTACCTATTACGTATTCGTGGAGCTTATCACAAATTCTTTGTAGATCAATCATGAATTCAAACAATCTAATCAAATCATCAATTTTTTGGTTTATTTTCCCCCAAACATTATCCGTCATATTAATCAATGCCTTTTTATAAAATCTAGATAGTTTGATGTTGGAAGATTGTATTTCCTTTTTTTCTTTTCACCAATTCTGTTGCAATATTTCATTTTGTTTTTTCTCATCATCTAGGCTTTGTTCCCATTTTTTGACCTTTTCTTTCTCTTCCTTCACAACCTCTTTCAATTCTCCCAATGTTTTTTGTAATCTATTATTCTTACTTGTTGTTTTCCTATAATTTTTCTTTGCTTCTTCTAGTTCTACATGTGCTCTGTTCATTCACAACAACTGCAATCATAGAGGTAGATGATTTTATCTTCCTCTCCAACTCACATGTCTTATTAACTGTTGCTTTTCCTTTTGCTTTCTCATTTTCCAGTCTTGCCTCTAACTTTTGAATCTTATTATTCAACTTATTGTTCTCCCTCTCTGCCTTTAGTAATGTTGTGTAAACCACATCATTGTTCCTTTTCGATACATTAATTTTTTTAGAAGGTTTCATTGTCTTAAAATCCATTTGAAGGGAGGTCACCTCATAGTCACTGGAAACCATTTCATTCTCTAGTTTTACAACTTTGGGCACAACATACATGTATTCCAGGGTATTTGTGTCTGGGTTATATGTAGGAAATACCCTCATTGTGGTTGGATCTGAAGTTCTAGTAGCATGTAGAATTTGCTTCTTGTTTCTTTTATCTCTTTTGATTTATTGGAAAACTCAACTAGGTAATCAAAACTTGAGGTGTTCGTAGGAATGAACTATTCCACCTTGAATGGAGAAGGAGTAATTGAAGTTTGGGGAGAATTTCCCTGTGGAATGGTAGTTTGTTTAGGGGTGGTAGTGGCACCACCTTCTATAAATAGTTTCCTTGAGCCAAGAGTAATTGTACATGTGTCTGCCTCTGTCTTTTGCCTCTTCTCGGTTCCTTGTTGGAAAATAGCCCTACAACTTCAACTATCTCTATTGGCCTCTTTAAGTTTCCAATACTCTGTTGACTACTACCATCATCACTAGAACCACCAACATTAGCAATACTAACAGATTCATGGCCAACTTCTCCTCTAGGATTTTCAATGTGTGTGGCTGAACTATTTTTGTTGAGGATTTGACTCGGAGTAAATTACCATTGGATTAACACTTGTAGATGTTGTAGTATGCAGTGGTCCTTTCTCTCGAAGGTGAAGCTCCAAGGCCTGACCTATCGAAAATTTTTTTCTAGATTGTGCCTCTGGTGGAAGCCAAATGCCTTGTCCTGTTGAACCCAAACCACCACCACTAAAACCCATCTTTTCAACAATAATTGCTCTTGTAGAATATCTTTGTTTCAAGCCTTCATCGAGACTTGGTTTATATGTGCTAGGGGAGTGTGTAATTCCTCAGAGGTAGTGTCATCATCACTACTTGCCTCTCTCAGGATGCTCTTCATTCCACAATTTTTTGAAATCTACATCTTCTGGAATAGAATCATAGTCTTCTACAAATTTTGGATGGCCTAGGTCCTGCCTCATAGACCAAAAGGCATCAATTTTTGACCTTGTCCAATTTTTATCTGCAATTCTTGATGTAATGCCTTTGGCATGCTTTTAGAGGAATTTTTATCAGGTTTTGCATAAAATTTGGTAGATTGAAAATCCTTTGCCTTTTTTTGTGGAGGCTCAGGCAATCCAAAAATTTGTTTTGACAACTCTTGAGAACTAATTCCTTTCTCAACAACAATTTCATTCATTGTTATTTGTACTTCATCCCAAGAGTTCTTGTTTTTTCAATTTTTCTAGCAAGGGTTTGCTTTCATGTTGAATTTTAGTGGCAGAGTTCTTGTTCGCCACTACCCTTGCTTTAATCACCTCACATGGGTCATACACCCAAGTGAGAGTCAACATCAAACTTAAAAATCTATAAGATTTCATGTGCCACATAGAATGCTTTTCTTTCAAATGTGAACCCTCCACATGAGAACAATAAGGAAGGAAATATGCTCTTCTTTTGTTGAGTAACAAAATAGAGATTATCTGTGCTTTCCATCTGCCGTATATATTCCAAGGAAAAAAATCTCTCTTGTCACATGTATTGGAAATTTGTAAGGTTGTACTCTGATCCATAAAACCTTAGCACAATATATTCCTCCATGAAGTACTAGTCTGCTAATTGTATTTTTGATCCCAATTGAATGCAATCTCTACATTTCACAGAAATCTAGGAAATGTACTTTTTGTAATTGCTTGATAAATTGGAGCCCAAAAATAATCCAAAAATTGATTGTAGTCCCTTCTATTATCATACATCCTTATCTTGGGGGTCCACTCAGTTAATGGACGCATCACTTTTGGCTGGACCTCAACAATATAGGGCTCAATTGCAAGTTTTTTTTTTTCAAACCATTCAAGTAAACCACCATAGAATTAAATAGCACAAGTAGGTAGTGAACCTAAAGGTCTTAGTGTCAGAGCCTTCTTTGATTGTTAATAATTGTTTATGCATAGATTCTGCAATGTACCCAACAAATATGTATTGACAAGGTGGAGAAATGAAATGGATATTGTATACCATTTCCAGGAGGGTTTCATCCACTTTCTCATCACTATCAAAGCCAAGGAAAAATACTAGCATAGAAATGGTATCCCGACCCATGGTTTAAACATCTCAATTACATATGGAGCCTTCCTTTTGGTACCATTCCATCAACTATTAATTTTCATAAAAACTCATCTCTGTCTTTTTGATTGGTGGCATGATAATCGCTAGCAATTTTTTCTAGGTTTATGTTGATGATGGTTCCTAAATCTTTTGCTTTCAAACCCCAACGCATGGCCAAGATTTACCTCCGTAATGGAAAAATTTTGGTTTGTTTCCTTTGCAACAATTTTTTTTGTCCCATCGTAATTTTGGGCACATATATTGACAAATTTAGGGTAGGGTAAAACCTCGTGGAGCATCATGCGTCCCAATCCTAGACCCCATGTTATCCAACCTTTATGTTTACCTGATGGGTCCGAATGTCTACTTTCCCTCATCTTCGTCTTAGACATGTATCTAAGCTGTGAAGCTCTTGTGCCAATTACAAGATCATAAATATCATGATATTCATCAATAAAACTAGGGTTTTACTTTTAAGCAATTTGGCGTATGGGATTTGGGTTTTACTTTTACTTTGGGATCTGTGGAAGTAGACATGCTTGGAATTTTGGATTCTGTAAACCCTCAACCCTAATTTCTCAACCCTTATATTGAAATATTTCAAAGTGAAGGCTTATACAATGCTACTTATAAAAAGATAATATTTAAAGAATCAAGATTCAAATGCAGGATGACACTTACTCAAAAATATGAAAATTTTGAGTCTTACATAGTCCACAACTTCTATGAATCTATTCTACCTTCTGTTGTAGTATGCCTTCCAGAAATAGAATTTCAATTGTCAACATCACTATAAATGATTATGTATTTCAATTACTTCATAATGTCAAATTTAATTTCAAATCAACATCACTATAAATGATTATGTCTTTCAATGTACTTTGTAGACGTCAAATTTAGCCTCCTTATCGATCCATGCCAAGTGGCAGATTCCGAGCCTCCTCGAGGCAAAGGCATTCCCAGACTCCAATGGCCCGTGGTAGAAAGGGCCTCCTCGAGGCAAAGGCATTCAGTCCGTGAATAATTCAATAATAAAGTTTCGGGTCCGCGGTGATAGGTGTGGGCATTTAATGACTTGGTCGTTGAAATTTTTGGGGCCATTGAAACATTTTAAATAATAAACCCCCACTTTTGCCCATGCCACGTGGAAGAATTCCATGGATTTCTTTTTGCCTTCCCCCATGGACGTGAACCTCCGGATTTAGGGATGAATTATAATTTCGGGTCCAGGTTTAATTGTTCATTGTTGGTCATGGACATTGGAATTGGAATATATGATGGGCCCTGATATATATATATATTATATATATATTATATATATATATATATATATATATATAGTATTTACATTATTGATTTCTTAAATTAGATTCTTTCTTTCTTAAATTAATTTAAAGTTTTCAATAAATTAAAAAGCTATCACCCCGCTTTTGCCCATGCCATGTGGAAGAATTCCGTGGATTTTTTTTCCTTGCCCCACGGACGTGAACCTCCCGGATTTAGGCGGGATGAATTAAAATTTTGGGTCCGGGTTTATTTGTTCATTGTTGGTCATGGAATATATGATGGGCCCCAACATATTATATATTTATATACATTATATATATATATATATATATATATATATATATATATATATATATATATATTTATTATTGATTTCTTAATTTTAGTGCAAAATAGATTCTTTCTTTCTTAAATTAATTTAAAATTTTCAATAAATATAAATATTAAAAGTTATCACCCCTACTTTGCCCATGCCACGTGGAAGAATTTATGGATTTTTTTTGCCTTTATGATATATGAACCTCCCAAATTTAGGTGGATGAATTAAAATTTAAATTTATTTGTTTATTGTTGAAATCATATATGATATATATATATATATATATATATATATATATATATATATATATATATATATATATATATATATATATATATATTTACATTATTGATTTCTTAAATTAGATTCTTTCTTTCTTAAATTAATTTAAAGTTTTCAATAAATTAAAAAGCTATCACAAGTTCAATTTTCAAAATACAAAACCAAATATCCATAGATGAGAATAGATCAAAGGAAGTCTTTCTAAAGAAAATGAATATGAATAAAATCAAATGTTGCTTAATATTATTTACTATTTGAATTGAAGTAACTAATGAAAATGTTGTTTTTAAATAGAATTCAAAATTGTTGATGTCATTACTGATGAAATATAGTGTTTTCACATTTATATAGTGTTTTCAAAATTATTTTTAGATGTTATATATTTCATAATTTTGACATTTTTCATATTTATTTTATTCAAATTAATCAGATATATATTGAAAGAAAATTAACATTTTCATTTTTTTTTATTGAAGGGTAATGTGTTTTCTAATATCTCATTTATGAAGGGTAAAGCTTAACCTAGCCAAGTCAAATTAAAGTATGGGGAGCCCTTCAAATTTGATCATTGAATGCAATGATGGTCGTTTCAATATATTTTGTAGGCAAGTGCCCTTTTCATAAAGCTTAGTAACTTTTGAATATACATGACAACTGAAATATGTCACTTCCAAATTTCTAAAATATCATTTCTTATATTTTATATATGTAGTTAGTTTTTTTTTTTCCAAACGTGTCTCCTCATATATGTGATGAAATCTAAACAAATCTAAAAATCTAAATAATAAAATTTAAATGCATCACTTTAAAGACTAAAGTTATGGAAAAAGTCTTTTCCATATTTATTAAATATGTCACTTTTATGAAAAAGTCTTTTCCATATTTATTAAATATCTTGTTTCCTGGACCTTCATGCTAGAAAATATAATGTGACCAAGAATTAAATTTGATAAGACATTTCTTAACTATGAGGGTGTCGATTAAATCTAATGGCACACTTTACATGAATAGGTAATTAATTTCAATTAAAATTCAGGTCGAGGGCCGAGGCTATCGATTTTGGGAGGATATGGCATTGATGGCGAAATGATTTCTCCCTCACACATCAAGCTCAAAAGACATGCTTATTTAAACTGGTGATGACATGTTACCAACTTACCACATAACTTTTCCAAGCGTCCTCACCATCTTCTTTCAATCAACTGAATCAACCATCTTGCATCCATGTCTTCTTCATCTACATAATTGAATCCTCTTAATGCAAAAACTCACCCATTTGGGTGAGTGTTTCTAGCTGACAAGGCCGAATGAGGCCCTCGTCCACCACATTCTCAACATACCAAACACCAGGGCCGACTCTCCCAATATTTCCTCTCTAGAGGACATGCTTTTATCTTTCTTGCATCGCTTGTTTGAATTATGTCCTTCATTTCCTATTTTCCAAGCTCTCCATTTCCACCTGATTCACCCAGATTATCACATGAACACCAAACAATTAAAGTACCACTGGATACACCACTTTCCCTCTGTGTCTTAGGTGATCAGTGGGGTTTCAACCTAGATTTTTACAAACCTCATTTATTGACCACAGAGCTCTCAATACCAAGCTCACTACCTACTCAAATGAGGGGAAGAACAACCCCCAAATTTTCCAAGCGAGAAGAGAATGAAAAAAAAGTGGTTGACAACATTAGAAACCACCCTCACCAAAGTATGGTCCATGGTAAGCACCCATGCCTTTCCTCTCAAGAAAAGGAGGATCATGAGGGAGGGACTCTTCTAGCACTAGCAAAATTCCTCAATTCCCTGTAGCTTGAATTTCTTTAAGGAAGAAAACCAAAGCATACATAAGAGGGGAGACTCTCTTTTTGTGTGGGTGGGTAAACTCACATAAAAGGAAAAGAGAATTCACCGAAATACTGAATGGGCCTCGGGTGGGAGTCCAGGAGCTGCTAAATATGGGCATGTCATGAGATTTAGTGGGAGATATCTAGTTTTTTCATCAACAGTGGCCAAAGACGTGTTTATCCAACGCAGAGACATTCTACTAAAATGTGCTTAGTGTTTTGGGATGAATCTATGTCTTCAGAAGAATGACCATTATATTTTATCTTTATAAAGCAATATGTAATATGTATTTTGTAATATCGTGTATATTATCTATGTATGTGTGTATATATGTAGATATTTCAATATGGAAAATGGGCATTTTTCTAAAATAGAACCCCATTTTGTTATGAGAATATTGTTGAATAATTGCTCACAGTTGTAGTAGCATTTGATTGATGTGATTTGATGTGACACATTTTATTGACTACTTTTGTATCAAATTTTAAGTGATAAATTGGCAAGTACTAGTCCCTATCTTTAGTATTTACATCTACCCTCACCAATACCATTATAATTTATTGGTCCATGCTCGATGATTAGCTCCTCTCCCTTAATATATTGCTCGAATCTCGATATGTCTATCCTTAATGATATCATATTCATCATGATAAAAGGATGTTTAAAAGGTGGAGGCACGTGGGATAGTGACGTTGGTTTAAAGGTGAATTTTTCACCATGATTTGCATTTAATATTAACCATCAATTCATACCCGGGTTTGGTGGACATGTGTAAAGGTCCAATCGAAGAACTCACTCGAAATTATAAATTCAAGGCCCATGGTCATTTTTCCGACACTTACTTTCTTTTGCAAAATCATGGGGGACCAAATTGAGTGCATCGAACCAAGTATCAAGCCATGAATACGTCATGGTTTCTTCTAGTTTTGATATGGACTCAGATGAGGTTATTGTTGGGAAATCCTTCACCCTCTCTGCTTCTAGTTCTCCTTCTGATGGTGCTTCCACCCCCCCTCTCTCCGGTTAGTCATCAACTGCTACCATTGTTCCCCTTCATTCTCTTGGAACTTCTCTATACAGAGCTCCAACCGGATTCCCTGTCTGAGAAACCAATTCCCAAGTATTACTGGAACTCTCTATTCTTTATCCAGAATCCCCGGACCCGGAACCTATGGATTCTCCACATGCTGCTACAAATGATGTGGATATGGAAATTGATGGCAATCAATCCCCCGATGGTGACCCCTCAGATGGACAGTCAAGTCAAAATGGTGTCTTCCATCCTTGCAAAGTTGCAATGAGAGCTTTTGAAGTGCTTAAAACCTGGAAAGACTTAACAGACACCAACAGAGCTATCATTGATAAAGAATGTGTTGGGATACTAACCTGGCCGACACTCTGGTGGAGAAGATCGATACCGATGCAACTAGGAAAGTGGTACAAGAACTGAGAAATATATTATGATATGTAATATTTATGTTATAATATAGTTATAGCTTTTTGGTATGCCTATGTTATGATATGTAATGTTTATGTTATGATATGTAATGTTTTTGTAATGTAATGTTTATGTTTCAACAAATATATGAGAGGTATGTCCTGAATTGTACGCAAATGTTGTATTTTTTTGCCTGAGGAAGGTACAATCTAGTTTGAGAACAATAATATTTAAATTAGATATTCCTCAATGTTTCCTCCATACTCATGTTTTCTATCAGTTAAAACAACTTAAGTAAGAACTGACAAATATATAATAAATGGACAGATAATTAATAAATGTCAAAATTAATAACATCTAAAAATAATTTAATAACTTATAATTTTGAAATATATGTTATAAGTTATTAAGTTATTAAATTATGAAATTATTTTTAGATGTTATATATTTCAAAAAGGATTCAGTTATTTAATATAAAGGGTAGTTCCAATAGTAAA
Source organism: Taxus wallichiana var. yunnanensis (assembly GCA_018340775.1). NCBI lineage: Eukaryota > Viridiplantae > Streptophyta > Pinopsida > Cupressales > Taxaceae > Taxus > Taxus wallichiana. Next base: position 428,641,829 of record CM031242.1, on the reverse strand, counting down.
AAGGATTCAATTATTTAATAATTTAATAACTTATAGTCTAAGAGATTCTCTACAAGGTAAATAATGAATGGATACATAATTACTTATAATATAGATAAAATCCATAGTAGCAACTTTCGTATGGAGAGTATTAAATGGTGGACACAAAATATGGAAAAAAATGGTCCATAAAAAAATACAATAAATATGAAAAAAATATGGTAAATTGTATATATAAAAAATATAGTAATTTTAATAATTAATACCAATGGGCTATTATAAATATAACAACATCAATTCCAAACAGATTTGGTGGATTTTCTATTATTTCTAGCCGTAGTTTTTGGCTTTTTGGGAAACATATTTGGTAAATTTTTTATTATTTACAACCACAGGACTGGGTTTTACTTTTTCTGATTTTTAAACTACCAAATCCCGAAATTTTTGGAGTTTCATTGGTGAAGGGAAGAAAACAAAAAAATATGGTAAATTTGTAAAAATCGACCGTATTTGGTAATTGTGATAAAATCCCTACAAATTGCAATAGATTTCAATATGTGACATGTATGTAGTCATTTTTAAAATTGTTTATAAATTTCTTCTTTCTTAAACTTATCTTGTTTCCAATATTGCTTCTATTCTTTCTAAAATTCTTAATATTTTTCAATTTCACATGTTCCTATTTCTTTCCATGTTCCTATTTTGTCGTCCTCCTTTGAACCCTTTGTCATGTTTTGTCTTTTCCACGTGTCTCATGTGCCATTGGCTACATTTTTTATTTCCCATTCACCAAAACCCCTACCGGCCATTTAGCCTACAACCCCTTGCTGTGTCATGTGTTTGTTGTGTGCTTGCCCTTTAACATCATCAATCATCCATTGAATTTTGCAATTTTTTTTTCTTTTCAATTGTCATCGAGAAAAGGAAAAAGAGAAATCCTAGAAATGGATGATGATTTAATGTCAAAGAATGAGGAGCAACATGGAAATCATGTTCTGTGGGATCATTCACTGCCTCAAGATGTTTGGGAAAACATATTGCTTTGGCTTCCATTAGAATCCATATGCAGGTTCTCTCTAGTTTCTAAGGAATGGAAAGCACTCATGACTTCCACCAGATTCTTCAAGCGTTACAACGAAACAAGGAACAAACATCCATGGATACTTGTAAATCATGATCGTGGTCATCATTGGTTGAGATATGAATTTTACAGTAGAACATGGAAAATTCTCAACTTTTGTGGTTATCATGCTTTGATTGGGTATGGTTTGAAGATTCACATCGAGGGATAATCTTATTTTGTTTGAGTCATGTTTCAAGGGTATGTAATCCACTGAAGGTTGGAACCTCCTTCAAGCTTCCTCAGATGTTATCACTCACCTAATGAATGGCACTTTTATATTTATGTGTGGGGCATTCTAGTTGTGGATGACAACAAGGGGTACAAAGTGGTTCAAGCAGTGCTAATAGATCTGGAGTTAATGCAGGAAATGGTACTATAGAAATTTATGATTCTTCTATGGGGACTTGGAGGATTGTGGCATGATTGAGAGATTGTTTCTTCTATGGACCCGTTGTCTTCAACAACAATTTTTTCTTCTTAATGTCATATGAACCTGTGTTGGGTGTGAGAATTTATAACAGTCAAGATTATGCTACTATGCATTTTGTGTTGTTACCTGTAAGATATGGCAGAGACCATTTCCCTCACTATAGACCAAGGTTGGTTGTATCTAAAGAAAGGGTGCTACTTGCAACACCAATTGTAGATGGGGACCATTTGAAGGACATAATTGTGTTTGAGCTTGAGCTTGAGTTTGGAAGGAGGAGAGGAAATGTTTGGTCTTGGAAAGAAATTGCAAGGATGCCCCCCATGTAATGTGCCGAGTTTTTTATGAGGAAAAGGATGTTCTTATTTAGTTGCATTGTGGTGGGAGAGTTCTTGTGTTTTAGAAAGGTGCTTTCCGGAAATATCCTCATCCTTTGTTTTCATTTAAAGCAAGGGTCTTGGTTGTGGCTGCCATAATATATAAACACAATTGACATGTGTTATAATAAAGTGGCATCGCCTTTGAGCCCAAGCTGATTTGAGACAACTACTTGGCTCCTACTATATATCCATATATAAATATATATCAGAGCTTTTTATTTGTCTTTTCCAAAGCTTATAAGTATTAAGCAAGAGTAATCATTGAATTGCTTTTTTTTAAAGTAGAAGAACTTGCAATCAACTATGGGAATAACACCAGAGAAATAATCAGTCACAAACTTTAAATGACATGAGCCTAAGACATGATAACTTTTCCTCTACTACATGTTATTTCTGTGAGATCACAAATTTCCAATGTGTTCCTTTGAAATAAATTCATCTTCTTGGACTTGAATTAAACTTAAGTTTCAAAATTCAAAATCTTGATCATGTTTCTCAAGCACACACATGTACAAATACCAATGTAGAAATCTACTTCACATGTTATGAGCACTACTTCTCCATATCATTACATTTACCCCTACTTTTGTTATTAAAAAAACACATTCTTACTGCACATACTAGACATAAAAAAATTAATAGCAACCAATGACGTATCCTTGATTATTAAATATAAGTTATTTTTTCCTTATTATTAAAGTTATCAATCCTTCCTACCCATCAAGACATAGACACGTGGCAGGATTTAGGCCTCCCAAGTCAAAGGCATTCCCGGACTCCAAGCCCATAGAATGAACCGATTCAATAAAGTTTTGGGTCCGTGGTGTCGGTGAGGCAAGGCAGAGTGGCAATGAGCAATCAAGAAGATACCACGTGTCATTTTCTTGTTCCTCCGAGTGGCCAAGTGTCACACATTCTAGACACTTGAGCGTAAAGGTAAGGCATGCAAAAGAAATGAAAATTTTTGGGCCTCATTATAATCAAATTTTGAGAGGGTATTTCCAAACAAGTTACAGGAGATTCACCATTCGATTTCCAACTATTTTTAATATTTTTACCATTTTTTTCAAAAGAATGAAATAGGTTACATGGATATTTGCCAAAACACTGTTTCCACCTCACCGTGTGCCTTGGTTTTACTAAGCACACTACCTCCCCCTACAGGGCACAATTTTAGCAGTGGTCGGTCATCATGCTTTGGGCGACATTCTCCTCGGTGACGTTGCATGCACCCACAATGAGGGGGCATCACTTGGGTGAATCATTCACCCCATAAAATGTATTACAGTCAAAATTCACCACATTTCAAAGAAAAGATATAGACACATCATTAGCATCGAGACAAGGCTTAGAATTTGACTTGGGTTTTTACTACACCACAAACACCGGCGCCCAAATCGGGACAAGACAGCACTTTGGGAACCCCCGACCCTTCATGGGCCTTTGTGACAGGGGGACATTACACAACATTCTTTAGTGGAACATAGTCTGCAATGACACTCCATACATCATCTTTTACAAGGCATACAATCCTTAGCACACAACATACAACATTTTATTTTTCGGCATTGGGTCAAAAATGGTCGAACCGGATTAGAATTTTACACACCATCTACAATGGTGTTCCATAAATTGAGAAGTGTTTAAAGGTTAGAGGATAACACCAAACTTTTCTCCTTACACTTCTTCCAGTTCTTAGTGTGAGATCGTTAGAAAAAATCACGATCAGCACAACTGGCATGAGATCACTCAAAAAAATCAATCTTCTACATCATCTACATGATCCTTTCTACACTCTTTTCCTCATCACGGATCAGGTGCACATGTTCATTTTTCACATTTTCACATTTTACATACTTTTACACATTTTGATCATATACACACATATTTGACTACTTGATCGTTCTTCTCTTTTACAGGTCTATCCTTATGGGAAGCAATAGTCAACATCATCCTACATCAAAAAAATCAATCACAACAACATCATCAACAACAATACGTACAATGGAAACCTCTACACATGCATTTCCGCTCTAGGGTCATCATTCATCATCACTTTTTGCACTTTCTCCTCTCTAGTTTCCATGTTTCACATTTTTATCACTCCACACTTTTCCTTTTCTCTCGGCATTCTTTTCGCCATCAATCTACATGGTTATCAGTGTACGCATCTCTTATCTACTTTATGTTATCGAGCTTTTTCTCAAAAACATAAAGTGGGGGAAAATGTAGACAAAAATCAAGTAATTTGGGTAATTATTTATTCTTGATTGCATACTATTATTCGTATGATTCCTATGTAAGAAAAGGATTAATTAACCCATGTCTTTGGCCATCTTTGCTTTCTTTATATTGCCAATTTTTGTTTTATACTCTTTCTAGCTCAATCTACCTTTCTATACCTTGGTATTTCTCATCCTGGACACCAACACCTAGCTAGGACGCTAGCGTCAGCGCCCTCGTCCCCACAGGCACCCCTGACCTATTTATACTTTACTCACATCTTTTAGGTCATTTATAGCCATTTAAGTATCTTATCTTTTTGGTAGTCGGCATTTTCGGGGTTAATTATGAAATTCAAGCAAGGGAATCATATAAATATAAAGTTATGTGATCATAATAAAGGACCAAACACTAAGCATTAAATATCACCACCTAAGGTTACATCCAAAGGCTATTCAAGAGCATTCAAACATCCATTCAAGGGCAAGGGACTGCATTATTCTACATACACTTCATAGGAGGAAGTTCATTCTATTCCATGCACACATCTACTACATTTTTTTACATCTAGCTATTTGCTCATTATCAAGTGCGACATGCAAAAGAGCCACCTAGGGCATGATTCCACACACACACGCCTATAACTACATTGGGTCTAAAATGTAGTGCAATGCTTAGTTGTAAGTTTACATGTTTAATAGCCGAGGAAAGTCGACCCCTCATTTTACATCTTTCTTTTTTAGGATTTGATGTCTCCTTGAGGGTTTTACAGGTCATTATTTCATTATAGGTTTCAGCGACATCAAAAACATTATGTGACCTCTTAGTGACCAAAGGCGAAGGACAAAAAACACCTTGCGACTAGTGAATGATGGTTTTTTGAGAATTTTTGTAGTCACAGGTGCCTGGTACAGGTTTGTGGCACCCACAAATGCCCCTAAGCCTTCCCAAGCGCCCCTGTCTAGGTTGTTCCTCTAGATATGCATTTTTCTGAGATTTGGTATGACATTCTGTACTTTAGAGTTTTCAATTTTCTAACTCTGTGCACCTTCAATATCTTTTCAAAACAACTAAGTCACTCTATCCCTTCTTTGCAACTAGGGTTTCACATTTTATAGCTTAGTTTGGTTGGGTCTATTCTGTACTTAATTGTTTATTCATTTACTGATACAATTGCAATTAATATTAGGCATCTATTTATTTCAATATTTTCTTAATCATTTACCAGTTCTTCGCAATTACTAGGTGTATCCATTTTTACACTTTCTCACACGCAGTGCTCTTTCTCCAATATTTACTACTCTACTTTTACTTACCTCATTCACTCAATACATACATCATGTCATAATATTTATTACTATAACATGTTAATGGGTGCTTCATGTGTAGTATCTATTTTTCAGGTCACTTCCAAATTGAGCTCATCTTCATCATGTGGCTTGTTTATTGATTTACATGTTTGCTCTGTGCTTTCACTTGTTTGTGGGTTGTGCCCTATGCACTTGTTTTATTTCTTATTGGTATTAATTACCTTGGGTGTCTTGTGACATCTTGATTAGCATCCCATATATGTGGCATATTATTTTCCATGAATATTCTATTTGTGTGTCCTTGCATGTTTTTTCTTACATCTACTTTGCATTATTTTCCTATTACTTATTACTAACACTTTGCTAGTTTTTCTATTATATTACTATGTATGTGCCATGATATACACCATGTGCACTCCCCTTCCCCTTGTAAGAATCCTACAAAACATGTGCACATTAGCTATAAGTCCTTTTTTTTGTCCCACTCACATTGCTCCATCTCACGCACCCAAAATAAGGGGGAACGATCGGGTGATATTTCACCCTTACACAGCTCACTCACAATTGCAAAACAAAATAGCATGTATAAAATCGATAGGTTAGAGGCTTAGAAAATGGCTAAGAAATAAAATTGGTTCAGAAACACACATGGACCTAACCATATAGAAAGGACCATAGCGTATGAACGTTATGGCCCATTCCATAGGCTTCTAACGTGGGAAAAATTTAATATTTTTCTTAGTTGGTACATTTTCGGGGATATTTATAGGTTATTTAAATTTTAATAAAAACACATGGTAAATTTTAGGTTATGGTGACACCAAGGGTACATGCAAGATATCATTTCACGATACATTATGTCATCATTTACATATCAGTTGGGTTCACGTTCATCTATAATAACACTTATCCATGGGTCTTGGGAAGTTTCGTGGTGATTGTTATCTTCATATGAATTACTTCTCATTCTTTTTTTTTGGAGGTATCTTGATTTAAATAAATTTAAATATTAATCAGTAATGCGAGATCAAATGAATATAACAATAACAATCAATATCTATCATGCAAGAAACAAGCAAGTGCAAACAATAATGGTATAATAGTGACTTAGCTTATATTTGAGGATATGGGTTGGAAACTGAGTGGAATAAGCTAGATTTGGACCGAGTAAGCTTCATCTAGAAAATTGGAACTGAAACTCTTTCGGATAGGACTACCTAGATATTGATAAGACCACCTAGATATAGACATGACTATCCAAATACGAGATATGACCACCTGGATACGAGCACATGACCGCACAAGGCTAGTGTCTGAGTTGGGCACTAGTGTCCTGGATTTTTTTGGATATGATCTTTTTAGGGTTTGATGATGCTTGTTTCATTTCAATTATTTTTCACATCCACTTCGTTGTAGGGTTTCATTGTCATACATGAACCTACAAAATAAACCCTAGCTACCTAAATAAGTCTCAAACAAACATTATATGAAATAAATAATGCATATACTTGAGTTGGATTGACCTCAACGATCACTTTAGTGTGAAATTCACCGATAACCGCACTACATTTCAAAATCTATGTAGTTCTAGTGTGTGTGATTGAATTGTGTTCCTTGAAACTAGGTTGTCCTTATGTTAGCCACACCAAGATAGTAAGATACAACTAATTTCACCCCAAGATGAATGTGTGAGATGGAATTCAGAAATATCCCCTCCTATGTAGTGAATAATGCAGCCCAAATGTAGTCCTTGAATGTTGCTCTTTTTCCCAAGTAGTAGATAGTATGTAATAGCCCAAGTTGTCTAGCCCTTGATAATAATGAGTAAGTTATGTATATATGAATTAAATGTTTAAATTTGATGCTTAATGACACCAAAGGCCAACCCAAAGTTAAGTATCAAACGGTAACTAAGGAAACAAAAGAGAATAGATAAAAGCACCCAAAAGGGACACTAGCGCCTAAGTGATAGTGTCCTTAATGGGAGGTGTTATACCTCAAATTTTACCTACCCCCCTTTTAATTTTTTTTATCGCATCAAAGTTTCTTCCTTGTCCCTTCTTACTTTAAATTTTGTAAATATATGGCGGTGACCACTTTGTTTAATTTAAAACTTTAGTTCAATTTCATTTCATGTTTAAAGTGGTTTCGAACATTTGCATGTCGACATTAATATATTTGGATGTTCACATTGATATAAGATGTTACCTTGGGCACTTTATAGATTGATGATCACAGTTTATCAAAGATGATGATTGAGTTCTAGCTTACATTAACTATTTTCAAATTCCAAGCTCACTTTTTGGTATATATCTTCTTTCTCGTGGTGGCAGTAAGAGTATTGGTAAGTGTCGTTGTCTTTGATTTACACTAATTTTGTATTATGTGACATTAAACCTAGTCAGTTTAGTGATATTCTAATGGGTAATGGTTGTGTTTGTATGTCTGGGATCATGGTGGTATCTTTTGAGACTTTGGGATATGAGTTTTGTTCAGAACTTATGCTATATTTTGCCACTTCGTTGATTATGGATTGTTGAACCATTGGTTGTTTAGATCCCTCAATTAAATCAATTATAAAAGGGATTAAGGGGCATGGAGGTCAAATCATATTTGATATTGTGAACAATGTCACTTAGCAATTTGGGCGGTTAGCGTTGATTTCATTGTTTTATTCAAAGAAATGCCAAGTGGCATCCTTGATCACGAAGTGGGAAATTTGGGACTACGGTCATTAATGGTTAATTAAGGTAATATTTATGGCACTAGGCTTGAGGTACCTCGAGCATTGAATGCTCGACCTCAAGCCTATCCTTGTTACCATTACTACCAGTTTAGTCAATCATTTGATTTTTTCCACTTCTATGGCGAAGCCCTACTAAAATTTTCTAAAGTTGTTTTCATCCTCCATTGTTGGCTTGAAGTGCATTTGGGAGTTCAAATTTAGTTTTCAATTTGTCTTGCGAGGTATGTTTGGCCTTAGCCATCTATGGATGCTTGATTTTCATGCATGCAGGCTCGTTTTATAAACTGGGTTGAGTCTATGATGGTTGTATATCATGCCTACATTTTTTAAGGTTCTTTGTTCTATTTAGGAGTTGGGTTTGAGAATTTTCGAGACTGTGCGAAGTTTGACTCTGCCTTGGTCTAACTGTGGTTCTTTCACTATTTATTTGATTTCATTTACTCGAATCTCATTCTTATGAAGAATGTCTAGAGGTAAAAGGGTGGTTTGGTGAGATGTTGAGTTCGAATGAAGGTAGAGAAGTTTGGATTTGATGAAGCACTATGAAAATAATGTTATATTACTCAGATTATACTGTGGATTCTTGTTGGTTTTAGTATGTCGATTTGAATGTGACTTGTTAAATGGAAGTTTGAAGTTTGGAATGGTAAAAATTCGTTTTTGTTTTTGAGTTGGATTTGTAGAATGAAATATTGTAGGCTCTCGACTTTAGAAATTTCATTGGCAGCCGAGAATCCTAATGGGTAATGAAATGATAAGTTGTATAGTTATTTTTTAAAATTTTTTGTAGAAGGCGGTTTATTGATAAATTATTGTGGTTCTATGACTTACCCATTTGGTGTATTTTGCTATGAAAATGTATTCAACAAGATCTTGTCTTCTGTGAACAAAATAAAATGTTTATCAAGAACTATGTCATTCTTAGCATGTTTTTGAGGTTTTCAGAGGATTTGAACTTATGGGTATTTTTCCTTTTGAAAAGATGATGCAAACATATTTTTGTTTTAGTTGACTATTGTAAAATTGGTAGTAGTTTCAAAGGAATTTGCATTCAGGTTGTATTGGGGCAGATTTTGGATGATATTGTTGAGATAAATTTATTCTTCGTGTTTGCATATATTATCGACTTCACAAATTTCTATTCAAGATAATGAGGAAAATTTCACTGTGTCATCCAAAATATTTGTTTAGTTCATTGTGATTTCTCATATTATGATGATTTGGTTATAAATTACAAAGGGATTGCAAAAACGTGTTTACATGAGCACCTGTCTTATAAATGTGGTTTGAGATATCGATTGAACATTGATAATGGATTCAACCTTTGAAATTTGGTTTTGGACTTTCGAGTTGCAAATATGATATACATGGCAGAAATGATGTTTCTTTTGAAGTATATAGTGATGGTTAAATAGAATAGTAAGACTCTTTTTAATACTTTTTATGACATCATAACTATTTGATCTGTTTTGGGGATAAAATAGTTTAGAAAATTTATGACGATTATGAACAAATGCCTAGATATTCCGGATGGAATGGATGGGGAACTCACGGGGTTCTTAACACGGGCTGGCTTGATAGGGAGATTCTCAATAGTATATTCTCCTCGTGGTGGAAGAAGATGTTATAACTCATTTTGCCAAGTGGTCTTACTCGTGTCTTAATACATTTTGATTATAGAGAGAGCCTAAGAAGTCTTGCTCGCCTAAATAATCAATCCGCTCGGATGGTAAATGGATGGGGAACAATATCCACGTGGGTTCATATTGAGGTAATTAAAATTAATAAAATTAAACTCAATATACCGGTAGACATGAGGGGGTGAAAGGGTTTAATTTATTAATGTTTTGAATCGTGTATCGGGGGTAGGTTAGAGAGATGGGCCAAAGGAAATAGAGGTTTACTTTTAATATCTAAAACCAACCCTAGTTATTCGTAAATCCTCGTGGTGGAAGAAGAGTGTTATAAATTAAATTATAATATCTTTTAATAAATAAATCTAGATTCTTAACGAAGAAATAATAGATGGTAGAAAACTAGAAGTGAGTATCTTTTCAACACAAGTGATATTAATACATCTTTGATTGATAAATGAAAGCTTAACATATATAAGGTGACTTGTAATATGTATTCAATGGCTTCGAACTATCTTTCAAAGGAAATCATATTAAAAAAATTGAGTGAGAAATATAATATTTTTGTCTAATATATAGAAATAAAAAGGGGTAAATAAAATTGTAATTGAAAAATGGGTAAGTAAGGTACATGGAAAAAATAGGGGTATTTTCATTTTAATAATATAACGGAGGGGGTATTATCAATTGAATAATTAGAGGTAGAAACTAGAATTAAGGGTATTCTTTAATACCCACATATTTCTATACCATACTTTTACTAAGTGAATCCCCGTGATTCCGATCATGCCAATTCCATCTCTCGTAGGCCATCCCACTCCAATCCTCTTCCACATAATGCAGAGAGTAATCCACCATTGCATACCTTAGGGAATTGTGCGAATGACCCCGCCTTCTCGTAAACAAAAGTTAGGTCCTCTTCAACCATACCGACAGAGTTACATCCTATCAAATGAGTAAAATTGGAAGTGGATAGTGAGTCTGGTGTTATGACACACACAATTTTAAATCTAGAATCATATGAGTATACAAAACTTAGGGAAGTTGATGGTACCACAATGCTTGATTTGGTGGAGATGATTAGATTATGATACTTGGCTTTAGACTTTGAAACTTGCTATTTTGAGACAGTTGTTATCTTGACTTGGTGGCATTTGACTTGGTTATATTTTGATTCAGATGCACATATTACTATATTGTGATATTATTATATTTTTGTGATGAGAATGTTTAATCTATGAGGTTGCATATATATATATATATATATATATATATATATATATATATATATATATATATATATATATATATATATATATATGTTTAGAAAAGATTAAACTCTATATTTTAATGTTGATTAATATGGTTTAGAAATTTTAATGCAAATGATATGGTTATATGGATGATTTAGAATTAATGTTTTACTTTAATATTGTGGTTCCCCACCCTTATATTTGTTTCTCATTATTATTATTTGTCCATATCAATTTATGATATGATTTTTTTAAATTTTTAAACGCTTTTGACCGGAGCTTTGAACCGGAGGGTTAAGGGGCCCCACCCGTACATAAAAGAAAGAAGAGAAACGAAGACCACAGATAGAAGGAACAAGGTCAAAGACCGAAGGCCCTCTAAGGAGAGAAGGGAACTAGGAGGGCCGAAATGAAGCAGGTCGGAGCAAAAAGTACAAATAAAATAACCATGAAAGACAATGAGGGAACCATGGCAAAATATGAAGAACAAGAATGACCTGAAAGGGAAAATGTTAGGAAATATTCATATTAGTGCTCCATCGGTAAATAATAATTACGCTAGTAGTTATTATAATGTTATTTTGTGTTAGTAAATATGTTAGTAATTTGTTATATAGTTGTTAAATAAAACAACTTATAACAAATACGGGTGTGTGAGTTTTGACAACTCACGTAGATTGGTTGGAGAGTTGTTATAGCTACTTCCTATTATTTAGGAAGGCTATTTCCTATATATACGGATGTATCTGTATCAAAATATTGAATATCAATACATATAATACAAATTATTGTGTGTAAATTGCTAGTATCTGTCATTTGGTATCAGAGCAAAATGGAATCCTGAGCACAGTTTGGGGCAGATTCATTTTTGTTCATGGTTGCCCCTTCTGATGAGAGTTTATATATGCAAGCTTTTAAGTATTTTATATTTCTTACAGGAAGGGTGTTTACACAAATTTATGTAGAAATATGACATCATACAACGAGTGATAGCTTGGCATTCTTTTCATCTAGACTTGCATGATGTTTCTCACGCATTATCTATCAGTTTTATATAAACAAGGTTGTATCAAGGGAACTGACTCAGCTTTAACCAGTCAGTGATCCTACTTCACTCAGTGACTTGTAAGATCCACACACCTCGCATCCATACATAATCACTTTACCACTCCAAGCATGTGACAACATTCACAATTCATGATCTTTCAATAGTCAATCATTTGTAGTTGTAATCTTCACGTACCCTGCATAGTGGAAATCTTGACTTCCATCGGCGTTTGTTGGGTGAAAACCCTTGAATTCACTTCAGCAAATGTGCAAGCATTTTCCAAGTTCTTCCATATAGATCTGCATACAATAACTATTAGGGAGAGAATCCCATTCATGCAGTCATTCAGATCTGTTGTGTTAACCGCATATCACATGCATTAACTCGAGCATTGGATTCATTGTGCCAACATATGAAAGCATGTTGTAAAAATCAAAAAATGTATGTACATTCAATCATTCATTGGTAGACCTGCGTAATAACTAAGGAGTCACTGTTTGAGTGGATGAAGTCTGCATGATTTTATCAAGCCATATTTAGTTATCTCTTTGTAAATATGCTTAGTTGGACGTGAATCTCTCAGCACGAGTTGCAGCAGCACGGGTTGCATTCCTATTGCATAGGCATGAAAAAGGAATTTGGCATATAGTTCTATCTTCCCGCGCGTATTTCTGATGACCATTGTAACCACTATTGTGTTTGCATGTCAAGTAAGTTGCATGCTCGAAACTCTATCCAGGTTAATCCAATCACGCACTCTTCACTGCATTTTACAAATAATCCATATGCATGCAAGTATTCTCCATGTGCATCTCGAGCCTTTAAGGGATTCAATTGTTTTTGGTCAATATCTAGTGTATGGTTATTGTCAGTCGACTATCAAATTTAATTTTACTTTCGGGATTTAAAGGTCTGCTTTAGTCATCAAATTTTTTTAGAGGACCATATGAGTTTAGTGTTCATGTTATTAGTGTCTTGTCATCTAAAATAAAACATATATATGCATATTTTTGAGTATCCATAGTTATTAGAGAGTAATTGTCATGAGTTAAAACTTGAGTCAATTGTGTATATAGTATTTGTCCCATGTAGTTAATGACATTGTGTCTTTTATCAAAATATCATCGTTATTGTCAAAGTCCATTATCAAGTCTTTTTCGGTCCATTGAAAAAAGTCAAAGAGTCAAAGATTGTAAAAATAAAAAAACATTTGCCTTACGGATGCATTTTCGGTGTTACCCGACATCCTTGACAACCATTGAGCTTCATGTTCACATTTATTGAGCTAGCAACATCATACTGAGGTTGGAGGTCATTAAACGACCTCTCATCAGTCACCAACGATGAGGCCACACAGATGATTTGGTGGCATTTTTTTGTGTGTTTGGTTCGGTTTATAGTGTTCTTGTTTTCAATAAGTGGAAATTTCACACTGAGGGGGAACATGATCCAATGTTCCATTTCCAGTTTTTAGTTTATGCGTGAGCATCAAATTTCAACAGAATTTCCTATGTTATTCCCTACAGTGAAATGTGTCGAGGGTTGATAATAGTACTTGGCACATCATGATGTGGTTGTAGGTAAACCACTTGAAAACCTTCATTTGTGGTTTGTGGTAAACCAATAACAAAACCACCATTCTTGGTTGTTGGTAATCCATTCACAAAACCATCACCTTGTGGTTTGTGGTAAACCAATTGTAAAATCACCATTCTTAGATTTTGGTCAACCATTTGCAAAACAATCTTTGAGGTTTGTGATTATTCTGTGAAAATCACCAAATCATGAGAGTGCAAGTCTGTACAAAGGCAAGCTTTCCCCATGTTCACACTAAGGGGGGAATGTTAGGAAATATTCATATTAGTGCTCCATGAGTAAATAATAATTACGGTAGTAATTATTATAATGTTATTTTGTGTTGGTAAATATGTTAGTAATTTGTTATATAATTGTTAAATAAAAAAATTATAACAAATACGGGTGTGTGAGTTTTGACAACTCACGTAGATTTTTTGGAGAGTTGTTATAGCTACTTGTTATTATTTAGGAAGGCTATTTCCTATATATATGGATGCATATGTATCAAAAGATTGAATATCAATACATAGAATATAGATTATTATGTGTAAATTGCTAGTATATGTTAGAAAATGCCACCAACGAGTGCCAATCTCAGACCCTATCACGAGTCGCACCACCAGCATTGCCTCTAGCACGCCGAGAAGCTTCTCGATGTAAGAATAAAAATGACACTGCACGGTTCCTCGATGGTGAGGTTGTCGATGGTAGAGTGAAGAGGGAAAAGGGCCGCATCAATATCCAGTGGAGGAAGAAGACGAGGGTCGGGGTGACCATGCATGAAGATAGTGTCAACATTTTCTGCATAATGAAGCAAAGCCCTATATTGACCACCAAGCCACTGAATACCCTTCCGGAGCCGATAGCTAATTCATCGACTTCCTCGATCCATAGAAGGGGATCAGGTAATTGAAAATCCACCAACTCATCATGAAGGCCACCTCGGTGAATAGGGTAGATGATGTCTTCGCCATGAATTCCACATTAGCAGGAATGGGATGAAGAATAAGGAAGAAAGAGACAAAGGTGAACACAATATTGGAATTAACACAAGCTCTAGATGCAATTCAGATAGGTAGGACTTTTGTACGTACCCAAAATTATAGGGTACTGCACCACCAAAACACAGTTACACGTGCCCCAATGATGATACAGGTCTCCTCACAAGGTGTTCGGGATCCGAGAAAAGCTCTCCAAGTATGCGTTAACATCCCGCATGCCCCGCTTAGCCCCTGTATACTTTTCTTTTTCCTTCCCCCTCTTTTCCTTTGCTTTTCGGTCTTCTTGATGAAACCGCGCCCGCACAGGCAGTCCTATAACCGCTGCCTTGCTCAGGGTGGCGGTCCTATACGCATTTTTCCGAATGTTCCTTTTAACGTGACTCACATAAAATTCAACGTTTACCAGATTTTTTCACCGCCTTTGCTTGTATTTATGATTATGGTTCCCTGGAATAGTGTTTTTGCATTGTTTATGGTTTAAGAGATCAAATTGGTTTTCACCTTTGGGTAAATGGGAATTCTATAAATAGTTGGCTTGTGCTCAAGCAAATGGCCCCTCAAATTTGCCTCTCAATTTCTCATTGCAGTAGCTTAGTCTTTCAATTTTGCCTAGGATTCATAGTTTTGTTTATTGCATGCATAGTTAGTGTTGTCTTCGTTGTTAGGAAGCCACATAATCTTCTTGTGCTAGTGTTGTTATTGTTTCATGCAATCCATTGGAGTAGGACAGTTTAATTTTTAGTAGGAAGCCATTAAAGTTGCAAGTTTTGTTCGTCAAAAATAATAGTTTCAGGTTCTGGATGTTTTGTGTTGCATGACTCGCAATAAATCCCGCTAGGAATTGCATAAGCCAAGCTCTATTCTCTTGCACTATCCCTCTCCTACTCGCATTGTATTCAGTCTGCATCCTAAGCTACCATTATTTCGATACCAACTTCTATTGATGCTAACATCACATGCTTTTTTGGATTCACGTGAGCATGAAGGAATGAGGAGATCACACTGAGGGGACAAAGCCACACACCATCGGATTTGCCACCTATTTGTAAAATCGAAGTTCAAGCTTTCAAAGTTCTAGTTAAAACATATCAAATAGAATAGTAAATCATTTCATTTCAGTTAATCTCACTTTCGATATTCAGGGAAGCTGTGGGGATTGATAGTTTCTGAGAAACTATGATTCACTCCTCACTTCTGAGGTAGGATCGGGGGTCTTTCAAATAGATTAGATCGGTTATTTGGTTATTTAGAGTAGATTTACAAAGCGCATGCACAAGTAGCTATACTTGGTTACTTTGTTTGTTTTAATTGCGTTATTAGTTTAGTTGTCAATTTCTAGATATATTTGATAATTGCTCTTTTAAATTATGTTCAATAGTTTATCAAAAATATCAGATTTAGGAATATACATAGATATATCTTGCGTAGTTAATTTATTTTGTCATTAGTTAGACTTATATATTTTCTTTTTTGCATGACAATCACGGGACCTAGAGAGCGTAGAGAATACGTATTCACACCAATCGTGCCTCAACCCAATCTTGTTACATCAATAATTGATATAGATCAGAATCTTAGAATCCAAGTCTTCTAAACAACAACAGACTTACAACAGATCAGTTCATAGTTAAGAGGGTTAAACATTGAAGACGACCAAGCACATACATTTTGGTCAAACCAGCCAAACTACAGATTACCCTAGATAAATATCCACATGACTGTAGAAGGGCTTGAAAGAGAGCAAACGTTTAGTTGTGACCCTTTGGTCCCACAACCAGATGCAGGAGACATTCTCACTGACATAGACACTAGCTTAAGAATTTAGGTTGCTAGAACGCCTGTAAGGTACTCTGAAAAGATTGCACAACTTGTAGTTCTAAATATAGAGGCCGAAAAGGCATACGACTACTAGATACTAGGGATTAGAGATTGATTCCTCATATGACCATCAAGGTCCACAACAACCATGAATCTACGGTTGTGATCCACAAATCTCACAACCCAATGAGTCCACAGGTCAATCTGACGTTGACGCTAGCTTACGCACATTAGTATTTATATCCACTCCATTTCCACCAACCATTATCCCACAATTATCCTTGTTAGGCGTAGCGGTGATGAAGCTAAGGATTTCTGGACTAGACCAGAGAATCATCCATAGAGTCCACTATATCCATCATCTACCCTATGACCCTATATGGAGATATACATGAAACAATTCCAGGTCATTTTCCCCGTATCCCACAACCTATAGACCGGATTACGCCAAAGCTCGATATTGATTGGAGCCTTCGAGCAGTCATCCTTGCCGACTGATCTATCACGCCAGTTTAGGTTAGGAGGGCCTTCTTTGCCTGAGATTCATAGATTCCATTAGTACGTGTCGAAGATATAAGATTTCCTAACAGTTTACCTATACCCCACGTATTCCATCCTCGTTGGTCTGTCTCGGCATGACCTCCGGAGGTCGGGTGCGAGGAAGAGTTACATGTAGATTCCCATGCTCGCTTGTCACTTTTTCATCGTATGAGACTCCCCAAAATATTTTCGATAGCTTCGGATTCTTTGTGGGAGGAGTGCACGAAGACATTAGAGATATGATGTTGATCGATTTCCGAAGAGAGCGACAACTCTAACTACTATCCACGAAGAGAGAGAAATGGAAAGACCAAGAAAGCCATAAAAAGTTAACTAGGAAAACCCAAAAAAGAGATGGGAGGAGAAAAGGCCGACGACCGATTAAAAATCTAAGATGCTAGCAGTACCATTATTAAGATGATGTAAACTGCCCTTCCTTCATGTGAGATGATCACATATAAGCTTGACCAGACTTTCACGTTACTTGAAGTTTTGATGGCATCGACGTATCAATGGCAGAGTTGGCAAGTAAATCGGTGACACTGTTTTCCTCGCGAAATGTATGATTGATGCTCCAGTTCTTAAGTTTTCTTAGCCAATACAAGATGTTGGAAATATAAAAATTAAGGTGTCAGGATATAGTCAAACCTTTAACAATAGCATGCATGATGACTTGAAAATCACCTTCAATCATGAGTGACTCACAACCATTGTGAACAACAAGTTTAACCCCTTCTAGAAGGGCTTAGACTTTAGCTAGATTGCAAGTTCCCTCATTGAGTGGGATGGAACTTGCCACAATAATTTCACCATTCTCTTTTCTCACTAGGAAACCCACCTCAGATTTGCTTGGGTTACCTTTTGATGCCCCATTGAAATCGATTCTATAGAATCCCCAGGGAGGTGGCGTCCACCGTGCATTTCTCCTTTTGATAACTTTTTCAAGATGAGATAAGCCTTGACTAATAATCAAGCCAGGAGAGGGGATTTTGATGAGGGGCCAAGATTTCTTGATCTCAAGCATCACATGATGTGAAGTTGGGATTATTGAGGTTGTGAATGCTTAGATTTCAAGAAATGGCAATTTCTAGTTTATTAAAGAATGAAGGAAAACTCGAAACCTCCTCCCTAAAAATGCGAAGATTACGTTCCCACCAAATGTGCCATATCAAAAGGAAAGATGCAATAGACCAGATGGAGCTAAGAGAGATTTTACCTCCCAACTTAGGCCAAGATTTTAAGGTGTCCACAATGTTCCTACATGGAGCCCAAGCTAAGTTAAGCTTGCCAATTAACCAATTCCAACCCTGAACAACAAAGGGACAAAAGAGCAGAGATGCTCAATATCTTCTTCAACATTGTCACAAAGGACACATTTAGAAGGACCAACAAAGCCCCAAGATCTTCTGCAGAGTTGCGTGAGTATTTTATTTTTAACAACAAGCCAACCAAAGATGGCCACTTTTGGAAGGATCTTGGAATTCCAACAACCGTTCCAGCTGGGAGCCCCTTTACCAGACATGGAGATGAGATTAGCATAACCAGATTTGACAGAGTAAGAGCCTAAGGGGGTGCCTAACCACAATAGTGAGTCCTCTTGATCCTGTTGTATTACTTTTCTATGGGAAAGGGCCTCTCTGAAGGAGGATATTTCAAGATCGGTCAGCCCAAGATGAGAAGGATCCTTCCAAAGAAAAGAAGGGGAGCCATCCAAGTCAGGAACACCATAGTTGGCCACTTTGTTTCCCCAAATAGCCTTGGTTATGTTCATAACTCTATTCAAATTAGGATTTAAATTAAGGGGCTCAAACCCGTTCCAAATGTCTTCCGTAAATCGACCCTTAGACCATTGCTGATCTACCAAGAAATATGGTCTGCGATAATATGCCTACATTTACAAAGAAAATTCCAAATATGCGATCCCCTGGGAAGATCTTCGCTGGAGAGTAAAAAATCCAAATGGCCTGCTTCAAGGTATTTATGAGAAAGAACCTGGAAAACCAACCTTTGGGGATGAAGATAAAGTTCCAAACTAATTTGGTGCCAAGTGCCAAATTTTGCAGAGCCAGGTCGATAACTCCCAGACCACCTAAACTTTGGGGAACTTAACCTCATCCCACTTCACCAAGTGAAATTTCCTATCTTCGTTGTTACCTTGCTAGAGAAAGGTTCTGACAAATTTCTCAAACTTTCTAAGGACAGATATGGGAATGTTCAACATAAAAACATGAATATAGGAAGAGCATAAAGAACTCGATATGATAAGAAGAGCACGCTAGAAAGTGATAGCTATTTCCCTTTCCATGATTGTAATCTCGGGAAAGGGAGAGAAGTAAATCATCCTAGAGAGAAGCTCTACCAGCTCCAGTGAAAAGGGGGATGAGATATTTGTGGGGGAGAGAACCCAACTCAAAACCCAAAATAACATGAATTCTTCTCTACAAACGTAGAGAGACGTTAAAGAAGAAAATGACAGACTTGTGAAAATTGATTACCTGACCAACAACTTTGGAATAGGAAACAAGGATATTGTCAATAGCTTGAGCCTCTGAGATAGTAGTAGTGCCAAAAGAAAAGTATCATCTACAAACTGCTGATGGGAAAGAGGAGGGAGATCCATAGCCATTTTAATACCAAGTAAGGAGCCATGTGCTATAGATTTATTAATGGCTCTACCCAAAGCCTCAACGATGAGAATGAAGAGAAAAGAGGACAAGGGGTCACCTTGTTTGATCCCACGGACTACTGGAGAAAAAACCTTCCGCTGAACCATTGACCAGGATAGAGAAGCGAGCGGAGGAAACACAATTAAATATCCAACCACAAAATTGATCATTGAATCCCAAACACTGAAGAGATTTGAGAAGGAATCTCTAATTGAGGTGATCATATGATTTTCTGAAATCAATTTTAATCATCATGCCAGGTCGAGAGGAAGATTTGAGAGAGTGAATGATCTCATGAGAGATAATAATACCGTTAGAAATGGACCTGCCCAGAATGAATCTGCTTTATTCTTGAGTAATAAGTTTATCCAAAAGAGGTCACAATCTAAAGGTGATTTCTTTAGAGATGATTTTGTATGTAGTATTACAGAGAGATATAGGACGGAAATCATCCAATTATTCAACATGATTCTTTTTGGGGAACATGCAAATAAAGGTGTGATTCATTTCCCCCATAATCTTCCTTGATTTTCTAGATTCTTTAACAACAAGCCAAACATCATCACCAATCTCATTCCAAAAATCCTAAAAGAAGGAAGTGGGAAATCCATCGGGGTCGGGGGCTTTGTCTCTCTCCATGGAAAAAACAATTTTGTGAATTTCCTCTTTAGAAAAGGGGGAGAGAAGAAGAACATTGTCCTCTTCATTCACAATTTTTTGAATCTGATCCAAAAAAGGTTTTTGAGCAATGAAAGAAGAACTATATTCATCGTTCAACAAATTCTAGAAAAAAGACACAACTTCTTCCTTAACAGAAGCTTGGGAAGAGAGCCAAGTACCATCCTCCAACTTAAGTTTGGAAATGTAATTCTGGTTTCTTCTAGCCTTAACCGACGAGTGGAAAAACTTAGTGTTCTTGTCTCCATCTTTCAGCCAAGTCTCTCTAGATTTCTGCTTCCAATATGTCTCTTCTTTAAGGAGAAGATCCCCCAATTCTTTGAGAAGCTATTTTTCCTTCCAGTATTCTGCTTGACCCATGCCATCCCGCAATACAGTTTCGTTCAAAACTCTAATCTCATTTTCCACTATGCATTTTTCTAGGAATATGTTTTTAAAAGAAGAGGCGTTCCAAACAAGTAAGTTCTCCTTAAGAAGAGCAATTTTTTTAGAAAGAATGAACATTCTGGTACCATTTACGCCGAAGGATGCCCACCAACTTATGATCAAATCAAGAAAATTGGGGTCATGCATCCACATCAATTCAAATTTAAAAGGGGATCTACACGGAGGAAGGTCAAACTGAAGGTGAAGAGCAATAGGAAAATGATCCGAACCAGACAGAGGAAGGACTTCACTTTCGATGAGAAAATTATGCTGAAGCCAAACATCAGAAACTAGGAAATGGTCCAATCTAACTGCCATGTTGCCAAAACCCAACCATCTATTGGTCCAGGAGAACCAACCCCTCTTCGGCTCTAAATCTAAAAGGCCCGAGTTCTCAATAAAGGAAATAAAATCCATTTGAGAACGAGGTTGCCATCAAATCCCACCTCGTTTATCTTTGTCAAAAAGGGTGACATTAAATTCTTCTAGTGAGTAAAATTTTTCATTGGAAAAATACCTAAGGTTTGCTTCTAATCTAGACCAAATTTCTCTCTTCTTGATAGGATTAGAAGGACCGTAGATGTTACAAATAAGGAAAGACTCATCAGAATGCTTTACCTGAACCTTGCACCATTGAAAATTTAGATCCTCAGAAAGAAGGTCCACAGATAATTTACTGGTCTTCCACATGATACCCATACCACTGGACGTGCCTTTGAGTTGAAAAACACTCCACACCATCCTTTCTAACTACGCGACCAACCTAAAATACAATCATCTTTGGACATTTTAGTTTCTTGAATTAAGCATAAATCAATGGCATGTTCTATGGCATAATGCCTGAGAAGGCATTGTTTGTTAGGGGCGTTTAAACCCCTAACATTCCAGGAGAGGATTCTCATCCTTTCTTTAGAGAGGACTTGCCTCTCCTACTTGATGAAAGAAAGTGCCAATCTTGTTGCTTACTAGCGGAAATCTCCCGCTTTGAGAGTTGTTCTTTAGAAGGCCGGCTTGGAGGGTTCTTAGGACCAAAATAAATATGATTGATAGTAGGGGTTGGAAGGATGAAGCACCGAGAACAGATCTGAACTTCCCTATGATATTTTTCCGAGTCAGACGCCTCTTCCACATCAGCCTCAAGTGCGTGAACATCCTCTGCTTCTCGAGCACACACCCAATTCTCTAATGAGTCCGCATTGGCCCCGTGCCCTATTTCTAAACCTTCTTGAAATAGTGCAAGGATTCAGTAGAGTCCTGCACCACCGACGTAGTTTCCTTGACAAGGGAGATGGTTGCCATGTCAAGAAAAAAAGGCATGGAGGCTTGGTTACTGCAAGACTCGCCTAACCATTTTGCTCGATCAACTTGAAAAGGAGTCAAGTTATTTTCAACAGATCGAGGCTTATCAATTTTTTCCACATGGCATTACTTGGAACAAGACCATTCTTACAATCCTTTTGGAAGTGTCCCTTCTGTTTGCATCTAAAACAGCTGGAGGAAACCCTCTCATATTCGACCCTTTGAACCCATTTTCCAGATGGGGAGGATATTACAATATATTCTTGTAGTTTTTGGACATGTCTATAGAAACACAGATCTGAGCGAAAGCCGAAAGAGAACCTTCAAGAGAAACAGGGTCGATGCGTATGACTCTACCCAAACTATTGCATACTTTTTCAGGATTTTGGGGTTCCAGTATTCACAAGGCAAAGCATATAATCTCACCCATACCTAAAGCTCCTCCATGACCACTTGCTCCAGATCAAAATTAGCGCACCAAGCATGAATGTGGATGCCAGAGTCAATGAATAAACAATCTTTTCTAGCTAGAGTATCATCTCTCTAAGCTTTGCTTCTGAAAATAACCAAGAAGAATCCTTTGGCCAGGAAATGAACTCTCAAACCGCTACCCCATTGAATGTCACACCAGCTACGAATCCCATCGGAAGACAACGATGACCCATAGTTTTTGAAAATATCACCTCAAACCAAGGAGTTTGAGTCGCATAGAAAGACCATCGGTGTCATCAAGAGTAACCGACACATATTCCTCTGGCAGAGAGTCCTCATTGTCCTTACTACTCCCGGAGGCTCCAACCGAGGTGGTTTCCGATGCACGCACCTGGGGCCCACATGCTGAGTAGCTCGGGTGGTAGACTAGCCTTTAATTTCCTTCCCTGACCACCATCGAATGATTAGAGAGGAAAGAGTATTGCCACCATTAGAATTCAAAATTGGCTCCCGTTTCATTTTTTCAACTAAATTTATGATATGATTATTAATCATCTATCATAAATTTAATCGATGATTTCAATCATTTGATATTATATTGATTAAATGGCATTATTTCATTAAAATATTATTTCTATAGTGCCATTATGTTATGATGAGATCAGTTATAACTGTTTTATGGGAGAAGAAAATAAAAGAAGAAGAAGGGATCTTTTGCATAAGAGGAACATCAAGGTAATTTGCATATTGAGTTTAGTGCATTTCATTCTATATTTTCTGTGAAAATATTCTGAATGAGGCTTTGATTACAGGATTTTGATGACCTAAATTTGAGGATTTAAGTGTAAACATTTGATACAACGGTATATCCAGTTATATTATTATTATTCTGATTATTTGAATATTAATTTTCTGTGTCTAATCTATAATCTGATTACATAATTAGATTTGCATATCCAAGGGATCATAAAGTTTGTTTACATATATTTCTAAGCATTTGGGTTTATAAATTTTCCTTTTGGCTATTGTATTGTTGGATCTTGATTAAAGTTGATTTCAGTGATTTTGTGCTTCTCATTTGTAAATCAGTTTCTCATCTTAATATAAAAGTCATGTTGGTCTCTTATGACTTTGTATTATTGTGTATATGTTGTATACTTTGTTGATCTTTTACTCACATGTTGTTGTTTTAAATCATAAATCTGAAATAAAGAGTGCATTTGATTAAAGTTTCATTTTCTATATTGTATGAAATATGGAGTAAAAAGGATAATTTATAATCGGGAGTTAAAAGGATCTATTTCAGATTATATGCAAGCATTTTTATGCAACTGAATACAATGTATGTATGAAGGATGTTGCGAGCTTGCTTTCTTCCCTCCAAGAGGTTATCTAGTTCATAGATATCACTCTATTGGATAGGGTTGATAATATGCAAATTGTGGGTTTTGTTTCTTTGTTGTTCTTGTCTTTCTTGTTTGCTTGTCTTTTCTTTGTTTTTTTCTTGTTTGTATATTCTCTCTTTTCTAAATGAATTAAAGGATATTCCCAGAATCTTAGGTTTGTTTGTCTATAAACGATTTAAGATATAAAATACCCTACACTTAGAATATTTTCTAAGTCCCCTATATGATTAAAGTTGGTTCGATTCCATCTTAACCTTTTACGATAGGTAAAAGGGTTGATTAGTTTTGGTCAATTTTCTGTCGACAACAAGAGGTATTGTCCAAAGCCAAGAAAAATAAAAAGAACAAGGATAGAGACAAGGATCCATGTGACTTGACCAAAAGATGTAAATCTAAGAAGTACAAGACAATGTGATAATCAAAATCGATAAAAATAATGGGACTAGGAAAGGGTGTCACCAATGTCTAATCTTCGTACTTACAAATCATGTATACGATAAAATATTATAGGCATAATGTAATAGTAATAAGTGTATAATTTTTGTCTACATTTACCCCTTTTATGTTATTCAAATTAAATTCAATAGTATAAATAATATAAGAACATATATGTAGAGGGTCGAATGAGTTGTAACCAAGGTGTGTCGATAGTAAGAATCACAACATGGTGAACCATGGATCACTGTTTTGATCCATGTGGGGTGAATGTGTTGTAACATAAGGAGTTGCTAGATAAAAACATACTATGGAGATATAAGAGACTTTTTGAAACTTGGAGATTGTAGCAAGGATCAAGAGTGATCAATTCCCAAATTAGTGCAAAAATTATATGGATTTGAGTGTCTTGTTTCCAGAGAAAGGGTGTTAGAAGAGTGATCAATTTTATCTCCACCATGACACTTCCTAAAAATAGGTTCCACCATTGCAAACAAAATTGAACCAATTATTACTTTCCTACTAGTCACAGAAAAACCCTCGTAAAGTGGATAAGGATAGGAAATGACATTTCATTACCCCACTTTACGATGTAAGGGTGTAAACTAGGCTAAATGGAAAAGTGTTTGAAGTTGATTAGCTCCCAAGTTAGGTCATCTGGGAGGGATATCGATACTGGTGGAATTAGAATTTGGAAACAACCTATTGTAGACACAAAATCATACACTTGGGTACATTTCTAGGTTCTAAAAGCATGCTAACATTTACATGATTATTAAGCAAGAAAACTAGTGGTTGACAACTATCTTTGACCTCTTTTATTTCTCTCTTGTTTTCTATTTGGTCTTACACACCCTATAACTTGAGCTTAGGACTTTACTTGTTTATATTTCATGGATTCGGACATCGGTGCCTAGTCAAGACGACAACGCTTAGATGCTCATGTCCCCATCTGGGCACCCTTGACCCTTTCTCACCTTACTTAATCCTTTTGGGTCTCTTTTATCTTTTGGGCATCTTTTTCACTTATGGGTCAGACTTCTAGTTGTTAATTATGAAATTAAAACAAGGGAATCATATAAATAAATAGTTATATTTTCAAAATAAAGGACCAAACACTAAGCATTACTATCATCACCTAAGCTTGTGTTCAAAAGGCACCTAAAGCACTCCATGGCATCCATTCAAGGGACAAAGGTTGCAAAAAAATCTGCATACACTTCATAGGAAGGGGAATTTCATTCTATTTCATCCACACATTCTACTACATTACTACATTCTAGCTACAACCCACTATCAAGTATAACTTGCACAAGGGAATCTTAGGGCATCATTTCTACACAAACACATAAGAACTACATGGAGTCTGGGATGTAGTGCAACGATCGGTCGTAAGTTCAATCTCGGGGTGATTGTTGGGGTCATCGACTCCCATTTTGCATTTTCTTTTTAGGCTTGATGTGGTTTATGGGCTTGTGTAGGTGAGATTCTCTTTTTAGGTTACGAGGTAACTTTGGAGATCATAGTGTGAATATCAAGTGATCAATAGGAATAATTATGACACCCTTGTGAAAAAGAAGAAACCAAATCCAAAGCTTTTACGTAGTCACGGGTGCTCGGATCCATTCATTAGTGCCCAAGTGATGAAGCCTAGAATTTACCAACAAGTAATAACCAGGCATCACTCGGCTTAGGTGAGTGCTCACCCAAAGCACACAAAGGTACCAAGCCCCTCTTTAGGGTTGTTTGTGCAAGATGTTAGCAAGATGAAGAGTTAATGCATTCAGATCCATAATTAGTATAACATTCTACAGAGCATATTCCAGATCTAAATCTAAAGAGTAATAGATTTAAGTAATAGCGATAATGAATTCTTCCATGAAATATTTAGTTGTAATCATATTTAACTCCTTGAATCAATTACTACGCTCCATTATATTAAACACAATAAATATATAGAAGCTTCTTACAATACCATAAGCTCATGTGCACATCATATTTAGCAACATAACTTCAAAATAACTTATATTCAGTCCTCCTATACTACGAAAATCACTACATATTTATAAGGGTGGGGACTTTCCCTTCACCGCTTACATAATTCCCAAAATAGGTCGCATGTTGAAAATAGCCATGCACCTTTACAATAATAGACACACATACAAGTGTACTAATAATATATCTCTCCTGGTTAATTGGTAGTAATAATTCTATTAATAACTCAAACCCATGCAAAGCACTTAGTAGCCAATCTTCCAATAATAGCCCATGTGTGTCGCGCAAGTCTTTATTTGATTTGTGTGTTTTGCACGCTATCTCCAAAAATAGTCTGTACACATGAAAAAAACTAAGTCCCGAATCTATCCTCGTCTTTCACGCTTGTGTCCTTCCCTATCCTTCCGTGCCTTTGAACGCACCCTGTTCTCACGCATGAACCTTCTATGTGCCTTCTGCTAAGTATCATACTTTGTCTACTCAACATTACCCCACACAAAATTGCATTGTTGCCTCGACAATGGTTACCTCTTGATAATTTTAAAGAATAAAGAATAAGGAATGGAATGAATGGAAAGTAAATAATTTATGTACAAAGAATGACCTTCACCTTACAACGTCCTCTGTTTCAACTAGAAGAATTAACTCTGGATATTCCTCTTTGATTTCAACCTCTAAGGCTTGCCAATCACTTAACGTGGCTTCTACCTTTTCTAGAATATTTGATGCAATAGAGTCTAAATCTTCTTGTGCAATCTCTTCCTTCTCGTTCTGTAATATGATAATAATGCTGGACATTGCAGTCACCCTTCCTTCCAAAAGATCCATCTTCTAGGCTATAAGTTTCCCAATTTCATCTAGCCTATCCTTGTGGGGGTCTTGGGCTGCTGCAAGGGCCTTGCACTTTTGCTTCACTAGCACCAATCTCTTTGTGCATCCCAATGTCTCATCTTTCATTTCCTTCAATAATTCATTATCTTCTATTATGGTCCTAATCCTTATTATTGCCTTTGGAGCTACACATATGTTCAATTCCTGGTCTGCCTTCTTCAGCTCCTCCTGCAAGGTTTGAAGCAATGCCTCATATGATGAAATATTCCTTACCACTGAATCCCTTTCTCTCTCGCTTCCTACTCAGGATCCTTTGGCTCTGGCATCTAAACTGGTCCATCCTCAAGCACCAAATCAACTAGGGTACGCACATAGTGCATAGTTGAAGGGAACTTTTTGGTACCTTGGGCTCCAAGTGCGGTCTTGCTTGCAGGACATGATCTCCAATATCCTCTGCCATGCCGATGAGAACCCCATTCTTATTTTTCTCTAGGTCCTTCTCTCCTTTCAGATGCGTGATCTCTACATCTTTGGATTTGATCTCTTCTCTTAGTTCTTTGATAGTGGCAACTTTATCCACATTTCTACGTTGCACCTTTGTAGATACCTTCATTAAGGAATTACTCACTGTTCATCAGTCATAAAAGTTGGCTTAATGGTTATATGCCTATTTTGTGGTGCCTTCCTCATTCTCCTTGACACATAGGACTCTTCACACACATCAAAATTAGGCTCATCCATGTGAGTTTGTATGGACCATGACAATTGTTTCCTCGTGCATGTGGTTGCCATGTCAGGGTCCATCAACTCCCACCCATACAAGTCCTTGAGGCCCATTGTATTTTGGAATCACACATGAGACAATTTTACTTGTGTCTTCTTCATAGCCCATGACTGGTGCAACATACTCCCCACTTTCCCTCCTTGATCTTGGCCCCTTAGGAACTTGAGCACCAAGGTTTGGAGTTGGATCCTCTATGTCCTAAGCAGTATCTTGCTCTATTTCTCCTAGCTTCTTTACTCCTTCTTCAACCTTCATTTCTTCATCCTTGGGATCTTCCACATCCTTTGGTTGTATTGGAGATCCAGGCGCGCTCTCTTCAAACTCCTCCACCTCCTTGTTCAACTTCAATTTTCTCCTTCTCTTCTTAGTTATCTCCTTCTATGGAGAGATTCATGGTGATCTTCGTACCAATTGTGGAGTAGTGCCTTGAGTTCTTGTTTGTCTAAACACCCTCTTAAAGTGGCATTCTTCAGGGTTTTCTCCTACTTCCAATTCTTTGTCTCCTTCTTGTGCCTGCAGTGGAGTACTTACATACTCAACTTCTACCCTGTTTGTGGGTTACCTCCAGCCTCTATGTACCAAGCCGCCACTGTCTTCACACTCTTCCTCCTCATCATCTACCTCTATAGGTTTGGTGGGCTTTGGAGCTGGTACATTCTCCACTATATGCTTTCCCTTAGGTGGCCTTGGGAGCACAAACTCATTCTCTACATACTTGTTACCCTCTAACTTAGGTTTAAGTTGAAGGTATATAAGCCACTACACTATCTCCAATTTCCAAACTCACATGATTCATGTTTATCATGTCTGAAATTATCCTCTCAATATAGGCATCCTGACCTAGATATACATATGTCTTCCTCAACGTCTAGTAGTCACAATATTCCTTGTATGAAACAAAATTTAGGTGACGCGCATCAAGAAAAAAAAATGGACTAATGCCTATAAGTAGCACACTATGAAGGCATACGACAACTTGCACCAAGGGCTCCAAGTCTCATCCTTCATTACAAATCATGCGATGCATAAGTGCTGGTATACCACAAACTGCACTTTATTACCCATCACCGAAGGTAACTCCTTGGGGATGCGCCACTCCTCTTCAAATGTTGCGTGAAGCCGATCATACCACATCTCTCGCCCTCTGCTTGAATGGCCCACTCATTGAACCTTCACAAAAGTACTTTTCAAATCTTTCTGCAAGGGAATTGTTTTGCATGGGATACTCTCAGGTCTTATTCTTTATCCCATCAAACACTTCAATCTCCATAAATTGAAGGGCCAATAAGATAGCACTGAAACTGATTTTCTCACTTGTGTACACTTCCTTGATGATAGTCTCTGTAATATAGCCTGATATGTTGTAAATTATTCCATGTGACATTATCCTTATAATGTGTAGCCACATTGTATTCACTGTGACCATCTCTCTTGATCATTCAATTTGGTCACTAGATGTGTAATGCTACTGTACCACTGGGTACTTCTTTAATTTGTCAATATCCATTCCGCATGGACCCTTGGTATACCCTAACTCCTTCCATGTCTCTAAGATTTCTACTTTATCTGTCAAGTCACTATCCAGATCCACTCCTGTGCCCTTTAATCCTATTATTGTTGAAATCAATGCGGTTGTAATCCTTACCCTTCGTCCGATGAAATAGAAAAAGTCTTCATGTACTCTGCTCATCAACCACTGGTACAAAGGTTCATATTTTCCAAAATATGGGAGCTTGTACAACTGGTAGACTCCAATCTGCTTTAACAACTTCTCTCCAACGTCATCATACATTGGCATGTCCTCTGTTGTGTGCTTGTTTGTCTTTGTACTCAACAACACATCCAATTCCTTTTTATTATCTGATGTGCGGTGGTTGTAATCACTTATCTTGCACTTACAGATGTGAGAATCCCATTCTTGTCCCACTATCACGCCTTTTGGGTATTGCATCTCTAAGAAATTACTCTTGGGATCAATTTCAACCTCTGCTTCCACTTTCTTCTTTCCCTTGGCTCCTACGATAGGTGCTTTCTTTGGTGTCATCTATAAATCACAACTTTCTATCCTCTGTAGTGTGCAAATGCTTGCCTTCTATCTTCTGTAATGAGAAATTCCAAACCCTAGCTCAAATATGCATGCCCTAGTTGAAATCATGTGCCCTCACTCTTTCAAAATGCTCTACTTTTCTCAAACCCTTCACCAATGGGGACGTAAGCTTCTCCTGTGCACAAGTCTTCTCCGCTCCTAGTTTCACACTCTCTACACCTCAACACAATTCGCTCAACTCGTTTTCCACTTAGCTTGTTCAATTTTTTTATTACAATGGTAAAAATGAACTCACATCCCATCCTTATATAGATTTTCAAAAAGTTAGTGCATTTATTTCTCCTTCACCTACCAACAATCCTCTCATTAATTGACCATTTTCACAATTTCCACGTAGTACATCTTCACGCCTCGCCTATAACCTTTTAACATGCCTTCCCAACTTCCGGCACAAACTTCTCTTCAACACATGTCTATGCCTGATTACCTTGCCACTTCTCCTTCTCCTGGTAGTCTCCACACCGTTTCTTACCTCACACTATATTGTCCCTTCGTTTATCTCCATCTATGGTCCTTATTTGAAGCAATCTTCTTGCCCATCAACTCTTCAAACTTGAATAACCCATGTAGCAGTTTGTTCCTTTATGTGTACCCATTTTTCAATAACCACCCCACACACAAATGGTAGGTGCAGTCTCTGCGCATAAAAATACTGTAAATGGTAATTAGCTTCTGGTGCGCAAACACACTTATTTCACAAAACACCAACTAAATTAACAAAGCATAGTGACGAAAAAGGAAATACATTAAGGGAATACATAATTGAAATCCTAATCTAAATGGCAACACTGCCTTATTACAAACACCAAGAAGACTTATTTATAATAGGGCTTCAGCCTACTCTCGTTGAAGTAACCGAGTAACAATATTCCATCAAGCATTTCTAACTGACAAGCTCCTATTTCAAGTATGTAAGTGATAACATATGGTCCTAACCAATGTAATTTGAGTGTTCCTGGATGGCACAAAACTTAGAATCATAAAGAAGCACCATCTGTCATATCTCAATATTTTTATCCTTGATGTGCTGTCATGCCATGCTTCTCGCTGGATTTTTATTGCTTTTGACTCCAGTGTCCTATTACTCATTATTCATCCAACTTAATAAACTGTTCAATTCGTTCTTCTAATACTTGCTCATCAACTAGACCTCTAACGCGCATAATACACAAAGAAGGTAACATGAATTCTATAGGAAGAAGCTGCTTCTACACAAAACACCAATTGAAAGGGTGTGTCTTTGTTTAACTTTGCTTGTATGTTGTTCTATATGCCCAAATCACTGCAAAAACTTTATCATCCCAATCCTTCCTTCCAACATTACAAATTTTTGTCAATGTAAAGCTCAAAGTCTTGTTGAAAGCCTCAACAATCCCATTTTCTTGAGGATGATTTGGTGTAGTCTTAGATGTGTAATCATGAAATCATCTAATAGAATTTTGATTGTCTCATTCAATAAAATGTGTGCCCCTATCACTTGTCAAACTCAATGGGCATCCATACCTTGTAATAATATTTTCCCATATAAAAATGACTACTATAGATGTTGTATAATCCTTTATAGGCATTGCTTCTGCCCACCTTGTCAGATAATCTATGTAAGTGATGATATAGCACGATCCAGTCCTATGCATGGCTGGTGAAATAGGACCCATAAAATCTATAGCCCATTTCTCAAACGGTTCTACACTAGGAATATGTCTTAAAGGAATTTCATCTCTTTGTCCTGGTTTACCAAGGCATTGGCAATGATCACAAGCCTTGTAATATGCCTTACAATATTTTTACAGGGTCTCCCACCATAATCCAGTGAGTAGAATCTTGTGTGTAGTGGCATCACCTACATAGTGCCCACATGCAATACCAACATGTTCGTCATCCATGATATTTGTGTGCTCATGTTCTATTAAACATCAGCGCAATACATCTTCTTGGCCTAACTTGTACAAGTTGCTAATCAACATAAATGGTGCCGTGCGAATGGCAAGTTGTTTCTTCTCTAAGGATTTCATTCTTTCTAGTGCCATACTGGTACGTAGAAAGACAACAATGTCCTTGAATTCTAATGGTGCACATTGTAACCTATATAATTGTGCATCATGCATGGTATCTTCAATTATCTGTGCGTCTTCTCTCGTATTATGAATAGATGGTCCAGTACAAAATTACTTTTCCTTGGTTTTACCACAACTGTGAAATCAAATTCTTGGAATAAGAGTACCCACCAACATATGCACCCCTATAAAACATGCTTGTTTACCAAATACTTCAATGCCATGTGGTCGGTATAGAATATAAATGGTGTTGCTAGCAGGTACTATCTGAATTTATGTAGTGCATAGATCATTGACAAAGCTTCGTGCTCTATAGTTGTATAACTCTACTATGCAGGAGTCAAATTTCTACTAGCAAAACGAATAAGATGATCTATAATACCTTCTCCAGGCTGAGCCAACACTACGCTAATGGTCATGCCAGAGTCATCCACATGTACATGAAATAGTTGGTCTTACGAGGAAAACACAAAATAGGTGTTGTAGTAAGTTTCTTCTTTAATCTCTAGAATGCACATTGTTACGATTCTCCCAGTAGAATGCCCCTTTTCCTCTTAGTAACTCTTCCAAGGGTGTAACAACCTTAGCATACCCTTTTATAAATTTTCTATAATACCTAGTGTGACCTAAGCATCCGTGCACCTCACTTTGACTGGTAGGCTCTTCCATGCCGATAATGACTACAACCTTAGCTAGATCAACCAACAAACCTTCCTTACAGATGATGTTCCCTAACAATGTGCCAAATTGTGTAGAAAATATAAAGTTATTTATGTTTGAGATGCTTAATTGGCAACACCTTTCAAACATTAAGCGTAAATTGTCACAATGATCCTTAACAAGTCCATACATCGTCCCAGTTATCTAAATAATCCTACAAGAAGTTTTGAATAAAATATTTGAATGCTTGGAATACTATGTGAAAATACAACATGCGTGTTTTTCAGACCAAAATGCATCACAGTATAGGAAAAACTTCCCCATTTAGTAGTACAAGTAGTCTTTTCCTGATCCTCTACAATCCTAACCTGATGATACCCAGAGAATCCATCTGTAAAGGAATAGATCTCACACCCTGCAATGCATTCTAATATTTCCTCGGTGAATGGCGTAGGAAAGGGATCAGTCACACATGCAACATCCAACTCCTTATAGTCCACACAGATCCTAATATGACCATATTTCTTTATATTGATCACCATTGGGCTAACCCATTCTGATTCGTCCAGGGGCTTGATGATTCCAAACCTCAATATTTTTTCAATTTCTTCCTTGACCTTTTCACGCAAGTTAGGGTTCATTATGTAAGGTCTCTTCCCGATTGACACACACCTTAGTAAGTTTTATCTTCATTTCTCCTAATGATTCATGCACGCCTTTGAGTTCATGGTATTCCCTAGAAATAAGTCCCGATAATATCGTAGTAACTCAATTATTTTGGCCACTTTAGAGTAAGACAAATAATCCCTAATTATGGCCTCCTTAGGCTCAAAGCATCTAATCGAATATTCACTTTATTTGTTTTCATAGGTTCATGATAGGCACGTGTGGTCTTATCTGCGCCTGTCCAAAACCTCATGCCTACCTGTTGAATGATCTACATCCAAATTTTCTACTTCTTTATCATCCACTAAGTAGACTATCTTTCCTTTTTCTTTCTCAAGGCAAGTGCACTTAAGTAGCATGGCATCTATTTCTGTTTATTCAACAAAACTCACTCTTGAATCATTTCCATAAAATAACTCTTGAGTGTGTTCCTCCGCCTTAGCACTTTGTCTCCCATAGTTAAGTCTTGTTCGTGAGATCCATAATTTACATAGGTCAGATACGATATTTCTTAAATCATGTTCAACACTTTTCCCTGTTCATATTAGTTCCATATTACATGGATATCGGGTAAATAATATTTTCTCTATCTCTTACTTAGGGTTTCATACTTTACATGATTTTTCTTTGTTAGCATTTGTACATCATTTATCACAAAGTAGTCACTCGTAATTAGATTTAATTCAAATTAAATTAAATCATTCGGTGAACCTCATCACTCAAACCCTACCTTCTGAAAATGCGTCAAAATCTATCTCCTTCTTATGAATTCATGGATAAATATTCATATCCTTATTTTACTCTAATAAAGGTTTCGGAATAGCTATTCAAGTTATCGATTTTATGCAATTTTGTACTCGGACATCCTCCTAACTTCATCACTCCAATGCCCGATCCAACTATCAATGTAGTCACCACCGCCGCACTCATCCTCGTATGGCTCCACTGTCTGTTCCACCTCTTATTACTTCTACAATTCCCAACACCACCTCTAAGGGTTATGACATCATCGATAAACTTAAGAATACACCAACTAAAAAATATCTTTATGATATCTTGTGTAGTGCACCCAATTGTTGTCATACATTAGAGGTCATCCTTCGTTCCATCCACATTGAAAGTAATAATTCATCTATTTCTTTTACTCACCTCATTCAATCCATCAAAAATATACCACATGTTATATATTTTAGTGATGAGGATATCCCTCCTTCTCGTTGTTGAAAATCCTTTACACATTTGCATATCACTGCTACTATTGGCTCTATCTGTAGTAGCGTGTACTCATTGATAATGGATCTGCTATAAATCTATGTGTTTTATCCCTTCAGGAAAATCAACATTACTGATGATTTAATTAATAAATCCTCTCAAGTCATTCATGGATATGATTCCACTACTCACACATGCATGGGCACTATCACCCTACCTCTACAAGTTGGGCCTAAAATTGTTCCTACTATATTATTTATTATCGATGCCACATTCCAATTCAATTTCTTACTTGGAAGACCTTGGATTCATGCAATGCATGTTGTTCCCTCTACAGTTCATCGGTGTATTAAATTCCTACATGATGGCTATGAACATACCATTGTTGTAGACCCTAACCCATTCAAGTTTTTCCGCATCGACCCCATCACCACCATGCCCATTCCTCCTTCACAACCTATTCCATATTGCAATATTAGTACATATGATGTTGGTCAATCTAGTGCTTTAACTCCCTCTGCTACTTCTACATGCACTTCATCCATTCCTACTCATACTATTGATATCCTATCACCCACCATGTCGGCCTTTATGGCTACTACTTCACCATATTTCATGGCTTATAACAATGATACATCTGTCTCCATTCCCACCAATATCCTTGATCATGTAGTCGAACAAGATAATGTTAACATTGATGATGAAGCTAACTTCGTAGAGCTTAATGATGATACATTGTGTAATATTAACTTCACTCCACTTGAAATAGATGAATCTTACTTCTAGGATACTTTTGTTGCTATTGGGCCTGGTGAATACCAATTTAAAAATCCTCCTCCTTCCACTAATGCCATGATACTTTTCCACGAGAACACCCATACATTGGACAACTTATCATCTAATAAATCTCCCCAAAATCACTCTATGTCGCACCCCCGATCCCTTCACATGTAATCTCTTCATTCATAACTCTTATTAGCCTCATATTCCATTTGACCCTAATTGCTTTGAGACTATTTGTACACATGATGGATTATCATGCCTAGGATTCACACTTACTAATCTCCTCCCCCCGCCTCACTCTCCTCACCTATATCATGGATGTATATTTGTTACTATTACTTGTGGCCTTCCCTTATTCCATTTATCAATCTAACCTACACACACTCCTCATCCCTCTCCACTCACACTTAGACAGTCTTGGCTTGATTACATTGGTGCCACATTAGATCCCAATCATACTAATATCACATTTACCTTGCCTTTTCACTTGCATCTCTATTTGCAATGACTCATTCTTGGGCTATACTCAAAATCTAACTCACTGGTATGCACACAATTGTCCTCAACCTCCTTTTACCGATGAAGAATATACTATGGGTATATAAAACTTACGTTACACATGCTCTTTATATGATCAACCCCAAACTATTACCTATCAAGTCTCTAAACTTGGTCCTATTGGTTACAACCTTGACAACCTTTTAGATGAGTTTACTTGATCCTTCTTTACATCATATACTCGAGGGGAATCACGCTTTCCCCTTCTATTCCCTGTCAGTTGTCTTTAGTATCTACTATCACACTTAACACTCTGCACTTCATGTCTCATCTTTCTACGCAATTTCAAACCCTTTGATACATGTATTGTATCGTTACAACCCTATGATGCACTCTAGTTCATAGTTCATACTCATTACTTTGAAGGTCTAAATCTAAAATTAACCTCACCGCATTCACTCTTCACGCTCTATGATTCATGATCTATCTTTCTAACACACATTTTAAAACCATTTCCTGATGATGCACTCTTGTTCTATGGTTCATTTTTAATGTTAAATTGTCTTTTATTAATGAACCTCATCTCATACACATCCGTTGGGGAACACTGCTCCTATCACAATCACACATTGCATACCATTCCACAACACTCATACACTACATTTGCATATCTTGGTTACACTTACTCTTGCTTTCTTATACTACTTACATGATGCACTTTGCTTACTATGTTATTCTGATGCTCAGTGACGGGTCGTTGTATTACCAGTCATTTAACCAACTCATAGACAAGTTGGTGTCATTATAACCAAGGCGGTGTCTAAAGTTGTATGCAAAAGGAGAAAGGAAAATCTTATTCAACAATACTTCTTCCTAAGAAA
Organism: Taxus wallichiana var. yunnanensis; assembly: GCA_018340775.1. Classification (NCBI taxonomy): domain Eukaryota; kingdom Viridiplantae; phylum Streptophyta; class Pinopsida; order Cupressales; family Taxaceae; genus Taxus; species Taxus wallichiana. Next base: position 428,604,956 of record CM031242.1, on the reverse strand, counting down.
ACATACAGAAATTAAACATGCATGAAAAAGAAACACACAACAACTAAACTACTGAAATAAATTTGCTAGTAAATAAACTATGCTAAGAAATAACAGAAAAATCCTCCTCCTTGGGGAAGAGTGGATTTTGGCCATTCTCTTCCCTTTGGATTTGGAGAAACTATAATTAACTTTTAAAACTACACTTGTATTGATTCAAAACTGATTTACAAAATATGCCCCCTTTTCCAAATATATGGAAGAGGTATTTATAGACATTACTCCTAGTTTACTTGGTCCACACTCCAAGAACTAACTACCTATTCTTGGGCAGATTTATTCAAAGCAATAAATACTAAACAAACTTGACTACAACAACCCACTTATCGTGGAGAATATTTCTACAACTCATCCCTTTAATCTAGGAACACAAAGTGAGAGAGTACTTATTCAACATTCCTAATACTATTCCACCATTTGCTCATCCTTGAAACATGGAGAGAAAATGGGGAGTGCTAAGTCCATGACTTTGAATTCTTCTTGGAATGCCACATGCATTCATGACTTTGGATTGCCACATGTTTAGATCTATATTCTTGGTTGATGACGTGGAAGCAAAGAGTAAGTTGAATAGTTCGGCGCTCCTTTACATTATTTTGGAACAAACCAAAATACTTTCACTAGCTGGTCGTTCCGTAGCTGTGTGAAGAATTTCCATAGCTGGGCATTTCCGTAGTTGTGTGAAGAATTTCCGTAGTTGCATGAAGAATTTCCGTAGCTGCAATCTATGAACTTGGAGTATAGTTGTTTATGACTTGTTTTCTACACACTATTGCATTCCAACTTTAGAAGAAATATCAAGAAATAACAACAATTAGATTGCAAATAGATTTCTAAAGAGATGATAAGATAAATCCTATATTCTACCTTAAATATGATATATGTTATTAAAACTACATCTAAATTCACTTGAAAGCTTTATTTTGAGAGAGAGAATAAGAATGTTATTTGGTGATATAATGAGACATATTTTGGTCTCATCACTCAAGTATGTCATTATCTTTCTATATACACACATGTGCGTTCAATTGGTATTTTTGAGTGAATGTAGATATCTTACATGTTCTTACATGCTGCATGATGATGCTTGCGATGTACCTTTTACCGGTTCCCATCGAGGCTCCGGGGCATTTACCTTTACTATTCTCACACATTACAGGTTTTATTATTTACATCATTTACTACTTCCATTTTCTATTGATGCATACATGCCTTGACATACTACTTATCTTTCTAACATGCTAACGGGTGCTTCATGTGTATCATTTATTTTGCGTAGAGTATATGCCACCATGGTTATACGATACACTTTGTTTTCCATTGTTTTCCATTGTATGTTATTGTTTACGGGCTATGCCTTATGTATTACATGTTCATTGTATGTTTTTAGCAGCTTCGGCACTGATTATATTGTGACATTGTGAACGATATCCCATGTCTAAAACCCACTTTTCATGGGTCAATTTGTTTTCACACTTTCTTGATTACATTATATTTTATTCTATTGATTACTTCTACTAATAGTTACTAGCCACTTTATTTGAATGTGCCTTGGTTTCTACCATGCATATCCCCATACCCCTGTAGGGAAAGGTCCTCTCCTTTGGGCCACATTCTCCTAATGATGTCACATGTACCCCAAATGAGGGGGAATACATTGGGTGAAAAAATCACCCCTAAAACAACTCAAAGATACAACATAGATCTACAAAGTATAGGAATGAATAGAAATACAATCACATAATGACCCAAAATTTGACTTGGGTCCTTAGAACAACATAGACACCAACGCCCAACATCAAATAGAAGTGCACGGGTTCCTATGTCCTCCCTTAGGTGTTAATATCCTGGGGGCACATATAATTAGTTTTTTCAGTGCAACACAATCTATAACACTTCATAGAGTAGTTCTACAGTTACATGGATAGTCCTCCAGTCACAAAATTCATTTTATCACCTTCAATCGGTACAAATAGAACTAATTTGAAACAATTGGAACAAAAGGAACAATAGGAACAATAAGAACAAATCAAGGAAGCACCATTTGTAGTGGTGCTTATCGGGTAGAGTTATGGAAGGAGAGTAAAAATATACCTCTCTCCCCAAATATTGCTCTTTGGCATGAGATCGCCCAAAAAAATCACTCTTGGAGTGAGATCACCCAAAAAACTTGCACTTGGTGTGAGATTTCCCAAAAAAACTCGCTATCGGCGTGAGATCGCCTAAAAAATATCTCTATACATTATTTCAAGACACTTTTCTATCCTTTTACATCAAGTGCACACTTTCCTTTACTACTACTTTTAAACAATTTTACATACTTTTTCATACTTTTCAAAGTATTTTTCATACACAAGACTTTAATTACTCTTTTTCTCTTCTTTTCGCAGGTCCATCCTTAATATGAAACAAGAAGTAGCCTACAATAGAAAACACAAGCACAACAACAGGCAAAAGCTACACATATGCTTCACCACTAGGGTCACTTTCCTTTCATAGTCTCCATGCTTCACTTTGAGATCATTCCATGCTTCACTTGTCCACTCGACATGATATTCACCGCACACTCTATGGGATCATAAGATATGCATCTATTATCTACTTTATGTTATCGAGTATTCACTTAATAACATAAAGTGGGGGAAAATGTGGACACAAAATCACACACTTGGGTACATTTCTAGGTCCTAAAAGAATACTAGTATTTACATTCCTACGCAAGAAAACTAGTGGTTGACAACTATCTTTGGCTTCTTTTATTCATCACGTGTTTTCTATTTGGTCTTACACACCCTACAACCCATTAAAAACTTTACTTGTTTATATTTCATGGCTTCAAACACCGACGCGGTGAGAACAAAAACTCCAAGGTGCTCTTGTCACCTCTGGGCACCCCTAACCCTTTCTCACCTTATTCACTCATTTTGGGTCTCTTTTATCTTTTGGGAATATTTTTCACTTATCGTTCGGCCTTCCATTTGTCAATTACAAACTTTAAACAAGGGAATCATATAAGTACATAGTTATGTTTTAAAAATAAAGGACCAATCGTTAATCATTACTATCATCACCTAAGCTTGCATTCAAAAGGCACCTAAAACACTCCAAGGCATCCATCTAGCATCCATTCAAGGGACAAGGGATACATAACTTTGCATACACAATATAGGAAGGGGAAGTTCATTCTATTCCATCCACACATTCTACTACATTGCTACATTCTAGCTACAGCCCGTTATCAAGTGCAACTTGCACAAGGGCATCCTAGGGCATCATTTCTACACACACACAAGAACTACATGGAGTTTGAGATGTAGTGCAGTGCTTAGTCGTAAGTTCACTCTTGGGGTAGCTGTCAAGTTTAATCGAATCTCCATTCTACATTTTCCTTTTTAGGTTTGATGTGGTTTGTGGGCTTGTGTAGGTGAACTTCTCTTTTGTAGGTTACAGGTACATTTGGAAATCATAGTTTGAATATAAGGTGATCAACATGGAATAATTGTGACACCCTTGCAACAAAGAAGAAACCATATCCATATTTTTGCATAGTCACGGGATCCTAGATCTCGTCATCAATACCTAGATGCCCATGTCTTACTTTAGGATCCCCTATCCAACCTTTTCATGAGCTCCAGAATTTACTGAGGGAGGCGATATGGCGCTGCTAGCACATCCTGTTCAACACTTCTCCTCGTTCATATCGGGCCCAGATTGCATGATATCGGGTAAGTCATATTTTATCTATCTCTTACTTAGGGTTTTATACTTTACATGCTTGTTTGCTTGTGTCATAATATATGTTAGCATTTGTACATCGTTTATTACAGTAGTTACTCTACAATTAGATTTAATTCAAATTAAATTAAATCACCTATATTAATTGAAGAATAGTATTATTTGGCATGATTGATTTGAACCATATTTAAAGAGTTAAATTACCCCAAAATTAGGTCATTTGAAGGAAAATTGTGAGAATCCAAGAAATTTTGAGAATCGAGATAGTTTTGAGCTTGAATAGATTAAAATTTGTGATTTTGAGTGAGAACGTTTTGTAGGATTTGAATATTGCTTCGTGATCAATTGAAAATAACGTGGCAGTGCATAGTGTGGTTGTATATTCCTCATTGGAAATTTACTTAAAGCACTATAAGAGGGGTAGTAGATGATAGCCTTGAATATTTTCCCCCTTATGGTGAAGGGTGAGAAGTGAGACGTGAACCACGAGCCAAAAGAAAAGAAGATAAATTGTTTGGAGAGGAGTTAGAAATGTATAGAATAGAATAGGTAGTGGTGAGTGAAATAGGAGAGTAATCCGTAAAAAATTATAAGAAGTGTGGTATCAATTTTTCAATGCTATAAGCATCAAAGATATGACTCTAAGGTCATTAACGGTGCGAAAAATGGACAAATGAAGCTCAAGATATGGCGAAAATAGTGTCGGTGAATTAGTTGTCGTAAGAAGAAGTATAATAACTATAGTAATTGTAGTAGCAATAATACTGAATTTAAATTGAATCATTATGAGTTGAGCTCTAGATTATGATGATACCACATGCACAAGAGGTGATCCCAATGAGGTTTGAGAGGGTCATGGAGGTGATATCGTTGTAGATGGCGAGATCAATTAGTAAGTATTGTGTTGTTGAAGTATACTAGGATTTATTTTAGACACCTATAATTTATCTCCAACTATTTAAATATTAAATTACACTAATTATCCTGAAACAACTTGATGACAATCATCAATATAGATCAATTAACTTTATTTAATTGACCCTTCTATCTAAAGATGACAATTAACAAAATTAATTAATTATTCTTAATTAATTAAGTTTCCTCTTCTATTAGATAAATAAATCGTCATTTATTTAGTCTAAACTCTTCCTATTCCCTAAATCATACTAATTGTTCTTCTAAAAGCTTCTATAAAGCTTGCTCACCTATTAATTAATCACTTGGGTTAATTAATAAATCCTCTCAAACCCCATGAGTCACTAAAGGACAAATTAAACTCCCTAAGGTTGACTCAACCCCTTTTCAACCATAGTCATCCCCAACTAACTCAACCTAGCTATTATCCCACATGTAAAGGGATGTAGAGATTATTTTATCCATTGGGCTATATAAGGAGCCCTCCTCTTACCATTCTACTTACACCTAAATGAGCATAGAGCCTAAGCTATAGCCATTTTATCATCTTAGAGCATTCTTCCATTAGAGGAGCTAGCTATCTTCATTTCTTGCATTCATCCATCCAAGTTTGAAGTCATATGGAGATATGTCAAATGGTCTTGTAGCCATGGATTGACAAGACTCCATTCTTGAAACCTTGGGATTCAAACATACAATCAACCCTTTTGATTGCTAAGGATCTAAATAGGTTCATTCCATTGATTAACATTCAATAGAGATAGAGATTAATTTCTTAGCATATTAGTTTGATGTTTATTCATGTTCTAATGCAAAGATGTTGGTAGATTAGTCTTGTTTAAGCTCTAAGCATGATGGTGCATAGATTTTAGTTTAGCATTGTATTGAGGCTATTAGGTGTTAGTCTTGATTTTACTTGCATAGCTAACTAATTCTAAACTCTTGCACACATTTGGCATGCCCAGTGGGATGGATCCTTAGTCCCTTAGCATTGTGGTTCAAATTTTGTTGTTATTTCAATTTTTGGCTAACCCTTGATATGCACATGTGTGAATTAATGTTGAATTTCTTATGATTTTTGCTAACTTTACATGTGTTGAGTCTTGCTTATAGATCTAATTTAGATGGGTTCTTGTCAATTTTGAGCTAACTATCAAAAATTTGAGCTTTTGAGATTGATTACGTACATCATTTTCATGCTTTTTTGACATCACTTATAGGTATAGGTACACAAAAATGACAAAGGCATGCGTACACAAAATGTGCAGGCGTATACATCCAAACATGGGCATACACATCCAAATGCTAGTGTATGTGTCTAGAGTCTAGTGTATATGCATCATTCTAACAACATACATGATATCCTGTCCCTATGTTTTTTGTTTTTTTCTCTACTAGTGCATATGTGACCCCAAGCATACATGTTCATACTTTGGTGTACCCATTGGTAGTGCTTTTTGTTTGATCCATTTTGACTCTATGGGCATACATGTCCAAAGTCCAACATATACATCTCACTACCAGGTGTACATGAATTTTTGTCTTCTGAGTTTTCTAGTCTTTCTTTTGTCTAATAGTGTATGCATTTAGACCCTGGTGTACATGCCTATACCCAAGTGTACCTATCTGCTAGTGTTGTTTCTTTGACCATTATTTCTATGTGGGTGTATACATCAAAGGCTAGCATACACAACTCTCTGGCCATGTATCCATTAGCTCACTGTCAATTTCCACAGAGGGGTGTACATGTCTTGAAGCAGGTGTACACACCCAAAGTTGAGCGTACACATCACAATTTAGATTTGTGATTCACTTTAAAATTTGTAAAAACATGTTTTGGGATTTATTGACTCCTTGTAGGTTTTAATTGAAGATTAACTTCTATTTTATAGGGTTTATTTACATGTTTTTGCTAAATTGGTTTGATTTGTTTAAAGGGTTAAATGAACATTGCATGCTTAATCATGAGATTGGAGTCATGTATGCTCTTCCCTCGCACCTTCTAGGTGATCTTGGGAATCAGAAATGATTTCTATATCTCTTTTTCCTTGAAAAAACATTGAAAAGAATGTCAAGTTTGGTTAAAATGAACAAATTTTGTTTGAATCAAGTATTTTCCATTGTTGATTTCGTAGTTGGATTTTACATGTCATGTATGCTCTTCTCTTGCATCCTAGGATGATCTTGAGAATCAGAAATGACATTCATCCTCTTTATGTGTATGGAAAACTACTAAATCCTGTCATGCAAGACCTAAATACTTGTCAAAGAATGAAGGATCAAGACAAAACAAAACTACTAATACAATTTCCATGTAGGTTGCCAAAACGGTGTTCAAGCAAACCACATTAAGTATAAAAGATAAAAAAATACACCACAATCAAAAGACTGTATTTGTAGGTTCGGATAAGGGTACCCCATCCGCTTAACTAGGACATAACCCCTTTGGCATAAGCCTTAAGCTACAACAATGGGGGTGGTCTAGGAACCCCAAAGTAGTCCACGCAAGAGGGAACCTTGTGGATGAAATGGGAAGTGCTCTCGCACTACCTACTTGACTAGTGATACACATGAGATTTAGCGTCAAAGTTATCTATATCATGACCCTAGTGAGAGTACATGATGGATGCATTTATTGCCCACTATGCTTGAAGGGGGTAAAGTAAAGTTGGGATACTCCTTGGGAAACCTTGGAAAACCGAGCTCGCTTCTAGATAACTTGTGACACCTAGTTGAGTGAACCACCTAGGAAGCTATCTTGTCCAGAGCCAACTTTGACCATATCAAAACCAATTTGAGTTGAGAGCCATCACAAAGGGAGAAATTTCTGGAATCAAAATCTTGTTTGTCGAACAAGAGGAGATTCCATTAAAGTTCAAATGGTGTGTCATTCATCATGGAGATTGTGAAGCATTACTTTTGTTTAGTTTTTCACTCGCCCTAAGGCGAGGTGAAACTCTACCAAAGTGATGCCAAACTCTCTTCAACACCAATTGATCTACTTCCTTCACTTTCTTTTGACACTTTTTGATCAGGAGAAGAGTGACTACCCTTGTGTTGCTAATTGATTGTATTCACCACTTTTGTGTCCATTTACGCTCATCCATGTTTTGGATGAGTTGTTAAACGTCTAAAGTGTGGAGACATTTTTCATATCATTGGTAGCCTTTTTGATCTTGATACCCAAGTCAAGATCATCAATCATAGTTAGGCATGATTCATCATCTTGATTCTCCTTTGAACTATTATCTTGCTTATATCGTATCACAACAATTTTGATACTTACATCTTGTTTCTTACAAACTTGGCCTAAGTGTCTAGATTGTAATGTTATGCTACACACATTCTAACAATTCCTTGGTATACTCTAGCATTAGTTTGTTTTCAAACATTACCTCGATTTTGAAAAGTGTTGAGTGTTACCATTTTGTGCACGTTATATCAATATCATTTTGATATTAATACCTTACTTTTATTAAAAAGTTTGGTTAACATATCTTAGTGGTATTGTTGTGTCACTCACAATCGTAACTACCACTTTTTGAGATATAGGTCTTGATTGGATTCAAGCTCACTTTTAGTATACTTTGTTTGGGGATCATATTGAATTTTTGTTATTACTTACACCTTGTTCATTTCTTTGAACTTGACATAAGTGGTGACATTTTGTTAACCATCTTAAACACCAACTACCATTTGAGAAACAAACTTAGGAAGTATGACATTTTGATTGATTGGTCTAAAATGAGCATTGTGTGATTGTATCTTGTTTGTCACTTTTGACTTATTCTTTTAAGACAATCACTTTGACACATTGATTCTTTGACATTCATCATCCTTTGAACCATTGACATTCTTTGACATTTGTAAACTTCCACTTAGGTTTGATCAATACCTTTTAAACAAATTCAAAACACCTTAGGAAGTTCTCACACATCATGGCCCCCAAAACAAGACTGGGAGCTAGAAGACAAGTAATTGAGAAACAAGCATGGGAAACATGAACAAACAAGGGTCAAATCCCTTTATTGGTCATGATTTAGGACCTCTATTTTCCATAGAAAAGGAAATAGAAGACATGATAGATCATAGTGGTGATGAGGCAAGATCACCATGCATGGAGTTTGACTTTGACCCACCCTATTAGATGAATTCCTTTTATAAAAAAGATAGAGTACTTGTGAGAGTGGTGGAATTAGGTGCTAGAATGCCAATAGAACATGAAACTAATCCACCCACAAACATGGCTAATGAGGAAGAACCACCTCTCATTAACATGGATGACATTTTAGCACATGGACATGCTTCCACATCAAACGTAGAAAACAACAACATGGTGGGTTATAAATTACCATTCATCAAGATGCCACATGTAGAGTACAAATAGAACATGAAAATGTGGAACAACCCCATGTGATGAAGATGATGAAGAAATTCATGAGGAAGAAGTCACTATACCACAAAAATTCAGAACCTTAGTCGACAATTAGCTTTACTGACATCTCATGTACAAAAAGAAACAAACAAAAATGTACATCGAGAGAAACCTAAGGACAAAAATAGTGAACTTCACATAGAAAACCAAGAGGGAGGAACGTCAAAATATAGTCATGTGTATATGCCATCTTCCCCACTAAAAAAAAAACTTATTTCACAAGAACTACAATCTATGAAAGCAACACTCACAAGCCTTCAAGAAAATAATGGGGGAAATAACAAAAGATATCAATACGAAGAGTTATGTCCCCATCCATTTGATAAGGCTATGTTGCTTCAACCCTTTCCTAAGAAATTTGACATGCCCAAATTTGACAAGTATAGAGGGAAAGGTGATCCACACGATCATGTGAAATATTTTTACATGGCATGCCAAGAAGTGGCCTACAATGACAACTACCTCATACGATCTTTCAAAAAGTCTAGGAGGACAAGCCTTGGAATGGTTTACTCACTTACCTCGTGGGTCTATCTTCACATGGCCTAAACTAGTAGAGAGGTTTGTATGACATTTCTCATACAACATGGAAAGTGACATAACCATGGCAGACTTGTGTAACACTAAACAACATCCAAATGAAACCTTCACAAGTTTTCTACAAAGATGGTGGGGGCTAGCTAGCCGCTTCCCTTACTCAATACCTGAAAAGAAACTTGTTAGCATATTTGTACCAAATTTAAACTTAGACATCACTTTTCATTTACAAATGCATTGTGTTTGGAGCTTTGAAGAGGTCATTGAGAAGGGCATACAAATAGAAAAATCCCTCATTGCAAAAGGAACTATCAAATCATCTTCCAAGGATAATCAATCTACCAAACTGACATATAAGCCAAAGATCTTTAACAAAAACAAGAATGTGGTAGGAGATGGAATCATGGATTCCAAATGTATACAAGTGGTCCAAGTTGGTCAACCTTTTAAACTGACCAAAGGGTTGATCCAACCACCAGCCAAGCATAGAACGTTCACTCCTCTTAACGAGTTTTTTAAAATCTTGAAACAATTAGATACAACTCACATGGTGACTTATCCTATGACACAACCCTTTGATGAAAATGCTCCTAAACCTTCATGGTATAAAGAGCATGAATATTGTGATTTTCATTGTGTAAAGGGACATAAGACAGAAAAAGTGCCTAAGACTTCGCCACTTCATTCAAGATCTTATTGATAATGGAGAGATAGAAGTTGATCCACTAGAGAGAAATCAGATGCCAAATGAAAAGATGGGGATATTCAAAGAACCATTCCCTAAACATGATAAACTAGATGGGAAGAAGTTGGATCGGGAGAGTCATCCCAAAGTTACAAATCCACAAACTATATGTATACCAAAAGTGATAACAATCATTACGACTCACTCATTGGATGTGTTCACTCTTCTGATGAGCATGTGAATACCATTAGGATCAAGGGAAAATATTACCTTTGTGGTAATAAGGTGTGCTCATCTCATGATCTTAGAACCTCCTCTGTCTACCCCTCAGGATGGTCAATACAACATCTTAGAGAAACTTGAGAAGACATACTGCAAGATTTCAATCTTGGACCTTCTTAAAATATCAAATGTACATAAGGACATCCTATACAAAACTCTCTCAAGGGTCAAGAGTGCCAATGGAAGTAGACCCTTCACATTTACAAGCCATGGTGGAAAACATTGCACTAGCTGAACACATCTCATTTAACCACAAGGAAATCCCTAACGAAGATCACACACATAATCTTCCCATGTATATAGAGGTATTTTTACCCACCTGGAAGATAAAATAGGTGCTTGTGGACAATGGGTCGGGGTTGAATATATGCACATTGAAACTAATCAAATAACTGGGACACACAGAGGAAGATCTAGAGTCCCACATTATCACCATAACCGCTTATGACAATGGAATGGGAGTAATTTGGAACAATAACACTGTTGATGGAAGTAGGGCCTACTTGCCACAACACAAAGTTTCATGTCTTAGATTTGGAACTTCCATATAATATGCTTCTTGGCCACCCATGGATCCATGCCATGCAGGCCATACCATCAACATTTCATCAGTGTATTAAATTGAAACATGAGGGACACACTGTTACCATTCAAGGTGATCAGAACCCTTCGCTCACTACAGAGCTCTCAACAATTTACACGTAGGGGTACATATACATGTCCCTCCATTGATATTTCTATTCCCCTATCATAAGCTCTTGAATCATGGGTAGATTTGGACTCCCTAAGTTCTTGTGCTCATGAGGCTTCTACATCCACTTCTCCCTTTGATTCATGGGAGATGAAAATCCTTGAGTATGGTTGTGGAGAATACAATGTGCAACAAGCTCTCCTAGTTTTAGATCTATCTTTATCACCAAAAACAAGAGGTAGACCCAACTATCACTTTAAATGGCCTAAAGATGAATGTACTATAGGGACATTCTTACCTGGTGGACTACTTACAGAAGAGAAATTGTTGGACCCACCTACAACTTGGGTCCCCGAGGACACTAAGCCTACCTACTACAAAACCCCAGAATATGCCAAATCCAGTAGAATGATGTATTCCATGGGTTATAAAGGACTCGGATGTGGAAAATTTGAGCAAGGAGCAAGAGAACCGGTCCCACTTCCACATTTCAAAATAAAATGCTATGGTATTGGTATTGGCCATATGGGTCACATCCCATGGATCAAGATACCTATTTACTTTGAAGTGCGAGGATAGCTCTGCTTATTCGGATAGTGACATAAATTCCTACTATAGCCAATATGAGGATATTTCCTCCACAAACCTTTTCATGGATACCACTATCCTTACCATAACCCCCACCAATCCTAAAGTTGACCTTGTATACCTACCCTTGTCGATTGGGACCAACAACATCATATGCCATTGGATCTCTTTGAGAATGATGAGGCTATTGCAGAATTTATGGGCATACATGATACCATTCCTATGGAGATCACAAGAAAGGTTTCTTCATTGACTTAGATACCTGCATGTACTTTGGCGAGGAAATTGAGCTTCGTGGTCAACAAAATTTAAGAAAAATGAGGGAAAATTTTCCAAAGAAAAGCCTCGGCAAAAATGTATGTCCAAGTCACACAGTGAAAACCTCTTTGAGGCATTGGTTGACCAATAAGTAAAAAAATCAATGGACAAAAGAAGTGACCATGTTGAGGGTGAAAATATAGAGACACCCTTGGAAGAAGATCTCAACCTTCCTCCCGATCCTATGCGTATGGAGGATATGTCAAAAATGCTCGTAGAGGAAACTGTTGATGTGAATATTGGAACAAAAGAAGACCCAAAGATAGTTAAGTTGGGAGCTTTGCTTTCAACACAAGAACAAAATACATTCACCTTGCTTCTTAGAGAATTTGTGGATATATTTGCATGGTCTTATAAAGATATGTCGGGCTTAGATCCAAATTTGGTGGTGCACAACTTAGTAGTGCATCCAGACGCAAAGCCTATTAAACAAAAGCTAAGGAAGATGCATCCACGAGTGGCCCTTCTGGTTAAAGAAGAGTTAGAGATATTATTAGCGGTAGGGTTCATCAGACCCATTGAATACTCTAAGTGGATATCAAATGTAGTTCCAATACAAAAGAAACCTTGGCATCAAAATTTTACAGACTTTCAAGACATCAACAAGGCATGTCCAAAAGATGATTTTCCTTTGCCTAATATCGACATGATTGTCAATTCAACTATGGGCTATGAAATGTTATCTCTTATGGATGGCTTTTTAGGATACAACCAAATCAAAATAGCAGAGGAAGATCAACATAAGATGACCTTTACAACCCCTTGGGGAACATTTTGTTATTAGGTAATGCCCTTCGGCCTCAAAAATGCCGGTGCAACCTATCAAAGGAAATGACAGTGATATTCCATGATATTGCATGACATCATGGAGGAATATGTAGATGATATCCTAGGAAAATACAAGACAAGAGAAGACCACCATGAAGTGTTGTGGCGCATCTTTGAATGACTACGGGAATATAAGGTTAGATTGAATCCAAAGAAATGTGTGTTTGGGGTATTATTAGGGAAGCTACTAGGCTTTATTGTATCAAGGAGAGGGATTGAGGTGGACCTAGCCAAAGTCACTGCCATTACTGAAATGCCTCCTCCCAAGAATATCAAGCAGATACGTAGTTTACAAGGAAGATATAAGCCATTCACCACTTCATTTTTTGCAACATTGACAAATATTATTCCTTCACCCATTTTCTTAAGAAAGATGTTGAATTTATTTGGGGACTAGAGCATTATCAGACCTTTTCCTTGCTTAAACAATACTTGGCCAATCCGCTTATCCTCATGCCTCCAACTCCGGGTGAGCCACTTTTTGCTATACATATCTGGCGCTACCCAATTTTCTATTGGTATATTGCTCTCACAAATATGACCTAATCAAAAAAAGAGAAATCCATGTACTATCTCAGTCATACTTTAATCTCCTATGAGCTCAACTATCCTCAAATTGAAAAATATTATATGGCTATTGTTTTTACCTTCCAAAAACTTCGCCATTACCTATTGAATACTAAAACTAAGCTCATATCTAAAGTTCACCCATTCAAGTACCTGTTGTCAAAACACACCCTTACAAGTAGAATGGCTAATTGGAACTTTTTGCTAAGTGAATTTGACATTGATTACGTACAGTGAGAAGTTAGTTAAAGGAAAAGTGTTTACCGACCAATTAGTGAAGCACCTTTTGAACAAAGCCTATGAGTTGGATCTACCTAACGCATCGCTAATGTATATTAAAGAATCTGTTATGTGGAAAGTACATTTTGATGGATCATTTATTTTTCATGGTTTAGGGGTAGGTGTAGTGCTAATCTACCCTTTAGGATACCCATGCCATAAGCTTTCCATCTTGGCTTTCCTTACACAAATAACATTGTGCCAAAGTATGAGGCACTCATTGCTAGAATGAAGTTGGCATATAAAATGGAATGTACACCACCTTAAGGTCATAGGCGAACTCACAATGATTATCAAGAAAATCAATGATGAGTACAAGGTCAAGGAGGTACATGAAGGAGTATGTGGGGCTCATATAAACATAATGGTATTAGCAAAAAAATATTTAAGGGTAGGCTATTATTGGCCTACTATGGAGACAAATTGTTGTAACCATGTAAGAAAGTGTGTTCTATGTCAAAAGTATGGAAATTTCATTCATGCACTATCACAACCTTTACAACCAATAACAACACCATGGCCATTTTCTAAATGGGGATTATACTTGATAGGAAGCTCACCCCTACCTCATCTGATGGTCATACCCACATCATCATAGCTACATAATACTTCATTAAGTGGGTGGAGGCCATTCAATTGAATTATGTTATAGAGCTTAAATTTCAAAGTTCATCATGAATCACCTAATTTATAGGTATGGAATTCCTACTGCCATTGTTACTGATAATGGAAAGTCATTTAAGAAAAAGACAATAAAATATCTCTAACATTGCTTTCAAATAAGATTAAAGTGGTCCACGCCATATTACCCACAAGGTAATGGGAAAATAGAAGCCACTAACAAAAGGTTGGTTCAAATTATGGAGAAGATGTGAGTAAGACATGTCACAACTAGAATTTGCAAATACACCCAACCCTCTAGGCTTATAGGACCTCCATTCACACTCCTACGGGTGCAACACCCTACTCCCTAGTATTCGGAATTGAATCTATCATCCCATTGGATATTGAGCTCCCTTCTCTAAGAATATCTCTTAGGGATTACCTAGATAAGGATGAGGATTACATAGTGGCTAGACTTGCAGAATTAGAGCTCCTAGATGAAAGACACATCCACGCTCTCAACCATCTCAAGGTGTATCAAAATAGAGTATCACAAAATTACAACAAAAGGATCATACCTCATCAATTTGAGGTTGGAGATTTGGTGATGAAAGAGAACTAGTTCAACACAAGGGTAAAAAGAGAGAAGAAAGGAAAGTTTGAACCTCATTGGTTAGGACCTTATGTCATTGTGGCCAAATATGGGTCAGGAGCATACAAGCTTGCCCATCCTGATGGTGATGAGATCCATGAACCCATGAACACCATGCATCTCAAATGGTTTCTATGCTTGAGCATGGTGTGAAAATCATGAAAAACAACAATTTTTTTGAAAATTATTAAAAATATAAAAAAAATCAAAAAGGGAAAAAGAAAAAGAGAAAACAGGTCATCCAAATGTGAAAACCACACAATTGTGGCACTTTGGATAGGTCCCTTGGTGAAAACCGATTTCCGACGCCTTGGGAGGATTCGTTGTCACAAACATCCTGTATCTAGGGGTACTTTTACTTAGCCTAGGGCTAGTTCCGCACCTGCATCCGAGATTCTTTGTGAACCTATCATGTCAAGCCTTGATCCAGTTGATTCTCCTCTTACTTGTCTGTGAAAGGATTTCCTTTTTATATTCCTCATCTAACATTGGGGGAACCTTCATGATTTTACTTTCCTGTATATAACACGTGGCACCTGACCTTGTATATTCCCATCTAACGTTGGGGGGCATCCCATTTGTTGGTTTTCTACATAGCTTTAGGAAACCTTAGAAAATCACAAAAACATTCAAATATGTTCAAAAAATCCAAAAACATTCAAAAATGTTGAAAACACAAAAACATTCAAATATGTTCAAAAACACAAAACATTTAAAAATGTTCAAAATCTCAAAAACATTCACATAATACTTGAAAAACCCAAAATAATAGAAAAATGGAAAATACAAAAACAATAGAAAATTTTTTCACAAACCTCCCAAAAACAACACAAAACACATTAAAAAATACTACAAAAACAATAGTTTTAGTTTACTTGCTTTGTTTCTTTGTTTGGTTTCTTACTTTGCTTGTTTGGTTACATGTACATTGTTTGTATAGTGTTTACTTGCTTGTACATTTGTATTGTCTTGCTTTAAACATACTTACCACTTGAAATTAATCTTTTCTTACTTAGAATAGATTTATTTGTATGTGTGCCTATGGAGTGTGTTTTGTTTGCATATGGTTGTACATAGTTGCTTTAGGTTGATTTAATGTGTATATTTGGTAGATTTGTTAACATTTGTTTGTGCTTGTTTGTTTCTTGTACATAGTTTTGTTATCACATCATCATATCTCCATCTATATCATCACATCTAACATCATCTATACATCATATATAAATATATATATTATAAGTATATATATCATATATATGTATATATATATATATATATACATATATATATGCTAAGTTTACATCATAGATGTACACTAAGCTAATCATCACATATGGGGGCAAGAGGGATCAAAAATATCAAAATCTATCCCCCCCAACACCGATATCATCATATCATCATGTGTAATAAATCAAAACAACATCATATGTAATAACAAATGATAACATCTACAGATATATCATGAAATCAATAAACATGTGATACATCATCAATAACACAAGGTCCATAATCATCATCATCATCATCATCATCATCATCATCATCATAAATATCAATGTCAAATGTCCAAATATACATGTATGTCTCAAAATGTACATCATCTAGATATAAAATCGACCATCATGGGCCTAGATCAAATATGCCTTCATCATGAGGCGTGACAAAATAATACATGCACAACAATAAAAAATAAGCCTTCATAAGAGGCGTACATTAGATACATCATACAAAATACATGATCAAAGAGGAAGAGTCATCCATGACTCTCTCCCTCGCCTGGGCTACCTGATCTAGGGGAGTGGAGGCGGCATCTACTGCTGGTGAGAAGGCCCTACCACTATACTCTACTGCATAATTGGATGGTATATTGATTGCATAGATCTAGATTTCATGTGGGATCTAGTCCCTGACCTAGTAACAACAAGCTTCTCAAATGATGTAATCTTCTGACCCTCTGGAACTACCTTGAGATGAGTTACCTTGTAATAGACAGCTTCCCATTGGCTCTCATGATATTGGATAACATATATGTTTGTCCAACTGTTGTGGCTGCCTCTATAGCACCATCTTGCTCTCTTTGTAACCTTGACCTACATTAGCATGTGCTGTGTTAATAAGGCATTCTATCTATCCATGTGTCTGCGTAATAGTGAGGACATGAGCATGTGCATGCTATAAGATGATCGTAATCTATGACATCCGGGAAACCGTCTGTGTATCTGTTGAAACCATATCGCACCATCACCTCCCTGGCCAGCCTATACCCTAGCCTCGTCATGCTCATCTATCAATGTCTCGAACCTATGCCCTATCTAGATCTCACTTAGCCATGAGTGTCTATACCTGGACCATGGCCTGGTCCCTCTTTGTTGTAGCATGTAGTTGGACAACTATGACCTGTGTCTGTAACTAAAGTGCAACTATCTCATGCCCCATCTCCGACCACCACCTCTCCCATCTCCTTCATCATCTATTCTCCACCTCCATCATCCCTTCGTGGGCTAGGATTTGACCCCTACTATGGAACTCCTCCCGTAGGTAGACCTTGTGGCGCTCTCTATACTGGCACCTATTACAGTGGGACATCTAGTCCTACAACTATGCCCACTCGGGGCATCTCAATCTGTCGTACCTGAACATGCTATCTCCGTACCTAATGTTGTATGAGTGGAGGACCACGTGCCCCAACCTAACACCTAATAGCCTTAATACAAGTAAAATCAAGACTAAAACCTAAAAACCTCAATATAATGCTAAACTAAAATCTATGCACCATCATGCTTAGAGCTTAAACAAGACTAATCTACCAACATCTTTGCATTAGAACATGAATAAACATCAAACTAATATGCTAAGCAATTAATATTTAACTCTATTGAATGCTAATCAATGGAATGAACCTATTTATATCCTTAGCAATCAAAAGGGCTGGTTGTATGTTTGAATCCCAAGGTTTCAAGAATGGAGTCTTGTTAATCCATGGCTACAAGACCACTTGACATATCTCCATATGACTTCAAACTTGGGTGGATGAATGTAAGAAATGAAGATAGCTAGCTCCTCTAATGGAAGAATGCTCTCGAGATGATAAAATGACTATAACTTAGGCTCCATTCTCATTTATGTGTAAGTAGAATGGTAAGAGGAGGGATCCTTATATAGCCCAATGGATAAAAGAATCTCTACATCCCTTTACATGTGGGATAATAGCTAGGTTGAGTTAGTTGGGGGTGACTATGGTTGAAAAGGAGGTTGAGTCAACCTTAGGGGAGTTTAATTTGTCCTGTAGTGACTCATGGGGTTTGAGAGGATTTATTAATTGACCCAAGTGATTAATTAATAGGTGAGAAAGCTTGATAGGAGATTTTAGAAGAAAAATTAGTATGATTTAGGGAATAGGAAGAGTTTAGACTAAATAAATGATGATTCATTTATCTAATAGAAGAGTAAACTTAATTAATTAATTCAAGTAGAAAGGGGTTTAATTAACGGAAGGCAGTTAATTGTCATCTTTGCGGGATAAAAGGGTAAATTAATTAGCGTAATGTAATTAATTAACGATGATAGAAGAGAAAGTTTTTTATATTGATGATATGTCATCAAATTACGGGAAGGGGGATAATTAAAATAATTTAAGTATTTAAATCATTAGAGCTAAATTATAGGTGTCTACATTATTAAAGTGAATTTTAGCATTTTTACATTTTTCAAAATTTTGAGAATTTGGGCATTTCTGTCTAAGAGGCAATTGGTGAGGCCAATTTTGTCCTTTGGATGGTACCATCCGGTTCTAGGCACTACTATCCAAGTATTAGGTGGTAGTGTCCAAGATTCAGGTGTTTCCATCATGTGTTTTATATGAGATTGTGTTTGTGTGACTAAGACACTAACTTAGGTTTTATGTATGTGTATTTATACTTTGTAGAGGGATATGCATTTGTGGGAGTTTCTTGTAGGGAAACCTTTTCGAATTTTTACGGCATTAGGTCTAGAAGAGGATGAGTGGAACATATTAGATTATGTTAGGTTGCAACACATCACTAGATTGGGGGAGGTACCCCATAATATGCATTTCATTACTATGTTTTTGAGATATGGTGTCTTTGATAAATGTAGTTTTTGATTACCTACTAAAGAGATGATAATGACTCTAGAGGATGTATATAGGATATTACGCAATTGCCAATATTTGGATAAAAGGTTTAGGTTATGCTCCTAGGTGATACATGATGGCGAAGAGAGCTACGAGGTAGTATTTTATAGGGGCTCAAACACGGGTAGAGTTATCTATTACCATGGATGACATAGTGATATCAAGTGTTTCGTAGTTGTAGAAGTTTATTGTAGCTCTATTATCTTAATGTGTAGATCTCAATGGAGGAGGTGTGTCCATATCATATAAAATTCATGATATTTGTATGCGTATAAAGAAGCACAAGACATAGTATGCTTAGAGTCGTTGTGTGTCGCCTCACTTGTATATAGATTTGTACATGTTCATGCGGGAGAATCATGGTGGAGGGATTGGCTCTACTACATTGTTTCATGTATGGGCTTATGAGAACATAGTATTAGTAAGCCCATTAAGTGGTCCACGAGTGGATTGGGCACAACCAAATTTTTGTGGCTATATGGGTTAGACCAAGGAGTCATTGGTTTGATATCATGACATATAGGTCTATTTTGGGATGAGGATGGGGAATGGTACGGTGATTTGGAGACCATATGGGGACTATGAAAGGGTATATCTTACGACCCGCATAAAAATAACATAGATAACACTTGGTGAATTTCTGTAAATGACTTTCAAATGTAAGGTGAATCTTATGAAAAATTGTTTTGTGAGGATGGTTAATTTTTGGGAAAATTGAGTTAAAGGTTAACGACGAGCAACAATAGAAGATTGCATGATAATGTCTAGAAGCAACTAAAATTCTACCAGAAATCGGTTGTATTTACATGCTATCGAATGGTAGAACTCATCTTTCTACCGGTGGTAGCATTCTACATGATACTAGTTGGTACCATTTTGTATGCTACCATTTGGAAACATCCAGAATGTAACCGGTCAGTAGCATCTAGAATGCTATTGGCTGGCAGCATGAAGAATGTCACTAGATGGAAGCATTCAAAATGTTATTAGTCGATAACATGTAGAATCCTAACGCCGGTAGCATCTTGCCGAATGATACTAAGCGATAGCATACAAAATGTTAGTGCTCTGCTGGTGACAACATTCTATAAGCTACCAACCAGTTTTATTCTACATCTTGCCACCCATCGACAACATTCTACATACTACTGGATGTCAACATACGAAATACTACCGAGCCCAGTAGCATGTAGAATGCTACTAGCTGGTGGCATACAAAATATTGCCAAGCTGGTAGCATTCAGAATGCTACCGACCGATAGCATTCATAATGTTATTAGTCGATAGCATTGAGATTCGAGAATACTACTAGCCAAGAGCATTCGGAATGTTGTCGACCTATAGCATGCAAAAAAATTTACCTACCGATAGTAAAATTCATGTTGTCGGTTGGTAGTGCTCTCTCCATTTCTCTATATAAAGTCATCAAGCCTATTCATTTTCACTTTACAGCAAATGAGAAACAAGCCTCCCATCCTCCAATAACCATCCCATGACTTAAGTCATCTTCAAAATAGGAATTTCATCTATAGATTCCAAAATATATACATTTAGGTGATCTCCAAATAAGAGGGTTATCTCTAGTGTCCAAACAGAACGTCTAGCTATATATTTGAGTTTTTATAAAAAAATGACAAGAAGACCATTTCAAAGTGCATGAACAACCGTAGGCTCAAGATTAGGCTCAAATATGAAGCTTCTCTTATAAGAGCCTTGTGTTTTTGAACCTATACAAACTCCTATCATATCCTAATTCATTCTCGCAATGGATTGATGCCTCTAGTTTCACAAGGCTAGTTTATATGCCCCATGATTTCCTATAGATACCAAAACACTCAACAACCTTCTATCAACCTATGATAGTTCCTCTTTTATGTTTTCCATTCAAATCCCATCACACACACTATCCTTTGGAATGTCCCTTGAAGACATTCATCATTTGACATCACTACCACAAAATATGTGGATCATGTCACAATGAAGGTCATTTTATCTAATGAAGATATCAAGTATTTGGAGTCTCATTACCAATTATCCATTGATGCAACTACTGGTAAGTATCATGTTACTATTTTACCAATTATCATATTACTATTTTACCATTTTCTAATTTTAGGAATTTTGATTTTGTCTTATTTAATATTGATAAATTGTCTCCTTACATTTATAGGTTCCCAAAATCCTTCAAAAGGGGAATTCCCCTCAAGGATTTCACTAACCCTTTTCTGCAAGGTATGGTGCAATTTTTCCAAGCCAAAATCATATTACAAGGTAGATATACTAGATATTCCCTTTTGGGCCCTTGCATATATCATGTGCACCCTCAGTGGCCAAAAATATGATTGGTGCACTTTTTTATCCACCTGGATAAGAAATGACCTAAGAAACATAAATGTGAATGAGACTGTTACTATTAATTCTACAAATTTTATTCTTGGTTTGTATTATGAATCTCTTTTGAATTTATGTTGCAACCCTCCTCCTACTTCCCTAAACACTAAGCTTGCATCTATGTCTTTAATAGTTGAACAACGGGAGGTCAGTCCCATATCCCAAATTAATGATTATTTGCATTTTTATCATTATCATTAATTTTCTTAATAGTTTATAAATTATACTTGGAATTAATATTCATTTTACTGTTTAATGATAATAGTATTAGAGAAGAGCCAAAAAAATTTGGTTTGAAGAATGCATAGTGAATAATGTGAGACGTGAATTGTTCCAAGACAAAACAAAGCAAGCATACAAGACTATAAATTACAAAAATACAAGAGAGATAATTACAATAACATAGAAATAACTCCAACTCAATACAATAAAATAGAATAATGCAAGAGATGTACATATAGGAGGTGAATGTGTAACCTCCTCCTAGAATCATGGAAATCTCCACCTAGAATAGTGGTAACCAATAACTAGAATGGTGTAGTCAAGTGGTAACCAACACCTATAATAGTGTAGTCAAGTATACACCTACGAAACATATCCCGTAAGTGTATGGAAACTCTGAGTGAGGTGGAATATCCCAAGTAAGATAATAAAAATAAAGTGAGCAAAATAAATCCTACACTAACACCCCCATAAACACAACTTAGGTGGGTAGTGAAAAATGAAAGTGGGTCTTGAAAACAAGGCCTGATGAGGTACCCACGTACAATGAAATCTCTCATAAGATAGAGTAAAAGGAGAAAACCTAGTGGGAAAACACCCCCACCAAAAGAGAGACATGAAGAAGTGAAGAGGCTAGAAGGCCCCCTGAAGATGATGAAGTTGTTGATGTAGACCGCACCCCAAGAAGAGATCATAGATGAATGAAATTGCTCTCAGTGAAAGGTTTGGTGAAGATGTCAGTAACCTACTCTAAAGACGATAGAATATCAAATCGATGACCTGCTCAAGAATGATCTCTTGAAAGAAGTGCATGTGAATCTTAATGTGTTTGGTCCTTTGATGAAGGACTAGATTCTTACATGTCTGGATAGTTCTTTGGTTTTCACAAAAAGATGAATGTAGGCTGCCCTATCTAGATACCAAGCTCAGAAAGAATCCTTTAAAGCCAAATAGGCTCAGTAGTAGCATTAAAAACTCCCTTGTACTCTACCTCTATGGATGATAGGATAATAACATTCTTCTTCTTGCTAGACCAACTAATAAGACAAGAATCTAATGAGAAACTATAACCTGAAGTGGACTTATGACACTTAGTGTCTCCAGCCCAATCTAAGTTTGAGTATGACCAAGTCAATGTATGAACCAACCCTGTAGTGAATCCCATATCTGTGTGAGCCTTGAATGTAGTGAAAAATCCTCTTATCTATTTTCCAATGCAACTCATGAGGTTCTGCATGTACCTTGAAAAATACCAACAACATAGGAGATATCAAGTCTGGTGTGATTCAAGTAAATAAGGATGCCAACAAGTTATCGATATAATGTAGCGATAACTAATGGTGTGGAACAATAAACCTCAAGCTTAAATCTAGATAAGAAATGAGTCAGAGATGGCTTGCAGTCGGCCATGTGAAATCGAGCCAGAAGATCAGAGAGAAGATGGATTCCCTAAATCCCTAAATTAGACTATGTGATCTCAATGCCAAGGAAGTAGTATAGTAGACCTAACTCAGTCATGGAGAATTTGTCCTAAAGAGGTGTCTTCATTACTAAGATACATGATGAAGTACTCCTAGTGATCAAAAGGTCATCAACATAAATTACCAGTATCAGTAATGAATCATCCCACCGCATAATAGATATACATTGGGATTTGAATGACACCGAGTGAAACCAAAAGCTAGGATGAAGGAATCCATCTTGGCATACCAAGCCCTAAGGGCTTGTTTGAGTCCATAGATAAATTTCCTAAGTCTAAAAACTAAGGATGAATCCTGAACAAACTATAGTTTCTGCTCCATGTAGATATCCTCTTGTAAGTCTCCATGAAGAAAAACACTCTTCTCATCCGTTTGGTGCACACTCTAACCATGTGTTGCGGCTAAAGAAAGTGTGATTCTAATCAAAGTCATCTTGGCTATGGGTGAAAAGGTCTCTGAGTAGTCTATGTTGGATACCTATGAAAAACCCTTGGCTACTAACCAATCCTTATACTTATCAACTGACCCATCTATTGAAAATTTGGTCAATATATCCATCGACATCGAACCATCTTCCTTCCCTTAGGAAGTGAAGTCAAATCCCAAGTGTGATTACTAATTAAGGAATTATATTCCTCATGTATAACACTATCCCACTCAGGTATGCCTGATGCCTCTCAGAATTTCTATGGATATGTCACTAAAGCATAAAAGGCATGTGGCCTACTCTGATAGTTTTCTTGAGTACATCTGTCATCCTCTAGATCCCCTACCCAAGTGCCTACACTTTGAAGTGTCTGCCTAGCCCAAAGAGGGCCTGAAGTGGGTGAGTCATGTGTTAAATCCTCATCCTCTGAAGTATGGATAGAAGTAGATGAGGATGAATCCTCATTACTTTTCTCATTTAGAACTAGAAGAAGTAGAAGATGTTTCCTCAGGAACTTGTTGTGGATGATCTAAATCCTCAAACTACTCATCAAAACTAAGTGAAGCCAAAGTAGATGGAGAAGCATCAAGTAAAGAGTCAGTGGGACTCTCCTAAAACTTAACACTTATCTCGATGAACAACTCATGAGTAGTAGGATGGATAAGTCTATATCCCTTGACCCCCTCTAGATACCCAACAAAGATGTAAGGTTTGGATTGAGGCTCCATTGCCTTGTGTTTATTTTTGGGAATGTGTTCCATAAGCTGGTGATCTAAAGACCCTGAAGTTCTTAACTTTTGGTTTCCTATTGTGCCAAGATTCAAAGGAGATATACCTTTTAAATATTTGTAGGGAACCCGATTATGTATATAACAATCACAATTGATGGCTTCTACCCAAAACTGCTGAGTCAATGATTTAGAGTGTAGACATTTTGCCATCTCTTTCAAGGACCTAGTTTACATTTTACCACACCATTCTCTCTTGAGGAGTGTAAGACACTATCCATTGTAGATCAATACCCTTTTTGGTACAAAACTTCTCAAATATGTTGCTAACATACCCCCATTATCTGTTTGAAGAACTTTGATGCTTTTCCCAAATTGATTCTCAACAAGTGCCTTGAAGTCCTAAAGTAATCGAACACTTTGATTTTTGCCTAAGGAAGTATACCCATGTATATCTAGAAAATTCATCTATGAAGGTGAGAGAATATTTGTACCTAGTGAAAGAAGGATGTGGAAAATACCTTGTGACATCACTATGAATTGACTCTAAAGGTTGAAGATCTCCAAGCTTTTCCCTTTTCAAATTTCTCTTCATGGTGTTTTCCAAGAGCACAACCCTCACAAAGTCCCTTTAAGAAATTAACTCTAGGAAATCAAGTAACCATGTCACACTAATTGATTTGCTCAAGGTAATGGTAGTTAATATGGACAAACCAATCATGCCATAATCTACTAACTCCATCTAAATGTGTGAGAAATGTAGTAGGGGAAACATTAAGTGAAAAATGTGAGAAGGTATATAACCTAGCATGGTGATCTGCCCTTCCCACTTTCTTACATCGTAGTGTCACTATGAAACTCCTTGATCTCAACTAAATCTGGATCAAATAAGACTCTCATGCCCTTCCCTATATGAGTCATCTGATACACTGATAGGAGATTAGTTGAAAGTGAAGGTATATTGAGAACATTTGTGAATGTTCCACCTTCGACTTCAATAGACCCTCTCCCTAAAATTGTGGCTATAGTATCATCACCCAAAGTGATGGAGGACATGTTGTAGGCTCTAAGGAAGAAAAATCAATATGTGATGAACCCATGTGGTGTGAAGAACCAAATTCGATAACCCATGAAGGAGTAGATGAGGATGCAACTGCAACTAGTGCTTTTCCCTTATGTTTCTCTTTATCTTTTTCCTTTACCTTTGTAGATTCTTGGGTTGGTGAAGATTTTTTGATAGATTCAGGGACCCATATGTTGTTCTTCTCAAGGATATGACGAAGGTGGTCAATATTCTTCTTCATACATTTGTGCTCATCATTCCCATGTTTCTTACAATAGGCACACTTAACCTTTTATTTTTTAGGCTTCCTATTTGAATTGGAGGTTTCAATGGTAGACTTGGAAGATGTAGTGGATTTCTGTTCTTTCTTCCTTTCTAGATCCTTTCTCTTTTGCTTCTTCTCTTGGTTGCTAACTAAATTATTTTGTTTCCCATTCCTGGAAATGAGGGCTTTAGTTTTGGATGACTTAAAGGTACCCATTTGGATTAAATTGTCTCCATGTGGCTCCAAGAGCCCTCTTGGTAGCATAAAATATAGAGACAAAGATAGAGTAGTTAGGACCTAACTTGACAAACACTGAAATAACTAGTTGACCATCCTTCTTTTCTATTCCACATTATTTTAAATGTAATTGTAAGGACTTGAGCTTGGTAAATAAATCTTTGAAGGTGTCAAATTTTCTAGGACTTAAGTTGATAAGTTTTATTTCTAGCTCATGACCCCTCATAGTGTCAACTTTTCCAAATAAGGTTTATAAGGTTTTCCACACCTCATTGGGAGATTTGGATGACTCTATGTGAAAGAGGAGTTCAAGAGGTGCTGAAAGACACAAAATACCAAACTTAATAAACCACTTAACTTTGTCTACAACTTCATTAGGCTCAGGTTCTAACCCCATTGTGATATGATATAACCCTTTACTCCTAATTGCAATGGTCATTTTTATTTCCATTCATGGTAGTTAAAATGTGTAAGTGGTTTAATTTAACTTAGATCCATTAGAGTAGAAAGATAAGGTTATGGTAGTTGTTGCAGAAAACAAAGAAATTTTTGGAAAGAAAGAAGTTCCAAACAAGAGAGGAAACACACTTGTACACCCCTCGGAAACTATATCAAGAAGCTCCCCCACAATTTTGGAACTTTATAACTTAGTGAGTTTTACAAAATAAATAGGTCCAACACTTTGGGAAATGAAAAAAATTAACTTTTGTAAAAAAATGGCACTTGATATTGAGCTATCGATCAAAAGTTTTATAATAATTATTTCCCATAAATAAGCCCTATTTTAAATGAATTTGCACTAAACTTGAAATGCATTTTTTTCACTAAAATATAGTTTTAGCAAAATAAGGAGGTTTTGATGAACCCAATACTAAGCACCTTCGATTCACATGCATCGGGTGTGGTTGAGGGCCAAAAAAAAACGCTAGGGGTTCATGGGTTTGGCATTAGCCACCTGCACAACCGAAGGTTGTTAGGAAAAGGTCATTAGGCCGAGATGGATTTTTTTCTTCTATATACAAGCTGCTGCGCCACGTTGGATCAAGATGATCTGAATTGGGACTTTGAAATTTTAATAGATACGCATGTGTAGCAAACAATTTTTCCATGGGACTTAAAATAGTAACTCAAGTTGGATCTTCAATGTGTGTATGGGTTGTTGGAAACTTTTTGCAAGTCTGAAAATGCCTCTTGATTAGGAAAAATTCCCTTTGCAAGTCTGAACATGCATGCAAAGCACTACCATAGGTGAAAATGCCCTTCACAAGTCTAAAAACGCCTAGATCTGGATAAATATTCTAGGGATCTTGCAACAATGATTTAGGGCCTGCAAAAAAAGTAATCTCTAGAATTGTATATGCACTATGCGGGCCTGTAAACCTTAGAAGCCTACAAATAGGCTATATACCCACAAACTAGGCAAACCAACACCAAATAACACCTAAATACTTACAAATAATGATCTCAAATGAAAATAAATTTGTAGAATAATAACCAGACAAGCTCAATACCAACTCGACTCTAATACCATATCGAGAAGCTCTACGGATCTACTAGCTCGAATAAAACATAGGTGAATGATGTGAGACATGAATTATTCCAAAACAAAACAAAACAATCATATAGAACTACAAATTATGAAAATACAAGAGAAATAATTAAAAAAACACAAAAATAGCTCCAATTCAATACGATCAAACAGAATAATGTAAGATATGTACATATAGGAGGTAAATGTGTAACCTCCTCATTGAATCATGGCAATCTCCACCTATAATAGTGGTAACCAACAACTATAATGGTGTATTCAAGTGGTAACTGACACCTATAATAGTGTAGTCAAGTGTACAACTAATAAATCATATCCCATAAGTGTAGGGAAACTTCAAGTGAGGTGGAATATCTTGAGTAGGATAATAAAAATAAAACGAGGAAAATAAATCCTACAATAACAAATAAGGGATAGGTGTTGCAATTGTAAGTAGAAGAGAGGTTGCCATAAGAGGGAATTTACCACTAGATTCAAGAGATTCATCTAGCGTTTCTAAAGACAGGAAGATTGAGGACCTAGACACCGTTTGGTCCACTCCAAAAATAATCTCTATCCCTGTGAAATAGATTAGGAGTTTCATAAGCCCTCATCCAACTAAAATTTCCACCATGCCACTAGTACTAGGTTTGTAATATTTCTATATTCCAATATGTTAAATGTATATAATTTCATCTAAATATAAATAACTTGTTTAAATTCCTTTGGTGCAACAACTTCTAGTAGCTCAAGTTTATATCTTCAGGCTCGTTCTAGCCCAACAAAAATGTATATAAATTTGATGATACACATGATGAAGATATATCTTCATTACAACAATGTATGCATCTCATTTATGTTTTAATTTTAATTAATTTTTAGTTTGTTATAAATTATTATGTTTAAAACAAAGAAACTGATAAATTACGTAATTATGTTTAGATCAACAAAACCATCACCAATCCCAATCCCAGTCACCACAACAACTACAACTGCAACAACTATAATAAGCACCATCTGCATCCCAGATGTAATCCCCATCAATATGTAATGTTTTTAAATCATCTATGATATGTAATTTTATTTTATTCCGTTCTTATTTATGTTTTTGTTTCAATTTCTCATGTTTTCTAAAATCAATTTTTGTTGTGCCTCATCCTCTAATTCAAAAATCATTTGATTCGTTGATTAAAAATATGCCACAGTTGCCACCACCACAACAAAATATTAGGATAAGGGGCAAAGGAAAACATATATCATTTAATGCTTCACTTCAAGCAGGGGAACCCTTAATTTTGGAGCTAAGTTTCCAACATTTTCTTTGGGAAATGTTACTAGTGTGCGTGGATTATCTATTTTGAATGATATTGATTTGGATGAGGAATATCTTGGCATTGAAAGTGAAAAGGAGGATCATACCCATGGAGATTTCAATACACAAGATATGATCCATAGGATAATGTAGATTTCTCCAGTGAGAGAACAACATTCAAACACACCTTCTCTTGGAGAAACTACCTTAAATGATGATGAAAAAACTAGTTTTTCACTTAATAGTATTTTGGCTGAAAATTGTCAAGCCACAATGAATGATATTTTATCTAAGGATATAGAAGTATTAAGATTGTGGGAGTTTAGGGAAAAAGTTTTGATTAAAGAAATTAATTCTCGATTTAAGAACCACTCCCAAAGACATTTATTATATTCTTCAGTTCAAAACAAACCAGCTAAGCTTGATATTTTGATGAATCAAGTTATTTTTGGTATGTGTCATATACTAATACTTATGATGATGATGTATTAGATATTATGTTGAACATAATAGCGAATTTCAATCTGAACTCATAAGCATATCATAATATGTGGTCAAGAGACAAGGGCCTTGTTTTTATTGCAAATGCAGAAAGGGATAAGGCATTGGTAAGTTTTAAATAATTTTCAAATATGATTTACAATTTATTTTTAATTTTATTAATTTTTTATTTTAAAATGCAATCCAAGTACTAGAATTTGAAGAATGAGGCTACAGTGCTTGATGTCCATTTGAAGAGTGTAAGGAAAATTTTAGTTGTAGCTATTGATCGAAGTAGAAGCTTGTTACATTAAACAAGAAAATAATAATTTAAGAAGGATTATAAAGGAACATGGAATGGATCCGGAAATACTATTGAAGAAGAAAATTGAAGAGGATCCAATGCTACTTTATAAATTGGTGATGCGGAAAATTCAAAACGTCAAATACTTTTGAATATCAATGCAGTTGTGAAGGATTTGGTTGAGTCGGGTGTTTTAAAAGAAGGTTATCATGCAACTGCAAAAGTCTCATAAAAACAAATGAAAGAACCTACTTCTTAAGAAAGTAGATGTAAGTTGAAATTGTGTAAATTGACATTTGGAACACTACTTGTAATTTGGAAAACAATGTAATATTCAAACTTTCAATATATATACTTTTCTACTAATTTTTATCTTCTAAGTTCTTCATTATATGAAATATTGAGAGTTTAAATTTATATGGTGTTGTACTTGTATAATTTTCATGTGTATGTTCTACAAATAATGCTATGATATTATTTTGATTTCCAAAAATACTATGTCCATACATACATCTTTAGTCTATATTAGTTAGCTCAGATAATTCTATACCATTTTTAATAGTTAATTATGGTTATTTTTTAAATTTTTATCTTACTATTATTTATTTTTAAATTCAGTCCAAGCATAAAGAGTAAAAACATTCATATAGTAAGTTGTAACAATCAAAACTTAATTAGGAAAGACAATGGAAAAAATTAAATAATTCATAGATTTGTCTTTAAAAAGAACATACAACGATATTGAAATTGTCTTTCAATAAAGAACACAACATGTCAACTACATAATAATGTTATATGAAATTTAGTTGTAGAAATACAATGTTCTTAAATCATTAGTTAAAATCAGGTAGTTGAAACATTCATGGACCTTCACTATTTTGTTCTTCATTACTCACACTCATATCTAACATCCTAGAGGCATATTTAGTGTGAGTGTCCATATCTTCTTTTCTGGTGGCTGTATTAAATACCCCTCTCCTATTTGTAAGAGAACTCCATATTTCTAGTGCTCTTTCATACATGAATGTGTCCACAGAATATTGTGAAACATACAATCTCAAACAAGTCTCTAAATTTTCATCCAATCTGTTTCAGATTTTTGACTTAACAAATGTTAATGCACTAAAAACCCTTTCATCTTCCACTGAGCCCAATATCATTGTTTGACACAATTCATATAATCAGAAATATTCACTAATACTTTCCTGCAGGATGCTACTAGGATACAACTTTTTCCATAGTCATGTAATAACACCTTTTTTGTTGGTTCAATTAGACAATTATATTGATCAATCATTGTTAGCATGAAATGAGATGACTGAGACATTAGTAATTCCTTACGTAAAGATATTTAATTTCAAATCCTTGGAACTCTATAAATTTATTGAAATTCTTAATGAGAGTTTCCATAAATTTGTAAAAAAATGCCTTCTTTACCTCTATCAGGATTCCAAAAATTAGGATACACCACTGTCATGGCCTCAAGCAGGTCATCCCTTTTAAAACATTCTCTGATCTCATAGGATAAGCTTTCTGAAAATTTTCTTAATTTTACTCTTATGTCACATATAAAATTTTCGTATAAATTACATGTTACATGTACTTCAAGATCTGCTACTGTGATATCTCTATTTTTTTGGAAAGTGTGCATTGAAATCTCCATCCCATTAACAACGATACAAAGATGGTCATTGATATTGAATTTCAAATAGCTTTTCGGATCCTTTATATCTATTAAAGTTTTCCAACTACTGAAAATTAGTCCTTTAAAACTTTCTTTAGAGTTGTATAACATATCAAGAGATAGACATACATGTTTTCTCAACCTTATGAATTGTAAATATATATGGATCTTTCTTGAGCATGTTTAATTAAGCAATTGATTTCCTTCAACATAGGGAGAATACTGCATAGTGTCAATAATGTTTCCAAATATTTTAAATGGTACAAAAAATATTTCACTTTGTCAACTTCCCTATGGTATTTAAACATGAAACCTGCTAAAGATGGATATTCTTCAAAAATCCTGCATGTAGGCTCATACATTGAAATCCATCTTGTATCAACATCTTTAAGGAGATTTTTACCATTAATAACTCCAATTGAAATTTTTGAAACTCTAAAAATCTTTTTGGACTACTCACCATGTAAGTGTACATGTCACGGATGAGCTCTTCCACTTTAACGACATTTTCAAATGTGCTAACAATTTTGTATGCAAGGTTCATTTTATGAGCCATGCAATGAATTAGAATCATATATGGGGCAATTTTTGTTTGTAGGTGAACACAAATTCCACTTCTATGACCCTACATTATTGATGCACCATCAATACCAACACACACCAACTTAGTAGAAATTACATAGTCATCCATCCCAGCTAAATTCCTCAAATTAGAAATAACCAATTTAAAGGTTTTCAAAGCAATAGTTTTCAACCATTTTATTAATAGCTAACAAATGAGTTTTCCTTGAATGATTCTCAAAAGTGTAGACATGCATGCAAACCCATGATGTGTTTTCAATTGTTTCAACCTCATCGATGGACAAAGTGAGATGAAAATTACTTTTTAAAAAAATTCTTTCAAATATTCCATTTCAATTATTGCTAGACACTTTGCCATTTCCCAAGCACTGCTCTCCACTAATGAGATTTTGGAATGTTGAGAAACCCATTATATTGAAATAAAACCTTATAATTTGTAAAATCTGAAATTGGTATGCCATTTTTAAGAATGTGGAATATAGTAGAGAACTGTACATTTTTCACATGTAGATTGGTATTCATAAATTTTCAAAATTGTGCATTAATTGTTCCCCCTTTCTCAACAAGTTTCTATCGACATTTCTATTCATTTTCATACTCGATTGCATATCTTACATGCATGCAATCTTTTGTAGTTTTCCATTTATGTGTCTTTATTTTTTTCCATCTTTTTCATGACTATCACATATACTTTTCCACAATGTTTCTCAGTTGTGTCCAACATCAATTGTAATCTGTGTTCCTTTTTTAGTTTCCAACCACATATTATACATCTACATTTTGTTGGAGTATCACTACCATTATTTGGCTCTATAGGTTCAATGAATGGATATTTAGATGCCCAATCTACCTTAAATGACCTCCCAATTGTCCAACTAGTTTTCTTCCTTCACATGATTTTTGTTTAGAATTTTCAACTTGAGTCTCTACTTCATGAGATTGAGAATTGGAAATATCTTGTACTAGTTGAATCTCATCATTAGGAATGTCTTCCAGCTCTGGCATGTCATCATCAATAATATCTTCATGTGTTGACATGTTATTTTGATTAATTATTCCATGTGGTGACATGTTTTTCTCATTAATTGTTTCATGTGGAATACAATTATCAGTGGGGTTTCTACATTCAAAAGGGACCAAGGTTTTACTATGATCTTGAAACTTTAAATTAAACTAAAAAATGCATTAAAAATAATCTCTTACCTATGTTTGAAGTGGATGCAAGCTATGTGCGTGATTTTTTTGGCTAGTTGAAATAATTAAATATGTTGTTTTTCCTTTTTAATTGATTTGTCTTCTTGTTATTATTACTAGAGGCCATTTTACCTAAGACCAATCTAAATGTAATTTAAGTATGTAATCATGGATGTAAACTATAAAACAAGCTACAAATTTGTACCACATGCTACCATCCAATAGCACAAATGTATGTTGTTGGAAAATAACATATACGCTACACATGACCTTATAGGACATGTTGAAGAATATATGCTACCGACCAATAGCATATTCAATAATTGATAGAATAGTTAGAATTTACATTACCTAGTAGCATTTTTTTGTTGATGTCAATACCCACACTAAAATTAGAATTGTGAGTTGATGTTTAATATCAAAATTATAATTTGAATATATATATATATATATATATATATATATATATATATATATATATATATATATATATATATATATATATTTGTGTGTGTGTGAATGTAGCAAACTTCTCTTTCATGGTAAATTCAAATTTAACATAAATAACTAGCTATTAGTTTCAATTCTGGTGAATTGTCGAGAAAAAAAAACTTATACCCATAAAATTTAGTTGAAATAACAACTTGTTGACCCCTAAATTTTTTCCAAAACTAAAATTTGAAATCTGGAATATTTGTGGATTAATAAAGATTCTCCACTAAAATTTTCCCTAGACTATGGTAGTTGGGCCAAGGACCATTTTGAGATGTGATGCATCTAACACAACATTTGGTTACAGGATAGGTTTCCAAGAGTGACTAAGTTCTTCTAGTATGAGCGTGTGTCACAAAATTTAGGATAGCCCGGGAAGTGCCTCCGAGAGCCATACATATGAAATAGATTGATTCAAGACACAAGGAGAGGAGGGGCGAGGCTAGATCCCACATGATCCCAATTACATTTGTTAGATTTAGATGAGGCATACATAGATATAGTACCAATTCGGGTGGATGAAGAAGAATGAACCCTAGCCTATACCCGGTGGTGGGTGGAGCACCGATGGGTGCTATTATTTCTTGTAGTGGTGGATGGATCGGGATATCCACCGGGTGTATAGGTAGGAGGAGAAGGGATATCGGGAGGTCAAACACCTACCCCTAAGGATGATGTGGTTATGGCAATGTTTCACGACGTAAGTAGGATATGTTTTGATTTATATTTCATATTGAGTATGTAATGTGGCGATGACATACTAATATAGTATAGGTATTGCGGGTGATGAGTATTAGAGTGTGGTTGTAGAAAAAATGGTATATACATTGATTTTAAACATTCCCTAAATGTATTTATAGGAGGAGGACTCTTAGAGATAGTATATCACATTTCGGAGAGTATTCTCACATATTTGATCTTGTGGTGATGGTCACATGTATAGTTCTATAGTTTGAATGAGATGAGGCTAGGATGTATCTTGCACGGGTGAGAGATATAGTTGGAGGAGATGGACTGACACAAAGCATATTTGAGAGATACATGGAGCTCCAAGGTTGATATGCAAATGCGGTGGCCGACCACAAGTATCACTACGGACTTGGTTAGAGGACCAACGATCCCAAGCAGAAGGTGAAGATCTATCGGTGAGGCTTCGAGTTTGAGAGCTTTGATAATAGCCTCCAATAGTAGTGAGGAGGATGTATGACATATGTTTTAGTGGGAATTTCCCTTGATTTTGTATTATGAAAATTTCAATATATATATATATATATATGATGAGATCATTTTTATATGATGATGTGTACTTGTGTTGTTATATGAGTTTTTGATTATTTGATTTGATTTGATATGATATGTTGTTGAAATGGTGATGATATAATTGTAGATATTGATGTTGTAGAGTAGATTATAATAGATAATAGAATGATGATATGCATGTATGTAAGATGATCGTTAAATAATGATTGTATTAAAAGTGATAAAAATGGTGAAGAGAACGAGGGAAGAGTAGACCTTACAAAGTGATAGAAATAGTGACATAATTTTATAGAATAAGTGTGAAATCATGTAGCACTAAAGAACATATAACATCTATCTAGAAAGAAGGTAATGAATACAAAAAAGAATCTCAAATGATGTAGTGTCATGAGCATAAGTGTCAAATGATAAGCCTGAAGTGATCGTAACAACACTAGGAAGATGTGAATCATATCTTGGTTAGTGGTGCTACTTTGATACCCACTTAGGTATATAGTGTATGAAAATTGGGGTAAGTGTCTCATGTGGAGTCAAAATCGAGGGAGGAGGAGAAAAATGACCTTATGAGGATGAGAGGTAGTCAAAGTAATAGATGTTGGTGTGTAACATCATGACATGGGAGAATGTGATTTATCAGTTTGGCATGCGTGAAAAGAAATGACACCCTTGTCCTCAAGTAACTAAATCCTATCATGGAGTGCATAACAATCATTATCTATATGACCATTGATCCTATGGAAATTACAAAATGGTTGGTTACAATTACATCGTAACCAATGAGGAGGGTGATGCTCATTAGAGGGTAGCCTATTCACCTCTCATCAATAAATTTGTTCAAAATATCATGAGGCCTAGCAGAATGTGATAAGTATAATGGTTCCCACTTAGGAGGGGGAGTGAAACATAGTTGCGGTATACAAAAGTTGGGGTGGATGATTATGAGTATGTCTAGTAGGAAATGGATAACATGGGGTTGGTGCAATAGGAGGAAGAGAAGATGTAGTAGGTAGAGAAGTGGTAGAAGAACTAGGAGCATGGGAAATAGTATGTTCATTAAGCATATCTTGTTCTAAAGCTATAACCTTAAAGCAAAGAAGTGTAAAAGATTCACATGTATCATATAATAATTTTTCTTTCAAAGGAATAATCAAGCCACGAAAAAAGATATATTGCATTTCTAGATCAATAGGATGATAAAGTAAATGATGCATGCAAGATTTGAAATGTAATATATAATCATTAACATGTTCATTCTTTCATCTATGTAAAGAAGTCAAGAACTCAAATGTAATGTTACGACCATAGTTAGAAATAAAACTTATAAGAAATGTTTCTTCCATATCAAGATAAGTACTTATAGGTATACTAGGTAAATGATGAAACCAATGAGAAGCAATATCATTAAGACTACTAGGGAATTCTTTGAGGAGTAATCTATCATTATAATGTGAAGCCATGGTTAATATAAAAGCCTTAAGATGTGATGACACAAGATTCCATTTGAGTACTCCCTGAGCCTTTTGTTTCTTAAAAATAAACATAGTAGATATAAACTATATATGTTTCTTTAGTTTGGAAAATCCATACGACATCTACAAAATATTCCCTATATGGAGATGTTACAAGCTGCTAACACCTTAAGGGATAAATCAAACTCATTTCACCTCACTCTCTCAACTCAAAGGATGATTCCTACCTCTCAAATTGGTCCCTCGGCCGACTAACTCTTCTCGGCCCTTGGTCAACCAACACAACCCCTCGCATGGCCTTTTACTGACCACCCTTTCAACCTCCATAACAATAAAATCAACCACAACTTGAGTGGCTCCTCTGTTATTTATAGTTGTGTGTTCCTATCTTTCTTCTTCTCTCTTATCTGAGCTAGCTCCTCCACTTTTCTCATGTAGAATTCAAATTCAAATTTTTCTTCGTTTATCCACACACTCTCCTTCTATCAATCTCCTTACACCACACCATCACGTAGTTGAACTCATCGATTAGTCTTCTCATCATCTTATCACTATCAACCATGTGACCCTGTGAAGCTCATCTTATGACCTTATTTTTTAGTATTCACCCTATCTTTTACCTTGGGCTTTGTGTCTTCATGTTTTACCACTTTTACCTTCTTATCCAAAAATTTTGTGTACTTTCTTATTCTTTTCACACCTTCCTATGTCAACACCTCCTTACATAATTTTACTCCTTCAAGTTTTGAGTGTCTTCTCCTCTTTGCATCCTCATGTCTCCTCATACTTGGTATTCACCAAAGATAACTATTCTTTGTGTGCCTTTTCCTTACATTCCTTACTTCCCCTTCTTGTTTTCTATGAACTTTCCTTCCCCTTGTTTTACTGCTGATTGCACTTTTCTTTCTACATGTCTCTATATTCTCTTAGCAGATTACTTTGGCCTTATTTATATCCCACACACCCATTCTCATGTGTCCTCCTTGACCTATACACAATTCTTCTATTCACGCCTCTAGGCTTTGTGACTTCGTGCCATTTCTCTCTTCATCCTTGTCACTTTCTCTGGTGACCCTCTTTACTTTTGGCCTTCTTCTCATGGCCTTTTCTCTTCTCGACTAGTTGCCTCACGGTTGGAATTCTACCATTATTCCTCTTTATTCTCATTGCTTGTCTCTATGACTATACATATTCCTCTTGAAATCTCTTCATCTTGTCATGCATCTCTTCCTTCATCCTCTTGGTAGCTCACCCTTTAGACTTTTTCGCATGCGCATATTTATAGTGCTTTCCTTTTCTCCTCTTGCATGTTTTCCAATTCTCACACACTTCCTCCATTTGTAAAGGTTTTCTTAAGTCCTCGATACCCATGCATCAAAAATCTAGGGTATTTTTAACTTGAGGTCCTCCCTAAGTGGATGTGAGTGATAGAATCACCCTTGAACAACCAAACCCAGATCTGTATCCAACAAGCCATTCTCTCCCTAAACTTCCTCTCATGCTTCTTCCAATCCTTGACCACTTCTGGTGACTCTATTGCATTATGTGGAAATTTCTTACGAGTTCCTTTTTCCGTGAATTCCTTTTCTCTAGGAGGATCCTCCTTCCTTATAATTTGAAAATTTATGCTTTCTCTTCTTCCTCCTTATGAAATTTCAACCATTTTCCCCACTTCTTTTTTCACCCTTCCTTCATAACCTTTTCCTTATGATTTTCCTTCTTGCTTTGCACATTTCTTATCCCTTTTTCCCTTCCTTCTTTGGGATCTTCTGTGTGTTTGAACTCGCCATTCTTCCTCCACTTCTTTGGGAATCCATCTTCTCATGCACCTTTTCCAAAATAACCCCTTTATGCTCCTGCATCTCCCTTTCCTACATACTTCATGATGGGTTCTTCTCTCCCTCACCTCTCGGACTATGTTACACAACACTTCTCTTGATGGCCTTTATAATCTCCTCCCTCTTGCAATAGAAATTTTGTCACACCACTTATTTATTTTTCCTCCTCTTCTCTTCCTATGCCTTCTTCTTTGCACAATACTTACGGAGCCTCTCCACCGGACTCAGTTGAGATCTCTATTGTTCTCTTCTCCTCCTTATGCACCTTTATCCATATGCACTTTAACAACTATCCTTAGTTTCTCTATATTTTTTTGCCTCCGAGGAAACTTCCTCAAGGTCAAACCGTTCCCATCCTCTCTTGATCCTAGCTTCCTTATCTACATTCTCCTCAATTTCTCCAACTGCCATTACACTCCCTCTTACTTGTGCACTCTTGTCCACTTTTGTACTTCTCTACACCCCTTATTTTGAGATCATCCTAGATATCCTTAGTAGGTACACCCTTTTTCATGTGTATTTTATCAATCACCCTAGATTTCTCATCTTATCCTATAATGGTTATCCCATTATTATGTGTATCTTCACCTTTGTGCTTTTCTACTCCTCTTGGAGTATTTTATTTTGTGTAACTTGTTTTTCCTCATCTTCTTGTTAGGGTATCTTCCTTTGCACTCTCTATGATGCACCCCACTCCTTATCTCTCTAAGATGTATCCCATGAAACTCATATGTATTCTATGTGCCTCTCCTCTTTTACGCACTTTCCACTTTTATCTCCACCTCGTGTTCCAAGGTGTCTTCTCTTGCATCTATGATTTTCCTTGTGTGCTCATGGTATACACCAACCATCTCTCTTTATTCCTCAAGAACATCCTTTACTAGAGTGACACTCTCATGTGTTTCCATCCATGTACTTCCAATGACACATATTTTTGTGGTACTCCCACAATTAAACCCTCTTCTCTTGGTGGTGCTCCCCTGCACCGAGGTTTTATTTTCTATTATTTGTTTCCGTGCAACCTTTAACATGCACACCTTCTCCTTCTAGTGCTATTCTCTAGCAATTCCTGCTCATTCTTTCCATTACACCCTCTATTATTTGTAGAGTCCTTGATATCTTCACCTCCTTACCATCTATGGTTGTAAAACCTTTCTTGATTAGGTGGTTTTATTCTAAGTGATCTAGCTAGTTCTGCACCTCTAGAAGTATCTAAAGCTCCTCCATCATTTCTTTGAGCTTCTTCGTGATTTTTGTGTCTCATACATCTCCCTTCTTTGGTTCCATATCACCATTCATCATGCTCTATCTTCACATGTGTTCTCTACCCACTTATCAAAGTGGATAACATAATCTCTTTGTGCTAGTTGCCTCGTTGTTGAGCATGGAATATGACTAACTCCATGAGAACAAAGGTTAGTGTGCACAAGAGGCATTGTAGAAGAAAGACACATGAGGACGCGTGCTCAAGGAGAAAAAGGTTAGTGTGGTGAATTCGGATAGGAATGCTTGTAGGAGGAATGAATGGATAGACCAAGAACTTAGCCAATTTTGGGATGCAGATCTAACTATAGACTTGGAGTAACGACAAGAAAGAAGACTTGTGGTTCAAGCAAGGTTTATTTTGGGATAAGAGGAAGACCAAGCAACATGCATAGTTCTGAGCTAATAATAGGATATAAACTAGAGTTATCTATAGAAGAACTATTAGTAGAAGTACTTGCATGCTTTTGTATTTGTCTTGTAAGTAGCACATGGTTATTCTTAGCATGTAGCCTATTTTGAGGATGCATGGGCGGTGAAGGGAAAGTCCCCACCCCTATATATATGTATGATCTGCATAGTTTAGGAGGACTACTTCTGTGATAGAGTTATGTTGTTGGTTTGTGTACATGCATGAATCATGGTGACATTATTATGTATGTATGGAGCTTCGTGTTTTATGGTAATTAATATAATGGATCTTTGTGGTTGGATATTGATTGTTGAAAAATTTACAACTAGTTCATGTAAGGTAAACTTAATCTTGATTCTGGTATGAGTTAATCTTGCATATAGTTAAGATCTAGGTTATGGTATGATCCATTCTTGGATGGGTATTATGGATCGGAACATTTGTATGATCATGCTAACTTATTTTAAAAGCTTCCATAAAAGAGGGACCTAGTACCCTTGTGCGCTCTGGTGAGCACTCATTTCTAGCTGAGTGATGTGTTAGCGTGCCTTAGGATGTTGGTGAAATAATAAGACTACATTTTGGTTTTGTTGTCGGGACCTCTTTTTAGTTGTTTTCTAGGATGTTGCATGATGAAGATGTATTGGTTGACCTTGGCCAATATTGAAGAGTGGTTAGAAAATTTAGAGGAAGAGTATGCTCACGAATTTAGTAATTGGACTGAATTTAATGCAGGCACATGGGTGGAATAGAATCTATATCATGAGTTGTATGAGACGTTCATCTACATTTTCCCCATAGAGTTGTACAAGTGGCTGGTTGTTTATGCATTGAAGAGGAATTAGAGATTTCAAACACTTCTTTGGACACATGAAGAATTCAAGGCTTTGCATGATGATAATCTAACTTGGACACACATTGTAGATCATATTGGAGTGGTGTTACGAATAACTGTATTTTGGAGTACATAGTTTCTACTTATTTCTGTCCAGAGGTTCTGAGTTCCAGTTCTTGCATGAACCCAAAGGATCATATTTGTGTG
Organism: Taxus wallichiana var. yunnanensis; assembly: GCA_018340775.1. NCBI lineage: Eukaryota > Viridiplantae > Streptophyta > Pinopsida > Cupressales > Taxaceae > Taxus > Taxus wallichiana. The sequence continues at coordinate 428,563,975 of CM031242.1, read as the reverse complement.
GTATCCCTTTAGCAATTAAGATCTTGATTGTGACCCTAGATTTGGAACATCATCCTATGGCTAGCTAAAACCCACCACGTGTGGGGGTAGGAGTAGGTGTGGTGAAAGATGACAGAAAAGGAAGATATAAGAAAGGTATCTTAAATTTAATGAGGTGTGTAAGAGGTATTTAGAGAAGCATCGTGAAGTTATAGAATGAATGACGTTATGGAGAGAGATGACAAGCAAAGGATTTGGAGCTCACACATAAGACATGGGGCTAGAGCATTTGGAACTCCCCAATTTCGGTAAGAATAATAGAGAACCCTCTTTGACCTTAGATGAGAGTGTTCCGGTGGAGAATGCAAGGACCACGGGTGAACATTTGATCCCTCCTGACGACCTAACCCTTGTGCTTGGTTTTCTAGTTTCTATGACAGTCATTAGTAAATAGGCTAATGTGGGCACTAGAGTAGCGACCGATAAATTTAGTTTGTAATCAATTTCATGTTTTAATTCGGTAGCTTATTCATATATGGCGGTGTAATTATCATCTGTGTTATTTGGAGGTCAGGTTGGAGGTATATTTTCTATCTCGTCATCAACACAAAATGTTGGCGCGCAAAATGTTGGTATCACATCTGGTAGTAGTACAACTTTGTAGACCATGGGAGTTCAGTTTAGCATAAATTTTGGGACACAAGGCAATGCATCCTTTGGTTCGTTTCCTATTACAAGAGGGGGATCAGGAGGATTAGGTGGCTCAAGAGCTAGTGGATTTGGTGGTTTTGAAGGTGAAGGAAACACAAGAGGTAATCTGAGATCTGGATCACGGTGGGCACAGATCTGCACTAACTCCAAAGCATGTCTATTTAGAGATGTCTCTTCATCTCCTAGAATATAGAGGATCAAAGATGTAAATGAACATGTGCATATGTGTGAAATACTATGGCACACAAAAGGGATTAAAACTTCGAGATAGTAAGGCAAGTCGATTTGTAATTACTTTGCAAGTGCGCGGGTATAGTTGGTACATGAAATATGATATGAACCAAAATTTTGTAGACTATACCGTGTTGTGTATTTTTCTTGGTAGAGTTCCATATACCTAAGTTTGAGTAGAAGAGCATCAACATGTTGAAGGACATCAAATAGGGCATGGCTGAAAGTGTTAGGGAGTATGATGCACGATTCAAAACCCTTTTGTCGAAGTTATCTTATGACATTCACCCAATTTAGCATGCTCAATGTTTCATTGGAGGTTTGATCACACATTTCAAAAGGGCACTCTCACATAAGACTTATACAGATCCATGTGAGGCACTTGAGGTAGCTCTGTATGTTGAGGAAGTTGGGAGTGTAGACACTAGAGTTAGTCCATTTTTGGAGGCTCAGATTGTGGCTATGGCCAAACAGTTAGAAAAATTTTCAGCTAATTCAGCACATGAGACGCACAATGGTATTTGGTGCATGGATTATGAAGTAGTACATACTAAGGAAAATTTTCCTTGAAAAACAATGTGCGCCACGTTTACGGGTGTGAGATTTGTCACTTGGATCATGATTCAAGTAGGTGCCCATTATTGCAACACGTGATAAGGAAGAATGTGTCCTATTACTGCAAGATTTGTAGGTCTACCACTCATGATATTGAGAATTACAAGTTGATTGATCATATTCATGATGTCATTGATATTGGTGTATGTTAGATCAAGTATTGCAAATAATTCTAAGGAACAAGGTGAGCATCATGATCATAATCACAATGAAGGGTGCTTTGATGGAGGTGAGGTAAAGGTCACGGTTTCTTATGGAAGATTCAAAGCATGAGGTTTCGGTGGTGGAAGCAGTAAATTTCCACAAGGAACATGTTATACATGCAGATCCCCTGATCATTATAGGTGTGAATTCCCTCATAATATTATTTGTTATTTTTGTGGAAAGAACCACAACTATGAAGAATTCTCATATTTGTATGAACACTTGAGTAAGAAGGGAAAACAAGATAAGGGAGCAATAATGGTTAGAGTATAATGCATTGTGGAAGATAAGTGGATGTCAAAGTTAGCATATGATCCTAAGATGGTATCCATGTTAGTCACTACACGTGCTAAGGTTGCTTGCACAAGGAAGTTCCAAAGTAGAAGCCTATTATTACAAAGGAGGATGCCTTGCATGTAAAGTATCTAAACCCTACGCATCATAAGGAAGTTTATTAAGAAACCATAGAGGTGATTAGAAACTTGTAGGGTGAGATACAATGTTTAAAAGAGAAGTCACGGAAGTTAGATTAGGAAAAAACAATTGAGATTCCTTAGAAGGATGTTGATGATTTAAAGGAGGTTTGTAAGATGCTACGACAAAAAAATATCATTCCTTTATTAGGGGAATGGTTAATGGGGAAGATGATGTGCACTATAGTTAAGAGTGAAAGAAAAATTTTGTATGCCTCCTCATAGTCTTGATTATGACAAAGAGATCACTCTAAATGTTGTTGTTGATGGATGGCTTTTAAGTAACATTTTGATTGATACAAGTGCAAAAGTAAATGTACTCACTTTGGATGCATGGAATCAGATGGGGAGGCCACCATTAAAACCATCTTCAAATGTGTTTTTATGGAAAATAGGACTATAACCATTCCCATTGGAGTCTTAAAAGATACTACTCTTACTATATAAGGGACCAAGTTTATTGGGGACTTTGAGGTTTTGGTGCTTGCGAGAGAAAACAGTTTGCCAACATTTCTTGGGTGCCCTTGGTGTTATACAAATAATGCTGATCTACGATTTAATAAGGGATATATTAGTTTTAAGAAAAAGGAAGAGTGCATTATCATTCCTTTTATAGATGGAAAAGTTGCACCTTATGTAGAGCCTTTGAGTGAAGAGGATTTGAATAGAATATATATGTGCACCATTAGGGATCCTAAAGTACTTGATCCATCGAATGAAGGAGTTATTCAATGGGATGATGCACGGTCTATGAGTGATACTATAATTATTGCATGTGAAAATTGGGCACATGGCACTTATGAAATGGTTGGGTGAGATAAAGAGTGTAGACACCCATGTAAGCGAGCCATGTTTTGTTAGGTGTTTAGGCAGTAACTAGGTACTAAGGTACACTAGTGAAGGAAATCTTGAAGTGTTCTTGTGCACTATGGAAGTTCAGTGGATAGATTAAGTGGAAAGAAGGAATATGCTAGGGTATACCTTGGGTTGGATGGCAACCCGATGGTGGATGGTTCATAAAGATAATCTTTTGGAGTGGCGGGAAGTGAGAATCACCTTCTCTATAAGATTTCTTCGGAGAAATGCACCTACCAAGACATGTGAATTTCATGGGAAGGATGCTCAACACCATGTTCAACAAAGTGTGAGAGACTCTGGACAGAGGGGCAGGAGGCCTTACCACCTTCATTGTGGGTGCACAAGTTCTACTACACCTTGCGAGGTTGCGTGTGTGCATGGTATGTTTATGTAGAGTTGAATAGAGAAACAGGAAATTGGCAAGAACTGATTGTAGGTATGATTCAGACCTTTGACTATTTTTCCACTAAACCTCTAGTGAATGAGGCATTATAGGTTATGAAGCGCTTGACTGTGAGAGATGCAGAGCAGCTTGGGTGCTCTTTGAAGAAGAAGCAAGCAGCAGAGCGGCACAGGCACACTTGCCTAGAAAAAAAAAAAAGGTAAGATGGTCTATGTAATTGATGATGAAGAAGTGAAGAATCTGGATGTTGAGCATATTGAGGGTACATGCAAGATCTTAGATAGTGAAAATGATAAGGCATGCACTTATCATGAGCCTATGAAAATGAAGAAGGTAAACATTGGGACAAATAATAAACCTAAGGAGGCCATCATTGGTGATTCCATTACGACTCGAGAGGTTGCTAAAATAATTGAGTTATTGCATGAATTCCAAGACTTATTTCTTAGAGGTTATCATGACTGAAAGGGGTGAATCACTCATTGGGAGAGATGAGGATCAAGCTAAAGGAAGGTGTGTGCCTGGTTAGGAAGAGGCCTTACAGGATGAATCTTAGTATGTGCATGAGGTAAAGGAAGAAATTGATAAGATGTTGAGTTATGGAAGCATTGAGCCCATTGAGGAATCAAAATGGGTAAACCCTATGGTGATAAGTATAAAGAAAGATAGAATAATAAGAATTTTTGTGGATTATAGGGAGTTTAACACCTTTGCATGTGTAATAGATCCCTTTCTAACACCTTTTATTGAAGAAATCTTGGAAGGCGTTGTTGGGTGCAAAATCTAATCCTTCGGTGTGTTGGTCTGAAAATCTATCGCTTGGGTAGATCTATGGATAAAGCGAGCCAACGGTGTGCGGGGCATAGCCCCTCTTTAGTCAAAGAAGTGGCCCGGTTTATTGCTATTCTACCAGCAGGAATCTATGCAAGTCTCACAGATTCTACCTTCGGGGGTTTGGGATCTCATCCCAGTGGGGTGTTTCCAACTGTGAAAAGAAAGGAAAGGAAGAGGGGATGAGGAAAGAGCAGGTCCGAAGGAAGAAAAGAAATGAACTCCAAAGCAGAAAGGTCAGAAGATTTATGTTTTGGGATTGGTAGTAAACAGAGCCAAACCTACTTGCATAAATAAACAAAGCAATACTGATGAGCAAATGACAAAAAGGTAGATATGAATCTAACAGAATAAACACATACAGATCTAACATAAGAAAGCTCTGATGTATAACACAAGTATTCAGTACAAAGCCTCAATATTTGTATTGTTGTTTTTCTTCTGTTACAAGAAAGCTCAAAGTCTTTCTCTCCTCACTTCTATTTTCATCTAAAAAATGTCCACCCTTTGAATACAACAAGTATTCCAATATATATAGAAGAGGAGAAGGAAAGAAGGCAAAAAGGAGCCAACCACTTATTTACAAAGATATTTACAAAATATCTAAAAGTCATGTTGACTTTTTACAACTTGATGGATGACATCATCCCATGACGCAACATGGATGATGTCATCATTTGCATCAACATACTTTAGACATTCCAACAAGAAAGTCAGAGAAGAGAGAGAAGAAGAAGAAGCAGCTACTCGTCGTCATCATCCTGTGGCCGAAAGGGGGTAGCCTGCTTTTGATGCTGCTCAGGTGATGAGATATGGAACTGAGCGCGGTATTCCAAAAACTTGTTAATTATTGGCCCAAGTTGATCCTGAGAAGGATCCTTGTGCCTATCGCTTATTGCCTCACAAGTCTCCCGCTCATCTATGAGCTTCTCTGGGAGTTTGGAAAAGTCCTTTTCCGCCTCAATGAGGAACCCGACGAAGTCCCTACAGGCCAGCAGGTTGTTGATAGATTCAGTGTCAAATGTGACCTCTGGCCCCGTTCCTTGAGAAGCGATCTCCTTGAAAATCTGGATGGTTTCATCAGCTGACCTTAAGGTAAAGGAAGGAGTGAGCAACCCTGGAGACATGTTGAGAACAATTCGCTCCATTTGATGCATGGTATCCAGGGCCTCTTCCTTTACCTTGTCAATCTTTTCTAGAATAAATTCTAGCTGATCCACCCGATAGTCCAGAGTGGACATGATTTTGTTGAGGGCCCTTGGATGGCCGAAGACGCCGAACTTGACCAGATCTTCGACTGAACAGTCGAACATTTGTTGGAAGGCCTCGTGCTGCAGTCTAGCATGTTCCAGCTCTTCTGATATGGGCCCTGCTAACGCTTGGAGCTCTTTATTCGCCTTACTGATATTCAGGTACAAGTCAGAGAACTCGGCGATCACTTTTTCACTGTCTTTGAGGATTTGGCTCCTCCAAGCGGAAACGGCCATACCCTGCTCACCGATCTTTGCATATTCGTTGATTTTCTCCTGGCTGAGAAGCTCAGAAGTCTCGGCGGCAGTTGTGGGAGGCGCACTACCCATCTTCTGTAAGGCTTGGAGCAGATATTTGTTTTTCTCTTTTAGTAGCCTTTTCTCTTCTTTTGTCTCTTGAAGCTTTTGACAGAGGGCGTCAACCGCGGAAAGAGCTTCCCCCTGGAGACTTTCAGAAGATGTCCCCATTGTGACTTGGGTCACAGTAAAATCTGTCGGAGACAGATCCTTTTTCTCTTTGAGGGGATCGGGGTATGCAATTTCCATGATTCTCTCACTGCAAAGACCAGAGAAGCATGCATGAGGCTTATGCTTCTTTGCCCCTTTGGTGGGATCTTTGAAAAGTCCATCGAAGTGATGGGAACTTTCCTCTTTTCTTTGGCTTAGCTCTTGAGAGATCGAGGCTAGTCCTATGGAAGAAGGACCGAGAGATGAGAGGAGGAGGCAAGCTACGGTAGAAGAGGGAAAAATGTGGAGACACGCGGTGGCGGCATTGAGAGAATAGCCGAAGAAGTGTCCATGGGAGGAAGGAAGCTGCAGTGCGGAAGACATAGGAAGGGAAGGAGCCGGAGATGAGGGAAGAAATGGAGGAGGACAGATCAGCGAGGGAGGAGAAGATAGACGAAGAAGCAGGGGAAAGAGTAGAAGAAGGGACAGAGGACACGACCAAAGGGATGGTCGCTTGAGTCACTCGAGGAGGGGAAGGAAGAGAAGAAGAAGGGATAGAAGGGACCTCTGTTGTGGTAGCAATGCCGACATCCTGAGTGGATGGGCCTATGGGACTATCCTCTGCTGCTTCTTTTTCTAGAAAATCTAGAGTTATTACATTGCAGCGCTGTGGAAAGAGGACTCTCAGGGGCTTCTTCCTGAATGGTGCTGGATTCACCTTCTACACCTTTGCCTTTAAGCTGCTTCTTGGATCGTGGAGGTGCGTTGCCCAATGGGGATGTTGTGAAATCAACCCCGAGGTAGATTAGGCCGTTCATCCGGCACCAATGTTCTGTCCTCCGCAAAGTCTCCTTGACCCTCTCCTCAATTGTCTGAGGAGCTTTAGTTCTATCAATGGCCGGAAAGGGCCAATCGTCCCCATCTGTATCAGTATATACCTTGTCTACTTCATCTTCTGTTGTTTGGTAGCCTTTGGGGACAATGGCTACCCCATATTGGATGATTTCTGCCAATGCTAGGCGAGAATGATCCTTTCTTCTGAGCTCTACCTCATGGAGGATGTCAATATAAATATCCTCGATCTGAGGAACATGGATCGGATCAAGCTTTGCTCTTGGCGAGCAGACCCCTTGGGTGAAGGTAGGCTGGCTAGGAAGTCGTGTTTCAAATTAAGTAACTCCAGCTCTGCAAACATTTCCTTCGCCTTGTGGTGGGTAGAGCATGTGTATCGGCCCACTGTGAGGGGGAAAGGAGTTCCACCCTTCTTTCTTTTAAGGCATTTTTCGTGGTATGTGACCAGCTGCCTTGATAGCTCTAGTAGAATCAGTTTAGGCCCAGCATACCTTGGTAGCCTGGTTGGCTCTCCCAAAAAGTTGGCAGCCCTTAGATAGGTGAATGTGGGAAATTGGGTGAAAAGGGCCCCCCATTTCTCCGTGGCTGCCACTATGTTTTTGGTCGTATACGACCATGAGTCAGATTCGGCCTCAATAGGAAAATGATGTGATAAAAGAATGCATCGTTGATTTTGGTGAATTGGGCGATGCTATTCTCCAGCCTCAACTCTGGGTAGTACTCGTATATCTTGACCTGAGGCCAAACTCCACTTCGTGTTAGGCCTGGATAATCCCTCTCTGACGCTGCAGCGTAGACCACGTAGGAGTTCATATGGAATACTCCCGTTGTGTTGAATTGTTGTAGCTGCTCGGAGATGGTGCTGCTTATAATTTCCCCAGCAAAAGCGCTGATCAGGAAAATTCTTGTTCATTGTTTCCAAGTAGCGCAGCATCCACTTATGGAAGTAATGGGTGTCAGAAAGCCCGAAGACCCTGCTCAGGAAGGTAATGGTATCGTTGAGCTCTTCAGAGAAGTCACTGCGGTGGATGATTTGGGGCCACCAGTTACTACCTTCTTATTTTTCAGATATACTTCGTTCATTAGCTGCATACATTGGTCTTCATTGTCTTCCCAGGCCTTGATGCACTCTGCTTGACTAACGGCCACAAAGTGCCGGTGGTGAGGGATGCCGAGTATGATCTCAAAATGACGGGCAGTGAGGTTAATGACTACCTCGCCCTTGCTATTTTCGACACACCTTGTGTCTTTGTTGTAACTCTGGGCAATCACCATCATAAATTCATTGTTGATGGCGCTGACGGGGATTCCTCCGGTGAAGTGCAGGGCACTGCCTATTAATTTTTCCATCCATGGACTCCTTGTAACTTTCTGAGTTCTGGCCCAGAATTCCTCCATGTCGATATGCCCCAATTCTGAGTCTCTGACGTCCATGCTGCATTCGGCCTGTGACTCGGGCATTCTGACCCTCTGATATTTGTATTTCATTTCTTCCTCCGTAAGCTTAGCCTTTCCTTTCGGTTTGGTGGGTCTCTGCTATTGGATGTAGACATATGTTCTTTCGAACTCGATTCTTGATCTGCGCATGAAGAAGAAGCGAGACCCAATCCGAAAAGGTGGAATTAGCCATTTGATCTTCCATTAGAATGTTAGCAGAAGAAAGAGTTAGAGATTTTTAGGCTCAGGGCGCAGGGCGCATGAAAATTGCAGCTTACAGGGCTAAAATAGGTAAGGCGCACAGGAAGAGGATGTTGCAAAGGTTAAACTGGCGCCAAAGGCGCATGGTACATGCATACTGCAGAGTGCATTTTAGTAAAGGGCACATGAAACTTGCGTGTTGCATGGAGAGCGAGGATGCCAAAGGCGCATGGACTTTTCATGTTACATTGGGATTTGGTGCGCCCTTTGGCGCATGGGAAAAGTGTGTAACAGGAACTTTTCGTGCGCCAAAGGAAATATGGCGCGGCGCACGGAGGGTTTGCACAACACGAATGTTACTGTAAGGAGGGATGCGCCTGCGCTTTTATGACTTTATACTTGGCGCAGATAAAGCTTGTGTTGCATGGATGCTGGGTGCGCCATTGGCGCATGGAAAAGTGATGCAGCAGGGAAGGATTGTGCGCCAAAGGGGCGCAAGTGTTTACGATGCAGCACGCAAGGTGGGTGCGCCATTGGCGCGGGTTTTAGTTATGTTGTAGGGACGAGATCGCCATAGGGCCTTATTTATTTATGATGTTGCATACGACGCCGATGCGCCAAAAGGGAAAAATAGAGTTTTTCACATGGCTCAACCCTTCTTCCTTTTAATTCCAAGGTTGTTTTGGGATATACAATGGTTCAATCAAAGGGGTTCAGACCATGCCCTCAAAATAACATCTTCCTCCAGCAGATCTGGAAAGATGAAAATAAGGAAAGAAAGCATGGGGGAGCGGGGGGGCTAGCTCAAAAGATGCATTCAAAAACCAACCAGCAAGCACGAAGAACCAGAAAACAAATCACATGGAAGAGATAAGAGCACTTACCCGGATAAATAGAGAAAACCTGGAAAACGGGTCCACAACGCGTTGAAAATGACGAGGCAGAGGCTGACAGGCTCAGAGAAAGGAAAACACGTGCTCTGAATAGTGAAAATGACATTTGGGCGCGCAAATCACATATATATATAGGTGAGCTGGTCATTAATGCGCCACCCACTTTTTGAAAAGCGCATGAAAATTGCTGTCGACAGGGAAAAGCGTGCGCCCTTTGGCGCATGAAAACATTTTCCAGCAGGAAATTAAGCGTGCCTTTGGCGCACCAAAAGCCATGTCGACACGGGATTATATGCGCCCTTTGGCGCACCAAAAAGGGGCGCAACAAACGTTGTGTTAACACGAAGGCGCATGCGCCTTGGCGCACGCAGGGAAGGCTCAACATACTTTGGCGCACCAAAAGGTGGTGTTACATAGCAATTTCATGCGCCCAGCCAAAAAAGGCTCAAAAGACTAAGTTCGGAAAAACCAGATTTCCCGAGAAGGGATTTTAAAACGTTTCGAACGCAAGGGATCCCTAACGAGGGATTGGAACAAAATTTTAGTATGGTTATCGGTAAAATTTCCCTTGTCAATTTTATGGGATAACAGTTGATGGATTTTACGGATATCATCAGTGTGGATTTCTAGAGAGGATCAAGAGAAGACAACTTTCACCATGGAATGGGAAGTTTTGCATACACAGATTATGCCATTTGGATTGAAGAATGTGCCTGCACTCTTTTCACACATTATTTTTCAAGCATTTCAAGACTTCATTCATAAGTTTTTATAGGTTTATTTGGATGATTGGATGGTATATGGGCTAGAAAAATTAAGACTTATGTTTAAGAGTAACTTTGGAAGTTGATCATCTCCTTAAACATTAAGAAGTGTGTTTTGCTACACCTTTTGGGACTTTTCTAGGGCATATTATTTGTAAAGAAGGCTTATTGGTAGATCCTGCTAAGGTTGTTGTTATTTTGGGCTTAGAGGAACCTACTAACCAAAGCGAGGTGCATGGATTCTTGGGACACATAGGATATTACAGGAATTTTATCAAAGGTTATGCTAAGATTGTCATGCCTTTAGAAGAATTATTGAAGAGTAAAGGCAAGTTCCATTGGGGTGAAGTGCAACAATGCGCATTTGAGACATTGAAGGAAAGGATTACTACAACACCTATTCCATGTTTTCCTTCATGGAACAAACCTTTTCATGTGCATGTGGATGCCTCTGGCATGAACATTGACACAGTATTAGCCCATCTGGAGAAGGTATTGTTGATCATCCTATTTTTTTGAAAGTAGAAATTTGACCCTAGCTGAACAAAATTATACAACTACGGAGCGCGAAGCCTTATCCATGATCTACACACTGAATAAGTTTAGGAAATACTTGTTGGATACCCCATTTATATTCTAAATAGATCATATGACATTGAATTACTTGGTGAACAAGCCCGTTTTACAGGGGCGCATATGTCGTTGGATTTTGTTGTTTTAGGAATTTGATTTTATGGTGGTGGTTAAGTCAGGAAAGAGCAATTCTAGACCAGATCATTTGTCAAGGATTAATTCTAGTGAGGACATAGAGAAATTATGATACAATTCGGATGCACAACTATTTAGATTGAACCGCATGCCCTCGACCTAGAATACATTGCTATCTTTTTACAAACTGGTGTGGCGCATGAAGGGATGAAGAGTATAGAGAAGAAGCAACTTGCCATCCGTGTTGTGCCTTACATGTTGATCAATGGAGATTTATAAAACTAGGTTGGGATGAGGTTTTGTGTTGGTGTGTACTCAAGCATGAGCACAAAGCTATTATAGAGAAATTTCATGGTGGTATTACAAGTGGACATTATAGGAGATGCCACCGTACATAAGATTTTACGGGTTGGTTTATGGTGGGAAACATTATATAAAGATTGTAAGGAATATTGTAAAGCCTATGATCATTGTCGGTGCCTTGGAAAGCACAGGCATAGAGATGAAATGCCTTTGAGGCTATTCTAGTGCGAGAACCTTTTGAAAGGTGGGAAATTAAATTTGTGGGTCCTATTTCCCCACCCTTGCACGTAGGACTAGGTCATGCTACAATATAACTTGTATAAACTATCTACAAGGTGGGAAAAAGTGGTGCCTACAAAGGATTACACGACAACTATAGTAGCAAAAGGTTTACGTGGGAGAACATTATCAGCAGGGTATGGATGCTCATTGAGTTTGAAAAGTGATAGGGGTAATCATTTTCTTAATGAGACCATTTGGATACTATTGGTAGAAATTATGGTGGCACACCATAAAACAACACCCTATCACCCACAGGAAAATGGAACTACTGAGGCTTTCAACAAGATACTGAGCCAAAAATTAACTAATATTTTTGATGTTGGAAGGAAATATTGGGATGATAAAGTCGTTCTGTGCTTTGGGCATATAAGACAACTTATAAAATATTGAACAAATCCATACCCTTTCAATTGGTGTTTGGCATGGAGGCTTTTTTCTCATAGAATTCATGTTACCTTCTCTACATATTTTGCATGTAGGAGGTTTGGCTGATAGTCAAGCACTTAAAGAGCGTATTGATAAACTGATGCAGTTGGATGAAAGGCGTGCCATTTCTAGATGGAGTTAGAAGATGAAAAAGGGCAGAAAAAGGCATGGCATGATAGACATATTAAGGATAAGAAGCTTGAAGTTGGAGAGATGGTTATTCTTTATGAATCCAAGTTTTTGTGCCACCCTAGAAAGTTTAAAGTGCATTGGTTGGGACTGTATGTTATGACTTATATAGTTTATTTAAGCACTTTCCAATTAGAGGCATTGGATGGGACACGATTGCTTGGTTATTTCAATGGGAGTAGGTGAAGCCCTACTATAAATAATTCTTCTTGGTGTTTGTAATAAGGCAATATTTCCAGCTAGATTAGGTTTCCCTTAATGCATTTCTTTTATGTGTGTTTCATTTCATCATTGTTATGATTTGTCAAATTTTTTTAGTGTTTTGTGTAATAAGCGCATTTACATGCCAAAAGTTGATTACCCCCTTTTTGAGTCCATGTGCAGAGGAGTGCACATACATTTAGTGTGGGGTAAAGTACAAGTAGAGGTAAGCATATAAGAGATGATGTTGACAATGGCAGGAAAAACAAGAGCGCACGATGGGATTCCTAAGTACTAGAGGGGCACGCATAGCGGTGGTGATAATGGTTGTTGGAAAATGATAAGGTTTCATAAGGAAGATGGTGAAAATAAGGAAAATGCCAAAGGATAAATCCATGTACATGAATGAACGCGCACGTCAACGTGGGGTAGGTAGTGGTAGGGAGAAGTACTTGGAATAGGAATTTGTGGTTTATGGGAGAACGTGTAAGGAGGTCTGCAGGTTAGTGTAGTTTTCCCGCTAGAAGGTTGCAAAGGTTATGCACGGTTGGACGCGTAGAGGAAACACACTTGGGAAGGTAGGAAAATCTAAATTTATTGTGGCAGTATGGTGGTAGGTGGCATTGTAATTAATGTGGTAAAAATTAAAAAACTATAAATAAGGGGTCATGGTAAATCATTTTTACCTTGTGAAAATTTATGAACGAGCTTGTGTGAACTAGGGCATCCTCGAGAGTATTGGTGAAGGATTGATTGTGAAGGTAAAGATTTGTAAACCAGATTGTGGAGAAGAACACAATCACGTAGAGAAAGTTTGGGAAAGAAGTTTTATGGGTTTGGATGGTGTAGTGTGAAGGAGAGAAGGTTTTCTGGTTAGGGTTTGAAGAATTAAGAGGGCGAGTTTATAGAATTTACACACATGAGAGTTCTGATTAGAGTTTGAGGCATCAAGGAAACTGAAGCACAAGGTACAACTAACAAGTACCTAACCAATAATGGCATGAAGGAGGGGAGAAATTTTTTCACTAAAGAAAAAGGGCAAGGGCAAAGATAAACCAAGTGTAGCAGTAAATTTCAATGAGGAATGGTATTCAAAGATGCAATACCCATATGGGGTATTGATGGGGATGGAGTGGGTGTCTGCGTAAGGAACATGGTTATAAGTGATTATAACCATCAAACCGATGAGCGAGAAAATGACTCTAGAAGTGGCTGAGAAGGAAATGACTCTGGATGATAAACCAATGTATGATGACTCAGTGTAGAAGACTTTGGAGAAGGCTAGATTACTACAACTGTATGAACTACCATTTTTAGAAAACCTAAGAGATTTTACTAGTGGCTAATGTCACACGTACATGAAGATTATTTTTACTTCACTAGAGGGAATGTGCATAACTCCACAATTAATCTCAAATTTCACTAGACTCATACGTAATGGGAGTCATTTGATGATGACTTGGGTGATAATGAGGTTGTCAAAGAAACAACTAAGGAATATGGGTATAAGAAAGGTGGGTGTGCCTTTGATATCTCAAAGATCAGTAATCTAGTGATAAAGATGGATGTGCACCTACTTACCAAATTGAGTGGATAGGAAAGGTGGACCCAAGTTAATAAGAGGTGGTTGAATGTATGTAAGAAGAAGATAGCTGAGGGAACCATCTACAACATCTCGACCTTTATTACAGAAGATATAATTGATGCAAGCGTGAGATGGAGACAAGATAATGTATGGAAATATCTTGCTCTTTATCTTGTTCTTTGAGATTGGAGTGCTCGATGGGTTGAATAACAACATGTGGGAGTACCCTGAAGAATACCCCTCTCCTGCTAAGAGGTTTTGCAGCTTATACTTGTGATATTATGACATCAAGCGTACAAGGTGCACTTGGATAGATGGTACCAGTGGATGTGCGGTGCCTTTAGCGCTTAGTGGAGGATCCCTGAGAAACTACCAGCCTTGGTAAAATATGAGGTTGAGTTTTATAGTTTACCAACAATTTTACATTGGCAGGTTCACTCTGATTGATGGCACCAAGAGCTTGTGGTGCAAGTTTTCATTTTCCTTCACAGCACAAGTACTTCCAAAGTGTTGTTAACAGGTTTAAAGAGGCAAAGAAATTGGGATTTTATCTAAGTAATATTGATCAGGAGCATTGCGAGCTGCATGCCGAACACTTGTCTACCCAAAGAAGTGCACATATGTGGAAAGGTATGTCTCACATGACATACAGATGGTCAAGCCTATTACCATACCAATTGTTGGGGCCACTGTAACAAGGGTATATATTTATATGCGGTCAAAGTTTGAACAAGGCATGTATTTAAAGGATGATGTAAGTATACCCGAGGACCCTTTAGGAAGAAAGAATGTGGAAACCAAGACAAAAGATAAAGAAGAGACTCCTACAACAAGCTGGGTGTCGAGCGTGCATGAAGGCTAGGCTAAAAGGATAAAGGAAGGCGATGCGAGGATGCAGTACTTATACTCGTAGGAAGAGGTCCCTCAGTAAAATAAAATTCTCCATTGAAGAAGAAACCAAGGGTAAGTTGAAGTACTAACTATGAAGAAAAGGAGAGCTTGAAGAATGAAGAAAATGAGGGGGGAGGGAAGAACAAGAGCCTGATAAGAACCCCCATGTACAATGTGCACAAGTTTGATGAGGAACATAGCGCGCCTTCGGAGGAGGTTAGAGAGGAAGAAGTAGATGGAGAAGAAGAATTTAGAACAAATGTGAAAGATACTACACATGTCTCCGGCCTAGAAGTAGAAACCTTGGAAAAACGTGAGGTTGCTGGTATTATATAGACCTTGGTCAATCAGGAGGTAGAGCGCAACATGGAAGAAGAAGAAGAAAAAGAAATGTGGGAGTCTGAGGAGAAACAAGTTTGGTGGTAGGGTTCCCAAAGGGTGTGCACATGAGTGGAAAATGCGTGTCCACCTAACAAAGGCCTACTATGTCCTATGATGTAGATCCCAACAAGGTATTGCACACTTCTACCAGAGTATAGTATTGATGGACCAACTTTTATGTTGGTCATATTTTGATAGGGAAGGTGCATTCCCATGCAAAAAGAAGATTATGTCCTTGATGTTTGAGTCCCATGTTGATGAGCCTGAGTTAGAAGTCAATGCAGCAGCATTACTAGATACACGTGCTTCACCAAGCTCCAAGGAGGTAAATCCAATAGTGGATTCTCAATAGTTAACTGATGAACAAGTGTGTAATGCGCTAAATAAAGTATCGGTGGAAGTGGAGGCTATATTATTTGGGAGAAATAACATAATCAAAGCACTGGAAAAGGAGTTAGAAGAAAAGAATAAATAAATTATTGAGAGAGACAAGGAAATAAAGGGGAAAGAACAAATGATTGCACAGTTAAAGGTTGAGTTGAGGGAGGAAAAGGGAAAATTGTGTGAAGTATACAAAAAGGTAGAATTGATGGCAGATTCAATCATACTAGCATGCTAGGAACTAGCTCCCCCTTCACAGAAGTATGAATTATCTCTCCACTATTTGGAGGATTTAACATGCATAATCATGATGCAAAAAACCCCTAGCATTAGAGTTCATGGAAGAAGTTATGGGGTGGCGAAACAACGAGGAGAAGGAATAGATCAAGGTGATCATAACTCAATACACTGAGTTTTTGCATAAGTTAAGAGCACGGATCATATGGCTGAATTTTTATATGACAATTGTGAAGACATGGATCAGGTGGTAAAGTACCTTGATTGCCAATCATGAGGTAGATTTAAAGGAGTTTCAGGCCAAGAAAAATACAATCAAGCGGAATGAGATAAGATCCTTGTAGAGGTTGAGAAGAAGAGTGACATTATTGATATATTAAGGACCTCTATAAAGAATAAGCTCAAGGAATTGTATCCCGTGTAACGTGTAGAATGGAACTATTGATCAGACATTGGAAAATAGTTGGAAAATTTGGTTGACACATTCAAAGCCAAGGGTGAAGAGCTCACATTTGAAGAAGTCAATGCAATGATGGGGGATCTATTCAAGCAAGTGCAGAGTGAGGTGGAGGGATGGAATGCAATTGAAGCATCATTAAAAAGGATTTTCCCATCCTCCTTACATAGTGACCAAATTATTTTATTCTTTGATGACGGTAGATATTCTTTTATTCTTTGTGATTTCCATATTCTTTATTCATGAAGAGATTAATCAGATTACCCATTTCCGGGGGTGGAAATGAAGCAAGTGTGGGGTAATGTTGAGCATGGAAAATGAATAACTCCATGAGAACAAAGTTTAGCTCACAAAAGAGGCATTGCAGAAGGTGCGAGGAGAATAGGGATATCACATTGAAGTCAGATAGGAATACACACATGAAGAAAGAATGGGCAAACCAAGCACTTAGCTGATTTTGGGATGCAGATCTAAATATAGACTTGGAGTAGTGACCAAGCAAGATTTTGAAGATAAGATTAAAGTAAGAAGACTTGCGGTTCAAACAATGTTTATTTTGGGATAAGAGGAAGACCAAGCGAAATGCATGGTTCTGAGCTAATAATAGGATGTAAACTAGAGTTATCTATAGAATAATTATTAGTAGTACTTACATGCTTTTGTATTTGTCTTGTAAGAAAAACATGGTTATTCTTAGTATGTAACCTATTTTAAGGATGCATGGGTGGTGAAGGGAAAGTCTCCACCCCTATATATATGATCTTGCATAGTTTAGGAGGATTGCTTCTATGATAGAGTTATGTTGTTTGTTTGTGTAAGCGCATGACTCATGGTGACATTATTATGTATGTATGGAGCTTCATATTTTATGGCAATTAATATAATGGATTTTTATGGTTGGATATTGATTTTTGACACATATGTGACTGGTTCATGCATGGTAAAATTAATCTTGATTCTGGTATGAGTTAATCTTGCATATAGTTAAGATCTAGGTTATGTTATGCTCCATTCTTAGATGGGTATTATGGATCTAGAATATTTGTATGATCATGCTAACTTCTAGACAAAGCTACCACAAAGAGGGACCGGTACCCTTGTCACTTTGGGTGAGCACTTAGTTCTAGGCTGAGTGATGTTCTAGTGTGCCTTGGGCTATTAGTGAAATAAGAAGACTACACTCACATTGATGATTTGCTATTTATTCGCTTCTTCACTTTCCCACTAAAAATAACTAAGCTGTGATACTACTTGATGACACAAAAATCCATTGGGCACTCCCGAGTCTTTTGTTTCTTAAGAGTAAACACAACATGATTGAAACTATTTATATTTCATTAATTTGGAAAATCCATACGAAATCTACAATATATTCCATTGATAGGGATGTAATAACAGCCCGATACCTCTAGGGCTAAACAAAAATAATTTCACCTCACTCGCTTAGCTCAAAGGTCAATCTCAACCTCTACTCGGTCCCTCTAACTGAATAACTCCTCTTAGCCCTTTGTTAACCAACCCAACCCCTTTGTGGCCTTTAACAACCATCCTTCAAACCTCCATAATAATAACAATAACAACCACAATTTGAGTGACTCACTTGTTACTTATAGTTTCGAGATCCTATCTTTACGCTTCTCTCTCCTCTCGAGTTAGCTCCCCACTTTTCTTTCTTGGACTTCAAATTTGAATTTACCTTCTTTATTATACTTATATGTGAAATATCCTTCTATCAATCTCTTTGCACCATGCCATTAGGTAGTTGAACTCTTCCGATCAACCTTCTCATCGTGCAATCAATATCAACCACATGACTCTGCAAGATATTCCTCTTTCCTTCTTACGCCATTTGGAACCCTATGTTTTCACCTCGAGCTCTGTCTCTTTACGCTTTACCTCTTTTCCCTTCTTCTCAAAAAATTATGCGCACTTCCTTATTATTTTGTTCCTTCCTATGTTAATGCCTCCTTGCATAATTTTTCTCCTTGACTTTTGGTTGTCTATTCTCTGTGCATCCTCATGTCTCCTCATACTTAGTTTCCACCAAAGATAAATATTATTTGTGTGCCTTATCCTTGCATGTTATACCTCCCCTTCTTTTTTACACACTCTCCTTATCATTCTTCACGATCCATGCCTTTTGGGTTACCTAATTCTAACCACGTTTCTTCATTCTTCTAAAATTTTCCCAATCGTGCTTCCCCTTGTTTGGTGCTAACTATTATTTTCTTTCTACACATCTTTATCTTCTCTTGGCCAGTTTCTTTGGCATTCTTTCTATGCCACACACCCATTCTCATGTGTCATCCTCGATCTATGCACAATTATTCCATGCATACCTCTAGGCTTTATGACTTCAAGCCACTTCTCTCTTCATAGTTGTCGCTTTCTCTAGTGACCCACCTTTCTTTTGGCCATATTGTCATGGTATTTTCTCTTCTCCTGACTAGTTGCCTCATGACCGACATTCTACCAATATTCCTCTTTATTCTTTTCACTTGTCTTCGTGACTATTTTTCTTCCTCTTGGTAGTTTTTAATCTAGTTGGTCATCTCTTCCTTCATCCTCTTGGAAGCTCTCCCTTAAGACTTCTACGACACACATATTTTTCTAGCTCTCTCTTGTTCTCTTCTTACATGTTTTCCAATTATTACACACTTCCTCCATGTTTTTAGGTTTTCTTAAGTTCTGGATTCCCCTACATCAATATGTATATAAGAATTACCCATTCCATCAAAAAGTGTAAAAGCAGGAAAATTAAAACCCTTAGGAAAATCTAAATTGTAAATATTTTTAGGAATAGGATTGTCATGAAGAGAATTATTATCATTGCTAGCATAATAGGCCTTACTCTCAAGGGTAAGGGTATGGATATTATTTTGTAAATCACCTACAACATGCATAAGAGAAAGAACTTCTTAGGGAGGAATGACATAAACATTAAGGGGTTCATTAAGGGGTTAAATCTTGCCATTATAAGTAGCCATAGGGACACTATTGGGTTGAAAGTCAACTTTTGGATCAACAAGTGGAAAACTAGGAATAGGAACATGGGAAGAAGAATCAATAGGAAAATAAGTTTGCACACTTTACAAGCAATATACACATTATCCTTATGATCATCATTATGTACATCTATCTTTGGAAATATCAAGAGTAGAAACACATGCATCATTAAATTTTCTGATTTTAACACATTATGAGAAGGAAAATGAGCACTAACATCACTAGGAAGAACACAAGAGGTGAAGGAAGAAATATATGAATTTTTAGGCACAATATTCAATGAATAAACACTTGGTTGATAAGAAGAAGGGGATCTAAATATCATTATTAACAACAATAGGATCAACTCTAATGATTTGTGCATATATAAGTGGGGAGAAGGAGTAGGGTGAGGGACATTTATGATAGCATATACAATATCAAAATAAGTATAAGTATCACAAACATCATTAACAATACCTTCCTCATCTAAAAATTTAACCAAATCCTCAACACATGTATCATTTGTAGCAATAGAAGCAACATCACTATCAGATTCATAAGAACTAGTAGCCTCAATAGGAGGTAGGAGAACAACATTAGGGTGACGGGTTGATAAGATTTGTAAAGACAAGAGGAGTTTTAGGATGAGATGTAGCAGTAGTATGTGATTTACGGTAGAAGGAAACTTCTTCTTGGGAATTTTCAAAGATAGGATGAAAACTAGTTATAGGAATAAGATCATACTTAGGGGAAGGAGGTTTGGGATGATGGTTTTGTAACACTTTTTGATAAGCCATGAGGAATACACAAAATGAAGGATCCTAGGGAAAATAGGGTTTGATCAATAAATGAGTTCACCAAATGATTTAAATAAATTTAAATATTAATCAGAGGACTAAGATCAAATGAATATAATAGTAACAAACAAGATATATCATGAAAGAAACAAGAATGTGTAAGAAATTATGATATAAGAGTGAGTTGTTTGTATTTGAGGATATGGGTGATTCTAGGATAAAAACTAATTAGAATAGGCTAGATCTGGACTAGGTAATCTTAATCTAGAAAAATGAAACCTAAAACTCTTTTAGATAGGACTACCCAAATATGGACAAGACCGCTCAGTCTTTAGTGTCTAATTTGGGAACTAGTGTCGGAAATAAATCTAGATATGATATTTTAGGGTTTAATGATGCATGTTTCCTTTTTCTCTTTATCACATCCACTTCATTTTATCATTTATTTTTCACACCTAAACCTATAAAACAATCCCTAACTACCCGCAAAGGCTCAAGTAAACATTCGGTGAAATAAATAATGCATGTGTTTGAGTTGTACTGACCTTAGTGGTCACCCCAATGTGATTTTCACTTGGCACTGCACTACATTTCAGAATCTATGTAGTTCTAGTGTGTGTGTGTGTGTGTGTGTGTGTGTGTGTGTGTGTGTGTGTGTGTGTGTGATTGAATTATGTCCCTTGAAGCTAGGTTTCCCTTGTGTCGATCACACCAAGATAACAACCTATAACTACTTTGACCCCAAGATGAATGTGTGAGATGGAATTCAGAAATAGCCCCTCTTATGCAGTGAATAATGTAGCCCAAATGCATTCCTTGAATGTTTCTCTTTTCCCAAGTAGTAGATAGTAAGTAATAGCCCAAGTTGTCCAACCCCTAATAATAGTGAGTAATTTGTGTATATATATGACTTCCTTGTTTGAATTTTGATACTTAGTGACACCAAAGGCTGACCCAAAGAATTATAAAAGACCCAAAGTTAAGTATCAAATGGTAACATAAGAAACAAAAGAGAATATACAAAACACCCAAATGGGACACTAGTGATTGGGTGGTAGTGTCCTTAATGGGTGGTACTATCTAAAGCCAAGAAAAAGAAACAAGAACAAGGACATATACATGGATCCCTGTGAATGAAACAAAAATGTAAATCTAAAAAGTACAAGACAATGTCATAATCAAAATCAATAAAAAACAAGAGAAGGACTAGGAAAAGGTGTCACCAATGTTGAATCTTTGTACTTGGAAATCATGTATACAACAACATATTAGAGGCATGATGTAATAGTAATAAGTGCATAATTTTATGTCTATAGATGCGAGAGAAACTAGAATGCTCCCCATATAATTCTCGTCACCATGTAGGGTGCATTTGTACTTCTTTATATTATCATTGGAAAATTCCACTTGGGAGATGATCACAAAAGTCCTTCCAACCAAATCCAACACAAAGTTCAACAAATATCTATGGTAGTGGGGCGGGATTACTCTCTCCCCCTCTCTCATAAAGTAATCAGGTGTACTCTTTCCTTTTCTTTAATTTTATATTTATATATTTCTATTTTCACATTAAGGTCAAATTTTTTAAGTTAAAGTTCAATTTCCTATACTATAGACATTAACTACATTCTTTTCTCTACTGGTACTCGGAAACAAAGACAAAGTCCTAGCACAAGCACAAGGTGCTCTGAGTGAAGGAAAAGTGTGTCTACACACTCAGGTGACTTTTCCTTTAAGCACACAATTTTCAATTCCATACTTAAATGGGGAAATGTAGACACTCATTTTGGTAATTCATGACTTGCAACAACATAAATTGTAAAACATGATTTCACTAGCCCACACTTGCTCAATTTGTCAAACTATGTTATCCCTAGCTATAACCCACTAATTATTGCTTGCATACACAACCTATTTATTCACACAATGGTCATATTAATCCATAAAATTAGGTTATACCCTTGCATATCACAATTCCAACTTTCAGATCACACGCACATGCATCTAGGACCATAGTGGATAAAGAGGGCCATAATTCCCATACGCTATGGGATGACCTAGCCTCTTTGGTCCCTCTCCCTGTAACGACACTTTTTATAATTTTAATCCCTTTGCTACATTTCTATTTGGCCTTATTCAAGTTTTTAAGATCTGGAACACATATGTAAGCAAATTATTTATCTCCAATTGGAAAGGGAATTCATTATACTTGGAACCTAGCATTCTAATGAAAAAACACTAAGAGAAGTCACAAGAAAAGATACTCCAAGACTCCCTTAAAGATCCACATACTTTACATACTCATTCTAGGGCAATCATCCACTTAGGCCCAATAATACAAAATTCACATGATCACATTCAAGTCAAGCTAGGGAAAGTATCAAGTATAATCCCGTTTTTGCAAGATCATAATTATCAATTTGGTTTCATGCATTATAGATATCACATGTTGGGAAAGAACAACATGTGGTTTTATCCCCTTCGGAGTAGTGGTGATGTTGGCGGTACATAGGGGTGCCCACAACCCACCTAATGTTTGTTTTATAGGACTCTCTCACCATCTAAGTTTTTTAAGGTTGAATCAATTACACAACGAGCATTGCATAGTATCGAGAGGTCCATATTCTAGATAGAATAATAACATGAAACAACAAGAAGGCGTAAGAAATTTTATATGTTGTAAGTATAGAGGGACCAAAGTGTATAGAAAAGGCCATAATATGGGTAAATTTTGGATCATACCATACACTTTAGGTGAGAAAGATGCTCAAGTCACAATTTTAGTAGCAATGCTTTATTAGATAATTTCCATCCTTTTCCAGGTCATCAGTCAACCCAAATCAACACACAATTCAAGATATTAGCTAAGTCCTCTTCTCTTCCTCATTGCTAGTGTTTTGTTTCATTATCTATCATAATTTATCTTTGTGTAATGATTATTCTTGGTTATAAAATAATTGATTAGGATAATATACCATCGATTACTACCCCATAATAATTAACCATTTAGGTTAAATCATTTTGTATGGCAATGAAATGGTGTTATGTAACTTGTTTTTCCTTTATGATTGGTCCTAATGTCCTTTACTCTAAAACATTAGTTGTCACACATATGTGAAACCCTATGTATGATCTAAAATATCTTCAAACCCTAACCATGTGTAAAATACCTAAAAAAGGTTAATAGTTGGGTTTAAGTGCACTCCATACATTTATTACATTGTGAATACTACGAAGAGGCATCAAATTGCATGTAGTTCTCCACCTAGCATGTGATATCTATATGGATGCAACTAGATTTGACAATTTGATCACTTGATAATGCAATAATGGTTTGGCGTGCTTAGCTTGACTTAGTTTGGATGGTCTTAAGCTTGGGAAGCGTGACTTTATAACTTGGTTAAGTGTGCTTTAAACCTATGTGAGGGATACTCTTAGAGTGTACTACTTATTTTTAGGAATTTAGAAGAGCTTGGAGTGCTTTAAGAATGATATTTAGAATAAATTTTCTTGAAAATGTTAGGTAATTACTAGGTAATCAAATGAGTGCATTTGACTAGCTTATATAAGGGTTTACATGTTAATTTCACATTAAGGCTTACCCGTAAGGAAAAGTAAAAACCCATAAAAAGATATGAAATTGAGAAAAGTGATCATTGGGTGGTTGAGGATGAAATAATTAACTTTAGACCAAACCATTGAATGGTTTAGTGCCACATGTATGAGTCTCATTAGATGGTTCAGTCCCTAATGAATGGTCTCGTACAAGCAAGTGTTGAGATTATACAAATTTTTGGGAATGATTCATGGGGGAATATACTATTTTATACTGATGTAATTAGTTATATGATCACATGAGAAATGAAAATAAAGAATTGTAGACACTCAAATTTGGTAACTTAACCTTTTATTATTACAAGTTTGGCTATGTTCCCTTGCAAAGCCAAATGTTCACATTCTAATTCCAATAAATGCATCTCCCTAGATCTTTCTTGAATTTATCATCTCCAAAATTTTCTATGTCATTAACTTAGGAATTATTTATAATCAAAAGTAGTAAATTATCTTTGTGAATCATTCCAAAACTCTTGATTTTACATCGATATCACTCTAGATAATATTATACAGTTTGGGCTAGAGTGGACTACGGTCTAGCCAACTTGTTTGGTCATGTCCCTTTTTATCTTCGACTCTAATTTTAATTTTATATTTTAAGTGTGTCATTTTATCTTCCTAGGGTCATCCTTATCATAACATTTCACCTATGGAAGGATATATAAGTAAGCTAATATCACTTCGTAGCTCACCTGACACTTTCATAAGCTCCTATTATAAATATCAATCCAAAAGCACTCAAAGTTATCCTAAATATTCCTAAATCAATTGCACATCACTAAGAGTAAGCACTACTATAATTATGAAGCATTCAACCAAGTCAAAGAGTCTAATTTCCTCTATTTCCAAGTATGCAAAGGTTTTAGAGTCATGTTTCACAAGATCAAAGTCGGTCCAAACATTGTCAAAGGTCTTGAGGAAAATAGATTTTACTCTAGCAGCTAAAGCACACTACATCACACGACTACTGTGATGGGTAATGTATATAATCTATAGTTATCCCACTATATTTATGTTAAGAGACTTGAGGGAACCGATAAGGGGTTGGCTTAGATCACACTCACACTTGCACATGCATATGCATCTTGGAGAAGCGCACAAGGCTTGATCCCTCTTGAGGAATTTAGTGCAACATTTGGATTGGTTCGGCGGGGTTAACCACCAATGGTAGTCCAACCTCACTACACCTTGACTTATCCTTTTATTATATAATGCTTTGATGAAGAGTATTATAGGTATTTAGGGTTTCTATGTTATTACAAGTCATTACAAGTTGTGTCGAGGTTGTAAAAACAAGATCAACATACAAAGAATAATTTTTATAGATAAAAAAGGGAACAAGAAGTTACATAACCTCACCGTAAAATGGTCCATGACCATACAATACTAGCTACTATGTTGTCCTATTGTTATGTTATTGCATGTTTGAATTGTTTCTATTACTTTATGCCATGATTGTTTATAACTAACACTTCTTGCTAGCTTTATTTCCCTTATTTTACATGTACCGGGGTTGTTACCATGCCCAATACATATTCCCCCTATAGGAATCCTTCTTTAGATGTGCACATCTAATTTAAGACCTCTCGTTTGGTCGTTGCTCACATTTTATCCATCTCACAGTTTTTATCCCAAATGAGGGGGTAACCATTAGGTGATTATTTCACCCTCCCAATAGTTCAAAAATTAGAGGTGGAATGGTATAGAAAAAAATTGGGAAGATTAGAGACCCAAAAAATGGTTCGAGAATCAAACTTGGGCCAATAATAGTAAAGGGATGAAGCTCCGAGAAATAGATAAGAATAAATGGGCGATAGAGTCCCACATGGGGAGTTTTACCTTGGGGTAAAAACATGTACTTGATGCAGTTGCAAAATTTTCTTAGTAACATTTTTTCACAAAATCCAACAAAAATATTCAGATTTGGTTTACTATCCATAACAAATGAACAAAATTAGTTGCATGTTTACATATTTGAGGTTATTTTCGGTTTTCAATTACATGATAAAAACACACAAAAAATCATAATATGGTAGGGTTTGATGATACCTACAACGATAGTGTAATGTCAAGATGAATGGGTGTACAATGGACATGAGGATCCTCCTTCTAGTGAATGAGAGAACTTGCATGCAAATAGAACTAAATAAGATAGATATTAGACAAAGAGATGATGAGTTTCTCATCAAAGGTTGATCCCATGAACCAAGGGCTTTCTCGAAGGGTGTTAACTCATTTTATAATTAAATGATAATGATAATAAGATAATTGACAATGAATGAATGACTAAAATTCCATAGGGATAGAGAGATCCTATTACGCGTGATATGCATCCCAAACAAAGGGCTACAACAATCTCAAACTCCTTGATGTAATCAAACTAGAACTACTCGACGTTGTCCTATTCTTCTTGTATGAATTCAAGTTAATCATTGATATATTCAATGTCTAGTGTCAAGGCGATGACACAAAGGAGTGTTCATGAACAATGTCAAATTCTCCCAAACAAAAGTTTAATGGATAATGGGAAGGTTGTATATGCTTTGAAATTGGATGTTTCGACCTAGAATAGTCATCTATAGAGAGAGCGTAGCTTGGAAATAAGTAGATTAGATAGAAACATATTTATATTGGATAACATATTTGATAAATGTGATTAAAGTGCTAAAATGATAGGGATCATTGGCAATTTATGGGAATTTTGATGATTGTGATAAATCACCGGTGATTATTATGTAAAAGATGGATTTCTTGGTAAAATGCAAACCGAGATGAAAATAAGTGATTTCGACTTGATATGGGTTTGATATGATTCATTAATAGATTAAATATGAAAATAAATGAAAAGTACTTACCTTGAGTGAGGAATATTTGAAAATGATGTTGTAGGAACCTTACAATGTTTGTAGAGCTTTTGCGGACTTGGAAGGGATGTTGAAGATCTCAAGATGATCGTGATGATGTTGTTTAAGTCTCCAATGAACCAGAGCTTCACTACATTGATTGAGGATTTGTTCTTTAAGGTTTGATGTTGTTTATATATAATCACTGATGATCAATTAGAATCACTAGTGATCTAGGAAAAGTGGAGAAACCCACTTGGAATTAGTTTCAACCACTTCCAAATGGGTTGATTTTGGTATGGGATCAATGTAAATGGTTATGAGGGGGTTAAGAGAGTTGGGAGGTTATATGGTTAGGTTAAAAATGGGATAGGATGGGTTATAGGTGGTTAGGGAGGTTTTATGGTGTGTGAATAAGTTTTACGGGATGTAGAATGTGATTTTACAAGGGTGAAATTATGGTTTAAGATAGTGATATAGTTTTAATGTTTTTTATTTTAAATATGAGGAATACAAATAGATGATGTAGGGTACCAAAAATAGGTGTATACATTTGTCCCTTTTTATCGAGTGGATTGTGATGGAGAAGCCGGTGGAAAAAAATGAGTGGAATGATCTAATCTATGTTAGATAGGTGGTCCCCCCTCAAACTGGGGGGTATTGCGATGAAGTGCAATGATCACTCATTTGAATAGGTTTTTGGATGCGAAAAAATTGTGTGTTGTGTTTCCATTTAAGATGCCCCAAAGCTAGGTACAAAAAGAAATTTCCACAAAGGTGGACTTGTGAGACCAAAGAATCAGATGATAGGGGAACTAATGGGTTTTTAACCTATATCTACATATAACTCATAGGAAATGGTCATGGGAAAAGGTTCCTAGAAAACTTATAATATCCATAGTGTATCGGGAGATGGAGGTTTGATATAAAGGATGTTTCCACAAAGGTGGGCTTACGTGATTAGGAATTCAAGTGATAGGGGAACTAATGGGTTCTGCCTTATAAACATATGACTTAATGACGACAAATAATTTTTTTCTAAACAAGATATGAAATACAAGGTGGATTTGATAAAGGTAAGATTTTTATGAAATATGTTTCACAAAGGTGGGCTTACGTGACCGAGGATTCAAGTGATACGGGGAACCAATGGGTTCTCGACATATAAACGTATGAATTTGTAGGATGCAATGTTAGTGGAAAAGGTTCTAGGAAGCTACATAATCCATGATGTGTTAGGAAATGTAGGCTCGATATAAAATATGTTGTCACAAAGGTGGGCTTACATGACTAAGAAGTCAATAATAGGAGAACCAATGGGTTCTCAACCTATAGACATATTCCTTAGCATTAGTTACGGGAAACTTTTCCCGAGAAAGCTTATAGTATCCACAATGTATTATTACATTTAAGACATAGGCTCGATATAAAGTATTTTTCCACAAAGGTGGGCTTACGATCAAGAATTCAAGTGATAGGGGAACCAATGGGTTCTCGACCTTGTTGGGTTAGCACACCAATTGTATGAACAATATATCATATCTAAGCATTCATATAAATAAAATGGATATTCTACCAAAAGAAATATACAAAACAAGAGACATAAATCAACACCATATTTAACGTGGTTCACCCAGTGTGGGCTACGTCCACCCAGAAACAAGCCAATATATTATCCAAATCTTTGACAAGATATACAATGAAGATTTACAATCTTCCACACCTCTCAGATATATAGTAATTTCTTTCCCTCAAGATTTTTGCTTCATCACCAAGAATTCTCTCTCTCGCTAACTTTTGCAAGTTCTTTCTAATTCTTGTTAATCTTCTCCTTTCTTACTTCTAAACCCTAGCTTTTATGCTTATATAGTCATTTATAAACTTAGGGAATTTAGCCATGTAATTAAAATCAATAGATATACTTTAATGCTAAAAATAGATTTAATTCGAGAGTTAATTAAAACATCCTCGCATAGGTAACCAATGCCGATTAGACCTAATTGTTGTCAGTTCCTCCTCCCTTTTTGACCGATGCCGGTCCTGGGTGACCGATGCTAGTTCCCCCTAACCGATTTTGGTTACTGTATTTTCCAACAAGTTTCCATTGCATGCTAAACTAAAGTAATTGAGCTCCACAACTCAACAATCTCCCACTTGGAGATTAATTACTACACCATACATGTACAATGTCATTCTTGGATCCTTAGCTTTTTTATTCCTCTTCAAGTCTCAAACTTGAAGACCAACAAAAGTGGAGTGTAGCTCCAACTTCTCCTTTGCTAATGGCTTTGTTAGCATATCCGTAGGGTTATTGCTCGTATGAATCTTTTCTAGATTCAATTTTCCATCCTCCAATACCTATCGTATGAAGTGATACCTCAACTGAATGTGTTTCATTCTCGAATGAAACAATGAGTTCTTTTTGCCAAATGAATTGCACTCTAAGATCGTCATTGACATTTACAATCACTTTGATCCTTTCCCAACTCTTCCATGAACCTACTCATCCATATCATCTCCTTGCTAGCCTCTGTAGCTGCAACATACTCTACCTCTATAGTAGACAAAGCCACAACCTTCTACAATCTTGAAATCTAGCTAACTTTCATTCCACCTACTATGAAAATATATCCAGTAGTGCTCCTCCTACCATCCAGATCTCTAGCCATATCCGAATCAACATATCCACGTAATGAAATATCTAAACCTCCATAGCATAACTGCATGCTAGATGTCCCTTTCAAATACCTAAGTATCCATTGGGACGCTTTCCAATGCTCTTTACCTAGATTAGCCATATATCTACTCACAACTCCCATTGCCTGTGTAATGTATGGTCTTGTATAAACCATAACATACATGAGACTTCCAACTGCTAAAGCATATGGTACTCATGTCATGTATTTGACCTCCTCATGTGATGAAGGACACTGATCTTTGCTCAATTTGAAGTGTCCAGCCATAGGTGTACTAACAAGTTTTGCATTCTGCATGTTGAACCTTTCTAACACCTTATAGATATAATCCTCTTGAGACAAATACAATTTCTTATTTTTCCTATCTTTATGTATTTGCATGCCAAGGATTCTTTTTGCAGCTCCTAAATCCTTCATAGAAAATGTGTGAGCTAGCTTTCTCTTAAGCTCACCAATGTCCTGCATACTAGATCCTGCAATAAGCATATCATCCACATACAATAACAAAATAATATAGCTCCCATTTTCAAGCTTCTTGAAATAAACACAATGGTCATATTCACATCTCAAGTAACCATGCTCATGCATAAAACTATCAAACCTCATGTACCATTGCCTTGGAGCTTTCTTGAGCCCATATAGACTCTTTTTCAACATGCACACTAATTTCTCCTTACCCTTGACTTCATACCCAAGTGGCTGCTGCATATAAATTTCTTCATCCAAATCACCATGAAGGAAATTCATCTTCACATCTAGTTGCTCTAAATACAAATCTTCTACTACAACTAAACTCAATACAAGTACGAATAGAAGTCATCTTAACAACATGAGAAAATATTTCACTAAATTCAATACCTACTTTATGTGCAAATCCCTTTACTACAAGCCTTTCCTTGTACCTTTTTGTCCACCCTCTTCTTCTTTAATCCTGTAAACCCACTTGTTCTGCAATGTTCTCTTACCTTGGCAACTTAACCAAATCCCAAGTTTGGTTCTATTCCAAGGAGTCCATCTCCTCATCCATGTCATGCTCCTACTAAACTTGAGTCTTATCTGCATTGCTTCTTCAAAGCTCTCAAGTTCACCATTATCAGTTAACAATAAATAAAATAGAGAAGGTGTAAATCTTTCTGGAAGTTTACTTACCCTTTGTGACCTTCTCACAGGAGTTTGGGGTATCGGAGGCTCAATCTGGACCTCCTGGACATTCCTATCCAAATCCCGATAGTGATGATCGGTCACCTCTAACCAACATGGTTCTACTAATTGATGTAGTTTGGATCCTTGTAATCGATACCGGTTTTCATCGACCGATAGGGGTCATTTGGTCAAGGGTCAACCAACACCGGTTATTGTGTAACCCTGTCGGTAATTCTTTTAACTCCGAGAGTTCATTTTCATTCACAAACTTCTCAACCGGTTCATCCTTAGGTACAAAAATTTGATCCATGTACATTCTATTTTCATTCCATTCAACATCATGACTCCTAATAATTTTAGAATTCTCTAAATCCCAAAAACAAAAACCGAAATCACCATATCCATAACTAATGAAAGTGCACCTCTTGGATTTTGCATCCAACTTTTTCTATTTTCCTTATCAACACACACAAAATATTGAACCAAAAACTTTAAGAAAAGAAAGTTCTACCTCTTTTCCGGTCCAAGATTCCTCCGGTATTCCTCCATCTAGTGAACTTGAAGGACCATGGTTAATTAAAATAAACCGTTGTATCAATTTCTTTACGCCCAAAGCGTAAGGGCAATCTAGAATGTATCCTCATACTTCTAGCATAACGTTCCATGATTGTCATGTTCATTCTTTCTGCAACACCATTCTCCTATGGTTTTCTTGGAACTGTTCTTTCTCTATATATCCCATTCAGCTGAACAATAATCATTGAAAACCTTGCTTTAAAGTATTCACCACCATTTTCAGATCTAAGGCACTTAAACTTAGAATTTGATTCATTCTCAATAAGGGCTTACCATCTTTTAAAAGTATCAAAACATCAGATTTACGTTTAATACAATAAACCCATACCTTTCTTGTAGCATCATCAATGAAAGTAACATAATATTGGGATCCTCCATGAGAAGCTACATTTGGTCCCCACACATCCGAGTGTACAAGCTCAATTTCTTCTCCTTCTTAGTTGCCCCAACTTTGAGAAATCTCACTCTCTTTTGCTTTCAAAGATACAATGCTCACGTAAATCAAGATCTAAATCATTCAAATCGATAACTTACCCTTAGCCTTTAATATTTGCATTCCTTTTTACTCATATGACCCAACCAATTATGCCACATGCATGCATCGAATGAAGTAGATAATGTAGAAAAGGAATTAGTAATACATGTAGATAAATATAATGTTCCTACCTTATTACCTCTTGCCACAACAAAAACACCCTTGGTGACTTTCAAGAGTCTCTTGTAAAAGTAACCATGTAACTAGATTCACCTAGTTGCCTGGGCAAAAATAAGATTCCTCCCGAGGCTTGGCACATCCTCACATATTTCAACACCCATGTATTTCCATTTTACAATTTTAGATGAACTTGCCCTTTACCATTAATAATGAAAGGTTCATCATCACCCAAATAAACATGCCCAAAATTTCCCTGGACATAATTTCTGAAATAACCCTTATGAGGGGTTGCATGGAAATAAGCTTTTGAATCTAAAACCCATGATTCAATTCTACCATCTAACGAAATAATAAGATCATCTTGTATGACCTGTGATGTAACAAGATTTGCTTCTTTACCTTTGTCTAGTTGTTGGTTCTCTTTGTCCTTTGACCAATAATTTTTCTTTGCATGTCCTTTCTTTCCACATTTGCAACAAGTAATTTCCTTACTTCTACATTTATATCTGTTGTCCCTTGAATTTGATTTCCCATTACTCTTACTCTTGGATCTCTCCTTCTTCCTGCCCTTGCTTTCTACATTCAAAGCATTTCCAGATGATGATTTCTCTGTACTCTTCCTGTGAATTTCTTCATTCAAGATTATACTAACCACATTATAAAACTTTAAAATATTATTTAGCAGATGTTGTATTACTACAGTCATTACAAGTTGTCCCAACTATCAAGCAAAGAACATAAGAATAAAAGTGGTTTTTTTACTTCATCATCAAATGGTATAACAACCAATTTTAACTAATTTACAATAGATCGAAATCATTAAATTGACTAGAATGATTCAACTTCATGCATCTTAGAAATAAATAGTTTCTTCATCAAATAAACTTTATTTAAAGAACTAGGTTTTTCATATAAATTAGCAAGAGATTTCATTAAGTCTATCATATAATCCATACTGTAATATTAGAAGTCACGGATGCTTTATTAGGCTCAATCTTATAGATCCAAAAGCCTTTTTTTTCAAGAATCTTCCATTCTTCATCAGTCATCTTCGTAGGTCTAGACTTCTCATCCAATGGTAAGTACAAATATCTTTGATATAGATAATCCTCAATATGCATCTTCCATAATTGATAATTCGGCCATCAAATTTTTCTACCTTGTATTTATTATCTTCTGTCATTGTTGTAGCTCCCACTCAATCGAGAAGAAAACCCTCCGTGAGTTCTTTCTACAAAGTGTCAACACACAAAACCCTTAAAAAAGATCTGATACCAGTTGTTGGGGTTAACACACCGATTGTATAGACAATATATCAAATCTAAGTATACATGTAAATAAAAGTAGATATTCTACCATAAGAGATATACAAAACAAGAGACATAAATCAACACCAAATTTAATGTGGTTCACCCAGTGTGGGCTACGTCCACCCAAAAACAAGCCAATCTATTATCCAAAGCTTTGACAAGATATAAAATGAAGATTTACAATCTTCCACACCTCTCAGATGTACAGTACTTTCTTTCCCTCAAGATTTTTATTCATCACCAAGAATTCTCTCTCTCACCAACTTTTTACAAGTTCTTTCAAATTCTTGTTAATCTTCTCCTTTCTTACTTCTAAACCTTAGATTTTATGCTTATATAGTCATTTATAGACTTAGGGCACTTAGCCATGCAATTACAATAAATAGATATACTTTAATGCTAAAAATAGATCTAATTCCTGAGAGTTAATTAAAACATCCTCGCACAGGTAACCGATGCTGGTTAGACCTAACCGTTGTCGGTTCCTCCCTTTCCGATGATGTCGGTCATACCCGATGCCGATGCCACTAGGTGACCAATGTCGATTCCCCCTAGCGATGTCGGTTACTGTATTTTCCAGCAAGTTTCCATTACATGATAAACTAAAGTAATTGAGCTCCACAACTCAATGAGACCTTTAGATGTATAACTTATAGGAGGTGACGGAAAAAGGTTACGAGAGACTACAAAGTCTTATATTGATAAATACGGGATCCATAGGATGAATCTAGATTTTAAGAGGGTCTTGGGGCCTAAAAAATGAATCAATGATACAAATGTGCAATTTTAACAAGGAATGGTGAGAAAAATGATGATTTGATGAGTCTCATAAGCCAAAAATGATGTTTTGGATAAAGAGGAGGCAATTCATTGGTGATTACCATGTTGGGGTGTGGAGATGTTTTTCGGTCTTCTTGAATCAATGTTAAAGTGTTGGAGCTCGAGCGGTTAAGTTTGGAGACTTGAGCATTTGTTCTTGATTGTTTGTTGTGACATTGTTGTGTAGTCGTTGTCATGCCATTTATTAATATGTTGTTAACGTCATGGACAATTTTTCCAGTCATGGGAAGTTGAAAGATCACAACTTTCAAACTTAGGAATAGGATATTCGACTTTAGGGATTCTTAGAAGGATTATAATCCTATAAATAGAGGTGTTAGGGTATCTTAAAGATATCTTGAGTGTTCAAGAGGTCTTGAGTCTTAATGATCAAGAGGTGATCAAGAGTGATCAAAGTTATGCAATTGGGTGTAATTGTGGTTTAACATCTTTGGAATTCTATTGTGAGTTCATAATTGAGAGAAGACTGTGAGAATTGTTTTACTCTTGTTGATAATAAAATTGGAGCAAGTTCTTGGTGGATGTATCCCACATTGGGTGAACCACGTTAAATCTTGTCTTATCTTCTTTTGTGCATTATTCATTTATGTTGTTATATTTCTACAAGTATAATTCTGCTATATAGTTTCCTACTATTGTGGTTTGAAGAATTGTTTCCGCATATTT
Organism: Taxus wallichiana var. yunnanensis; assembly: GCA_018340775.1. Taxonomy (NCBI): domain Eukaryota; kingdom Viridiplantae; phylum Streptophyta; class Pinopsida; order Cupressales; family Taxaceae; genus Taxus; species Taxus wallichiana. Next base: position 428,529,656 of record CM031242.1, on the reverse strand, counting down.
GTTTTCTAATTCCTAACAATTGGTATCAAAGCTTTGGTGGTTTTTTTGCTGAAGTTGTAAATCACAGGGAAAGTTTAGCTTGAGTGGGAGCTATGGCAGATGAGGTCAGATCGAGGGTTGAGAATTTCAATGGGTAGAACTTTGGTTTGTGGAAGATGCAAATAGAGGATTACTTATATCAGAAGGACCTCCATGTTCTTTTGGCTGGAAAAGCAAAGAAACCTACAACCATGTCGGATGAGGATTGAGAGTTGTTAGATAGAAAGGCGCTCGGGGTAATTCATTTATGTCTTTCATCTTTGGTTGCTTTCAACATATCGCAGGAGAAGACCACGGAAGGTCTCATGAGTGCATTAGGAAGTTATATGAAAAACCCTCTGCCTCTAATAAAATATTTTTGATGAAAAAGTTATTTAATATGAAGATGTCTAAGAATGGTTTTGTTGTTGATCATTTGAATGAATTTAATATGATTATGAGTATGTTAAACTCCAGTAAAAATTGACTTTGATGATGAGGTCAGGGCTTTGTTGATTTTGTGCTCCTTGCTAGATATCTAGGACAACTTGGTTATGGTGTAAGTAATTTGGTCTCTAATAACTCAAAGTTGAAGTTTGAGGATGTAATAGGTGTGATCCTAAGCGAGGAAATGCGAAGGAAGAGGAGATTCTTCTACTTCTAGAAATGCTTTGATGGTGGAGAGTAGAGGGAGACAAAAGAATAGAGGGAAAGGTAACCATGGGAAGTCAAATGATCGCGAAAGGTCAAAGTCCAAGAGTAAGTTAGAATGTTGGCATTGTGGGAAGGTTGGTCATGCTAAGAAATATTGTTGGGCTCTTCGGGATAAGAAGAACAAGGAGGAAACTAAAGAGGTAAATTGGCAGAGGTGATATTTGTCAAGACGCCTTAATTATTTCTTTAGATAATATTGCTAAATATTGGGTGTTAGATTTAGGGGCTTCTTTCCATGCCACCCCACATAGACATTAATTTATTGATTTTGTTCAAGGTGATTTTGGACATGTATATCTTGGTGATGATGAAACATCCAGCATAGGAGGGAAAGGTTGTGTTCAGTGAAAATGTAGAATGGGAACACATGGCTACCTAAGGATGTTAGGCATGTGCCTAAGTTGAGGTGGAACTTGATATCAAGTGAGGACAATTGGGTAGTGATGGTCACGGTCGGTTTTACAGTGGATTCTTGGAAGGTTACCAAGGGAGCTCTTGTGGTTGCAAGAGGTAAGAAAAATGGTACTTTGTATTTAACCAATGGTGTTGATTATTGTAATTTAGTTGTTGCATATGGAGATGTAACTTTGTGGCACTAGAGACTCGGTCATATGAGTCATAAGGGCATGCAGATTATAAAGGACAGGTTTCCCGGATTAAAGGAGTTAGATTTAGACTTCTGTGAGGACTGTGTTTATGGAAAATAGAAGTGGGTGAGATTCCTCAAGGTTGGACCTACCAAGAAGGAGGGTAAATTAGAGTTAGTGCATACAGATGTATGGGGGCCAGCTAAGGTAAACTCTATTGGTGGTTCATGTTACTACGTCACTTTCATTAATAATGCAACTAGAAAAGTTTGGGTATATTGGATTAGAAAGAAATATGATGTGTTTGAAACTTTCAAAAGATAGAAAGCCTTGGTTGAGAATGAAACATGTCTCAAGTTGAAATGTCTCAGGTCGGATAATGGAGAGGAATATTGCAACAATGAATTTCTTTATTACTATTTGGTAAATGGGATCCGCAGGCAAAGAATAGTTCCAAATAATCCATAGGAAAATGAAGTGTCGAGAGAAAATGAACAGGAAAATCATGGAGCGTGCTAGGTGCATGAGGTTACATGTGGGGCTGCCACTCATGTTTTGGGAGGAAGCGGTAAGCACAACTTTTTATCTGATTAATAGAGGACCCTCTATGGATTTGGATGGAGGTATACCTGAGGAGGCTTGGTCTCGGTACGAAAATTGATTACTCATTTCTTAGAGTATTTGGATGTGAGGTATTTGTTCACATTGATAAAGATGATAGGACCAAGTTAGAGGCTAAGTCTGAGAAATGCACCTTTGTTAGATATGGTGAAGATTATTTTGGTTTCCATGTTTGGAGTCTTAAAGACAAGAAAATATTTCAATCTAGAGATATTGTCTTTGATGAAAAAGTCATGTATAAAGATAAGTTGCACAGGAAGTAAAGAGGAATCAAAGAAAGAATACACAATGTTAGAGGACATCATGGGACAATAAGGTGTCAAAGGGCGGTTTAGGTCAACATGTTCAAGATGCACAGCCGGTTCAGTACCTACTCATTAGGAACCCCAAACTCCTAAGGTGAGAAGGTCTTCTAGGGTAAGAAGGGAACCCGACAATTTACTCCATCTTTGAATTATTTATTGCTCATTGATAGTGGGGAGCCAGAGTGCTTTGAGGAAGCAATGTAGGTGGATGCCGAAAGAAGTGGGAGAAAGCCATGGATGAAGAGCATAGATATCTATTGGAAAACCAAACTTGGGATCTGGTGGAGCTACCCGAGGGCAAGAGAGCATTGCAGAACAAGTGGGTGTATAGAATCAAAGATGAAGATGGAGGAAGGAAACGATACAAGGCCCGGTTGGTGGTCAAACGATTTGCACAGAAGAAAGGTATAGAATTTGATGAAATTTTTTTCTGGTTTTTAAAATGAATTCTATTAGGACTATTCTTAGTTTAGTTGCGGTAGAAGACCCGCACTTAGAACAGTTGGATGTGAAGGCGCATTCCTTCATGGTGAGTTGGAGGAGGAATTGTACATGCAGCAGCCATAGGGTTATGAGGTCAAAGGGAAGGAGAGGTTAGTGTGTAAATTGAAGAAGAGCTTGTATTGCCTGAAACAAGCTCCACCGCAAAGATGGTACATGAAGTTTGATGATTTTATGTAGGAGCAAGGTTACTCCAGGTGTCACTCAGACCATTACATGTACATCAAGAAGTTTATTGATGGTAGTTATATTATTTTGTGCTTGTATGTAGATGATATGCTTGTTGCAGGGAAGAACATGCAGGAAATAAAGGACTCAGAAATAGCTAGGTGACTCCTTTACTATGAAGGATTTGGGGGCAGAAAAACAAATCCTTAGAATGAGAATAACTCGGAGCTAGAAGGAGAGGAAGCTAGTATTATCTCAAGAAGAGTACATAAAGAAGGTCTTGGAGAGGTTTAGTATGCGCAGGATGCTAAATTGGTTGGTACTCCTTTGGCAAGTCACTTTAAATTATCAAAGGAGTAGAGTCCCAATACCGAGGAGGATAATCCAGATGTCCAGTGGTACCATACTCATCAGCCAGTTGGTATTTTGATATATGTTATGGTATGCACTAGGCCCTGACATTTCCCATGTAGTGGGAGTAGTGAACAGGTTTATGAGTGATCGGGTAAAGAGAAAAGAAAGTGGATCCTTCGGTATTTGAGAGGGACCATGGGAGCAGCATTGTGTTTTGGTGGATCAGACACTACATTACGTGGATATGTAGATTCAAACATGGCAGGAGATTTGGACAGCAGGAGGAGCATGACTAGGTTATGTATTTACGGTTGGTGATACAATGGTGAGTTGGATTTCATGGTTATAAAAGGTTGTGGCTTTGTACAACCACAGAGGCTGAGTATGTTGTTGCCATAGAGGCAAAGCAAGGAGATGATTTGGCTACAATAGTTGCTTGATGAGTTAGGTCATAAGTAGGAAGTTGGGAGACTACACAGTGATAGTCAGAGCACTATTCATTTGGCAAAGAACTCCGCTTTCCACTCTAGGATGAAGCACATTCAACTGAGATATCATTTCATCAGGACAACTTTGGTAGAAGATAAGTTGAAGCTAGAAAAATTCATACCAGGTTAGAAGAATCTATGGATATGATGACCAAGGCAGTCACAAGGAGAAGTTGAAGTTGTGTTCAACTTTATTGGCCTTCATGTCTGATAATGAAGGGTTAAGAACTTTGCTCAATGGAAATAGTCTCCAAGTGGGAGATTGTTGGGGTGTGGAGCTATTTTTGGTCTTCTTGAATTAGTGTTGAAGTCTTTGGAGCTCAAACGGTTAAGTTTGGAGACTTGGGAGCATTCTAAGGTCATTTCTTTGACGTTGTTGTGCGGTCACCGTGGTGTCGTTGTTAATATGCTGCTAATATGTTGTTAATATGCTATTAATTTGTTGTTAACGTCGGGATAGTTTTTCCAGCCATGGGAAGTTGAAAGATCATGACTTTCAAACTTCTAGGGTTGGCTTTAGGGCTTCTTAGAAGGATTGTAATCCTATAAATAGAGGTGTTAGGGTATCTTAAAGATATCTTGAGTGTTCAAGAGGTCTTGAGTCTTAATGATCAAGAGGTGATCAAGAGTGATCAAGGTTATGTAATTAGGTGTCAATTATGGTTTAGATGTGGTTTAGCATCTTTGGAATTCTGTTGTGAGTTCATAACTAAGAGAAGACTGTGAGAGTTGTTTTACTCTTGTTGATAATAAAATTTGAGCAAGTTCTTGGTGGATGTAGCCCACATTGGGTGAACCACATTAAATCTTGTCTTGTCTTCTTTTGTGCATTATTCATTTATGCTATTATATTTCTGCAAGTATAATTCTGCTATATAGTTTCCTACTACTGTGGTTTGAGGAATTGTTTCCGCATATTTGTTCTCTAATTCCTAACATACCATAAGTCATCGGTGATTTGCGAAAATCATCAGTAATCAACCCAATTGCATGCAACCAAGTGAGTGGGAGAAGTTTCAATATAAAAGGTGGTTTGAAATATTTATTTGGTATACTATGATTTGATAACCTAAGAAAACAAGAAAACCCCAATTTTGAGTTTTTCTTTCAAGCGAAATGGAGGGTGGAGGTGTGCGAGATGCGATGGAGGACAACACATGCTTAGATAGGTGTTTTTTTTTAGATTTTTGTTTTTTTCAAGAAATTTGAATCACGTAGAAAACCGCCAACGATTTTGTATGAAATAGTTGGTGATTGATGGGTTGTTGGCAATTTTGAAAAGTTTCAAAGATTCAAGTAGAGTCAATGGCTATTCTAATGATTTGATACAAAGTTGTGATTTTGAAGTGTATTTGATTGATTTTTATTGATTATTTTTGGAAGAGTGTTGTTTGATTATGGATGCAAGCTAGAGAGAGGTTCACTACATGGTATAGGATCCCAAATATATTGGATGATGTGTGAGGAAAATTATCAAATGTTGAATGAACTCATTTGGAGGAGGTTAGATTGGGGGAATGTGTCATTATAGATGTATTCATAAAGATATGGGGTTGTTATTGGCGCTATTTGAGCAATGGGACCATGTCACATGCACGTTATGGTTTCCTATAGGTGAGATGATAGTGACATTAGAGGATATTCATAAGGTATTACACTTACCAAGATGGGGTGAGTAGGTTTATGTTATTGATGAGGAAAACAAGGGTGCTTCTGCAATGTAGAGGTTGTATGGGGATGATGAAGCCAATGTGGTTTTTACTTATAGGGTTTTTTCACATGGAGCCTTTTATAGTGAGGATGAGGAGGGGAAGGCCCCAATCACTTGTGATGATAATGGAAATTAGTTGTTATGCCTTATTGGATTGATCAGAGGCCAATTCTCATGGATGTTAAGCGGGGTGGTTGTAAATATGATGACATAAAAGATAATTTTCTTGGGACCCTGTTTTATTGGCACATGTTTATAAGGATCTATGGTCCTAGATTATTAGATTTAGATTCAATGTGGATGTATGATTTTTATTGGAGTGATGGGCCTATAAGCACATTGCAGTGGCTTGGATGAGGGGAGTGTCATGGGCAAGATGGTTTAACTTGGAATATCGGTGGGATTTATGAGGTGAGACTCGTTGTTCATGGAGCCATAAGGCTCGTCATAGGTGAGGACCATTACGGAGACGGCTCCTAACCAGCCTTACATGATGGAGATGTTATTTAGAGGCCTATATAGGTTTTCTTGATATGGCCCGGTGAAAAGGGGAGTTGTGGACCATGTAGAAAGATATGTGGATGTGAGGCGGAGGGAGGATTAGTGGGAGATGATCAAATTTGTTCACGTTAGGTGACAATTCATATTGATTCAATATGTGTTGGAGGTGATAATGGCATGTTGGTAAAATGATGTGCATTCGAGATATAGAACTACAAGTTGTTCAAATGTGCTTATGTTTTGTAGTGCGAGGGGTAGTTAGGTGGTTTTGAGAGGTGGGTGCGGTCCCATATAGAGGTTGCACCAGAGGGTGGTGGTGGTGGTGAGGGTGGAGATGATGATGTGTTAGGAATTAGTATTTACATTTTGGTAAATAATTGTATGGCTAGTTAGTTTTATATACATTGTTATAACAAATCGGGTGTGTTGTAGTTTCCTATTTTATAGGAAGTCAGTTTTTCTATTGTATGGCTATTTAATAGCCATTGTAATTTTCGATGAATATAGAGAATATATTATTATTTTTTGAATGTGTTCGCTCTTTGATCCTCTAGATTTGGTATCAAAGAAGGATGAGAGGTTCCTGTGAGGATTTTTGTACGTAGAGAGTAAAGGAGTTTGAGGAGTTGCAGACCAGACACTAGAGCATTAACATTTGAATATGTGTATCAGATCAGGGGCATTCCAATGAGAGTCATGAGGAATTTTTTTGCTATGTATTCCTTATATACATTATAGAATAGTGAAGTTTTACAACTTATGTCTGTGTGCATATCTCCATCGCCATTATTTTCTATAGTCTTGTGTGTTGTGTTCTTTGTAGGAGACATTGTGTTTGTAGCTCAGCCCAAACTCTCCAACAAGATCCTAGCAAGCTCTTTCTACTCTACTCGGCCCATGCATTGCCTGTGACAATAGTCTGCACCAGATCACCTTTAAAATCTACTCGGATTTCTTTCCTTTGGTGGCAGAAAATATTATAGCATATAAGCTATTAGGCGTGGGATTCAACGGATCGGGGTATGATCTCGGATTCACCAATTTTCAATAGCTCATTCTCCTACGTCCATGCAATTGTTCCTATCTTCTATAGTTTGATGAGATCCTTGAATGCGATTCGTTATTGCTGACAATTGTCTCAGTCCAGTGTTATTTGTTGTAAATATACAACTCTTGTTCACCTTATCCCCAGGAAATATTAGCATTGAAACCCATATATCTTTCTCCACGTGTCTTCTTTGACACCGTCCTCAGCCCATAGCTTCGAGTCTTCAAATGGAAAAGGCCGCGGAAGTGAGAGAGTGAAAAGACTCATGCAGTTCTATTTGTATCAGTCACTTGATTCTATTCAAAATTTGAGTTTTTTTGTTATTTTAAAATAGTATATGTCAAAATTTTAATCAATAGCTTTTAGCTATATTAAAATTTTAATTGTTTGTAAAAAGGTGCAATATCGGTAGAAACCGACGTCTTGTCATTTGAGTCAAAATTGTAAAATGAGCTTCATTAACAAATCCACTAAGTAAGTAGCATCTTGATGGAGGAAGGAGGCAACGGAGGAAGGAGGTTGAACAACGACCTCTCGTCAGTCACCAATGATGGGGCACGCAGAAGCTGTGGTGGCATATGTATGGTGTGAGTATATGATTTTCAGTGTGGTTTCCATTTTATTAGTGTGCTTCAGTTTGCAGTGTTCTGTTGCTTTGAGTGGTGTGCTTTATTGTTAATACTGGAAAAGAATTGTATAAGAGAGCAAAAACTACGGAGAGATCCTCCTGACCATCGCCATACTTCATTGAAAGATGGTCAGTTGGTGAATATGTTAACCCACAATGGTGACCATGTGCAACAAGATCAAGACAGCAAGATCCAATTAGTATGATATAACACAATACATTTTTCCCTTTCGATTTCTTATTTGGAATTTCACATTGTGGGGGAATACATACCGATGTTTCATTCCCATTTTACACCGAAACGACTTAGTCAAGGAAAGCTTCCAGTGGTAGTGGCAGTTTTCTATGATGTTCGAGATCGAGTGGCAACGATCAATGACAGAGACTACGATTAAGAACATTACGATTCTTATAGGAAGTAATGTGAAATATTTTCAGTATATCTTCTATTGTGTGGTTTTGTAATATGCAAGTTGTGTTTCTTACATTATTCCCTGATGTATAAGCATAGTGGCAAACAGTAGCACCAGAGTAAGTCAGTTCATGGATCTTGAAAGGGTTTGTGGGAGGATCTAGAAAACCACCTAAGGTCGACAGTTGATGAGGTTCCTGTCACGTCAAGGTTTGTGGTAAACCTATTTAAAACCATGGAAGGAGAGAGCCTTTCTTTTGGATCAAGGTCATGAGTCACAGAGTTGGACATGCCATAAGGGTGAGCATACTGTAGAGGAGTGTGTGGATGTTTTTCTACCATGTAAACACTAAGGGGGGGAATGTTAGGAATTAGTATTTACATTGTGGTAAATAATTGTATGGTTAGTTAGTTTTATATATATTGTTATAACAAATATATAACAATATATATTCGGGTGTGTTGTAGTTTCAAGTGGATGAATAGGGGTAGGTGTGAGGTATTTTATAGGAAGTCGGCTTTTTCTATTGTATGGCTATTTAATAGCCTTTGTAATTCTGGGATGAATATAGAGAATATATTATTATTTTGTGAATGTGTTCTGCTCTTTGATCCTCTACAGAGGATGATAGGGTGGCATTTTGGAGGCCACCTTTGTGGCGAGTTTGGAGGTCGATAAAGTTGTGTGGTTGGCTGAGTAAGCCACACTAATTAGTGAGAGAGATGGGTTGAGACAATAGCTCACTACTATGCAAGCAGAGCTCACACACACAGTTAGAGCTGCGAGAGATAGATATAGATGGGACATAGAGGCCTTGTGAAAGGCCTTTGAAGTGACAGGGCTATCGATCTTAGGGGGTGAGATAAAATTATCCTGAGCCCAGACTATTGGTTAGATGGGGCCACCTGGTGATGTGAGTACGACGAACCACTAGGCTTCATATGATGATGATAGATATTATGAGGATATAGTGAGGTGGAGGATTCTAGATGAGCCTCACTATATAGTGTTTTTGGTTCAATAACAGAAAATTCCTTCAGTAGTGCCGCGAGTGTGAGTCAACCACCGGAGGTCTAAGTGAGGACTAGCCAGAGGCCCAAATGATGATCAAGGTAATAGTGTTCAAGGGAGTTTCAAGTTAATGAACATTTGGTTTATTAGATAGTTTTTGTAGATAGATTGATTTTTTTTTATGTATGAGGCTTGTTTGAAGCCCTTGTTGATGATGCTGCAGAGACGTATTTTGATACACGGGGCTCTTAGAAGCCCTTGATGATGTATAGAAATTTTTGGTATATATATAAATATATATACATGATTTTGAGTTATGTTTTGAGTTTATAATGTATATAATGTGATGGGTATAGATGTAGTTGATGATGATGAGTTTACTTATGATTTTGATGTGATGAGTTATGGATGTATGTGAAATGCATATTTTTATATTAGAGATGTATGATATTATTTTGATGATCTTAGATATGGTTGTGACAAATGATGATCTTTTTGTTTGATTTATGCACTATCGATGGATAAGAATAGAATATGGGATGTTTGTTTCCTTACTACTCTAGACATATATATAGTGTATGATGGTAAACTGATTTAAATGTATGATATTACACATGTGGCTTTGTAAATAATGTTAACATATGACTCATACTAGTTAAGATCATTCATGAGTGTGGGATAGGCATACCTATACTTTTTTTGACATGAGCAAGATTTTTGTGTAACAAGCACATGGAAATGATTTCTTCTCAATAGTTCTTGGTTTTACCCCAACTTTATATATTACAAAGCTGATTGATGCAAGAAGATTATGTTTTATGGGAAATTTGATCAATGTGGGAAGATTTCCTGGGATGGTTGATTTTTTTAATTTTTGATATCGGGGATGATCGATGTAGGAAGCTCTTTTTTGATATAAGGATTTATCGATGTGGGAAGTCCTTTTGTGTATTTTTATTGGGTAGCCATCCTTCAAGGGAGTGGTCTACGATTTGATTGAATTTTTGATTTCATGTTAGTCATCCTTAAAGGGAGTGGTTTATGGCTTTATTTGGCATAATTTTCTTTTTGATAGTCGTCCTTCGAGGGACCGGTCTATATTTTCATCAAATCTATCACATGGATATTTTGTTTTTCTGAGCTGAGGGAAATCCTGGGTAACGACAGAAGGGGATAAGATAAGCGTGTCATCTAAGTTTATGTCTTTTTCACATTGTGAAATAGGATAAGATAAGGGGATGGTGAGAGTAATGATTGCATGTTTCCATAATTATGAGCAAGCAATTTATCCATGAGGAACATGCTATGAGTAGATCTATGGTGCCCATATTCAAGGTCATGATAGGTATGCTGACATAAATCCATATAGTTCCAAATTATTACAAGGATGATAGGATGTATGGGTTGATAGATGGACATCGTAGTTTGACTAAGGTCTCACGAGTGGATATCTTAACAAGTAGAATGACCATAATTGTAGGGTGTTAAGAGGGTCCTTTTAAGGTTTACCATCAAGGGTGCTAAATGATAAGCCTCATACCCATATTTATGAGTGATAATATATGGTCCAAGCCAGCTCAGAGAAAACTTCCCACGTTTACTCTTTTTTTGTTAGTGACATGTTGGTTTTTTTTTGAAAACAAGAATGCCAATGTTAAAGTCACATTGTTTGAGATGTTTTTTGTAAGCTTGTTTGATGCTTTCTTGATATATGTTGATATGTTCGAGGGTAGTTAGACGATGCTCATCTAACAGTTTAAGTTGTGATAAACGTTCTTACCAAAAATCCTCATCGTGAGGAGATATATGAGAGAAACATGTAGGGATGGGATTTGAACTTCAAGAGGAAGGATGAATTCAATGTCATATACTAAGGAGAAGGGCATAAAACCCATGGGTGTTTGAAATCTATTCTAATATGCCCATAATGCAAATGGGATTTGGAGATGCCAATTTCTACCAGCTTTATCAACAATTTTCATGAGGATTTTGTTGAGTGTTTTGTTGGATGCTTCATCTTGGCCATTAACTTAAGGATATTAAGGTGAGGAAAAGCTAAGCTTGATATTATAAATGTCACAATTTTTTTGAACTTTATTATTTTTGAAGGATTTTTCATTATCGTGACTATTTCATGTGGTATACCAAAGTGAAATATAATGTGATGATGGATGAAGTCGGTGATTTTATATAATTTTTTGGAGATAAGGGGAATTGCTTCCACACATTTTGTAAAATATTTGGTTGTTGTGATGATGGAATTTCATCATTGTGATGAATGGGGTTGATAAAGCCAATAATATCTAACCCCTATTATGAGAAAGGCCACATGTCCTTAGTGGATTGAAGAGCATGGCTAGGTATATGTGTAATAATGTAATGTTATTGACATTTGACGCACTTCTTGGCATAGTCACAATAGTATTGGTTAAGTGTAGGTCAATAGTAACCATATGTAGGATGTGTTTAGCAATAGCTAAATCGTTAAAATGTCCACCACAAATGTCTCATGGATTTCTTAGATAGCTAAATAAGCCTCTAGATTTTTAAGAAATCAAAGGAGGAGGCCATCAAATCCTCTTTTGTAAAGGATACCTCCTAGGATGATGTAAAGAGATGCACATTGTTGAAAATATCTTTTTCCATTTCTAGATAGATCTAGGGGTAGTTTTCTAGTAAAAAGGTATTCATATGTCTAAATATACCAGATGTTAGATAAACTATCTTCTATATGATTGATGATGGGTAGATCAATGCTAGTATAAAATGGTTGATCGAGTTTGTATATGACGATAAAGAGTTTGAAATCATCTAATGATAAAGGGATGAGAGAGACAAGCGAAGCCATGGTATTTGTAAATTTTTTTAGATGAGTGAGGGGTGGTTTGAATTTTGTAATGGTCAAAGAGTTGTAGTAAGTCTTCGACAATGGTTTTGTATTTTTGTAGGACCTCATTTTTACATTGGTAGATCCCTTTGATTTGATTGATGACTAGTTGTGAATCCCCGTATATGTTAAGGATTTGTACACAAGGAAAGGCATCGATATGAAGTCCCATGAGAGAGAGCTCGATATTGCGCCATGTTATTAGTGCATTCGAAGTTGAGTTTGAAATATAATGGAATAAGAGTGTCCAAAGGGTATTATGACTACTACAACACCTCCCCCTTGCCTACATTTGGACCCATCAAAGAACACGGTCATTTTAAGAGGAGTGTTGTCATGATCCAGATTGTTGATAGATTCATCTAGAAATTGTTCACAAGGTAGTTGATTGTTATGAAGGGGAGCTTTTGAGCTGATCAACTATGAGTTTCCCCTCAATGGATTTTTGAGAGATGAATTATAAGTAAAACTCATTCATGAGCCATCTAGTAATATGGTCATTGTGATATGGCTTAGAATGCATGAATTTGAGTAGATTAAAGTTTGTGATAACATAGGTTTTGTGATTGAGAATATAGTGACAAAGTTTGGAAGTTGTAAAGTACAAGGCACAACATAACTTTTTGAATTGAGAATAACGGGTTTGTATTTTTGAAGTGTGTGGACAATGTAATAGATGGCTTTCTCCTTACCTTCTTCATCTTGATGTGCCACCATGGTTCCCAATGCATGATCAATTATGAGAGATATAGAGATAGAACAACTCCCCTTACGTGGAGGTGTGAGTACTTGTAAGGATAAAATATATTATTTTAGGGCATCGAAGGCCCATTGAAAATTATCATCCCACTTAAAGTGGATGTCTTTTCTAAGAATATAATGGAAATCTTGAAAATATTTTTATAATTGAGAGATGAAATGATAGATAGAATAGAGTTTTCCTTTGAGGATACCATGATGTTTGAGATTAGATGGTGGAGGAATTTTTACGATGGCCTTGAATTTAGTGGGGCCAACTTTAATTCCCATGATAAACATAATGAACACCATAATTTTTCCTATGATATCTTCGAAAACACACTTAGCGGGATTAAGACAAAGAAATAACTATAAAAATGTGCAAAGATCACTTCAGACATCTAAGTGGTCTCTTTGGTGTTTGAATTTACCTAAGAGATCATTGACGTAGTCCTCCACGAATTTGTGGATGAGATCATGAAATATGTAGGTCATGGCACATTGGTAAATGGATCCTAAATTGTTTTAGGCCAAAGGGCATTACTCTATAGTAGAAGGTTCCCTATGGGGTGATAAATGAGGTCTTGTGTTGATATTCTATTGTAATAAGGATTTGATTGTAACAGAGATAAAGCATCTATAAGGGATAGAATCTCATGACCTATTATTAAATGAACGAGTTGGTTGATGTTGGGTAGAGAAAAATCATCTTTGGGGAAAGTGAGGTTCAAGTTGTGGAAAGTCTCGCAGATGCGTAACTTTCAAAGTGGCTTTAGTGATAAGCACGATGTTGGAAACCCATTGTAGATAATCAATAGGAAGTATGAAGTTGGAAAAAATAATAAGTTGAAGTTCTTTCTCGATGAGTAGTGTGATGTGAGGATGCATCCTATGAAATTTTTACTTTACCGGTTTAGCATCCATAATGGTAACGATATTGTGAATAAGGATGTTAGGGTCTATACCAAAGCATGTCATTATAGGACCATGTGAAGGATTGATTGTGTTTAGATAAGAAAGTGGTGAATTATTGGAGTTCACGAGATTCTAAGACTTGGTCGATTTGAAAATGTGTGGATCTTGTGGTGTGCGATGTTAACATCGATGATCGATTCATTGAGAAGGGTGGATGTATCAGAGGGTAAGGTTTTCTAGAGATGATGATCTTCAGCACCCATATAAGTTAAGATAGTGTCATCATCATATGTGGAAATTTTAGGCGAATGGTTTTAGTCTTACCATTAGCTAAATAAGTTAGTGGTCTAAGTGTAATAACATTGACTAAAAAAGCTAGGGGAATGGATACGGTGTTGTCGTCATCAGGAGGATGAGCCTAACAATGGTTACATTGGCACTTGAAATTTAGATATTTATGGGATTGTCTAGAAGGAGACACTTTTAAGATGAGGCCATGTTTTTCGTAAAGTTATTTCCATCCTTCAAAGGGTAACTCACGTGGACCCCTGTTCATGTTGACTTAGATTGAAGCCTTTCCATGGGAAATGGTAGATGTATGTTTGGGAGAACTATGTTTTTCCAAAATCTGATGAGAAGAGTTTTGTGCATGGTTGATCATCGAGATGAGATGAAGGTGGATCGATACATCTGTAAACAATTTGTGTTTGGAGGAAAGGTAGGCTAAAGGAAATGATGTTTCCTACATTATGCTCATAAAGCACTTGTTTTTAGGTCTCCCATACATTTTATGTGAAGGGAGTGTATTTATGGTTAGGAGATAATACTCCTATAGAAAAGACATTACATGATGTCTTTGAAAAAAGAGTAATTTTCAGGAAATTTGGATGAGGGGATGGAAGAGCTTGTAGAAACTTGGTTTGAAGATGTAGATTTTTGTGATGGAAGCAATACATCATTAGGCCCTGTCGGTCATGTAATTGAATTTTAATGGATTGGATCAATGGGAACTATAAAGGTTTTACCCCGTGTTCATACTTTAGACATCAATGTTGTGTTGATGGGATACAATACATAACACATATCCAGGGATGACCTAGTAGTATATTATATTAAAACTCTCCTTCTACAAGATAGAAGATCTCATGAGGATTTTAACACCTATTTTAATAGGTAGGATGATTGTACCTACTATAGGGGTGACAATGTTGTTGAAATCATGATGCATGGTAGGTGATTGAGCCACTATGGTGTCGGGTAAAGGAAGTTTCTTAAAGGTGTGAGATGATATGATGTTGATAGTGACACAATTGTCAATCATTAATCTTTTGATGAGAATGTCATTGATTTGGGCGGTGATGAAGAGAGGAAAATCATGGTCATTAGGTTGTAAGGAAGGGATTTCAAAGTCATCAAAGGCGATATTGGTAGACATTTTAAGTGTGCTAATGAGGTTGGTGAATGGATGGGGATAATTTCATGGCATTTGAAATGGATTGAAGGGTTTCGATCATTTCTTGGTGAATGTTGAAGAGAGTTTTGAACAAGCTCATAAAGTGACATCTTAATAGGATCTTGATGTAGTTATTTAAGGACCATGTTATATAAGGATGTAGTGGTTTAAGCTTGGGGTGTTGTGGGAATGGACACCTTGTCTTTAGAATATGATGGGTTAGGTGACTCGGAGGGAGTGATGGAGATAGATAATTTAGGTTGGTTTTTCAAACCTTGTGTGCACACTCATTTGGTTATAAAAACAACATCTATCCTGGAAGTGAGGGGATTTACTAGAGGAAGCCTTATTTTTACTAGGTATGATATTGAGTGATGGTTTTGATTTTATATGCCTAGAGACTTGTGGATTCAAGTTTTTTTGATGTTGGGATTTGGTTCATTTAGGTCAATGGAGGGATAATTTTTATTTGCGAGGAGAAGTCCTTTTCTCATGAGGATTTGAGAATATGGCATGGAGGGATTTACATAGTCCTTTATGTAGTGTCCTAGTATTTGATGGTAAAGATGAATGTGTCATAGTCATACTAAGAAGGTTTCCACCCCAAGGATTAGAGGTCTTAATAGGTGAGAGTGTTATGACTGATGGAAAAATGAGTTTTTCAAGGATGTTAGTGTAATATCTGGTGATGAGGATGGCTAGTAGGGTATATCATTTAGTAGTTTAAAAGTATGAGATCTTTGGGGTAGTGTTTTGTGAGGCACATTTAGGTGATGGTAGCAAAAACGTTTTAGACTCTACGATGGTGATCATAAATTTAGATGAGGGGTATGGCCCTAAAATGGAAGGTAAGGATGTGTTACCTTGTTGTGTGTTTTTCTAGCGAGTGTCTTGCAAGATTTCTACATTTCTATATAGACCATGATGTGTACATTTTTGTGTTAGATCATTGAGAATTTGATCTCAGTGTTGGGTGACATGGTCAAGTGGAAAGAGCTATATAATATTTCAATGATGAGTTTCTTTTCTAGTGATCCTGAAGGAATAAGGTGGGAAGTTTATGTACTAGTGGATATGGTCGGGTTTGGTTGTTGTGATTTAGATGGGCTTCGATCTCATTGGTGGGGAGATATGCGGATTGATGTTGTTCGGTCAAATTTTTAGCTATGGAAATGAATGGAGTAGTAGATGTGGATGAGGACTATTTAATAGTACTAATGGTATGATGAGACCCCTGTGACATTCAATTGAGGTTGACTCTTGGTTTGGGAATGATTCAGGAAAGTTTGTTTAAACACATCCAAATTTTGATTCGGAGGTTCGTTCGAAGTTTCAAAGCTGTAACTCACCATGGTCAATGAGGTCTTAGAGGAAATTTTTAGATGAACGACATTTCTCGATGTTGTGTCCCTAAACACGATGCTACTTACAATAATCATTGTCCATATACCATGATCATTTAGAAGTGGATATGTCGTGGTCGGTCGACCGAAGGGAATGTAATCATACAAGAGGCTAAAATTTTGTCAAAGATAATGTTATAAGACTCCCTTAAAGGCATTGTAGACACCAAAATTTGTTATCTTTACCCATGATGTTCCATTATCCATCTTTCCATTCATTAATTTTAATTTATTATTAATCTTCATCAATTATCCCCTAATCCTCATCTCATTATCTAATTAATCCTAATTATTCCTAATTTCCCTTCTCTAGGTTGTTTATCACCCCTAAACCCCTAGTTCCTAATCCCTAAGCTTTTTCTAGCTTTTATTTAATCCATTTTTATCCCCACCTACCCATATCACTTCCCTAGGAAACCCTAACCCACCTAAATGCTTTAAAGCACTTATCCCAATCCATAAAAGCCCCATCTCTTGAATAAATCATCCTTTTACCTCCCAAATGGATGGTTCCATGTAGTTGTAGATGACCCACCTGGTCATCGTCGACCCTATAAGGCCACATTTACCTCTCCTCCCAAAGGGAGGCATAATCAAAATTCTCTTGTTTTTGATCCTATCTATCTTGAGCTTGACCATCTCTAGCAGTAGCTTAATCTTCTTAGAGTCATTTGAGCTTTATTTGCATCACTTATGGAGACTTTGGGGAGTTTATCTTGATCTTATATTGGTTTATGCATCATTTCTTATCATTACCATTATTTTTTAGAATACTAACATTTTACAGTCCAAGTTGCCATCAAAGATTTAGATCTAGTCCTTCCTCTTATCTAGTTTTATGTGCAGGTTATTCATCCAATCCATCCATTCTTGGCCATACCTTTTTAGGACTTTCCTGGTCATCGCCTGTCTAGATCCCGACCATCAACTCATCTGTTCATACATTCACCCATTTACCATTCCTCATACTATGTGTTTCTATTTTTTTTCCGCATCATTCCTTCTATATATATTCTACTTCCTTTCTATCAGTCCAAATTTATTCACATCCACTCTGTCTCACCGCCAACTATACCAATTGCCAACAAATCTATCTCATCATCGTCGATCCGATCCCTATTTATAATGCATTACCTTAGATATTTATTTCCTTGCATCCTTTCTGTTTCTTTGGTTTCGGTATTGTTACAGTGTTTATCACACATCACAGAGCTTCATTCTTTTGGATTTGTCACATAGAACCCTTGAACCAACGACATTTTATCTTCTTTTTCTCATCCATCTTGCTCAGGTCATCATCGACCTGCCTTCGCAACCTGGGTCACCATCATCGACTAGCAGTAAATTTATTTTGTGTTGATTTAGATTAGATATCTACACTTTTTATCCATTTCTATAATTTCTATTATTCTTTAGCTTTAATTTTTGCATGTTATTCAGTCCTTTATCATTGATTTTATCTCTTTTATCAAATATGGGGTTGACATCCACATAAGGAAGTTAACGCTTCTTGGAACCGACTTCGTCAGGAAACCCCCTCATCTACCATCTAATCCATTTTCCTTTTAGTTATCTTTGTTTTGTAGGTTCATCAAATTTTTGAGTGAGGAAATCTACTTTGTGCCCATCCTTTCATCACTATCTTCTTCCAAGGTACCTTAAACCCTTGCATCTTTGAAGTTGCTTTGTTTTCTTTAGTATCTATTTCACTAATCTAAACAGAAAGAGAAAATTTGGTCAACATTTTGGCATACCCAGTGGGATGACCCTTTTAGGTGAGTCTCTTGCACTTCATTTCATTTCATTTTCCATATTTCTTCTATTTTCCACTAACATTATAGGTAGAGGCTTTGATTTTTCTTGTTCATGTTGGGATTTTGGATTGCTTGGATTTTTCTCTTTCTTGCTTCATCTTGAAGATTAGATAAAAAGGAAAAGTGTTCTCAGGTATTCTCCTTTTTTTCTTATTTTCTCCTTTTTGCATCGCATTTTCCCTTCCTTGTGTGTTTTTCTCATCAAATTCCACATTTGGTTTTGGGCTTAAAAATAACCTCTTGCATCCTTCTTGTAAATCTAGTATAAGTAGGGTTTAATTGGTTACATTTCACATTCTATCACACAACCAAACTCACACATTAATCCACACATCGAGACATTCCCTACTAGGTGGAACTGATTGGGATTTCATCACCCAATAGGAAAGAAATCCTCGGTGTTCTAGCCGTGTTATAAATCCTACATAGATTCAGGCCTCACGTACCTTTGGGTATATCAAGGACTCCCCATCCAAAACTACCTAAAACCAACCTTAGATTTCCATTTCTTAGGTACCTTCATTATCCATTTCCCTTTTCTTTTTCACATTTTTAATTAATCAAGATAAAGAAAACATTGCATGCTTGACTTGTTTTCTTAATTAGTGAAGCTATCATTTTCTTGTTTTTTTTCATGCCCATTATCACACTCTTTAGCTAGGAAAATGGAACAAAATATTACATCAAACAATCCCATCATGTCATCCCAATCAACTTCCACTATGGTAGCCATTGGCTCATCCATGCCTATGGTTACCTCTTCCATGGTCACCCAACCTTTGATCATCAATGTGCCTCATCAAGGACCTCTTGTTCAAACCACCACCTATGATGAAACCAATCCTTTCTTACATCATCAATCCATCCCATCTAGCCGGCCACTCCTCCATCCATTGCATCGGTTGAAGCTTTTGGGCCTCCCATTATCCCTCGTGGTAGTGTGGAGTTCAAGATATTCTTGATGCTAATCCCATATCTCTCCATGATTACCTTCTTAGGAAGTCAACCCAACTTCCTATTGATGGGCCACCTCTCCAAAAAATCTATGGCTATCATTCCAACCCCAAAACAACCCAAGTTCTTTCTTCACAACTTGTGGTGTTTTCCCTCGAGCCATGAATGAGCTCGTTATGGCCCCAACATGAGCTTGATCCATCCTCTTCTACCAATCCTCCACCTCATCAAACCACCCAACTAATCACACCCATCCCTCCTAATCTACCTCTAATCAACACAACTATCACCACTTCCATTCCTATCACCTCTTTGGCCACTATCATCACTAGTGTCCCCATTCAATCCTTTCCCATCATATCCAAACAACATAATCAATATTTACCTATCACATCCCACATTCATGCAAATTTCATCACCTCCCAACCTCCTCTTATGAGTGCTTCTCATTACATAGTGTCTAATCCACCTCCTCAATAATTTCAACCCATCAACACTCATATCCCCACTCATCATATGCCTCAACAACCAACCCAATCTCAACAATCACATTACATCCCCATTTCTCAACATCAACTATTACAACAACCCATCCAATCTCAACCAATGACCTATATTCACCCCCATCAATCAATTCCTCAAACACCTACTCATCCACAAGTCCATCAACAACCTTATCAGCTACTTCTCATGTCATGCAACCACAATCATTAACCACTCTCAAATGACCCCATGCATGCCTTGATGAATAGGTTGGCTAGCCTTGAGGCCACTACCTTGGGACCCAAGGTCACATTATCTTATGAAAAAATTTAACAAACCCATCCATCCATCGGTCCCAATCAAACCTTATCCTCCTCATTGGGAACTTCCAAAATTCACCAAGTTTAATAGTAAGGAAGATCCCCAACAACACCTTCATGTGTTTAGGCATGCATGTTATCTCATTTCCCATGACCAAGACCTCATGCTTTCACACTTTCCCTATGTCCTTGGCTGGTCCCACATTGGATTGGTACAATGGCATCCCCAACACTCATTGTTCTCATTTACCCAACTTGTGCAACTCTTCTTAGAACATTTTTCAATCAACATTGCATGCAAGATCACCATTATAGACCTATATGCCATTCAAAAATTTGATGATGAGTCTATCACAAACTTTGTCACATGATGGCATGGAATCATAAATAAATTATCATTTCCCTTCCATAGACAAAGCTCATTGAATTATTCTCATGCTCTTGTGTGAAGCATATCTCATCCACCTTACAAATCCAATCATTTCAAACATTTGAAGAAGCCTTCACTATGGCTCGTAAACTTGAGACTCATGCCCTTGAGAAAGGCCAACTTAAAATTAAATCAAACAAGCCAAAAACTGAGTTTACTAAACCATCTACACATAATGAAAAATCCAAGAGTGGCCAATGTCGTGGTGGTTAAATCTTCTTCTTCACACCCACCTCTAGCACATGGCCTCAACAAAGAGCTCCTAGACTAACACCTAACTACACTCCTCTTGGAGAGTCATATAGTTCAATATTTGATAAGTTGATGGCAGTCCATCTCATCACACTTCCCCCATTCAACCATTTGATGAATCAAGACCCAAACCCGTGTGGTATCATGAGGACCACTATTGTAAATACCACCAAGTTTGTGGACATGATATAGAAAGGTGTTGAACCTTCAAGGATCTTGTCCAAAAACTCATTGACCAAGGTGACCTTCAAGTGGATAACCCTAACACCTCCAAATCAACCACTTGATGTTTTTAAACAACCATTTCCTAATCATGCACCAAAAATCAAACCACTCCTCCTACATCTCAACCACCCAATGCTCACACCATTAGCACCATCAACACTACCAACATTATTGATCAAGATCTTACCCCATCAACAAAACTCCACCTACTTCACCAACTATTACACCCACTTCCTCTTTGGACATTATCCCTATATCTACAATTCCACCAACACTTATCCCCATCTCTACACCAATCATATCCACATCTACATCCACATCTACCATTGATCTACACCTACATCTACTCCACCACTTGTCACATCTACTTCATCGATTTGATTTGACCACTACCTCACCTACATCTACTCCACCCCCACTTATTATATCGGATCCATCTTTAGCATCTATCCCAATTCCTCTTTCTTCACTTTTACCCACACTAACCACATTGACTATTGTGACCACATCTACACCATCTTCTCCTCCCACATCATTCTCATCATTTGAAGAGTTTTTTAAAAGCACTCCAACTCACAATAACTTCAAATGATGTCCCTATTTCATCCACAAAATCAGACATCCCCACATCAAGCCAATCTTCACCTTCTTTAGATCTCATCAAACACAAATTACTTCCTCCACCAATATCAACCACACAACCTTTGGACCCTCCAGTTGAGATTGTTTTCATTCCTCCCAAGGGTACTTCTTCACAAGAAAAATCTAAGACCCTTGGCACATTTCCTCAAAGGTCTCTTTCACATCCCCATAAAAAATATAGACATTCCTCCACCTAAGATCAAACAATCCAATGTCACATCATCTATCTTAGGACCACATCCATCTCTCCTAGGACCATCCCCTTCATCCAAAACATCACAATCAATCAATCAACCCAAACCAAAATCATCCAACACTTCTTTCTAGAACACCAACCATCACTAAACCTGAATCAAGACATCAAAACCTCAAAATACTAGGACTCAACCTTCAACATCCAAATCATCACACATCCACATCTCAAACATCCACTTCCTCTTCTAAATCCAAAAATTCTCACAAAGATAAGGCACCTCCTAATACTTTGGTTGAATCATATGTGAGGTCCTTCAACACTTGCTTCAAATTTCACCATCACACTTCCTCCTATCAAGGCCTTTGATCCACATGGTAAGAAGCCATCATGGTTTGACTCCAACCTCATTTTCGCTTATCACTGTACCCCTGGACATGACATAGAACATTGAAAAGCACTCCAAACCATTATCCACAATATTATCGAGGAAGATGACCTTCTTCTTGAAGAAAATCAATCCCCTCCTTCCACCTCCTCATCCACATCCATTCCAACATCCACATCATCAAATTCATCAACTAAATGCATAAGTCCCCTCATTCATCATGGAATTTTGTGACCATCCCACCACCAAGTGATGATTCCTCAAGGATGGTCCCCCTTATTCATCAATGTTGTTCAGATATCCACTATCTAGCCCACATGATTCTAAACCAACAACCCAACCAAAATCTAAGGAATTTTTGCCATCCCTCCTCCTAAGGAGTTTACCTCATCCATGCCTTCATCAAAACCCAAGGTTTTCATCACCACTCCTTCTAGCGAGCCCACTTCATCTCCATCATCATCATCAAAACCTAAAGTTTCTATCTTAGCCACCCCTTGGCCGATTGAACAAAGCATTATCAAACAACTTCATCAGGCCCCGGTTAAGATGTCACTTTACAAGCTTATCCAAAGCTCACAAACCATAGACATGGATCTCATTGAAGCCTTGAAACATATCCCAACATCTAGTGATGAGACTTCAACCTTTTGCATCTCTTATAGGGGCACTTGTGGCTTCTATTGCCATCTCATTCAATGATGATTTGAGATTCCAGATATCACACCGAAGGAACATGACCTTCCTTTTCATCATGTTAGAATCAATGATACCTTCATTTGATGATCCATGATCGATAATGGGGAAAGTATCAACATCATCCCATCACATACCTTTGATCAGATCAAAATCCCTAAATCCACTATCACTCAAACACTGCGGTCCTCCATGCATTCAATGATGTTATCACTCCCACCTTGGGAACAATTTTCCTTCCTATCCACATTGGTGAGAATCTCCTCCACAAATATTCTATATCATAGAGGGGAGTTTAAATACAATTTCTTCTTATGATGACCTTGGATTCATGCCATGTTGTGTCCCCTCCACACTTCATCATTGCATCAAATATGAAGCATGAGGGAAAGATTTTGATGCTTCCTAAGTGATGCTCCTCCCTTCCAAGCATGCAACATGACCTATCGACCTAACGATGTCCTCATTCCCAAAGAATGACCCATCTCAACCATTCACTAGCTCATCCATCCCTTCATCAAGCTTCCCAATGATGATTCCTAAACAAATTCATGGAAAAACTTATGTTGGGGGAGTATTATCTTCTCATGCTCAACACACTCCCTACACCTCATCATCTTGGTAAACCTGATAAGGCTCCAATGTATCAACCCAAAATCAGGGACATCATTTTTTTCAGCCCACCTCATCTTCACACCTATCTCATCTATGGTGGTTTGATTCCACTTCTTCTCACATCATTGATCATCTTCATGTAAGACCTTATACCTGCAGTTATGGATTCCTCGAAAACCCTCCTTCTCCCACACCTATCTTCACCATTGTGTATGGAAGGGATTTGGCATGGGATGTTATGAGCATGGCACACATGACCTTATCATTGATCAATGCTACAAACCTCATGAAAATTTCAAACTAGGTTATCAAGAGCAATCCACCGATCCTCTCCCACCATCCATGATGATTATGGACATGCCTTCTCTATCTTCATGAGGCCATGGATATGGATGACACCATGTCTATCACTTCTAGATTTTTTTAGTCTCCACCATCACCTTGGGACCAATCACTTATCAGTGTGAAAATCAGACTAGGTCCCTTCCCCTTTGCCATCGGAGATGATAGAAGAGGAATCTTCTACCATCAACATTCTTCATTGCATTGACTAATGATGATGCCATCCTTTCCCACATGGGGGTAGAATATTCTTATCTTCATAAGACCTTGTCATCTAACACATCCACTCTTCTCAATAAAGCCACCATGACATCAATATCGGGACTCCTCAAGAGCTTCATCCTCAAAGTAGGTCAATCTCTTGATCCATAAGAGCTTGAGTATTTCACCACATTCCTTTTCATCATAGTTAGGCCTTTGCATGGTCATACTCTGACATGTTAGGTCTCGATCCTTCTATCGCCATCCACAACATCATCACTTTTCCTAATGTCAAGTTGGTGAAGCAAAATCTTCACCACATACACCCTCAAGTTTCCCTCCTTGTCAAAGAGGAGTTGTAATGCCTTCTTTCCACTAACTTCATCATCCCATTGACTATCCCCAATGGGTTTCTAACATCATCCCTATCCTAAAATCATTTGGAAAGCTTTGTATATGCACATAATTTTGAGATTTGAACCTTGTTTTCCTAAAGATGACTTTCCCCTTCCAAACATAGATCAACTTGTGGATCTCACCGCATGTCATGAGATGCTTTCTCTTATGGATGGTTTCTCTAGTTATAATAAAATTATCATCACATCAAAATACCAACATAAGACCTCCTTCATCACTCCTCGGGGGACCTTTTTCTATCGCGTCATGCCCTTTGGTCTAAAAATGTCGAGCCACTTATCAATGGGCCATGACTTACATCTTTCATGATCTCATCCATAAGACTATAAGGAATATGTCGATGATATTTTGGGTAAATCTAAACATCGACATGATCATCTTATTATTCTTGAGGTCCTTTTTGAGCACTCATTTGTTTCTTTCTTCGTCTTAATCTAGCCAAGTGTGTATTTAGAGTGTTAACTGGAAAACTCCTTAGCTTTATCATGTCCATTAGGGGCATGAAGTTGACCCCACCAAAATCAAATCCATCATTGAGATGCCTCCTCCTTCCAATCTTAAAAACTTCACATTCTCCAAGGTTGACTTCAATCAGTCCATTATTTCATATCGCAACTTTAAATGTTGTCAACCCTTTCATCATCTTCTTTGTAAAGACGTAGACTTCAAATTGGGACCATAATTATAGAAGGATTTTGATGATCTTAAGCAATATCTCTTTCCCCCCGGTGCTTACAACTCCATGTGAGGGGAGCCCTTTTATTATATGTATTTCTATTGATCATGCTCTAGGGCTATGTTAGCACATCATGATGACCAAGGTCATGATAAGTCATTTATTACATCATACACTGCACTCCATGACAATTGTGAGACTCACTACACTAAATCTGAAAATTTGTGTTGTTCTCTTCTTTTCCACTTCTAATCTTGACACTATCTTCTCAATCACAAAATTATGTCGTCACTAGCTTTCATCTTCTCAAAACAATGCATTCTAATCCCTATCACAACAATCACATTACTGATGGCTCATGCTCATGACCAAGTTTGACCTAGAGTTCATCTCTCAAAAATATATCAAGGGAAAAATTAGTTGAAGCCCCTCTTCCTAGTACACATCTTCCTCATGAGTAGTTTCCAGATGAATCCATCAATCACTTTCACCATGAGTATGATACCCTTAAGATGACCCTCTTCTTTGATGGTTCTAAGTGTCAAGCAAGGGGGAGGTGTTAGCATCATTCTCTTTCATCTTGGGAATACTCATATTCCCCTCACAAACAAGCTCAACTTTGAGTGCACGAACAATATGGCAGAGTACGAAGCCCTCATCTTGGGTCTTGAAATTGTTTCCTTTTTAGGTGTTCAAATTCTTAACATCTATGGGGATTCTGAGCTTATCATCAAACAAGTTACGAGAAAGTATCAATGTAAAAATGATACCCTTTAGAAATATAGAGATATCATCTTTTTCCTCCTGAGGCCTTGATTTTTACACTATCCAAGTTGTTCCTCGATCGTCTAATCATTTCTGATATGATGACATCTCTTGTAGATCTCATCCCATGGACAACAGAAGAATCCAAACTTTATGTTGTCATTCATCATAGTGATTAACCATTTTATAAGTTACCTTGCATTAATCTTGTTGAATCTAGTTCATCATATCTTTGGTATTCCCAAATCTTCAATTATCTATCCAAATCCATCATTCCTCCGATCTATCTAAGAATGGAAGGAGGTATTATCTTCAAATCACTAACACTATGTCATTCTCGGTGGCATCCTTTATAAGCATGGATTTGATGGTATTCTCCTTTAATGCCTTAAATCCCATGAATCCTCTCACGCTATCCAAGAAGAATGGGTTGGGACATTTTTGGTGGACACTTTATGGGCTTAGCTACCACTTAACATGTTCTTTGTCTCTTGGTTATTATTGGCCTTCTCTCAATCATACTTACATGTGTATGTCACTTAGAAATGTGTTAAATGTCATCAACATTCCAATCGTATTCACATTCCTAGTCAATTTTTACAATCGGTTTGGGATCTTTGGCCCTTCTCACCTTAAATATGGGGGCCTTAATATCATTAGTACCATCTATCCTCAATCCTCTTAGGATAGGTTCTCCCTCTTTGGTGAGAACTCCATGATCATTACATTCATCACCCTCTTGTTTACCTCTTGGAACCATGCTAAGGGTCCTAAAGGTATCGCTTGTACATCCATTATCCCCTCCTAAGTGGTCTACCTAGCTATTCCAGATCTTCCCCATGTAAATGTCAAATTCATGGATGCTCCTATCAAAATTCAAAGTTATAAAAAAAAATGCTCCTCGAAGGATAATTGTTCATAAAAAAAAAAAGAAAATAAATAAATAAATAGACCAATCCCTCAAAGGATGACTATCATGTATATCATTATTTCCATCAAAATCATAAATATATAAATTAGATCATACCCTCGAAGGATGGCTACTCTCTTATATCATGGCATTGAAGGCTTCCCACATTGATTAGCCTTCTATATTATTGGAATCCTAAGAAAGCTTCTCGCATTGATAAACTTTCTCCTAGCAAACTTCTTACATTGATCGTTTTCTTTCCCTACCCATAGCTAGGGCATAGACCTAGGGAACACAACTTATGGAAAACCCTCTTCATGCATAAAGTTACATCACAAACCCTTTTTCATGTTGACATTAGGTTTATGAGTTCATTCCATATTTCTTTCATGATCTTTGGTATAACTAACTATCATTGGTTATATGTTAACACATGTTTTGGTCACATGTGCATTGTGTTACTTAGATCCCCTTCTTATTTACCTCTAATGTGGTTGGAGGCATCATTTCCTCACTCCTCCTTGATATGACATAGCATCATTTGTACCCATAGGTCGTCAATCATCAATTTGCGTTTTATTCTAAGTTTTCCACATCTATCCTTTATTCCTTTACAATAACATCTACTCTATCTCGAATCATTTGTGTACTATCCATCAAAAATCACACATCCAATTTACATATTTTATCTATCATCATCTATGTTTATCATCTATCACATCTATTTTTCAACTAAACATCACATATTATATATTAAAACATCCAACCATTGCATATAAATTCACCATCATCATCAAATATAAAGTAAACACATATAATCATCATCATCATCACATATCCACATCATATCATCATAAATCAAATAATCAACATCACACAATTGACACATGCTAGAATACAAAAACCCAAAATCATATATCATATATATATCATCAAACTTCATTGTATTAGTACATCATTGACCTCTAAGGGTCCTCTCTCAAAGTAGAGATGTTATCAAAACTAGTAAAGTTAACATCAGAAAGCCTAAAATATTTCCCCTCTGAGGCAAGTACCTATGTCTATTTCTCTTGACCTCATCACCTCCGCCCTGGCCCTCTCCTCGATGCGGTTGAGCCAAACTCATTGTGCTCCCAAATGGCCTTGCTGTGGCCACCACTTGCCACTACACGTGCTCTGAATATCTCAGATTTTGTGGTAACTTTTTTACCACGATCTGCTCATAATACATAGACTTTTTGAGCTAAGGCTTTGTATCGGTCCATGGATATCATTTCAAGAGGTGCCATCTCTCCTCCTCCCCGTGATATTACTAGTACACCACTTGTAGACTTTGTAGCTATAATCATCACAAGATATCCAAATCGGGCTCTATAGGCCTCCCTCGTATCTGTTTCGATCTCTCTCTAGATGAAATGACTTGATCCCTCTCATGTTGAAGGGTCTGGGACTCCTGTCACATAATATCTCGCTCCCGATGAGAGGCATCCCTATCGGTGCTCACCTAAGATAAATTTGCATGCATCTGCACCATCTCTATAGTTTATCCTCAATCGTCATCTCCATCTCTACCTCCAGGGGCAATCTCCACCTCAATATCCATCTCCTTCTCCTCCTCATCCCCTCTCTCTCTAGCTACCCTAGTCACCCAAGTAGCGGTCATCCACTCAACAAACCTTGCTCCAACCCCTACATCATCATCCTTATCCCATGACATTGGTGCCTCCTCCATCGGGTCTACCATGTCAGGACTAGGCATATCCCTATCTATCTCCTCACACCTATATGAGATGGGCTCCCCAGTACTATCTAAATGACACTAAACTATCCTCAAACCCTATCAAACTAAACCTGAATCATCTCGGACTCTGGCCCTATACCCACCTCGTCCTCCTCATACCAATCAACTCTACATTTTCTCCCGGCCATGTAGGGAAGTCCCTATATGGCCGCCATCTAACATTTTCTCCTTAAGCTACTATACCAAACATGTCATTGTACAATTTTGCATCCTCACACCTCTATAGTCCCATGTGACCCATGGAGCCAGGGTAGCCGATGGCTGGTGGCATGATGACTACAATTTTCTCATAAGCCTAGGAATGTAGGAGGAAACTATGTCCTCCTCTTAGATTTGTACATCGATAACTCATAATATACCTGCGCTAGTAGAGCGGTACCAAATGAGAACATTGTCTGATGATCAACTATGTTTGTCATGACCCCGCTAATGCCCATACAAATTTGGATCCCCTTAAGTCTAGAAATCATAACAAGAAATGGCCATCATCAACAAACAAATCAATCTACTTCTATGTGCATCATCATGCTCATACCTCATCTCATAAGATAATGCCCCGATGCAAATGTAATGTGGGTGCATCGAGTCCAAACAATCGTGTCAACACTACTAATTTGCTATCAATGGTAATGGTAACTATCTACTCCCCTGTATCTGGTAGTCTAAGGATGTGATACACATCCTCCAAGGTGATCATCATCTCACCCATCATGAACCATAAGGTGCATATATACATATCCCACCTCTTAACTAATGCGATCATTAACCCCACATCTCGTGGGATCCTTTGATAGTTTTTGAATCCTCCTAATCCCATGACCAATAAATGATCTCACTCGAGTGTTGACTACATCCCTCCGATCTAGTCATACGATGTTGGGACTTGGTCAATCAAATGCAAGGTCTCTTTGGCCTACAATCATAAAAATAACAAGCAAACATCAATTTTTCATCATCATTTTACCCCATAATCTTTCTATCTATCAAAATCATCCATTTTGAGCCTGGTTGATGCTGACCTAGGTCGAGTCGATGTGCCTGGGCTCGATCGATTGATTCCTTTTAAGGCTAAGTTGATGGTGACCCTATCCGATCACCTCCGAACCGCCCGGCACCAATCCAAATTTCTAAAAAGTACAAAAAATAAATAAAACAAAATAAATTAAAAATAAGATTTGATTTTCATTACTCACCATCCTACGAACCCTCTAACATTTCTCTGGCTGCTCCTTCGCCTCCATCTCTCTCCAAATTGTGATATCCTTTTATAGCTTTGAGCTCTTAAATTAACACTCATAGGAGTGAAAATGAGCATTGTTGGCTGACTTTTGGGCTTATATAGCGTTGACCTAAGTAACCACTAACCCCCCCTTGGGTTGCCGTCAATCTACCTTAGGTGTGTTAGTTTGGGCATCGTCAACCCGGCCTTCTCTCATCTTTTTTTGTGCTCTTTTGTTAAGGCATCATCTATATTTTCAAAGTCCACCTTTGTGGCTATATTTATTTCCCCTTGGGGCATTTTGTATCCTCAATTTTTCGTATTTTTCCTTTTCGACCATTTTTCAATCCTTTAACAAGGAACCATTATTTCCATTATCTTCATTCATGGACACATACCTTCCATCGATTCCTTGTGTTTGAAGGATTTCACATTACCTTCACATTAAGTTGCACATAATTTTGATGTGTGCTTATGACCCATTGGTCCCCATGGCTTACATCCATTTTGAGTGGTTTCCCATTGGATTCCCTCCTTTTTACAGTGATTTTCACTGATTCACAAGCCCGTAGAACATTTTTATCATCTCCTAAAGACGTGCCCTTTGTTTCCTCGCCGACGTGACTCCTAACACACTACCATGTTTTTAACCTTTTTTTTAATACTTCTTGCTTGGGGCATCTTACCTTGCCTTATCATTTTACCCATCTCTCTTTTCCCACATTCCTTCTTTTTCTATCTTTTCAAACTCATGATTGATTCCCATTTGTGTCATGATCACTAGTTTGAGGGGGAGCACCTCATAATCCTCCACCATCCTTCATCTTACCCTTTTTTCTTATCTTTTTTTGTCTCATGGCTTGCCCAACGTAAACCACTCAACAAAAAGGGGCAAATGTAGACACCAAAATTTGGTATCACTACCCTTGTCGCATGTATTTGCTTCTTTTACCATGATCACCTATCTAGACCCCTTTTTATTTTAATTCATATTCTTATTAACATTCCCATCTTTCCCATCCATTATCCTATCTATTTTAATTTATTATTAATTTTCATCAATTATCCCCTAATCCTCATCTCATTATCTAATTAATCCTAATTATTCCTAATTTCCCTTCTCTAGGTTGTTTATCACCCCTAAACTCCCTAGTTCCTAATCCCTAAGCTTTTTCTAGCTTTTATTTAATCCATTTTTATCTCCCACCTACCCATATCACTTCCTAGGAAACCCTAACCCACCTAAATTCTTTAAAGCACTTATCCCAATCCATAAAAGCCCCATATCTCAAATAAATCATCCTTTACCACCCAAATGGATAGTTCCCACAGTTGGTGGTGATCTACCTGGGTCGTCATCAACCCTATAAGGACACATTTACCTCTCCTCCCAAAGGGAGGCATAATCAGAATTCTCTTACATTTTTGTGTTCTTATCTTCGAGCTTCGAGCTTGACCATCTCTGCGCTTGCCTTTTTTGGAGGTTCATTTGAGCTTGCTTACTTCATTTGTGGAGATATTAGGGAGATTATCTACTCCTCACGTTGATTTATTCTCTTGTTACATCATTATCATTATTGTTAGTTGCTACTAACATTTAATAGGTCCAACTACGCTATTAGAGATCCAAATCCGGTCCTTCCTCTTATATTTTTTTGTGCAAGTTGTTTGTTCAATCCATCCATTCTCGACCATACCTAGTTCGCCCAAGTCACTATCAACCCTTTTTAGTCACCATTGACCCAAACCCTATTGCATCACCCATTCTACCATTGAGATCCACTACCATCTTGTATGTTTGTTTGTAGCATCATCTCCTTTTAGATTTGTTATCCGCCATTCTATCACCTAGATCCACTCAATCAGTTTGTAGTAGCTACCAACTATACCTAGTCACCGTCGACTTGATCCCTATTTCTCGACCCATCACCTTGGATATCTATTTCCTTACATTCATTCTATTTCACTAGTTTTAGGTATCTATTGTAGGTTAATATCGACATCGCAGAGCGTCATTCTTTCGAATATGTGCACATAACCCTGAACCCACATTTTATATTCGCTTTTTCTATCCATCTGCTCAGTCACTATTGACCTATCTTTTATCTCGGGTCACCATCGAACCATCCATGTAAAATTTACTTTGTTTTGATTTAGATCATATATGTAATTTTTATCCAATTTTGCAATTTCCATATTTTTAGCTTCAATTTTTACATGTTATTCAAGTCCTTTGTCATTGATTTTATCGTTTTTATCAAATACAAGGTTGACATCCACATAACGAAGTTAGCATTTCTTAGAACCGACTTTAGTCGAGCAACCCCCTCATATACCATCTAATCCATTTTCCTTTTAGTTATCTTTGTTGTGCAGGTTCATCAAATTTGTAGTGAGGAAATCTACTTTATGTCCATCCTTTCATCATTATCTTCTTCCAAGGTACCTTAAACCCTTACATATTTGAAGTTGCTTTGTTTTCTTTAGTATTAATTTCACTAATCGAATAAGAAAGAAAAATTGGTCAACATGCTTGTATTTACATTGAGGCTTGGATCATTCAGGATTTGAATGACCTTTAGGGGTGATTTTCAAGATGACCGCATTTGCAGACCCTTTATATTTTTAGTTGTTGGAAGAAGGTTTGAAAGAGGACTCGGGTTTTGGTTTTCTTGGATCGCAATTTAACCTTGCAATCCTCGAGGGTGTGGAGTTCTATTTTCCAAGCCATGATAAAGGCCTTGTCAAACATTTGAAAGGATTGAATTTGGAGTGTTGATGATATGTGTTTGGCGCAGGATCAAGAAAATAACTCGATCAACTTAGTATGTGGGAGATAGAAGGATGGTTGATAATTTTACACCATTAGGTGATGAAAACAACAATGAACTTGTATTCAAATTGTTTTATGACATAAAGATTAGTGATGGAGATTTTATGGGTGATATTTATGGAGAAGTTATCTAAGTATAACTCGCGTGAATTGTGTAAATGAGAAGAGAGAATATTGTGGGATACTATTATACCAATCAAGGGTAGGACACGTTAAGGACATAAGGAACATCCTCAAAATGAGATATTAGTCATGAGTGATAAGATAACATGCACAATAGAAGGCCTTGATATGTTGTTGAGTCATCCTTGCTATAGAATATGATGAATTGGGGTTTCGAGTGTGGAGAATAGGCCTAGAAAGGCATAGATGGGTTGATAGGTTCATTACATATTTGTTCGTATGAAAGGTTATTCTTAAGTCTGGTAGTGGTAACTTCAAGGATAGCTACTCTACTTAGTAGTGCCTACATGGGATCATCTGAGGGAAATGTGTATTGAATAAGACATAATGGATTGATTATAAGTTTGTGGGTTTGATTGTTGATGTAAGTGGTATGGTGACGAAATATGTTGATAATGGGGAATACTTGTTGGGATATTATAAGTGTATTGTAAGGCTAATGGTTGTGAAGTTTGGATGTATTGATAGGAAACATATTATAAGTGTTAATAGGGGTTGTGATGGTTGTGGGATATACTAATAAGTAATATAACTATATTGTGAGACAAGCACAATGGATGTTTGTTGTGAAAAGGACAGATTACTAGTAATGGCAATTGTGTTGATAGATGGGATAGATGTAGGGATGGATATGACTAGATTTTTAATCGAAGACATTAGTTGTTGTGAAGAAATAGGTTGAGACATGATTAAAGGATTTTTAGTGAGAGGGACACCCACTTGAGCTGACATGTGGAGGAGGAGCAATGAAGCCATGTGACTAGATGAGGGTGGGGAGGTAGTAGTAGGAGTGTGTGTAACCCATGGGCTAGGTGAGAAATTTGATGACACAAGTTCTTGTTAGCTAATCATGTTTTGTGATAATATGGAATTGAGTACAAAACTAGCAACAGGGGTGGATGAAGTGGGTGTGGATGTCCCTGCATCACTAGTAGAGGGGTAAGGAGTGATATGTTCAATGACGGGTTGATAGTTAGGGTCGTAAAGTTTGGAATAATTGCAAGTGTTGACCTTAGTAGATGGACAATATTTCAAATAGGGGATAAATGATATGAATATCATTAGAAGCAAGGTATCTACAAAGGGAAATCAAGTTATAGAGTCTAAGATTTGTGCAAAGACTAGGTCATCACTCCGGAAGACTATGGAGTATCAAGACAAGGAGCTTCCAATGTTGAAAATTAAGTATCTTGCATGAATACAGAGGTTCATGATTTGTTTCTAAGGGTGTTTGTAAGGGATCCGACATGATTTGGATGTTTTGGATATGAGACTAGGTTAATTCCGAGGATTATTGAAGTGATTTTGTCATATTTTAAATGTTTTGAAGATGAGACTATAGTCTAGTCAAAACCGTGAAATGAATAAATAAGTGATAAAGAAAGGAAAGAGGCTTCTTTAAGAGAGATAGAAACCACAAAATCACAAGAATGTTTTTAGATTTTCTTGATTATTTTAAGTGTGAAATGGAAAATGGTTGAAAAGGAACTATAGAAAAGGCTATCTAAGGTTTGTTTAAGGTGAGGTAAAGATAGAGGCCTTTATATACCCGAAGGTACTTGAGGCCCAAGTCTCGTGTTGGTGTCAGTATGAGGTGTGGTATTGGGGTTTACCCACTCACTTCACGGTCCTGCAATGATAAGGGTGTTAGGTGCTTAGTCGATATACCGCCCACAAGTTATTTATACTCATCTAGAAAACTAAGTCAGCTTCCCCCTTGGTGATGAAATCTAAGTAGGTAGACTGGAAGGAATTGTTTAGATGCAAGATTGATTTATTATGTGGTCTGGTTGTGTGTGAACAAAAAGTGTGAATGTAATGTGTTAACCCCTAATTAAGTTATGTGAACAAGTAGAATAAAGGTTCATTTTAAGATCCAAAATAATGGTTGCTTTCGATGAAGACCAATCAAACAAAAGTGTGATGTTGAAAGGAAAATGAAAGAAATAGAAACATGCATGCGTTTGCTATTCCTTTTTTATATTAATTTTTTCAATTTTTACATGTTTTTGAAGAAGCGACAACAAAGTACTCTAAGCTAAAAAGTTAGGTAATTTGACAAGAAAGAAAATGGGAAGATATAAAATCTAAATCAAAGAAAAAAAGGACTCAGGGTACCAGTAGGCATGCCAGAATGTTTAAGGTGATTTCTGGATTGTCAATTATATGACAAAACACCAAAAAATCATAAGGCAAAAGGGTTTAACGATACCTGCACTGACAATACAATGTTAGGATAAATGGGTCTACAAAAGATGTAGGAACCTCCTTCTAGAAAATGAGAGAATATTCATGAAAATATAGCTAAACAAGATAGATATTAGACAAAGAGATGACAAGTTTCTCAGCAAAGGTTGATCCCAAGAACCAAAGGGCTTCCTCGAAGGGTTTCAACTCATTTTACAATTAAGTGATAGTGATAATAAGATAATTGATAATAAAGGGATGACTAGAATTCCATAGGGATAGAGAGATCCTATTCCATGTGATAGGTGGCCCAAGTGAGGGCTACAAAAATCTCAAACTCCTCGAAGTAATCGAACCAGAACTATTCAACAACATCTCATTCTTCTTGTATGACTTCGAGTTGATCTTCAACATTAGGTGTCAAGGCGATGACACAAAGGTTGGGTTTGTGTGTGATGTCAAATTACTCCCAAATGAAAGGTTTTTGGATGATGGGAAGGTTATAAATGCTTGTAATTGGATGTTCCTAAAGTGGTACAATCATCTACAGAGAGACATAGATTGGAAACAAATAGATTAGACAAAAAAAGATTGATGCTTGACAACATATATGATAAATATGATTAAAATAATGAAATGACAGAGATTGTTGGGGATTTATTTGAATCACTAGGGATTATAATAAATTAATGGCGATTACTGTGTAAAAGAATGATTTCTTGACAAAAGGTAAATTGGATGCAAAACAAGTGATTTCTGACTTAATATGGGTTTCAATATAATTCATTAATAGACTCGATATGAAAATAAATGACAAGTGCTTACCTTGACCATGGAATTTTTGAAAATGATGTTACAAGAAACTTACGAGTGTTTATAGAGCTTCCATGGGCTTTATAGGGATGTTGAAGGTATCAAGATGATCGTGATGATGTTGTTTAAGTCTCTACAATGAGCTAGAGCTTCACCACAATGATGGAGGAATCATTCTATTAGGTTTTTGTTGCTTATATAGAATCATCGGTGATGATCGGTTATAATTTTTGGAAACTACGGTAAAGTGGGGAAACCCACTTGGAAGTGGTTCCAACTACTAAATGTGTAGATTCTAGTATGAGAGTGAGTGGAAATGGTTATGAGGGGGTTAAGGGAGTTGGGAGGTTAGATGGTTAGGATAAAATGGGCTAGGATGGGTTATGGGTGGTTAGGGAGGTTTTAGGGTTTGTGAATAAGTTTTATGGGGGTAGAATGTGATTTTACAAGGGTGAAGTTATGGTTTAAGATAATGATATAGTTTCAATGTTTTTGAGCATGAATGTGAGGAATACCGACATATGATGTAGGGTACCGTACTTTAGGCAAGGGAACTAATTATTTTTCTTTCTCGGTTCTCATTTTTCCTACCGAGTTTCTAATAAAGAGTGACACCTCACGTCATATTCAAGGACATCAATATACCCGGAACAAAGTGTCATCAGTGGCTAGTTATTATTGGGTTAGTGACCATCTATAGTGGCACTTATTTGTAGGGAAACATCATGGATGGAGGGAAAAGCGATGACAGCTCTCCCAACACTCTTCCTTTGGTGGCATAACACACAAAACCTTCGATTATTCACATCATTTCAGGGATTTATCACCCTAGCCCCTCCAACCATATCCTAATAAAAGTTCTACAATACAATAATACATAAGAACATTATATCATTTCTCTCTGCATTCAAGTGTATTCTATCCTTGATTCAATTTTTTTCTTACACATTTCTATTTTGATTTCTTTGAGTTAAAGTTTAATTTCATATACCATGAGAATTGACTACACTTTTCTTCTTTTATAGGTATGTTCCTATCTGAAAAAAGGAAACAAAAAATGGAACAAGGAGTAATCTCAAGCACAAGATGCTCGAGGTAAAGGTAATATTCAATTACAAATGTAGGTATCATTTTCACTACATGCACAAGTCACCCCTAGGGTTCTTATACCCTCTTAGAATCCACGATACACATCTTTCAATCTCCATTTAGCACATTATCAATTACAACCTTCTTCAGTGCTCCATAAGGTACACTCTTTCTATCTAATTTATGTTACATAATATGCATTCACTATTATAAAGTGGGGGAAATGTAGACACAAAACTATGCAATTAATACTATTACACCAAGCATGTAGTATGTTGTTATATGTATGATTCCTAAGAAAGAAAACTAGACACTCACAACACTTTTTTACTTTACATTGACATTGTTTTACCTTTCCATGCTTTTCTTGTCTATTTTTATGGAATTATCTTGTTACTTTTGGACATCTCACAATGTGTTACTCAACTGAGATTTTTCTATTTTATCTTTAGTGTGTTTTAGACATAAGTGCTTGAGTAGGGGATAGGAGTGGCTGATAATATTGTGCCCTTGTGGGAATTTCTATCCTCTCAATTGGTTTTTACATTTTTAAGTTACACACCACTTTTTCATATTTTTCTAAATTTGTATTTATCACTATGGGTCGGATTCTAGTGTTGTTAATGTCGAAATTCAAACAAAAGAATCATACACACATGATTCGTACAAACTATTCTAAGGGGACACTAGGGCACTATTTTATATTTACCACTTGGGAAAAAGGAAAACTTGAGGATTGCATTTGGGCTATATTATTCACTATATAGGAAGGGAAAATTCTGAATTCCATCACACACATTATCTTGGGGTCAAAGTAGTTGTAGCCCGCTATTTTGGTGTAACTTGCACAAGAAAATATAGCTTCAAGGGACATGATTCTATCACATGCACACACCAAAACTACATCGAGTCTAAAATGTAGTGTAGCACTCAATGAAAATCACATTGGGGTGGCCATCAAGGATAGTTTGACTCAAGTATATGCATCTTGTATTCCATCTAATGTGTAATTGAGTCTTGTGCAGTAGCTAGGTTTATTTTACATGTTTATGTGAGACAGAGAACCCTAAAATGAAGTAGATGTGACACAAAACAAAATGAAGGCAACATTATCATATAATGAAAGAATCAAATATGCATTCTTTGTTAGGACGCTAGAGCCCAAATCGACACTCGATGTGACCCAGTGCGGTCTTTTCCATACCCAAGTGCCACCGTCTCGACACATTTGTAGATCATTGTATCCTAGACAAAGAGTACACAATCCAAATTGAGCTTGTTCCACTATCACTCTAGCCTAGATTCAGTACAGACAACTAGATATCAGCTAATTCACTCTCATCCTCTTGTTGCTTGTACTTACTTTTCATTGCATGTTTGTTTTTATGATATATGTGATTGATCGCCAATTCTTTGATTAAGATTTAATTTTAGTTAAATCACTTTGTTATTGCTTATTTTTTCACTTATATTGACTCTTTTTCTTCAGAGGAGTGAAGAGTAAATAAATATGGATTATTTAATCAACATAACCAAATATACAAGTTGGGATTTAATGCATATAATGAATACATGTTGTTTCACTCCATTATAGTAACCATATCTCTTGTAAGTAATATACTATTATTATGAATGGTGCACATATGGTGTTAAACTCAATCTGATCAAAATTTAGGTGATGAAGGCAACTACTAGGAAAATATTACTTGGATCTCGAATCCATCCTTAAATTCAATAATTTTCTTCACCTACAATGTAGTGAAGAAGCATTCTATAATGCCCCTCCTGTTACTACTTTTTCGACCTTAGTTACGTGAGCTCTAATTGACCCTGGTATTATTGATTTCATTTTTTAAGTGTTGTGCTTACGATTTGGATAATTTGGAAAATGAACAATAAAATACAATGTAGGAAAATAGTATTACCTTTCTAAAAATAAAATATATTAAATGTTGAAATAATAAAATGATATAAATCATTTGAGATTAAAACGATAATAAAATTAGCATCATCAAAGGAGATAATAAAAGATGAGTTTTATTTTGGTGATTAATTTGGATGCCCTTCGGGAAATCATCATGAGTTGTTGAGGCATGATGGGAATCCTTCTTGCAAATGCCTCAAAGGGAGTGGCCTAATCATAGCCTCCATTAAGTCGGTTTCTTACCACAAGAAAATCATGTTGAGATGCGTTGGAAACCTCCATCCTTTTGATGGTAGGTGAAATACTCATTTAATGAGGGGTAGTTGTGTAAATAAATTCTTTTTGAATGGGGTGCATGATCTTTATTTTATCCAAGCCGTTGGATTTGTCTCCACCGTTTGTAGGAAACCAGCCTCTAACTTGGTAAGCATCCTTGTTAGTGCAGTGTCTGCATGTGCCTATACATGGGAACTCTATTCTTAGGGTGCACATTCATTATTGTGTAAGGTATAAAGGACTTGTTTATTGTTTTCCAAATTCCCTGAAAAACGTGTAACATGGGGAGGAAGCTTAGACAAGAAGGTGATATGGTTATTTTTTCTGCAAAAAGATGGCGACTCATGGACTGTTTTTACTATATGCCGACACACAGTGGTTTT
Organism: Taxus wallichiana var. yunnanensis; assembly: GCA_018340775.1. Taxonomy (NCBI): domain Eukaryota; kingdom Viridiplantae; phylum Streptophyta; class Pinopsida; order Cupressales; family Taxaceae; genus Taxus; species Taxus wallichiana. The sequence goes on along the minus strand of CM031242.1, from coordinate 428,490,161 downwards.
GTTGAAAAAGACATTGAATTCTTCTAACAACGTAGTTTTCTGGTGTGAAGTCAGATCTCACAATATTCCCTTTGTCTTCTTTGCATGCGCCAAATGGGATCTTTGAAGCAGGATTTGTATTGAAAAAAAGGGATTTGTGGAAAAGACTTTTGTAACTTTCAAGCAAGATGTGGTTTCATGGAAATGTGGATTTTGTGGGTGCATAGCTCATAGGGTGTGGAAAAATTTGTTTGGCTAAAAAAATGGCTTTAAAAACCTTCAAGTGATGCAATTTGAAATTTTTGGGTCTGTTTTGGTTGGTTGAGGGAGTTTCGCCACCATGTCTCCAATTTGACCTTCCCTTCCCCTCGTTGCACTTCCCCCTGCGTGAAAGCTCGATAAATGTGTATGAAATGTATATTAACCATTTGAAAAATTCCTCCAATAAATTGGTTTTTTTATCATGCTTTAGAAACTTTAAAGAAAATGTATTTGATAGGCTCAAATCCAAACTCCACTTCCTCTATCAACGCTTCTCATCTTATGCCAAATTAGGGACCATGAAATGGAATTTGGAGAACCTACCGAGAAGATAGAGGAGACAATGGAAGATGTTATTTTTGAATGGTCACTTGAGAGGATTTACAAAAGCATTATTAGCCATGGCTTTGAGATTATCGACACTCTTTTCCCTTCATTGAGAGTTGAGGTTAAGATCTCCCAAACTTCCTCCACTTTCTCTTTTGCTCCATGTCGACAATCACATTAATAAAAACATGTTGATGAAGCATTTCTCATCAAATATTTCTTGTGTAAGTCAGATGTTGGGATTTAGGAATAAGCAAAGTATAAATAAAGTACACCAAAGATCAAACTTTTAAGTTGATTCAAAATGGCGGTGAGCCTGAAAATTGACCCAAAGTTGTTCCCCCTGGAAGTGGCCAGAGATTATATGAAATAGACCCAATTGTTAAATTAACCATTGTTCACATCTTGAATATTGATATGCACAATATAGGAAAAAAAGAGAGTTCATTGGAAAATATGAAGGTGACTTAGAATATTTTTCTAGGGGATTTAATCGCAGTGTGAATATAATATCATATAGAGAGTGGGCACCGAGTGCTAAGTGGACATCACTTATAATAGGAGATTTCAACAATAGGAATCCTAATGCTAGTGTTTTAACCAAGATTGAATTTTGAGTGTGGGATTTTTTCTTTCCAAATAATGCAGATGGATCTCCACCGTGGCATGGATTTTGGTCACTTAAACTTGGTATGTTTATAGCTCGATCTATGCATGCGAGTTGGGATGTAAGGTAGAGATTGTTCTTATAACTTGGTTTTATTAGCATTATGAAATGTTTGTTGTATGGCACATGAGCTATTGACAAAAGCTACGTATGCGGATGGCCACAAATGGGCTTCGTGTGATCCCTAGACTTCACCTATTCGATTATCAAGCATGGTCATCTTACTTTTCTTACACAATTTTAATGATTCTAGTTTTCTTATTTTAATGTAGTAGAAAATCAAACTAAAGTAGAATAAATTATCGATGATCCAAATGAGATGTAGTGGCTTATAGCAAATTTACCTCTGCGTTTGTACGTAACAAGAATAGTAATCTGGAATGTAAACTCTACTCATAATCTACCTTGTGAGATATTTAGACAACTCTTATACTAGTTTTGGCCTTGGAAACCACACGGTTTGCGTGATAAACATGAAAGTTAGTGAAAATTAATTCTAGATGACTTTGTATAATTATATAAAACCTATTTCCATGGAGGTGCAAAACATCCTTATGAACCCCGAAATGAGAAAAATAAACTTTATCCATGTACCTTGTCATATTGAGTGTCCAATTGAACCCCGTATTGTTCCGTGGATGTTCTTCCGACCTTATTTTTAACTCATTTAGGAGCCCGGTGGGCTCGTTCACAACTTTTAAGCAATGCTAAAAGTTAAAAATGTAGTTTGGTTTTGACCCATCGTTTTGGCCCTAGGTGTCGAAATGGATTTTGGCTTCCACATACCTCTAATGTTCAGACAATACAATTACTACAAACCCTTCCTTTGGAGAAAAACATCTCGCAAGATAATTTTCTTGATAGGTTTTATAGGCCTTTGGTCGTTGGGCGACAAGGCCGCTTGGGTGCATTTATAATCGGTAGCTCCAGAAAGATGAGTGTCATTTTAATCATGTTTGTCAGTTTGGGGTTCCGCTTAGCTCTAAGTGTTTCCTTATATATAGGGGAATAGGTAGGAATTTTTCCCTTGTGTGTTTGAGTCTCGAAGATGGTTTTTGAATGTTGTTTTTGAGCAACTTGTCTAAATTTGACATTTTTGGAAACTTGCTACTACTTGGCAAAAATTGACATATGAACTTATCTAAGAAAAATAACAATAGAAAAACCTTGTAAACACGAATACATGACAATAGAAAAACTCCTTGTTAACACTCGCTTGAAAATAAATTGAATGTGGAAAGTTGTGGTTTCTCTCTCCTCTCATCTCTCTCCGTAGCTCTAGAAATGAATTGAAATGGCATTATAATTCTTAATATTCTTGGAAGTGTGTTAATTGTAGTTTCATTATTGTTAGAGAATTGTGAAATTACATATCGTGCTTGGTTGTAGTTTGATGTCATGCCAGCAGTTGTGCTGACCATGATTTGGTTAGAGGTATACGCAAGACAAGAAGGAAATGGTAGCGTGGATGTTTTTTTTTTTGTAATATGAAATATCATTGAAATATACATGTAATATTAAGTAGATGTATCAATAACATTGTTATGAACATGAATGTTGTTTATTAATTATTTTGTGGTAAGTGAGAAATTGGGTTATATTGGTGTATTGGGAATAACATGAATTTTATTTGGGTAGGAAATTGATTATGAATTGTATGGTGTTCTATGGTTCAGATGTTTTTAAACAAGCTTCTATAATGTCAATTATTGCTTCCTCCCTTAATACTTATGTTGATGGCAAAAATATATATTCCTAAGCTATTAAAGTGAATTGTGCTTTTAACCTTTACTATGTATCTCTCTCTTAAAAGAGTCTTGTATAGTTTTATAATACCCTTATCACTTTAAAAAAGACTTAAACTTATCGCATGTCATTTCTTTCCCTTCACATTTGAATGATCTCATTGTGAGATCTATGTGTCATGAGTGAAGTCAATACTTGTTTACCTTCGTATCTTATCCTCATGTTTAACTCTTTTGACCCCTCTTGCATCTAGCTTATCTATGGGAGGTTAAATTGCTCTAACGTTATCTTGTATCAAGCTATAGATTCCTTTAACATTGTGCTTACTCATGTGTTGGTCACCGTTAAGGGCCTTTTTCTGCATATGGAAGTGAGCTTTTTGTCTTAGTTAAGTGTGCAATGTCACTTTGTGACATGATTAATGTATTGTTTAGCCACATTTTTATTTGGTTGTCTTTTATGCTAAGAATCTCGGGAATGCCTAATCATTGTACGTGTTTGGGATCGTAAGATAATTAAGGAAGGTAATGTTTTTCTTTAAATTGCAGTCAAGGGTTCCTTGCCAAACTATGAAGTGGGGTGGTTCCTCACTTAGTACCACTAATAAAATTCCTCTTTCAAATGCAAGCGATATAAAATGGACACATAAGTGAAAATTGGAATTACCTTATTTTTAGTTAGGCCTTATTTTATTGTTGAAAGTACTTATTAACTGTTCCACGTGAGTTTGATCATGTGAGAACATAATCTCTTATCTAGAAAATGAAAATTATGACGTATAACTACTAGAAATGACTCTAACCTATTATTGTATTATAACAACAACAAGAGTCAATTGGGAATGAAGTTGTTAATAACCTGTAGAATTTAATTGGTTTTCTTGTGGTGTTAGTTTTTGAAAGAAAGTAAAACTTGGAGGTTTGTGAGATAAAGATGTTCGAACCACTCCAAAATTGACTTTTAGTTGGACGTAGAGTCCTTGAGTGCAAGTGGAAGTTAATTAAAACATGGGACCTTTCTTTATGACATTGGTGTTTAAACCTTTAGCCAACTATGTCTATCTAAAAGTTGTTCCCTAAGATGTTGTCCTATTGAGTAAATCAGAATATGGAACCCTTTTACTTTAAACCAATGTTAACTCTTTCGTGTGATTAAGTGTACTTGTTATAAGTTAAACCCGAAACGAAATAAATAATGTGTATCGTTGTGAATGAAACTACATGCTCTCATGATTAATGGATTTGAGACCTATAAGGTTAAATAAGGGAATGTAAATGGTAGTGAAGAGGGAATCAACTTAAATTAAGTGTTAAATGAAGTAAGGGAAATGTAATCTAGAGAAAAAGGAAAATGTATGTTTTCATGTTATATGCTCTTCAAACCTTTAAGGCTTAAATTAGAATATGAACATGACAAAGATTGAACCATGAAAATGTGATAGTGTGGAAGGTGTCAATTTGTGATGTTCATGTCGTGATTGTGTGTCATAGTCTCATACTTGTTCATTTATCTAAGTGTGATGTTGGTTACACATTGTGTCATATTGACATTTGTGTGTTCTACATGTTGGTGTAAACATTACATGTGGTGTCATGAAAACTCTTGTGTCTTTTTGGTGTCACACAGTTGTATCAAGTAATATGAAAGAAAAAAAAATATCATGTTATGTTTGGTCTTGTGTTTGGGTCCCACATGGGTGGGCACTTATAGACACCCTAAAAATACATACATATTTTTATCCCACGCTAAAATAATTCTATCTTACTACAATATCCCCTTTGGAATTAATTAAATTAATTCCATCAATTAAATACCCCCTTATAGAATTAATTAAATTAATTCTATTTCCTAAGTCACATTCCCACCTCTTAGAATTAAATAATTTAATTCTATTATGTCTTTGGAATTAATTAAATTAATTCCTACATCCTTCTAGCTAATATAATTAAACATTTAATTAAATAAATGGTTAATTATTCCCTCACAATTAAATACTAATTAATTTAGTTATTTAATTAATTCCTTTTATCCACTCATACTCCACTTCACTCTACTTCCATAAGCCTACAATGGTGGGGGCAATAATAATGTGCGTGTAACCACTTCTCAGATGAATTCAAAGATAATGATTGCCCCTGCAAAGCTGCAACTGTACAGACATGATCATCTTACTATTTTAGGTAATTATAATTATTACCTTTGGAGAAAATTCAACCCAAGATCCACTTCTCATGGCCTCACCCTTAGCTATAAAAGTTGGCCATTTCCTTTACAAATCCATCCCTGGAGTTTTGAACAAATTGCATCTAACTTCTACTAAATTTGTTCGTGCATCCTTGTGAAAATATTCTCATAAAGCATCTCGCAAATATATTCGAGAATACTATAAAGAGCATCCACAATCCAAAATTTTACAAGATCAAATAAACTTAAAGCTTCTATGGTCTTATCTTGAGGTTTGCAAGAAGTCTGTAGTGAAGGTAATATATATTTGTTTATTTATCTTTTGTGTCTGTGATTTTACTTGTATTACATTTTGACATGCCCACTGGGACCGACCCCCATTCTTTCTTTCATTTTAGTTAATTGTTTTTTGATCTAATTCCTGTTTCCATTTAACCTTGTTGTTGAATTTTTAGGTTCTCAAGTGGAACACAAAAGATTAAAATTTAAAAACTAGTCTCTTGGCTACATTTCAACGCTTTTTTATTTTCTAGAACTACACATGATCTATGTGCTAGTGTTAAAGTACTTATGCTAGCATGTGTGTGCTACCTTACAAATTGTCTTCGTTTCTATCACACACACACACTACCGTCAATAGAACATGCATTTCTATTTAAGTTCACACGCTAGCATTTTCAATCCTCGCACTAACATTGTATTGCATGCATTAGCATTCCATATGCTTTTATATATTTAACATGTTTGTTTTTGCAAGTTCTTTATAACACAAGCACACACACTTGCATGTACTACCATCATTTGAATGTTAGCACACCCAAATTCCATTCGCTAGCGTTGTCATCCTCGTGTTTTTTAATTTTCTACTTTTTCTAGCTCTTATGCTTATATCTAGCTTGTGTTTTAGTTTATTTAATTATGTTTATGCATATATGTTTTTGTTTTAAGCTTTCATAAGGGAATTAACACTTTCTTTTCCTTAATCATTGTGAGATCACACATATGCTCTTTCCTCGCACTTTCTAAGTGACCTTGGAAATGAGAAGCATGATCCTCATTTTTTTAGTTTTTGTTTAAAGGGAATTAACCTTTTTCCCTTTATTAATCAAAGTTTGTTCACACATATGCTCTTTCCTTGCGCTTTATAAATGAACTGGGAAATCAGAAACGTGAACTTACTTTTTTCATCTTGTCCTCTACCTACCTCAGGAAAACATCCTAACTCTTATTTGTAGAACGATCCCTTAAAGGCGGTTATAAAACATTAAACTAATAATTGCAAGTTGCCTTAATAGAAGATTAAAACAGTTTACTAACTGCAGGTTGCCTCTGTCAAAGATTGATGGTTCAAACAATCTCATTTCTTTAATCAAGATAAAATGAACACTACACATTGTATTTGCAAGTGCAGATGACAAGGCTATTTCCCAACCACTATAACTATGGGAAGTACTTTGGCATAAGCCATAAAAATCATTTGAGGAGTACCACAAGAACCCCAAAGTAGTCGACACATTAATGGAAATAGCTGATGAAAACAGTACCTTTGTCTCAACTAACTAGTAAATCCTGTGAGATTCGAGTCACAAATATCCTGTAGTGGCGACCCCATTATGATTCATTCTGAGAAAGATCTTTGCTCAGGGTTTCAAATAGGGTAAATCAAAGCTGAAAACTAGTAATAACACCACACTCGCTCGGGTATATTGTGACACCTAGTTGAGAGAGCCACCCAGGAAGCCAAATATTGTCCAAGCCAAGCTAAGGTACAAGCCAAAAAAACCAAAAACAAAAACCCTCTTATTTGTTTCTTTATTTGGTTTTCTTTCTTTTTGTAATAGTGTTCCAAACTCTCATTTTTATATTCATGTTCGTCTCTTCCCACATTTTCCAAAAATCCTTGTTTGGATTCATATTTCACATTCGTGTCTTTCATATTTTCCCAATATTCCTTGTTTGGATTATATTTCACATTCATATCTTCTTGTAGTTTCCAAACACTCCTTGTTTGGATTCATCTTTCATCCTCTTCTAATATTTCCAAGTATTCTTTACTTAGATTCTTTTTCATTTCCTTTTCACTATCCCAAATACTCCTTATTTGGGCTCATTTTTGATTCTTTTCCCAATATCCAAATTTCTCCTTATTTGGACTTGTTGTTCACCTCTTTTCTTGTCATCCTTTTTCTTCATTTTCAGTCATTCACTACCTCTCTTTTTACTCTTAAAAATCCTCTTTTAGAGATTTTTCTCTTTTCCATCCTTTCAATATTTTCCTTCATTTGGAATCTCTCTTTCATTCTCATCACGCTTCCCATTTGATCTTGTTTCATTCCTTTGGAATTCTCATTTTCCCATTTGAGTTTTTCTTTTTTGAAATCATCAAATTTTCCTATCTTTCAGATTTATCTCATCTTGAATTTATCTCCATTTCATTATAATCTTAAACTTTGGATCATATTTCCCAAAATTTTAGGATTTCACTCCCCCTTTCACATCAAGTCTTGAGTTGTGGATATCCACATCCTCACTCAAGCATTCTCATTTTCGCAACCTACCTCTTGGCATTGTCAAATCCTACTTTGCCATGTTCAAGTCCATTACATCTTATCTTTCATTAAAGTATTGATCTTTTCATCCTCCTCTTACGTCCTTTAGTTTAAAACCATCCTTGTTGAACTATATAGGTTTTCTTATCTTGCATCTCTAATTTGACAACTCCTTTGTTAAATTCTAGACATTATCGTCATCTTCATTATCTCTTGTCTCGACAATCTCATCATTGACGTTTGAGTCTTATCCTTTCATTGCTAAAGCCTCTTCCTTCTTAAATTTTTCTTGTTAAGGGTTGAGCATATCACATATGATTTGACTCCTTTTATCTCCTCCTCCTTTCTAGCATTCACATTGTTATAGGTTGAGCTCAATCAAATCTCTTAATCACAAAACTTCTCTCCCCATCTAGCATTCACTTTGCTAGAGGTAGAGTACATTCACAATTTTTTTATCCCCACTCCTCTATTCTAGCATTCATTTTTCTAGAGGTTGAGCATGTCTGAACCTTCAACACTATAATTCTCCTCCCATATAGCATTCACTTTTCTAGAGGACGAGTTACTTTCAATCACATCAGACCCTCTTCAATCTTGGCATTCACTTTGTCAAGGTTTTATTTTATCATCACTTTCACATGCTTGTACCTTGACATTCACTTTGTTAAGGGACAAGTTATCTATAAACCTAATCGCAAAACCTCTCTTCTATCTTAGCATTCATGTTGTTAAGGGTTGAGACATATTTCACATCTCTTCCTACTCCCTCCCCTTTTAAAATGGTAGGAATAAGGAACAAATACTACAGTCCTTTTGGAAAACTAAAAGAATCATAAATCCTTTTGGAAATCATGTTGATAGTGACGATGACCAAAATAAGGAGGAACTTCAAAATGATGTTTTTCCTAAAGAACAAGCCCACGTTGAAAATATCTTACTTATGAACAAAGATTTATTTTTGTTACGTCTCCTTGAGATGGGAGAAAAATTACCCTTCGATTTTGACGAGGATGTTTTGAGAACATTACTCGGTAAACCTAAAACCAAAAAGGTAACCCATTCATGTCAAATAACAATGATGATGGATCGGGCCCTAGCCACACAAACAATGAGGATAGAAAAAATTCACCTTGAATAATAACAATGACGATGAATCAAATAAAAGTAAATAATATGCCGAGAATAAAGGAAACTCTATCGATTCACCACAGATCCCACTAAAGTCATCATGGATAAAATCAATGATATGGCTAAACAACTTACTATCTTAAATTCTAAATTCACTAACAAACCTTCTAACAAATACATGCAAATACATTACCTTAACACTTTTGAGGAAGTTATTGAGAAAGGATCGCAAATTGAAAAATCCCTTGTCAAAAAAGGTTTGATCAAACCTCACTCAAAATATAATGGGCACCATAATAACAATAACAATAGCTCTCACCAAGATAAATCTAAAAATGCTTTAAGCAATATTGCAACATTTTCAATGATGGTGTTATGGATAACCGAAATGTCCACAATGTTCGTAACACTTGAGCTAAGCATAACAAAGCCAAACAACTCTTGTTGTTTCAAGTAAAGAGGCTTTCTCCTCTCGCGACTCCAAATGATGTCGCTTGACTCATTTGGGTGAAACTCCTCAAATGTCTTACAACAACCTCTTAATGCCAGCATGGTAGCTTATCATATCACACGACCTTGGTTTGAAAGAGAACCTAAACCTGCTTGGTACAAAGCTAACATTTATTATGCCTTCATCACATTAATAAATCACATAATTGATCAATGTATCTTTTTATGTCACTTTTTCCAACACCTCATCGATAGAGGGGAAATTATCATTGATGAACCTTCATCAAATAAAACACCAAATGAAAATATTAAAGTGTTTACAAAACCATTCCCAAAACATGGTGCTGATAATAAGAACACTAATAAAGGTTAATCCTCAAATAATATTGAGTTCAAATCAATTATTTCTTTTATTGAGGAAGTGCCTCTCACTGTCACCACCATCAATTCAAACCTTTGACTAATGTTGTAGCCATGCGTCAAAATAAATTATGGGTTCTTGTGGAAAACCAACCATCTACGTCTTCTAAATATCCTTAAACTTCCAAATTGACGACTTCTTACAATCAAAAGTCAACTTCTAATTCTAAATCTTTTATTCTTGGTCAATATGACCTTATAAAACAATTAGTGACCATGCCTGCACATATATCTCTAATGGAGTTATTAAAAGAGTCACCTAACTTATAGGACATCCTCACTCATGCTCTTCACAAATCACGTGTTCCTCTAACCCTTAATGTTCAACAATTTCAAGCTATGATTGCAAACCTTTCGTCTGAAAGTCTTATCTTGTCTTTTGTCCCTTAGGATATGTTGAACCTTAACCTTCAAAATAGTAACTTATATCAAATCCTATGTAATGGACACTAAGGTCAAAATAGTTCTTACATACAACAAGTCATCTTTTAACATCTAATCTATGAAAATGATATGTTGTCTTGGTCATACAATGGATGACTTAGATGCTAACGTTATTACCATTCATGGTTATGAAAATACTAAGTGTCATTCCTCTGGTACAATCACCCTCCCTATATAAGTTGGTCCCCAACTTCTGGACACCCTTTGTTATGTTGTGGATGTGGAAACATCATATAACCTCCTTTTGGGTAGACCTTGGATACATGTGATGCAAGTTATGCCTTCCACTTTCTATCAATGTATAAAATTCCCACATAATGAAAAAGAGTTCACCTTGCTTGGTGATGCTAAACCCTTTGAGTATTATAAACTCCTAGAAGTAAGGTACAATGTAGCTAATTATTATCCATCTACTAATCACATAATTGAACCTTACGTCATTCCTATCGCTAATAACCGTATTGATCCTGAAATGTTGTTGTGCTCTCATGCCTTTGTCTTCTCCTGAAATGTCTACGTCTAAAGCATCACACGATATTAAATTCTCTCATAAAGGTCTTGGTGAGTACATGGTTGAAAATGCATTTCTTGTTTGCTAACTCCCATTATCACCTCGCAATTATGGATGTCTTAATGCTCCCCACTTATAAGAACCTCCAGTTTACTATTTGGGAGCTACTCCTTGGAATTGATATGTATATTTAGAAGATGAACATATTCAAGGCTCTGATGGCTCTTGGATATATGAAGATAAGATAACATAATGTTACAAATCCACCGACTATACCAAGGCTCATAGAATAATGAAAAACATGAATTGGAAAGGAATAAGGTTAGGCACATAAGGCCACGACACTCTCAAACATGTGGAAATAAAATCTAACCTCTACATGCATGGTATAGGATATGAGACCTTTAAAAAGAGGTCATTTATATTCAATATATTAACTAAGCGATGAGAACTCGGACTCTAAAATTGAGACCGGATCCACATGACCTCTTTGAAGACCTCACCGAAACTACACTTTTCCACGAAGACCTATTCATTTGAAATCTTGATGTTGTTTACCCTTCCCTTATTGATCGGGACCAGAAATGTCATATTTTTGTGGACATATTTCAAATTGATGAGACCATCCAAGAGTTCCTCGGGGCTCAAGACAATTTTCCCTTTTCATATCACTAGAAGGGTTTTGATATAAACCTTGAAACCACCGCCTACTTTGGCGAAGAACTTGAAATATCCCTGTCTAAAATTAAATGTAACAAAAATAGAAGAAAGAAAATCATATCTTACATAGTGAAAACCATTCGAGGCGCTATGTGAGTAATAAAAAATAGAAAAAGGAAAAGAAAGAAAAGGATGCATCTCTAGCGAAAACCTTTCAAAGGTGCTAGATAGAAAATATTTAGATCTAGAAATATCCAAAGACCTACATAAACCTACAATGTAATTTCAATATAATGAAACTTTTAAGCTATTGGTGGAAGAAACAATGACTATCAAAATCGATATAAAAGACCAACCTAAACTGCTACAACTTGGTGTTAGTCTCTAAACTGAAATCAAGGCATTTACAGAGCTTCTAGTAGAATTTCAAGACATCTTCACTTGGTCGTATAAAGATATGTCAGGCCTTGATCCTTCTCTTATGGTTCATCACCTTGTGGTGTGCCTAGATGCCAAGCCTGTAAAGTAAAATTTGTGTAAGATGCATCCTAAAGTCACATTGCTTGTCAAGGCTTAGCTCTAAAATTGCTAGATGCAGTCTGTATACGGTCTATTAACTACTCGAGTGGATATCAAACATGTTACTAGTTGTAAAGAAGAACCTTGGAATTTGCATTTACACAAAATTTTGTGACATTAATAAGGCATGTCCTAAGGATGACTTCCCTTTACCTAACATCAACATGATTGTTGATTCTACCATGGGTCACGAGATGTTATCTCTTATGGATGGTTTTTTAGGATATAACCAAATTCAAATTTTTGAAGAAGACCAACACAAAAAAACTTTCAAAACCCCGTGGGAACATTCTATTATAAGGTCATGCCTTTTGGCCTTAAGAATGTTGGTGTAACCTATCAATGTGTCATGACTATTATTTTCATGACATCCTTCATGATATTATGGAGGAATATGTCGATGATATCCTTGAAAAATCAAAGAATATAGTCGATGATCCAACAGGTTCTTAGGCATATCTTTGAGAAATTAAGGGAATACAAGGTTCTCCTTAATCCAAAAAAATGTGTCTTTGGTGTCACTTTGGGAAAACTTCTAGGATTCATTATCTCATGAAGGGGAATCGAAGTGGACACTACCAAATTCAAAGCTATAATGGATATGTCACCTCCTCAGAATCTGAGTCGCCTAAAGGACTACAAGGTAAAATACAGTTTATTCAGCGTTTCATATCTCAACTCACAAAAATTCCATCACTTTAACCAACTGCTTAAGAAGGATGTCCAATTCAAGTGGACACAGGAATGTCAAGACTCTTTCACTAAATTGAAATAATATTTTTCCACTTCGTCGGTACTCATGTCATTAGAACAAGACAAACCTATGTTGTTATATACTTCTGCGATAAAACATGCCATCGGGGCATTATTAATGCAGACAATGACAAGGGCCAGGAACAAGTTATGTACTATTTGAGCAGGAACCTTCTTGAACATGAATTTAAGTACTCATCAGTTGAGAAATATTGCTTGGCAATTGCTTACACTTTTGAAAAGTTACGACACTATTTGTTAAATCATACCACCAAGATAATTGTAAAGGTTAATCCTCTCAAGTATCTACTTTCACGACCAATGATAATGAAAGGATGTCCGGCTAGATCATACTCCGAGTTTGATATCAAGTTTGTAAATCAAAAAGCTATAAAAGGTCAAGCAGTGGTAGATCAACAAGTACCAACGCCACTACCAAATTCTCAACCCTCATAATTTGAGTTTTTAGATGAAGTCCTATTTTACATAGAATCAATCCCCTTATGGACTTTATTATTTGATGGATATTGCAACATTTGTGGTTCAGGAACTGAAATTATCTTACATACACTGATGGGGACCTCATACCTAAATCTTATCGCATTGGCTTCCCTTGCACAAACAACATAGCCAAGTATGAAGCATTGATTATAGGCCTAACCTTTGTTATCTCTTGGCACCTACAAGAATGGACAGTTTTGGCAATTATCTTCTCATCATCAATCAATTCAATGGTGAATATCAAGTCAAAGATGAGAATCTTATGCCCTATAAACGCATGGTTGATAGTCTCAAAGGGTATTTCTAGATTATCACTTTTGAACAAGTTCCTCATGGGCAAAATAAAGCAGTAGATTCTATGGAACTATTGCATCCCTTCTTGTATTCGACTCTAATTAAAATAACAATGAGTTCCTCATTGAACATATTTTGGTGGGTGCATATAATTTGTATGTAGACTTCTTTGTACTACTCACAATGCAATGGCTTGTTTGAAGCATCAAATAAGACTATCAAATCCATCTTGGAAAAGATAGTCGATAAGCATGGATGTAATTGGCATACGCAGTTGTATCCCACCCTTTGGGCCTACCGCACATCTTTCTATACTCCTACAAGAGCTACCCTATTTTCCCTAGTATATGGATCTGAAGCCATATTACCCATTGAATTCAAACTTCCTTCACTTTGTGTCTCCCTCTAATACCTTGTGCATGAAGAGGATTACCATTGCGCATGTCTTGTAGAGCTAGAGCTCTTCGGACGAGAGACACATCTACGCTTTAGATCATCTACAAGTATACCAAAATCGACTACGTCATAACTACAACTACAAGATTTGACCACGACAGTTCGAGATTGGTGACTTGGTCCTAAAATAAAATCATAAGAACACAACCAAACCATGTGAAAAATAAGGAAAATTCGAGCCTAATTGGTTGGGTCCTTACATTATAACTGTGAAATTTGGATCCGGTGCATACAAACTGTCTATTGAGGATGGAAAAGAGTTAAAAGAGCCTATGAATTCCATTCATCTAAAGAAGTTCTACTTCGAGTCTCTAAATAGTAACCATTGTGATGGGGGAATATTAACATTCTCACTTGCTTCGTCATTTCACCTTGTCTCTTGCTTGTGTCATTTCATCTCACCTTATGTTGCATGTTCTCCTTGTCATGTCATCATGCCCATTGTCTACCACTCTTGTTTGCCTTCTGTCATACTTCCATTCACCTTGTTCATGTGTAACATGTTGGTTACAACTTGAGAATCATTTTCCCCCTCTTCCTTGGCGCATGATCAAAATACAAAAAAGAACAAAAAAATTAAAAAATGTCTCCCAAAAACCTTTTAAACAATATTAAATTATTCCAAAATCCAAAAAAACATATAATTGTTCTAAAAATGCAAAAAAATGCACCAAAATTTGAAACTATTTGACAAAAACATTTACAAATGTACAACTTAGTTTGCTAATTTTTTCATCGATTGTTCCAAATCATTTGCATTTTTCAAATCAATCATGTCACCCTTCACAATATAACTTTGCTTAGGGTCACACTCTGATTCAGCCCCATACGGATCATACTTCAATGGGATCAGAAAAGAGATGTTTTAGAGTATTTAAGCATGACTCTGCTCTTCGGCTTGATTCAATCCTCTCACATTCTAAGCTATCGCCTAGGGGCATTCAAAATCTATCTATCTCTTCATTTTGGAACACATTAGGGGTGTCTTCGGACATTGTTATTACGAATTGTGTTATATTTTTACTTGCTATCTAGTTGTTAACATTAGCACTCCTTATTCACTTGTTTGGTTGTAACTTACCTTGCTTGTTGTGTGTATATATAAATTGTTGTCTATTACATTGATCTCATGTTTTAATTAGTTAGATTACTCAATGCTCTATGTATCTAGACCAATTGCGATTATAGACCAATTACACTTGAATTATTAGCATCTTAGTTCATGTATAACTTTGGTGTGAGTTAGTTCTAGTTCGTAATGGATTTGTTTATCTACCTTGCTTTCTTTTGCATGTTTGTCTTGTCATTTTGGTTTATTATATAAGACAGGATTTGTTCTCCTTATTGTTAGTATGTGTGTGTTTTAGATTTGTTAACTCTTTCTTATACTTGTGTTCATTACTTGTACTTTGTTTGTTATCATCATCACATCTATATCACATCACATTTATCTATAACATCATCATACATCATCACAAATAAATGCTAAGCTATCAACATGTATGTTAAGCTACTACATCATCATCATCAGAAAAATTAAATCATCATCTATTCTATACATCACATAACATCATATCATCTACTCATAATAAAACATGTAACAAATACAATATCTCATAATCACAATGAGGTATACCAAATGTCCATCATATATCAATATCAAAAATATAATGTCCATAAACCAAATGTATCTCAACAAAATCATATTGTTGTCATGCAAATGTGGAACAAGGAAATTAACAATTTCCGAGCATGACAACTATACCCTGTGTTAATTTTTTCAAGTCCTATCATTCCAAGACACCCCAGGATTGTCCAGCCAGTCCAAGTGACCCCCCAACTAATATTATCCCATCCCTTAGGTGATTTAGGAAAGTCGATTCATTCCCCCTAGGTGATTTTATAAGTTCACTAAAAGTTGCAAGCTACATGCAATTGTGGGAAGGGCTATCACTGGCCTTCCTAGGCCTGGAGCAACCCCATGGAGTGGATCAAGAGCCTAAGTGGATGTGGAGGTGATTCAAAGGTCTTGGGACATCATGGAAATGATTCAGGAATATTTTGGAAGGGCTCGAAGAAGTTGGGGTAGTTTCACCAAAATTAGGGTTCACAAGCCTAGTCAATACACATGCCAAAACAACCATTGAGCTTCGGAAGGTGATTTCAGGAGCTTCAGATGGAGTTAGGAGAAAAAAAAATATCAAGAAAGATAATTTTAATACCTACAAGATGGTGAAATCATATTTTTCACAACACTTTGGCACATTAGGTCTGCAAGCAGTTTTTCTTAGGCACAAGTGGAGTACCGAATCAAAAATCGATTTTTCAGGATCAAATAGAAGAATAAAGACACTAAACCCTAACCATTGGATTCAAAAGGAAATTTATATTAGTATTATATAAAAAAATTCTGAAAATTTCCATCGGGAGCTCAAGTTATCATCGTTGCAAGTTGTCCTCTTGGAGCGAGTTTGGGAGTTAGCCAAATTTTGGGAGGACACATGTCAGCTCTAAGAGCATGGCGGGATTTTGTGTCCCGAAATCCCTCAGGGTCAGGTAAATCAACCTTGGAAAAATGTTCCCTAACCCATGTGACCTCTAGAACCCCATACGACCATCAAGATTGCCAGTTCAGCCCCCGAGTGTAATTTGGAGCTCAAATTCCCTGTCGTTGGATCTTCGCCACATGTCAGCTCCAGGATCACCATGGAATTTGATGTCCCTCATGTCCCTTATAGGTTAGGGAAATCAAACCTTAAAAAATGTGCCCAACCCCTAGGATAGACTTTTGGTCACCCATGTGACCCGCCTTAGCCCCTCAGTGCTTTAAAGTTGATTTTGGAGCTCGCACTCCATGTCGTCGGATCACTGCCACGTGTCGCCTTATTGCTCACCATGGAAACTGATGTCCCTCACATCCCTTTGAGGTGCGGGATGTCAGGGACAAGAAATTTTTCCCAGCCCTCTCTATGCATGTTTTTGAATTTTTAAAAATCCTTAATTGTCGCTTTCTTCCCGCTTCTTATATCTAACTCTCCTGTGCACAGAACCATCTCACTTCCTCTACAACCTTCTACCATCACTCCACCATTAAAAATTATTAGACCAGCTCAACAAAGGAATTAAAATAAATTTCCCATGGTGATATGCAGGTCTCAAAAGGATTTTTCATCAAGTTAAGAAGGAGAAATGAAGAATAATGAAGAAAACAATGAAAATCTCCATTGTCGTGAAACGAAGATTCGTAGAAATATTGCAAACCAAAGGTACATGAAAGCTAGGAACCATATTTTGATGTTTATTACTCTATCTAAGACCATCAAAAACATACTTTCAAACTCTCCTCTCATGTAATAGATCATTCACAACGAAGAAATCTCCTTTCCGGCTCAACAAATAAAAAGTTGAATGTCTCGTTGACTTCGGTTACTGAGATAGAAGAAAAATTTCACGTGAAGCACCAGAAGAAAAAATCCACATCGAAATATTTTTTTCAAAAATGGAGGAGAAAAATAGACCTGCAATTTTGAGGTCCATTAATAGCTGCCGCGTGTAGAAGCACTGCAGTCCAAAATTTGAAAGTTTAAAATCTCTTGGACTATTAAGCGGGTAGGTCTAAAATTTTAGAGGGGTGATATTGGGAAAACCCATATCAGAAAACTTTCTTTCACGTTAATCGACCTCCATAAGCACACTTTCTAAAAATAGCAATTCTTTTGCACATGGGACTACTATTTTGGGAAAGTCATCAATAGAAGAACTTGCAAAGGAGACAGATACATTGGAGGTGCATTGCAACTGAGAATTCATCATAACGGGAATTTTGGCACTTACTAAAAATAGTAAGTGGTCCCATGACCACATGTCAAAAATAGAAAGTTTATCTAGAAGGAGGGAGGAATGCAGGGAAAAGGAGGAATCAAGGTCGCAACATCCAGTTGAGGTTCGAGGGAGTTGATTTTTTCATACTTACTAAAAATAGTAAGTTTCTATTCTAGGAAAAACATGAAGCAGAAGTGGATGAGACATAAGATGGCACACCCCTTCACCGAGAGTATGAGATAGAAGACAATGATGTCTTGTACATGGACCTGAATGACCTAAGAACTCGCATGACAACCAGAGACCGAAAGAAGATTGAAGATCAGATATTCACTAGTGGCTTGTTTATTACCACAAGACACCCAAAGGTCTTTGTCCAAAGTCATGAGTTGGTCCTAGCCTACTCTCATCACTACATGCCTAAAACACAAACCATTCAAGCTGACAATGGTACAACAATGGAATTCATCAGCCCTAGAACCATTTCTCTTTCTCTGCAGATACCGACATCACCCAACATGGTCGTCATCTCAAAAGAAAAGCCTTGCATGATTGGGAAACGATGGATGCATATGTGAAAGGGTTGTGCTTGGGTCATGGTTGAAAACAGGAGAAATCCCTCAAGGATGCCCAATAACCTTCCAAGGTGTGAGTTCTGAGAAGGGTATTCGGATTTCATCACTCTCCTTAGTAGAGTAATGGGTGAAGCAAGCACAAGAGACTTCCAAGATTGGATGGGCCTTTTCATCTTGACGTTGACAGAAGGAAAACAAAGAATTAATCAAAGCGAGATCATCGACAAACTCCATCTCAGAATTACTCTAATTACCTATAATGAAGAATTTCCACATGACTTCTTACTTGGTCTACCTCCTTGCTAGCTCAAGATCATTCAAGGGATTGGCTCTCACGTAAAACATTTCCACCAAGGTGCTTGCATTCGAGAAACTTCCACAGGTGGTGATGGAGGAAAGTCATAGGCATTTCACTCGTGTGAATGATGCATTCACAATGTATGTAGTCCGAAGCTTGGAAGGAGATATGGAAGCTAGGATTTCATCACAAGCAGTGTCCTTGATCAAGAAGTATGGCTCCTATTTCATACAATTCTTGACATTCTCCTACCTATGAGTTGTTGGCTTCGACCAAGCACCGCTAAGGCTGCCCAAGTACCTTAGTGATCAAATTGTATTGTTCAAGCTCTACAGATAGATCATTCAAGTGAATAAAAAGATTAGAAGCAGGAGGAAGAAGTTGATTCCATTTCCTATCTCTCTCAAGGTATTCACATGCAAGAGCTCAAATGACGCATCTCATCTGGAGGTTGTTTTCACTCATTTGAATTTGCATTCCCACATCGTTAGGCCTAATTTTGACATTTGAGAAGATTCCAAATCTTTTGATGTCCCTGTAATTGTAACACCCACCGCAAGTTGAGGACTACTGGGCCAATTGCATTGATGAAGTTGAAGTGTGTGAAAAGGACCATATGAGGATGACAATCAATGAGATGAGGAAATTCAAGTTCTCTTGGTATGAATATATTTTGCACGATGTATGATCTCGAGTACGTGCTAGCCAAGATGTCCCATGTACCTCCAATCAACTGGTATGTTCGTGAATCAGGGGATATATTAGAGTCGGACTGAGAAGGTGGTGAGGAGAATGAGAAATTGGTTTCAAAAGAAGTGAGCCATGATCATCCAGTCACGAGGAATTCCCCAAGTCAGAAAGCAAGTCTCCCATCAATCATCTTCAAAATTTGTAGAGGTGACTTCCAGTTCTAAACACTCTGGAGCAAGTTTGAAAAGGAAGGCCACAAAATTGGAAGCTTCTCCTCATGAGAAGATTCCAAAGAAACTTAGGGTAGAAGAAGGCTCATTTGCATCACTGTGAGAGGAAGATTTGATCGTAGAAATGTAAGAAGAAAATATAGTGGTAGAAACACAAGTGGATAAAGAACACATGGTTCAAGATCCAATCTTCAAGCCACAATAAGAGGTTTCACCTCTTGTTGACACCCATGCCTCTCCCATTCAAGATTTGCCTCATCCTTCATAACATGGTACCATCAATGCACCTATCATTGAACCCGAGTCGATGAGATGTTTCCTTAGATGCAGGAAATAATTGTCCCTGACACCCACACTATGCAACAAGTAGCATCCCCGATATATCAATGATTGTCTCATTGGCTAAAGAAAAAAGATCAAGGAAGCTCACACATACAACCTCATGATTCTACAGTGGGGAAATGGGTAATCAATACATCAAAGTGGCTTAGCCCAAAGTAATCAAGCCAATGGATGAGATGACACCAACTGACTATGAAATGAAC
Source organism: Taxus wallichiana var. yunnanensis (assembly GCA_018340775.1). NCBI lineage: Eukaryota > Viridiplantae > Streptophyta > Pinopsida > Cupressales > Taxaceae > Taxus > Taxus wallichiana. The sequence continues at coordinate 428,470,089 of CM031242.1, read as the reverse complement.
ACAATTCAACTGGGACCGGAAACTCATGAAGGGGATTTGCACATGTATCAACAATCTTTTGCTCGCATGGTGGCAAGGAATAAGGAGTATAAGAAGAAGATTAATGAACTGAAAATCAAGTGTAAACTCTTTCATTCTATGTGCAACATCTAGTTGATCCTAATGCCATGAAAATTCCCACTGAGGAAGTTGCACCCATCAATAGCTTCAATCTAGAATCCATCAGGAAGACACACGAGTTCACCATACAAGGGCGAGTGAATAATGAATGGATCAAATCAATTTCTGAAAAAGGGAAGTCAGTGCTCCAAGAATCAATCAAACTCTTCACTTACATGTGTGTAACATCAAATAGGACATAAACACTCAAGGAGGACTTGGAGAAAGAAAGGAACTATTGGGAACCTTTGGGCCCACTAGTAGGTGAAATGAGCAACACTCATTACCAGGAGTTTATCAACATGAAGATCTTTGAAACTCTATCAGAAGACTTGTCACGTGTACGGAAAGGGCCTTAGTAACCAGGTTTGAGGCAATTAGTCGAGCCATTATAGAGTTGGAGGAGAAAGAGGAAAAATTGTACAAATTGTAGGATAGTGTAAATTGGAAAATTCAGAAACTTGGAGTACCTATAATGGGCGAGGATACAACTACTCATGAGTTGATTGGTCCATTTGAATAATACATCAAGAAAGAGGTAGACAACCCATCATCCTTCACTAAGGATACCCTCGACTTCCTCTCAGATATTCGGGCCTCTATTGCACTTATCGCAAAGAAACATTCATCATGGTTCAAGAAGTGCAAAGACATCAACAATGTGGCTGATGGATGGACAAATACCTTGAGCTGTGTTCGCATTCCTCATGCCGACAAGGTGGAACCTACAGCTACTCATTTCAACAAAGCACTTGGAGGAACAAAGGCCTTCTCAGGAGTGTGAAGTGGAAACCAATCAGGGAGTGTGTAATGGAATTACTTGTATAATTCAAATTAGGAGCAATAATAGAACACCCAATAACATAATATTTTAGAATAATGATCTCAATATGCAAGTAGAATAACTTCGCCACTTCGAGGGGGCAACCTCCAAACCATATAATAAGACTCAAATTCTCAAAATGATAATGAACTACTACCTACAATCCCCTATATATACTATTCATATGCTATAACCATCACCAAGGCCAACCCATTAAGCATGAGAAAGTATAAATGATATAATAAAATGATATGGTAAGCCACAAGTTGGCTACTCATATCCTAGTACAAGCAATAGGTTAAGGGCGCAGCATGCCCTTCCCCTTCAAACCAATGTTGTCCTCAACATTGAATAATCTTGTATGTTGCTGCAGAAAACCTTCATCCTCCTAGGTTACATCTTCTATGCTCAAATTCTTCCACTTGATCAGATATTCCTTAATGTCTCTAGTTCTCAACCTCTTAGTATGTGTTTGTAGAATATTATCTCACTCCAAAATGATTCTTCTTTCCTTGTCAAGTTCGGTAACTCGTCTGGGCTTCAAATTTCTGTCCAATAACCTTCTTCAGGCATGAAACATGGAATACTAGGTGTATGTGTGAAGATGAAGGCAACTCTAGTTTATAAGCAACATTGCAAATTTTCTGTAGAACTTGATAAGGGCCATAATATTTAGGAGCAAGTTTGTTGTCCTTTTTCTATTGCTTTAGGGACATCTGTTTGTAAGGCTGGAGACATACAAAACCTAGTCACCAATTTCAAAATTTCTTTCACTACGGTGTTGATCTACTTGTTGTTTCATCCTGTTTTGTGCTAATGCTAAATTCTCCTTCAAACTAGCCAAAACTGTTGTTGATGTTGAATGTGGTCCTCAACATCTCTTGACCTTAGTTTTCACCCTCAAGGAGGAAGTGATAGAAGGTGGATGGTAACCATATAATGCTAAAAATGGGGTCATTTGAGAAGAGGTATGAAAAGATGTGTTATACCACCATTTTGCAAGTGGTAGCCATTTAATCCACCTTTCCTGCTTATCTGATACAAAACAACGTAAGATGAAGCGTGAGCTAATGAGTGCCCAAACATGAAAATAATTCCGTCCAAAAATTACTTGTGAAAATAGGATCACGATCACTTACAATTATCTTTGGGGTTCTCAGATAGCCTTTGAATTGTCTCCACAAAAATAGCTACGATCAGTATCTTGGGCTGCAAATGGATGTGATAGGGCACAAAAATGGGCATATTTTGTGAGCCTATCCACAATCACAAAAATAACATTCTTACCCTCTGAACAAGGCAATCCGGTGATGAAATCCATGGAGACCTCCTCCCATCTCTGGCTAGGAATTGGTAAGGGTTGCAACAAACCTGGTGTCTTAATTGTTTCCCCTTTGTTCTGTTGGCACACTAAACACTCTAATACAAAATTTTGTACATCCCCCTTGAGTCCTTCCCAAAAGAATTCTCTTTTTATTCTATGATATGTCTTCAAAAACCCAGAGTGTCCTCCAACAGGTGAGGCATGTAGCTCTGCAAGAATCTTATGCTTCAACTCATAATCTTTACTCAAGTATAACATGTCCTTGTACCATAGGGCATTACCTTTCCACTCAAATTTGTTAGATGTCATAGATCCTTGCTTGATATTCTATATTATAGATTGTGTATCCTTGTCTTGATCCCATTCCAATCTTGCTTCATCCACCCAATCGGCCATCAACATGGACATTCCACATAGTAAGGCATTTCGTGGATGTATCCCTTCTGACAATGCATCAACTACTACATTTTCTTTATCCTTTTTGTATATGATTTCAAAATCATAGCCCAACATTTTTGTTACCCACTTTTATTGTTCCTTAGATGATAACCTTTGCTCCAAAAATTATTTGAGACTATCATGATCAATTTTTACCTTGAAGTGTCTACCCATGAGATAGGGCCTCCATTGCTTGACCGCATGAAGAATAGTCATCATTTCTTTCTCATATGCAGTCCGAGTAGATATTTTCCTTTGAATTGGCGACTCTCAAATGTAATTGGCCTTCCTTCCTACATTAGAACTTCTCCCAATCCTGATCCTAAAGCGTCACATTCAATAATGAAGGTTTTTGAGAAGTTGGGAGTAGCCAAAAATGGGGTTGTGCACATGGCTTCCTTCAGCTGCTCAAAGGATTTAGTGGCTAGGTATGTCCAATGGAAGGCATTCTTTTTTAGCAATGCAGTGAGTGGGGTTGTTATTCTACCATATCCCTACACAAATCATCTGTAGTACCCTATTAGTCCTAGGAACCCACGAAGATTTTTGAGAGTTTTGGGCCTTGGCCATTCCACCATAACTTTGATCTTTTGAGGATCAACTTTGACACCTTCATGTGATACAATGTGACCCAAGTACTCTACCTCTTGTACACCAAAAGAAAATTTTGATGGCTTTGCATAGAGAGTATGTTTCTCCAAAACTTCCAACACTTTATTTACACGGTGTAATCTGTTCTTCCCATGTCCTACTATAAATCAATATGTCATCAAAGAAAACTAATAAAAATTTCCTTAAAAATGGCCTTAAAATAGTGTTCATCAAGCTTTGAAAGGGTGAGGTGCATTTGTAAGACCGAAAGGCATTACCAAAAACTCATAATGGCCCTCATGAGTCTTGAAAGCCGTTTTATGAACATCTTCCTCTTTTATTCTAATTTGATGGTACCCGAGCGAAGATCTAATTTTGTGAAATAAATAGCACCATGCAATTCATCAAGTAAATAATCAATTACTGGAATAAGAAACTTATCTCTCGATGGTGTACTTGTTGAGTTCTTGGAAATATGGACACATCCTCCATGTTTCATCCTTCTTACGTACCATAACCACCGGTGAAGAATATGCACTCTGGCTATGCCTCGATGATACCGCCTTCAACATTTCCTTAACCATTTTCTCAATCTCACTTTTTGGGAATATGGGTATGTATATGGTCCGATGTTAGGTGTTTGTCTCCTTGGAATCACTCGAATGGCATGATCATGATCCCCAACCGGTGGTAGTACCTTTGGGCTTGCATCAAAAATAGATGAGTGAGCATCAACAACCTTTTCAAGATCGAGTGGCATTGAAGACTCTGTATTTTGTACTTCTATGGAAAATAAATTTGTTATAAATCCATCTAATCCTTTTCTGAGAACCTTCTACATCTAATGAGAGATAATAATCTGTGGAGACTTAGCTACCATCCCATTCAATTGTATTGTCCTTCCATCTAAATGAAATTACATGAACAATTCTTGGAAATTCATCTCTATAGTACCTAAGGTTGTGAGCCATTGGACACCCAAAACAATATCTGCCCCACCCATATAAATAATAAACATAGGTGAGTCTAATATGTAGTCTCCCATGGAAATCTTGATACTATAGCACTTTCCAAAGGCACTTGATTATTCCACCGTCCGCAATCATAACTTGCATTTTCGGAGCTAGGTAAATAAAATAATTGAGGCAAGCAACTAACTTACTATTTATGAAGTTATGAGTACTCCCGAGTCAATCAACACCATCACCTTCTATTTTTGAGATAGCCAATAACCTTGAGCGTTTGAGGAGTACTAATACCGACAATGCATGGCAATAAATTGTAGGTTGGCAATCCTCTACTTCATCATCTACCGGTTCCTCACCTCTCTTATAATTTCAGCTTCCTCGTCAACCTCATTACCTCCATAAATATAGAACAACTTCTTCTCAACACATTTATGTCCTAGTCCATATTTGCTATCACAGTTAAAACATAATCCTTTTGCTCTCTTTTCTTTCATTTGTTGAGGAGTTACTCTAATTGGCCAAGTAAATAAAGGGGAAGAGATACTATGGTCTCGATGTTAATGAAAGGTGACCTCCTACAACAAAGAATTTTTTCCTCTGCTCTATGTGCCATGATAATAGAATCAAAAATCTTGAGTGGATTAAACATACGTACCTCATGCTTGATCTGGTCCTTAAGACCCCCAAGAAATAGGTCATTTAGATTCTCTTCTAGAATATTCTCCACCCTTAAGGATAGGTTCTGGAATTGATGCACATAATCTTTGATTGATCCTATTTGCCATAACTTTTCTAATTGACTAAAGTAGTTCTTTGAAACACTGGAACTATAATGCAGTTGCAACTCCTCGGTAAAAACTGTCCAAGTGACATCGAGACCATTCTTCTACCTCTGAGCACATAACCATCAATAACAAACAAATTGGTCTAGTTCAAGATACAAGGATGCCAATGTCACCTTTTTTCTTGATGGTGTTTGATGTAACTCAAAGAAGTTCTCCATTTGGTTTATCCAATTCAAGGGATCCTTACCATCAAATTTTCACATATCCACTTTCAAACATCATGTTCCTTAGTTGCGAATAAGTTGGATTCTAATTAGGTGAAATACCAATCCAACATGGTTATTTTGTCCATGATTTTAAATGAAGATCCTCCTTGGTTGATATGGGGTAGATTTGGGCCATATTGTTTACCCTTTACATGTTGCATGATATCATCCAACCGCTGATTGATTTGTTCTATGTCTCCTTTAGAGGTCATCTCAGATTGTACATTTCGCAACTCATACTCAAGTTGGATCACCTTATGATCAACTGAGGTAAACCCTAGTGCTAAGGAATATGTATTTACCCCTTTTGACTCCATCTCTTCAATCACTACCCCATCTTTATCTGGGGTTTTACTCAAGTAACCAGATTCTTTTTGCTCTTGTGGAAGGCCCCGCCATGATGTCAAACCTTAGGGTTTAGGTTTTCAATACAAATTCGGCCAAATAGGAAAAAACACAGATAAGATACTAATACTATTTTTTTGAGATATTTCTAAAAATGTAAAGAACTTGAAAACATTCCACAATTTGCACCTAGGGAGTGATTTTATGAAAAACCCTAAATTTGTAATAACTTTTGTAAAATAAATTTACAAAGTCTAAAATTTTCAGGGGAAGATTACTTGAAATGTTTCACAACTCGGTAAAATATCACCCACCAATTCACTCGGTTCGCATGATAGATGGCGAAACAAAAAAATTAGGGGTTTTGCCTAATTTTGGCCCACATCGCAACTCCGATACCACTTGTAATGGAATTACTTATATAATTCAGATTAGGAGAAAAAATAGAACACCCAATAAAAAAATAATTCATAATAATGATCTCAATATGCAATTAGAATAGCTTCACCACTTCGAGGGGGTAACCTCTAAACCATATAATAAGACTCAAATGCTCAAAATGATAATGAACTACTACCTACAATCCCCTATATATACACTATTCATATGTTATGGCCATCACTGGGCTGACCTATTAAGCATGAGAAAGTATAAATGATATAATAAAATGATATGGTAAGCCACAAGTCGGCTACTCATATCCTAATACAAGCAATAGGTTAAGAGCGTAGTAGACGTGGTTCATTTTAAGACACCTCTAGTAAATTGTAGGTGGAAAATACCTAGCGAATATCCCCTAGAACCAGTTTCATTGGAAAGGAGAATTTGACAGTATCCCAGAACCAAATTTTTGCCAGGTTTTTTGAGCCAGAGAAACCACAAAGTTTTAGGCACTGATGCACCATTGACATGTGTCAACAAGATCCATTAACGCGCGTCAAAACGATGGAAATGACCCTCTATTGATGCGCGTCAAACATGATGTCAATGGCCCTCATTGACACGCATCAACAAGGTTCATTGATGTGCGTCAATAGAGGCCATTGGGACATGTCAACACAATTTGTTGACACACGCGTCAATGGTCCCTATTGATGTGCGCCAATGAACCTTGTTGAATGCGCGTCAATGGCCCCTATTGACATGCGTCAATGTCCCCTATTGACGCGTGTCAATGACTTGATGCTCATGGCATTGCCTATTGTGTCAATGACCCCTATTGACGATGTCATCAATAGGGGTCATTAACGTGTGTCAATAGGGGACATGCGCATCAATAAGTCTTTTTGCCGCTTGATTTGGCCTATAAATACCCTCCATCGGTCATTTTCTCATTTACACTTTTCGGCTCTCGATTTTTTTGTATATAAGAATCCATCATTGTCAAAGACGCAAGCACAACTACAATGGTGACTTCAAGTGCTTCCCAACTGCAAGCTCAGGACAAAAATCAAGAAGAAAATCCAGTCCTATCCATGGGCAAGATCATCTACAGGAATCCTTTGTGCCCCCACATCCATATTATTTTAAAGGTGTCTTCCGAATATAAAGATTTGATCGATGCATGTGAGTTTAGTGGGCTCGTTGAGATGCCCCATTTTGAAACAGACCCAGATATTTTGAACTACCTTCTCTCGTCCTACAATACAGAGGATGACCTTTTTTATGTTACTGAACGATGACCAATTTTTTCAATTGGTATCGACACAACCGACATCCATCGGTTTACGGGCCTTCCATTCAGAAATTTACCCTTTGTTACAATGAAGGCAACACTCATGGAAGACGACAAGAAATATCTCGAATCAACATTTGGTTTCCATGTTGATTGTAAGTATAATTCGTTTTCATTCATCATTTTTTATTCTGTTTTTTATTGTGATACAATTTAATGTTATATTAATTCCCACTATTTTTTGGCATTTGCAGCTCATGTCAATAAATCCAGGCATGGTGTGGATACGCAAGCAATTGCACACCACTTTCTTGCTGCAATGATTTCCTTTTTTCAATCCAGAATAGTTTTGCAGGGTTGGCAAATAGATATACCAAACTAGGCCATTGCATACATAGTTGCCACTATCTCAAAACAAAAATTTGATTGGTGCACCTATCTATAAAAAAAAAAACGACATAACAAATGCAAAGCTTTCAGAAAAACCTGTCATTTATTCCACAAACTATCTCCTTGGCCTTTATTACGAGGCTCTTTTAAATTTAAAAGACAAACCAATTCCTACTTGCACTGATGAGGAGTTGATGAAGTTGTCAATTCCATTTGAAGAACAATAGGTATAAACTATTAAGCTTGTATTTTGACATTACACTACACAATTATTAACAATTTATGGTTTGCAGAGAAGATTTATTGAAGCCCTTCCCGAAAAAAGGCGTTATCAAGAGGAAGAGGCCAACAACATGCTGAGGCTTTGGGAGATTCCCAATCTGAAATGGAAGCTCACTCCTCTCCGAACCCTCAATAGTTTGAACTCGTTAAACGCCAGAGAAGTAATACCTTCTCATATATTATTTACAAATTCCAAATTTGTATTTTTATTTTCCAATTTAAATTTTAACCAATTGAATTGACATACAATTCAATGTTGATGACATTGTAGGGACTTTGGACCATACGCGTGTTTTGAGAAACTCAACCATCTTCCCCAACTCACTCAGTATAGTCACATGCATTGTATCTTCTCAACAACCACCAATTACTACTCCTACATGGCCACCCTTAGCACCGTGACAAACTACCCCTCGACAACAAGGTACAACTTTTGAATACTACTTCGTTTAATTTTGTAGTTTTTGGATTGTTTTCTAGTTTTTCATGTTTTTTCTTGAAATTTTCAGCACATTGTAGTCCTTCTATTCAAACAGTGGCACCGACCCCCCTCAACCAATAATATTTAAAATGCCAACCAGAGGAACAGGGAAAAAGAACATTGGTAAACGCATGCCAATTGCTCGGCCCCTAGTGGGACACTTAACATTGCCTCCTCCTTTCGAATTCCAACCCTCTCACTTGGTGGCTTGCCCAGTGCAATGGGCATATCGGTTTTGAATAATATAAATTTAGATGAAGATTATTTGGGCATTGATAGCAATGACCCAACTAGTTTTTTCAATACCGTGAGATGATTCAAGGCCAACAGGTATACTTCAATTTCAACATACTTTACCATATTGAATTACATTTGATTTAAATTTATTTTGTCTGAATCTTGATTAATTTTATCACAAACAGGATCAGGCCACCCAAAGGTAGAAACAAGTAGTTGATCAGCCGAAAGCCCCCATACCTCTCCAGCAAGATCATCTTCATCAGATACAGATGGTGAACAGTTGCTACCTTTTCCTTTGGAGAACTTAATTGGTTATGATTGTCAATCCCATGTCAGTGAGTTTATTCTACCGCATATCACTCAGCTCATAGAATGGGAGAGAAGGGCTAAAGTACTTATCAATGAGATTATTAGTCATTTTGAAAATTATTGGCAAAGGGATAGTTTATACGTTAGTCCAGAATCAACCTGCGAAGATGGATTCCTTACTTACCCAAGTAAGAAGTGGGACTATCACGTATAACAACAACTATAAAGATGACATTTTGGATAAGACATTAAACAAATTGGAAAATATTAGTGTTGAGGCCCAGGCATATTTTAACAAATGGTCTAAGGACAAGGATCTGGTAGTAGTTGCAAATGCCGAGAGAGATAGAGCGGTCGTAAGTATTATCACTTTCAAACAATATTTTTTGTTAATTTGAAAATTTCTTATTTTAGTAATATGTTGAATTGACATTACTTTTTTTTGTGTAGTTGAAATATGAAAATTTGAAGAGTCAAGCAAAGGTTTTCCAAGTTCACTTGGAAACAACGAAGAACAGTTTATCCGCAACAAAGAATTTGAAGGAAAATATTGTTTTGGTTAACAAACAAAACAATACATTGAAGTGGATAATTAAAGAGCATGGCTTCAACCCTGAAATATTATTCAAAGCTAAGGCAGCAAAGCTGATCCAAATTTGTTGTCCCATGGAGATGTGACAAAGCAAGAAGAAAGAATTTTAAAAAATCTGGACAGTGTTGCGGATGATCTCATAAGTTCTAGGGTTATTTCTGCCATTGGGGAAAGGAGTAAAGCCACAGGTGAAGAAACCATTGGGGAAAGGAGCACAGGAATTGAATTGGATACAGAAAAAGAGGGTTGAAATTTTTTATTATTGAGTGTGGAAACTTGAAATATTGAGTCTATATTTGAAAATTTGAAACATTGAATGTTGTGGTCATGGTATTTGAATTTTATTATCTGGATTTGATAGCCTTTTAAAATTTGAAATACTATATAATCTTTAATTTTTTAACTTCCTATATATTATGAATAGAATTTTTAGATTGTATATGGAGTTTATGCTTTTTGGTTTACTCTTAATGGTGATTGCATTAGATAGGGATGAATCATGATGACGTATGTTTCTTGTTTACTTGGATTATCATGAATTGTATGTGGACGTAGATTTAGCTTCAAGCACGATAATTCTTCTTCTCTAGACATTTAAACTTGTTTTAAGATAATTCTTCTTCTCTATACTTGTAATGATATGATCATGATAACATTAGAATGGATATAGATGATGATGAATGATGATAATGGATAATTGTTTTAAAAAATGGAATGTGTTAGGACAGAGACATTTCTTTAAATTTAAAATAGATAAATAATTGTTTTAATAATAATTGTAGTGTCAGGATTATGATAATGATATGATATATATGGATGATGATGAATTTTATGTGGACGTAGATTTAGCTTCAAGCACGATAATTCTTCTTCTCTAGACATTTAAACTTGTTTTAAGATAATTCTTCTTCTCTATACTTGTAATGATATGATCATGATGATATTAGAATGGATATAGATGATAAATAAATGGAATGTGTTAAAATGGATATAGATGACATTAGAATGGATATAGATGACATTAGAACGGATATACTTGTAATGATATGATCATGAATTGTTTTAAAAAAATGGAATGTGTTAGGACAAGAGACATTTCTTTAAATTTAAAATAGATAAATAATTGTTTTAATAATAATTGTAGTGTCAGGATTATGATAATGATATGATGATGATATGATATATATGGATGATGATGAATTTTATGTGGACGTAGATTTAGCTTCTAGCACGATCGTGGATGATGAATTGTATAATGGATCGTGGATTATGAATTGTATAGTATGGAAATATCTTCCTCTGTAAAATTCAATTGTGTCATTTTATCCCACAAAGTTTAAAAAATATATCAAAGCATTTTGCAAATATAAAAAATAAATTAAACATAATTGTAAGAAATCAAGAAAGATGATATGATAGGGTTTAACTTACCTCTAGTGTTTTAGATTGTTGTGAAATCATCACTGGTAATGTGCTAGATCTTTGTTTTAAGAAAACTCAACATGAGAAATGGATTAGTAGATAGATGGGTGAGTTGCCTGACATTGTCAAGTCCGAGAAGTACCAGCTTCCTCGGATGGATGTCAACCCACGTTTTAAAAAAAAAAGAAAAAGATTGTATTTAAATAAATGTAAATATATAGACCTGTAACATCTTTAATGATAACAAGAGCTGAAAAAAATTTAAAGTGACAAACAATAAGATTAAGGTGAAGAAGATACCTATTTAAAGTTGAAACAATCCATTATCAATAGCTTCTTCAAACTCGATGTTCTCTTTTGTAGAGTGTGACGATGCGCCAATTCCACTCTCAACATTGGGAACAGTTGTACTTGTAGTTGTATTATTCACACCTCTTCTTTCATGCAAAGGGAATTCTAATGCGCAATTGCTCTATCAAAAGGAAAGGTTTCCATGGAGTATCGAGAAACATAACACCTCATGCAACTTTCCAGATTTTTATCCAACTTGTTTCTCAGTTTTGATTTTATAAATGATAGTGCACTGAAAACCCTTTCGTCCTCCACAGACCCCAAAATCATTGTTTGGCATAACTCATATAATCTGAAATATTCATTGATATCTTCTTGTAAGATAGAACTTTGATAGATTCCTCGCCCATAACCTTGTAATAGCACCACTTTCAGAAGGTTCGTCTAAATTTTTATATTGGTTCCTCATTGTTGTTGCAAAATTTGTTGATTGAAATTTTAATAAATCAGCATTCAGTATACCTTTGATTTCCATACCCTTGAACTCTGAAGTCTTTGTGAAATGTTCCATTATTGTACCCATGGATTTATGGAAATGCTTTCTTACAAAGTCAGCATGACCACCTTCAGTATTCCAAAAATTAGGATTCATCACACCCATGGCTTCAAGAATTTTATCTTTGGAGAAACGTTCTCTAATTTTTGATGATAAGGATTCTGAAATTTTTTAAGCTTTATTCTTGTTTCAACTATAATAGACTCAAAGAGATTACGTGTCACGGGAACATCTTCTCGTTCCGATCCTGTAATATCTTGACGTTTTTGCAAAATGTGCAGTGGTATGTCCCTCCCATTAACAAAGTGATGCAGAGGTGATCGTGGATATTAAATCTCAAATAGTTACTAGGATTTTAAGATCTAATAAAGCTTTCCAATTCTCAAAAACAGGTGTATCAAAACTATCTTGGGAACAATACAAGATATCAAGACTTTGACATACCATTTTTCTCATCCGTATAAAATCCACAATATAGATTAATCTTCCTGTGCATGCTTCATCAGTGTATTGATCTCCTGCAACATTGGAAGAATACCAACCAATGTAAGAAATGTCTCCAAATCAGTTAAATGGAACAACAAGTCCCTCACCCTATCAACTTCATGATGATATTTGTGCATGAAACCAACCAACGAAGGATACTCCTCATGAACTCTGCATGCAGGTTCATACAAAGAGATCCATCTAGTCTCAACATCTTTCAGAAGTTTTTTTGCCATCTGTAATTCCAATTGCAAATTTCTGGAACTCAAGAAATCGCTTTGGGCTGCTTGCCATATAGGCATGAAGTTCTCTTATAAGGTCTTCTAATTTAGCAACATTTTCGTGGTTGCTTACCATTTTATACGCTAAATTCATTTTGTGAGCCATACAGTGAATTGGTAGCATATATGGGCCCCTTTGTTGTTTGTAATCTAACACACAACCCTGTTCGGTGACCCTGCATGATAGATGCACCATCTGCTCCAACGCATACCAACTTCGTAGCAATTTCATAATCAGTCATTCCAGCAATATCTTTCAAATGAGAAACAACTATTTTATGTAGGTTTTGGCATTACAGTTTTCAACCATTTTCATAACACCCAATAGATGAGGTGTCCTTATATGATTTTCTAAAGTATAGACGTGGATACATACCCATGCAGTGTTGTCGATTGTTGTCACTTCATCAATTGAAAGAGAGATAAACTTTGATTTTTTTACATTCTCTTTCAAATCTTCCTTCTCTATCATCGAAAGGCATTTTGCCATTTCCCATCCACTACTTTCAGACCAATGAGACTGAGGTACATTCAACATTCCATTATATTGATACAAAACTTTGAAATCGAGGAAATCTGAAATCGGTCTTCCTTTTTTTAGTATGTGAAATAGAGTAGAGAATTGTATGAGTTTTGCATGTAGATTTGTTTGATTCATCTTACCAATATGTGATGTGATCGTTCCTCCCTTTTCAAGAGATGTTTGCGATTTTTCTTCTCTGCCTCATATTCCACTGCATATCTAACATGCATGCATTCTTTTTTAGTTTTCCACCTGTGTGTTTTGATTTTCTGGCCATCCGCCCCATTATAGTCAAATATTGTTTTCCATAATGTTTTTCTATAGTGTCCATCTTCATTTGCATTTTTTGTTGCTTTCCCAATTTCCACATACATATTGTACATGTACATTCAGATGGGATCTCTTTAGAATTAGATGATTGTACAGGTTCGATAAATGGAAATTTAGTTGCCCAATCAAACTTGTATGACTACGATGGTCCACATATTCTTGTTGTTTTCAATGTTTTACTTTTTGAGTAGAATTTTGAGCAATATCACAATCACTGGTTTCCTCTTTCGTGAACCGGAATTTGAATTTGATTTCTGTGTTCCATTTTGCTGAGTATTTGTATGTGTGATATCTTGATGCACTTTTGGTTACACCCCAACAGGAAGAATATCTTCAAGATCTGGCATATTATCGTAGGTGTCATTTGTTTGATACTATGTAGAATGCATGTCCACCTCAATAATACCTTCCACATAGTCAATATTCTGATTCTTTCTGGTGGCATCTTTATGGTTGTTGGTATTTTCAATATTTGTATCCGCAGAGTTTCCAAAAAACTTGAACAATGATTTTGAGATTTCTTAGTTACTTTTAGGGTCTTCGCATTCTTAGGACTAGCACCTTCCATTATTCTGAATAGAGTCTGCGTTAACAAAAGAACCAAGTAGCGACTCCCTATTGCGTGTCAACAACTAACCCTTTGTCATGCGTCAAAAGTGCATCAATAATCCCTATCGGGCGTCGACGGGGCGTTAAGCTGAAACTATCACGCATGAACGAGGCATTTGTGTTAATGTGCGTCATCTATCCTGTCGTGTCGTATGCCGCGTCAGCGTCATGCTCTCAACTCAACTCTCTCTCATCGCGCGTCAATTGCTTTGCCACGCTGCTTACCCCTTTGTCACGCATCTACAATATCTCCTTGTCGCGCATCTGAAATACCTCTTTTTTCATGCATGTCAACTATATCCTGTCGCGCGTCAACAACTAACCCTAACAGGCTAACAACAATCTTTGGTGCTTAAGAGTATGCGAGTTCAAACTTCACGGTATTGGTAATTTGGTAAGCTACTTGTGGTATACTACCCGACGAATCACATAGGTTTTTATAGGAGATGTTTTCAAATGAAGGCGAAAAGTGACCCAAAAATATATATTGTATATTTTAGGCGAACAAGGACACCACCCGCTCTCGAAAAAATCACCTTTTCAAATTTTCCTAAAATGAAATTTTTGCTATATTACGAATATTGGCCACTAAAATTATCCCTAGCGAAAGCAGAGCGAGATCAAATCCACTACAATGGCTCATCCTTCTACATAATTCTCCTTCTTTCTTATTCTTCCTCTTCTCTCTCTCTCTCTTCTCTTCTCACTAAATGCTCTCCCTCAAAGAATGTTATATTTTTGCATTGAGGTTTGCACTTTTTAATATAACTTTAAGTGACTTTAGAAACATACTGTAAACTTTAAGTCGCCTTGTTTTTATAAAAGAGACTTAAATATTCAAGTGGAATATGAATAGCCTAAAGTCACATTAAAGTATTTGAAAAGTCACTGGGAAGATGAAGAGTTGCGTCTTCTTCTATAAATTGTAACAAGCTCCTTATTTGAGCTTCTTCTCGAACAAGGAGTTGTTTTTGTGAATTCATAAGAGAGATATCCTTGTGAAAAGAGCAAAGAGATAGCAAATTTCTTCCATTTTCCCTACTCAACAATGTCCTCTATTTATATGTTATGTACAATTTTTGCTTGAGATTCAATAAAGGAAGAAGGAATTTTAGCCTTTTTTGACTGAGGAGTTTAGTGGTACTTTGTGCTCATTAAACACTATTTGGTCTTGTTGCTGCTATGCATATTTTTTTTCTTATAAATTCAAGTGTATGTAATGAAAATTTTGGCTGGTGTATGTAAGTCTTTGATTTTCTACTTGCAACATTATTTTTCTCTTTTCTAAATTCCTCACTCCCTTTCTGTTTTCCTAGCAAATTCCTCTCTTGTAGATATATGCAAGCTTTTTCCGCAGGGTCAGTGGAGTGCCCTTGTTTGATCCTAACCAAAAGGACACCAGGATAAAAATCATTTTTACTCACGCATGCATGTACAAAAGCCGCATCGAGTTAAGTAGAGGGACTTAGACTCTCATAGTGTTGACAAGATAACCACCAATTTGTCCTCGAAAATTTTTTCGCCAACACATATACATGCCGACATGCCACCATGGGCTTCGATAAAAAATATGCCTTCATCATGAGGTGTATATAAAACATACATCATATATCATCGTATAACCCAAGTCATCATCCGTGACTCTCTCCCATGTCAAGATTTCTTGGCTTACCACCAGTGGTGGCATTTGTATTGATCTCGATCTCGAATTTCAATGTAACCTTGTAGATCTGCTACCATATATTTGGGTGTATGTAGGAGCTCGACCCTCCGGTACAACCACCTGGTATAATCCTCTGTAATAACCAGCCTCACCGAGATGCTACCACAAGCTCTGGTATGATATCACCTAGGCCACTAGTTGTCACTATGCACGAAAGGCATCCTAATGCACTATGATGACATTGTATTTGGATATCAATTGGTCCCTCTCTACAATCAACCTGTCTTACTCTGCGGTATCTAGGTCTCTCTCAGTAACATGTTGTTATACCTACCACCTAAGGGAAACATGCTCATTAACCCTCTATTTTAGTTGCCTTTGCAGTGTTTGAACTATAATAAGGGCTATATCCCCCCACAACATGGCTTTGTCCCTCTTTATCTCGTAAAATATCCACCGATGGTCCACTGTTGGGCCTAGGATTTCTCTCATGATGGTACTCGTAACACCTCCACCTCATCTCTGTTATCTCCCCCATCCCCCTATCCTACCAACACACCTAGAGTACATGGTCTCGGTGGCGATGGTGACATCTGTAAAGGTACCCGATATGGTACCCGCATCTTCAAAATTAGTATCTCTTGGAAAACTCCGTTGTAGTATACTCTGCTATACTACAGGTTGCAAGGGAACCTGTTGAATAACCTACGTGATTGGAATACCATCATGCCCTCTTGGTGGCCCATGCGCTGCCTAACCCTATACCTGAGGACCTTGTCCCTGGGCCTAACCCCATTCTCGTGCCTCCACCTCCCATTGGTCAAGTCCGGCCCTATCTCTTAACGCCTTTGTCCTCCACCATCTTCTGTTCTTTATATTGCATGAGGAATAATGATCCTCCTAGGCATGATCATTACGTACCACACATAGTAATCCACGGTAGTGCCTGGATCAATCACTTGCACCCGTGCATCCCAAGCCTATGGGATGACTACAAAAAAATATCACTCACGGTAATGGGCACTCTAATAATGGGGCCCAAAGTCAAAAGCCTTGAGTATTACAAGTGCATACCACCGCTCACTACCCTAGATACCCTCGTATGACGCCTAACTAGCGTTGTGCCCTTTCAACCCTCGTAAACCTCCATGATGTGGCTATGACTACCTATCATAAAATGGTACACCTCCATCATGCCCACTCAAAAGCATATGTAGGCCACTAATATAAAATGTACAACATCTATGTCACCATCTATAAATGTAAACCATCAAACGCTCGCCTATAAAAGGTGATGTCTCCCATATGGCCTCTATGACCTGCTCCCACTGTCTCCCATCCTCTCGTAAGATGGCTTACCTAATTATGTCGGTCCTTAATACACCTAGTGGCTTCCCAATCACAATGTAGTCCCATGACCATATCTATAGTAAAGTCGCAGGACTCGGGCTCCTCATCCCCGTAGGCAATCAAGTGGAGATCTCTCGTATAAATGTGTCAAGTATGCACCGGCTCTATGCAAAAATCTTTCCCTCCATAAATCTAGCTAATACTCCTATCAATCCAAGCTAAAAGTGAGTACCCATCTCATCGGTGCAACACGTAGCCCTTGATAAAAGCCATCAAGTATATGGGCAATCAACATATCCTCATGTCATCGAAACAACGATACAAGTGTATTTGCAGTCCCTCTCTGGGTATATCCTCTTGCAATAAAATATCCCCAAGATATGCACGTGTATACGGGTCACATTCTTGTCATACTCTACTAAACTCCCTTGTATTGGTACCAGAAAGGATTCGATACACGTCCTCTAAGGTCATTGTAATCTCCCAATTGGAATCTGGAATGTCCGGCTCTCGTTGTGCCATCGCTCTACCAAGGCAAACTAATAATAAGTTGTGATCTAATAACATATGCAACAAATCTACTATTTATGATAACCTGTCACCTCTAGCAAATATACTAACCCCCTCTCCTCACATAGAAAGAATTTCCTCTAAAAATTCCGTAGCCACCCATGGAGCTCCCACACATCTAAATCTAGTGGTCTCTCTTGAAAATCACTCAAAACATCAATTAACACTCATTTCTTCTCTCCTAAACCTATCAAGTCTTCCTAAAAACTTAAAATTACACTAGCACACCCATTTGTATGCTAATGCATGCATTTGATGCTAGCACATCTACTTTGACGCTAGCTCATTCAACCGTAACACCTTCAATCAAATGCTAGCGCATGCACGCTAATACATGCACTCTAACACTAACACTCTTACTTGGATGCTAGCATGTGAAACACACTAGTGCATAGCTCTACTACTTAACACCTACACCCACACTTCAATGTTAACACGTGCACTTGCACTATACCACATTTTTCGGGCTACGCTAGTGCACATAACATAAGTGCATGAGCAAGTGTTAAAATTTTCTTTTCTACTAGCTAAAAATTGTAATAAATGCACTCAAATGTAATTTTTTTCAAAGTACTCACCACAACACCATTGGTGGAGTCTTCCCAATCTCACGAACTCGATCTACTTGATGTTTCCTTTCTTTGTTGTCGCGCCATCTCTCTTAGGACTCAGAGCTCAAATCTCTCACAAATAAAAAAATGAGTATAATAACACAAATGGGTCACGATGATTTTGAACCCTCCCACCCTTATATATATACCCTATCTAACATTAATCACTCATTTTTCTCACCTGCATGGTGGCGATGACTAATTTTTCTCTATCGTCCCCTTTTCAAGAGATTTTATCACGCACATTACTTGTGTTTTGCAACGACGACTTGTTTATTCAAACGATCATTTTTCAGTCATTAATTCTTCTCTGCAGAGCATATTAATGCTTCTCTTGGGCATATTTAGTACTACTCGCACTTTGTTTCCCTCTCTTATACCGCATTCTTCCAACAACGCCATAAAAAAAAAAAATTCAAAACAATCAAATATTTTACAAAATCACAAAAAAATCACAATTTATCAAAAATTCAAAAACATTATATATTTGCAAAAATTCCTAAAAGTTCAAAAGTTTTTCACAACTTCACCAATGCGATACACTTTTGATGAAATAATTTTTATCTCTACCCTACTACTCGTACCAATCTTACGATTATCACCACTTATTATTCCCTTTGTGATATAACTTCATGGGGCAAATCAATATCTAATCGCTTTCAATGTGGATCTTACAAGTGTCACGAGGAGTTTTTAAGTATACTTTGGTCTTCGAATTGACCCTATTCCAATGCACTTCATAAGTTTCATGTTTGGGAGCATTTAAATATGTTTGCTTTTCATTGTGGCACGTTATGGGGCATAAATAACTTGTCTTCTTTCACAATATTGTGTTTCATTGTTGAGGTTTACATTTTAGACCAATTGCAGATAGTGTGATAACATCTTGGTTCCTTTATAACCATGATTCCTACAACTATAGTTCATATTTGCTTTGTTTTTTTTTCTATTTTCTTTGCTTTGTGTGTGTTTGTTTTATGCGCATCTGGGTTAACCATCTTGATTCCTTCCTAATCATGGTGACAACTCTATTGTGTAACAACAAAATAAAGGTTGCTCTTATATTCACATTCTCAAATGACGTTCATGCTATGAGCACATTCCTTCCTATCCTTGTTTTGTCCATGTTTTCCTCCTATCAAGTGGTTGTCCACCGACTTCGCTACGTCATCCATCCGCTTGAGGGGCATTCCTCTACTATTCTACTTTTGGGGCATCCAAAAGCTTCACTGCTTTCGCTCACTAGTCTCGCACACGTCTACTATCTTCAACACATTATTACTTCACAATAACACTTTAAAGAGGGACAAATGTAGACACCCTAAAAATACATACATATTTCTATCCCTTCTTAAAATAATTTTATCTTAATTAAGATATCCCATTTGGAATTAATTAAATTAATTCCATCAATTAAATACCCCTTCTAGAATTAATTAAATTAATTCTATTTCCTAAGTCACATTCCCACCTCTTAGAATTAAATAATTTAATTCTATTATGTCTTTGGAATTAATTAAATTAATTCATACATCCTTCTAGCTAATATAATTAAACATTTAATTAAATAAATGGTTAATTATTCCCTCACAATTAAATACTAATTAATTTAGTTATTTAATTAATTCCTTTTATCCACTCATACTCCACTTCACTCTACTTCCAGAAGCCTACAATGGTGGGGGCAACAATAATGTACGTGCAACCACTTCTCGGATGAATTCAAAGATAATGATTGCCCTGCAAAGCTGCAACTGCATAGACATGGTCATCTTACTATTTCTAGGTAATTATAATTATTACCTTTGGAGCCAATTCAACCCAAGATCCACTTCTCATGGCCTCACCCTCAGCTATAAAAGTTGGCCATTTCCTTTACAAATCCATCCCTGGAGCTTTGAGCAAATTGCATCCAACTTCTATTGAATTTGTTCCCGCATCCTTGTGAAAATATGCTCGTAGCATCTGCAAACATATTTGGAGAATAATATAAAGAGCATCCACAATCCAAACTTTAACAAGATAAAAAAGGCTTAAAGCTTCTACGGTCTTATCTTGAGGTTTGTAAGAAGTCTGCAATGAAGGTAATATGTATTTGTTTATTTATGTTTTATGTTTGTGATTTTACTTGTATTACATTACCTGCTGCAGTTGGTATCAAATATTGTGTTATGTTTGGTCTTGTGTTTGGGTCCCACATGGGTGGGCACTACACATTCCATCTTCCCGTAGTATAATCCACAATATTTAGTTGTGTCTACTAAAAGCTCTTTCATTCCTAGATGAGCCTCCATGATCTCTTGTCATGAATTTAATGAAGACTTCAAGACCACAACAACAAAACAATAAAACAAGGAATGAAAAGGTTAATGGAAAAACAAAGTTAGTGACAAAATTTGACAGAAAATTAATCAATGGTAGATTTTTTACAACGCTAGAATGGTCATCTCCCAAAAAAATTTCCCATTCACTCTTAACACCTCCATTGGGAAATCTTTTTCAAATATTTGTGATTATTATTCTTGTAATAATTATTGGGCACATGGTCTAATAAATATTGATAATTGGAATCATGTCTTCCACAAATTTGCAACCTTTAAAGATGTTTTTCATTATTATCCTCCAAGTATTATTGCATGCCATGTATAAAGGAAGACTCTCAATATATAAGTGATCAAGTTTTATATAGATTAAGTTAAATGCATTAGAAAGTCCAATGCCTACACTCCTTATATTTTGATGTCTTACATGAAGCATTTGCTTCTCCTCATGACGAGTCCAGTAGTGGGCTCAAAGCGTTGGAAATAAAAATTCTTTACATGCGAGTCTTATCTAGAATATTCACATAATGAAATTAAATATTTAGATTTGTCGATTTTAATTCATTGATAAGAGTCTTTGTTATAGTCACAATTATTCTATAATTTAATATTTATGTTCAAAATCTATAATATTAGGGTTAAGTTTCTTGTTGTTAAGTTTGTTTAGGTATTATTCACATTTAAAAGTTTGAGTATACTTTTTTATTTTCATTGTTAATAATTTTGGGTAAATGTTTTAATCTAGGGACCATTAATAAAAGAGTGAATTGTGGTTTTGGAATAACTTTATAGAAAGGGAAGGGAGTATAATAGTGGGGCCCAATGAAAGCTCTCACGCCTTGAGATTGAATGTGAACACCATTATTTTTATTTACTATAAATTCCTCCGCTTTTGATCCTGTTGCTTTGATTGCATTTGTGCAAAAGCCTTATTTTATATGTTCTGTCACATCTTTGCCACATTTTAACTAGTGAATCCGATAAATTTGTTTACCACTTATGTGTTGATGGTATTTTATTTTCCACTTTTTGTTGTTCTTTATTAGTAACAAATATTTTACTTTGGTCACATTAAAAACTTATTATTTGAGGTTTTTATATATGCCTTCGTAAAATATCATACTCACAACTTATTGAAGACATAGATATCCTCATGAAGCGAAGCGATGATTTTGTTTAACAAAATACAACCAATAGGTGTCCAACGTAAAAATTAATATTTCTTTACCCTACCGCCATCCTATGCCAAAATAGAAGCTTTGAAATAGATTATAGATAAACAACACAACATAATGGAGAGCAAACTTTTGTCAAATGTTGTAGTTGTAAGTACCCTAATAATATATATGTATGCAAAATGTGGAAGTATGCACAAGGCATGTGAATTGTTTGATGAAATCCTTAAAGAAACGTGGTCTCATGGACTACAATAATGAGACAAAGTGGATTGAAATCTAAATGCTTATATATCTATTTAATGCTTATATCTAAAACAATATTTATGTAAGTTTTTGGGGGCAAAAATGTGCACGCATGTTTTGTCTTCGAATATTTGAGTAACATTGAATATTCAAATTTGTAAATATTGATATGAGATTTTCACTTTCGCAACAACAATTATTACTTGCACATCGAGAGTTAATGTCCCCTATGTTTTGATCTATCTCGATATATATTTTATTGATATTATTGAAAGTTAGCCGAGTGTAGAGAGGGTTGTTTATTGAGGCCCTCAGCTAGGTTGTTCGCATCGTTTATTATTTGGAATCGAACCCCCTAACTTGTCGCTCTTCGTAGTCACCGACTTCAAAAATGCTCTATGCCAACATGTGACCCTTTACAATCACACACATTTACACATAAATCACACACGGTATGACATTGAATAAGACAACAATACATATTGGGAACAATGAATGCCAAATATTAACATTTAATGCAGTCTCACGGGTGTGCTCATTAGTAGACTTGCACGTCTCCTTGACATTTACGTTCGAGTGGTACATGCACATGTCCAAAACTTTGTAAGAAAAAACAAAGAGAGACACTTGTGCTAAAAAAGCCTTCCTACCCATGTCCAAAATATCTATCTATCTAAATATATTGAGATTGTCCTCTATTAGACTTTTTTAGATTTATTGCATCCTCCTATTCATACTAATCCTTATCCAAACCCATTACAAAAATGATGATGCCATCTTAAACATAAAATATATTTCCATAAAAATATTACATTTACATCCCATCATACATTCTTACACCTAAAATGCAGGTGTGACACTTGACAATGAACTCCTTTATTCTGACATGTCAACCTAGTAAAAATACACATGTTGGAAAGAGCCATAAGTGGTAATTAGTAAACCCCTTTCCCTTCTCCTTTGCCACCTTTGGTTTCTGAGCGAATTGGATAAATATTCCCTTGAAGTTTGTACCAGATGAGGACATGTGAAAAGTGGTTTTGGCGATTATGGTAAAAATACATACAATACCATTAGTAACAAATTCTCCTCCCCTCTTATAGCATAATTTCTGTTTTTCCAACAATGCCGATCGTTACGAGGCGTCGCAAGCAGGTATGCATAGTGTTGGTTTCATAAAATCTGTAATGGGTGTTGATTTCATAGCACAATTTAAAGATTTAGCACGAAATTTTAATGTTTTGATAAAGGTTTAAAAAAATCTGTTGCAGAAGGAGACACAGATCGTAAGAAACGTTTGGAAGCTGCAGTGGAGGCAATTCTTCCTCTTGGATTTAGCAGAGACCTTATTTCCAAAACCCTTCAGCATCTTCTTCAAGTATGTTCTTTAGCTAAAACCCATCAAATATGAATGTAGGTTGAATTATAGGTTATGCAATTTTATATCTGCTGGGTGGTGCTTGTGTTTAGAGATGAATTCTGGTTGGAGTGTGGTGTGTGTGCAGGTATATGGTGGACAGAGGGGCTGGGCTTTTATTGAAGAAGAATCATACAAGCTTGTTGTTGATACCATTTTGGAGGGGAGGAAACCTGCTCTCCCAAGGTTAGTAGTTTCATATCTTGGCCCTTTTTTTCTCTTCCCTGAAATAAGATACCCATGATCAGGGCCGAATTAAGGTTTCAGAGCGCCCTAGGCAGTACTTGGAGCTTACGTCCCCCTCCGCATCCGGGACGAGCCACCCACCTTTAGGATTTGGACTTTGGAGAAAGATCTGATGCAAGCTCCTGTTGAATTTTGAAATCTTCCTCCCACTGGTAGTCCACCGTCCAACTAAAAAATGAAATTTTGAATTATTCCTGTCTATTTAGTTTACGGTAGTGTATTTTTTAAAGACTAAAGAGTTCCAACTTCTGAGTATGCAGCATGTAACATGTTGTATGATTAAATGACAATAACAGCGAACACACCTTACCAGATCTGGTTTTAATTATAATTTATAAATTATAATACCCGATAAACTCTACAATGCAGACATCTGCCACCAAGGTACTTTCACACATTCCCAACTCACTTCACCTTATGCTTGCCTCGACTATGATCTCTTAACATTTCCAAGAAGGTAAAAATTTAAAATCCTTCTGACTTCACATGTTGGCAGCTGCTGCATTGCACAGGCATGACGGTTTCCACAGATGCTCCAAGATAGGTCAATGAAGTCATAGTTGTCAGCCTGTCAGCACAGGCAAAGCCATCTGTCACATGGCTCAGCGCTATCACCTATCAAGATTCAAACGCTATTCACAGTTCAAACTTCAGAGAGCCGAGGCATTTACCTTTAAGCTTTGTTAAATTGAACCTTGTTTTTATATATGTGAATGGATTATGAGCTGTGGGCTATGTCGCTGGTTCCTATTAATATTAAATTTTTGGCAAAACTTAAATCAGAGCTGACTGCCGACCTGATTTTTTTTTTTTTTTTGGAAAAATGGCGCCCTCCCCATTGTGCGCCCTAGGCAACTGCCTAGATTGCCTAGGGTAAGAAATGCCCCTGCCCATGATAGGGATAAAAATTGTTCGTTTTCTTCCACATGTTGGGGAAAGCCATAATTAGACATGGGATTATGCAGCTCCTAGTTTTGTAAGAAAAACAATCTGCAATCTGGTAAGTAATGGGCATTGTTGATTTTGCATTTTCCAACTTCATCAGATCAAAAGTTCTACGAGTCTAGTAGCTAAGAGCTTATAATGAGTAGGTTGTCTTGTGCTAGTAGGTCAGTGTGTTAGAGGATTCTTGGAAGAAAGGAAACTTGTTTCTGAACTGCAATGATCTCAATTACTCTTCTCTTGGATTTCCCGTCCTCGCTAAATGAAGGAAATTTCTTGAGCAGGCATGGGTTATTCCCTGATGTTTATTGATGCTCCTGGTAAAAAAACAAAGGAAAAGCAAAGCATAAAGACAAAAGTACATGTAATATCCTGAGCCCTGAAAGTTCAGAAGGCGTCACCCAAGTTGTATTACTTCAACCCCTTAATCGTCTTTGCAATGCTTGTCAGGAACACCTCTCCTACTTTTTAAGAGAACTCCTGCAAAACCCACCCTGTTAAAATAATATCCAAAGAATCACATGCACCTTAGGAAGTAGAGCAGTGGCCACGAAATGGGACAATGCCGTTAAAAGGCAGTGACTTTTTAACCCTTCACAAAAACTTTTGAATGAGATATACTGCCTTAAGTCGTGGACAAAATATGAGACGAATCAAAAAGAAGAAGAAGTGTTAGTAATCTAGACATGGGTAAGGCTTAATTTAGCTCAGTAGGCCATGAATGTGCCAGCAAGATAAATTTCTTTTTTTCAAACAAATAATTTAGCAGAAAATTTGGTGAGCATGCAAAACACTTCAGCAGAATTTTAAGAAACAGAGGATCAAGACTAAATTGAAATTGCAGTTTTGGGCAGCATAGATTTGTACAGAAAATTGTCTTACAGTTGAGAAAAGTGGAGAGGAACAACATTATTTCATGCATAATAATTTAATATTTATGACTGTTCATTTTTAACTTTAATTTCTTAATTTGTCTGCGGGTATGATTGCATACCAAGCCCTGATTCTGAAATAACAATACCAAATCCTGATTCTGAAATAACATACTTATCCCAGCACCCATCCCTATACCTACACCAAGTCTTATTATGACCAGAACCCTATGATACGAGTATAAAAGTATTGGCATCACCATATGCCTAGAATCGATGGCATGACAAGTTATGAGGCAGTTTGCTAGCAAGGATGAAACTCTGAACCTTGTAGCTAGGGAATCCATCACTTTACCATTGAATCACATGGTAATGTCCCTGAAAAGTCCATTTTTGGTAAACAAATACTATATCAACACATAAATAAGAGCTTATAATGAGTAGGCTCACTTCTATAACACTTCTATAACACTGTATAGCAACAATGGAATCATAAATCAGAGGAGTCATGATGAGATAAGACTTGCTTGGCTACAATAAACTAAATTATTTTCTATTTGGATATACTATAATATCTCATGTTATTCACCTGTTCACTCTCTCGCTGATTCTCCAGTGATATGTCTGAAGGTTATATCTGTTGCCGCCTGTTTAGCAGCGAAGGGCATTAAACCACTTGATAACCTCTGGCAAACAGAAAACTGCATTATTATCAACTGTTATGTAACAATCTTTCATTTAGAAAATGATGAAGTTCCTGGCAGAAATATGAGCTAGAGAATGACCTGTCTATGGTTTCTGTGTACTGCATATCATCTTTGTAAGCTTTCCAGTCGCTTGCCAAATTCGAAGGTGACGTTTTCATACTTGCCGATAGCATTTGAGATAGCTTGGGAAAGACTGTTTAAAGCTAACCATCTGAGGCAAAAAGAGCTCTGATGTAATCCTTCCTCCATCTTGAGTGAAAACAAAATATACAATGCCTTAGCATGCAGTTAGACCAAACATACTTCAATGCCACCCTGTATTTTTCTGTTGTCTATAATTGTAAAAGACATGGATGGCATGAGTAGTACTTGCTGAAAATTTTCAAAATGTTATTGTATCAGATATAGAGACCTCCTTTTGGAGGAAAAGTAACATAACTTATTGTCGACCGTGTTTAAGACATTTTCCTAACATCTACAGTGGACATCCACATCATAGAGGAGAAACAAAAGATAAATTATCTTTCCTGTCTTGACATATGTTCCTGTTCATCCTAGGATACGTTATAGTTGTTTACAAAGTGGCTAGTAGGAGCTTGGGTGCCACCATTATAGTTGTTCATCAGCGACTTGGTTGTTCCTCTTAATCCTGGGATATGTTATAGTTGTTCATCCTGGGATATGTTATAGTTGTTTACAAAGACTTGTTTACCCAAGCCAACACATTGACCTTGGTTGCTCTTGATAAACATAGATTCATCGGTATGTATGCTATTAATCATTCTACTGACACCTACATGCAACAACGAAATAGAAGGCCACAAGTTAAGCTTTTAACACATATCTGTCTACACCTAATTTTTCACTTTTACTGACTTTGGCTCTTTGCAGGCACTATTGGTGCATTGGCTTCCCCATAATGATGTCCTCAAGGACATTGCTGGGAGTGGGGAGTAACCAGAAATGGTTATGTGCAATCTTCACTGGTTGCATTGGGTTAGTTAGCAGTGGTACTTATGAGAGAGCCTTGATGTGTAGTTCAATTACATCACATTTCACATGTTTTCATACCTCTACAGTAGTCTTTTACAACCTACCTATGACACCACTTTATCATCCTCTTACAATCACCTCCATACCTACTTTCAACACACACATACCTTCATCATGACACCTTTCAGCAACTCTTGAGCCCCCCTCCATCAGTCAGGACTTCCTTTAGATCCCCACAATTTTGCATTGCTCACATCTGATGGTATTGACCATGGTCGATATTGTTTGGCTTGTGGTTTTTAATAGCCGATGACATCGAGCACGGTTGATACCATCGGCTAACAAAAATTGCAATGCCCCATCATGATTGCTATATATACTTGACATTTGAGCGTTCATTTTACATCATCACCATCACTCTTTCGGTCTGTTGGTGCTCGCCAATCTGCCCTTAAAACCTTAGTGGTCTTGAAGTGGGTTGTAATTGTCTTTCTTGAAGTCTACACTTGGAGCATTGGGTACTTAGGATTTTCAAGCATAGGAGCTGCACTTCCTATGGTCTGCATGGTCTTTAGAGTCTTTGGAGTCTTCAACGAGAGGTTTTCCTAGGTCTTCTCTTATTCGTTTGTGATCCCCCACATCAACTCTTATAAGGTGTTGCTCACCTTGGGGAAAGTTAATGCGCGAATGGTGTCTACAATCAGGTAAGTATCTCTAACCTCTTTTTTTCCTTGTCATTCAGATTTGGAGGATTGTTTGATGTGGTCATGCATAGGTTAGAGTAGAGCAACATATTCTTGATCTATTGCATTATTTATTTGTGAGCCCTTGCCTAATAAACCACCCTTTGGGCTTTACAACCTATCGATCCTTGCAACCCATTTTTACAACCCGAGCATAAGAATTTATATCTTGTTACAACATGATTACAATTCTATTATCATCAACTTATTACAGGAGCTAGCTAGATGCCTCTACTCAATCCTAGATGTAGGCTTTGGAATCCTACATCTCCTATAGCGCATGGGCTATCGTCTTCCCGAGTTTCATGTCTTTTGCAACTTACAACTTTAAGGTGTGCATTTTTAGTATGGCCCCTCTCGTTATCCTAGTCTAGATTACCCATTATCAAGAGGCGAGAGAGGATATTCTATTAGGCCATTCTTTATTTGCATACACTCTAGCGAACCGATGTGAATCGTACTCTTTTCCGATTGAGTTATCTTCATGTTTTCTTTTACCTTCTATCCTTCTAAATCTTTTTAAATCTTCCTAAATCTTTCCTAATCCTTTCCACAATATCACAACATGAATTATCTCTTTGATTATCAAAATTCTCAACAAAACAACGATTTCCAAACTAATGATTGGGAGTCCTCCTTCAAGCCTACCCCCTTATACTACAATTGCAATATGGCTGACACCAATCGCCAAAGAAATAGGCCGAAAGGCAAACAATAAAAGGAATACTTGATCTAATGCCAACAATAGAATCCGAGCAATAAGAAGAAAATAACACAAAATATGTTTATACTCCTGCTTATGCAAGAATTCATCCTAGCCTACCCCAATTTCGCCAATCAACCTCCACGAAGTCATTGCGACTAATACGAGAGGCATACACGCCGCTTGGGGCAACTCTTTTGATACTAACCCTTCTCATCTAGTAGGTCCTAACATAAATGCACCTCAAAATCCTAATCAAAATTCTTCTCAAATCCTCCTAATGACCCAATTCAGCTTATTTTACAACTCATTGACCAAATGAGACTAGTGCTAACGGATAATTTCTTCAAATGAATGTGAACCTTGCTTGCATGCATAATAGACCTCAATAAATTTAGTGGGGTATTCCTAATCAATTTCCTCCCCCACCTCCTCTAGTGGATCCCAATGGGACTCCATTTGCATAACCTCCCATTACCGATAATGCGTGCCATTCTATTCAAAGGGAACCTTTGGCTCCTTATATAGCTGTTATGGATATCATAGGTATCACCCCTTCCCTTGCTTACAACGGGTCCAACGATCCCAAACTTCACATTGAAGCCTTTAACGATGTCTACCAATACTGAATCAAATATAACACCTATGCCGCTGCCAAGATCTTAGCTAAGACCCTCACGAGCAATGGTATAGATTAATAACATTGTAATGTCCCCTTTTCCCAATCGAAGACCTTTGGCCCATTTTGTCGACCCGACGGCCAAAGGAAAAACATAAGGGTGACTTAAGTCACAATGAGTTATTACAAAGTGCAAAAAATATTAATAAAGCACTTGTATTAATTTATTTGACTTAATAATAAATTAATATTCTCTAAATGGGTATATTGGGTCTAATATTATGATTGTGTCCTTTCTAGGGAAAGTAGAAAAGAGACCCATCCTAATTTTGTGTCATCCCTAGGTAAAAATGCGCCTTGGACAAAAGAGGGAAATAGAGTTTAGAAAGGATAAAAGTTATTACTCTTCCCTAGGAAAGTGCGACTTGGCATGAGAGGCCAAGATAAACATTAGGAGTCATCCCTAGAAAAGTGCGACCTGGTTTGGGCCTATTTTTAGGGTATTTTGGCACTCTTCTTTCATTGGAAGATGAAAAGGTCATTTTGTAATATTTTTCCTATAAAAAGGAGAGGGGGCGGCTGGGTTAGAGCACCATTATAATCATTTATCATTTCTGAATCTGATCTTAAGCCAGGTGCTTTTGTATTAAAATATTCTAAGGACGGAAACCCTTAGTATATTGCCTCTAGAGGACGAAAACCCTCTTGGAGATTAGGAGGAATTTCTACATAGGATTTTCCACAGAGCTTACACAGAATTTCAGTGTTTTCCAGCGGTAGTTGAGGAGTTTTTGCAATAAAGAATTAAAGATCAGTG
The DNA here is from genome assembly GCA_018340775.1 of Taxus wallichiana var. yunnanensis. Classification (NCBI taxonomy): domain Eukaryota; kingdom Viridiplantae; phylum Streptophyta; class Pinopsida; order Cupressales; family Taxaceae; genus Taxus; species Taxus wallichiana. The sequence goes on along the minus strand of CM031242.1, from coordinate 428,439,928 downwards.
TTGCAGCAGTGCTGTACAGATTTTCTCTACTGGAGCGACTCATCCTTGGTTGTTATTTGATGTTTTCTAAGGTCTGATCCTTGCTGCTATCTGCTGTACAGCTCAGGAGAAGGTATTTTCAATATTATGGTTGGATTTATATGACTGTTTCAGCCTCTTTAAATCTGCAGATTTCTGATATAGATTCCAGATTATTTCAGTCCTGTTTGACCACTAAAAAAATGCAGATTTCATCATATTTTTGGATAAATAAAATATAGGGATCAGATTTGCTAAGAATCTTATTTGTTGGGCTTCTTTTGTATGAGTTTCATCCTCATGTGCTAGTCGCCATTTCTGTAGCTACTGCTACAGTTAAGGATATGATTTCATATGGTTGCATATTCCTGTAAGGACTGATTTGGTTGTATTAAATCTGTATTTGTCATTAGTTTGGAAATTCTTCAATTCAATCATTGTTCTATGAGGGTCCTATGATCAGCCCTAATCGCACTTCTTCCATAAAAACAGATCTGTATTAGTGTGAATTCTATAAATCAGTTTTTGGTGTCTTAATTGATCTAAATTGCATTGAAGAACAAAGGAGATCCATTTGGGGATCTTTCAACCATACTCTCGCACGGAGCTCCATTGTTGAACTCGAGGGGTTAGTAAATTTACTACTCAAAGAATTCCATTCCCAAGTTCTTCTCGAAAGCAACTTGAACATCTTCATCAATTGTAAATAGGGTGATAATGAAAATGTCCAATCCGTCATCGGATGGAAGACCCATTGTAACAAAACCAAGCGACAAACTTCATAGTATGTTCCTCAAGGCCCTAGAACCTTGCCTTTAGTACAAGGTTATGCCCTTTTCTCCTATCACTATGGAGGATCTGTAATGTCCCCTTCTTCCTACGTCAAATGGCCCGAGGCCAAGTCGGGTCCAAAATGCGGTAGTTTGGCGTTTGGGGGTCACTTTTGGACACGGCGACTCAAAAAGGGAGAAAGTAATTATAGTTACTTTTATGTTAGTGGCCCCTCCATGGAATGAAATGCGCTAGGGTTGTGGGGGCTCGTTTGCCAAGGAAAAGTATATAAGGAGACGGGGAAGGAAGAAAAAGGCACTTTTTGTCGCATACTCTTAGCCTCTTCTCGTGCAGTTGTTGTTGTTGCGTTTCTACAGCTTGTGGAGTCAAATCCCACAGGGACCCTAGCTTCGGTGGTGAGAGACCCGTCCCCTAGCTAGCGAGGCATTCTTCGGTAGTGAGAGATCTACCTAGTCATCATCTTGGAGCCGCTTTTGGGCCGTGCTACTAGAGATATTTCAGAGGGTTGGAGGAAGGGTTTCGAGGATTTTGGGGGCTTTGGGAAGACAATCGGAGGGCTCTAGATCGACTCACGCAGCCATCTAGGCTGGGCGTGGCAGCACGTGGAAGGCGCCTCCCTCATTTCCCGACTCCATTCCTAGCGAGGCGACTTGCAGCCTCTATTTGGGGGTTTTCAGTCGGTCGTTTCAGATCTGAAGGTGGCAATACTATTTCCTATATCTGCCATTGTTATTTCCAAAGACCCTTATTTTTGCTCTTGTATTTAGAGGGTCACGGACCTCTGAAGTTGTCCAGCCGCCTAGGGCATTCTGTAATTTTTAGCAGATGAGTTTGACTTGTGTAAAATTCCCAAAAACAGTTTTATTATGTCCTCTATAATAATATCAAGCTCTCTTTAATTTTTCAAGTGATTCGAGTGGATATCTTGGAAGATATTGATTTTATTTAGTTGTTGTCCTCACTGTAAAAATCTGCATAAATCAAGTATTTTATTTGGCTGCAAGTTTTCAATATTTTGTGCATTTTTAAGTGGTATCCCCTGAGGATATTTAGTGGTGGTATAGAGCATTGTTTCTCTCGACTGTTGGGATTGAAAGATGGGGGACAGAGACAGTGAGGATATAGGGGTAGAGCTGATGAAACAATTGTTCACGAACATGGTAAAGCGGCGAGGAGACTACGATCTCTATTTGAGCCGACTCTTTGGGAGATTAGCACGGGGACAGTCGATACTCATGTGGAAAGAGGAGAAAATAGCAACAGGGGACAATATGGTCAAAGAGGTGAGGGTGGACATTCAGGACAGTGGTCCCCCCATTCTTCTACCAGGCCTCTGGGGTCTCACGAACCTTCGTTCTTGAAGGATCCGGAAGTTTCACAGGTACGGCAGCCAGGGGATGTTGTAGATGAGGAGTCTTGTTGGGAAAGGTACCAGACTTTAAGTGATGGCTTTCGTGACAACATGCCATTCCAGGAATATTGCAAAATGAAGATTGGCAGCAGGCCTAGGAGAGATTACCAGGCACAGGTACCAGAGATGCAAAGGAGGTTGGGACAGATTTCTGTTCCACATTTCGATGTTCTAAGAAGTGTATTGCACAGTCTTGGGTGCAGAAGTTGAAGACATACTTTGACTTGAATCCTATGCGGGAGGAAGATGCAATTAAGTTTGCAATCTTACATCTAGAGGGAGACGCTCATGATTGGTGGCATCATGGGTTGATTACACAGGGACACCTATACATCACGACTTATGCAGAGTTCACAAAGAGGCTAGTGAGCAGATTTGATAAGAGGGACCCCAGACAGGTATTTTAGAGAGTTGACTCATCTGAGGCAGACCGGTTCCGTGGATCAGTATATCACCGATTTTAGAGACTATCGGTCATGGTACCTGATATTACAGAGATGAGGTTGATTTCCCTATTCACAGCAGGTTTGACAGACGCTCTCGTTGGATTTGTGAGGGCATTTGAGCCTTCTTCGTTGCATGAGGCTATTAGGAGAGCTCGTGACCTGGAGTTATCCACTCCTAAGTCGAGGTTTCCACCTCGAGTGCAACCTAAGGGTTTCCCTTCAAGAACCGGGGTTCGCAGCCGAAGGTACCTCCACCTAGGAAGGATACAGCCTGGAGACCATTCGGAGCTAGTGAGGACAGGGAGGAATTGAGGCGAAAGAAACTATGTTTCGATTGCCGCGCACCTTGGGTCCCAGGACACGATTGCAAGGGTAGAGGGAGGGCCCAATACATAGAGGTCTTCGAGGAGAGTGATGGTGACGAGGAGTTGGACACAGACCATTAGAGGATGATGATGATGAGGCATTAGATGGTGCGGGTGTGGAGCAGGATAGCGAGACTTTCCCCAGGAGACTATCGCCACATTGTCTAGTACCCCGAGTCTGAGGCATTCGAGAGTTAGGGGTTTTTTGGGGGACGGTGAGTGGTGGTACTCATTGATAGTGGGGCGACCCACAACTTTATTGATGCCTCATTGGTTGAGAGCGGGGGTTACGACGAGAGGAATTTGAGGGCTTGGCGTGGTTGTAGCCAATGGAGATTCTATGAGATGCACACTGACGGGTTCCCCGATTGAGCATCACGATGGGTAGCTATCTGATTACGATGATTTCTATATTGTTGGTATTGGAGAGACCAACATAGTGCTTGAAGTCTGATGGCTCCATTCCCTTGGTGAATTTGAACTAACTTCCGAGATGATGGAGCTGAAGTTTAAGTCGAAGGGAGGAATGTGATCTTGAGGGCTTATCTTCGGGGGCACCCGAGTTATTACGGCGAGAGGATCGAGAGGATCTATAGGCACGACGAGGTGGATTGGGCAGTACACTGCTTGGTTTCGACCAAGAAATCAGAGGAGGGACAACAACAATACCATGTGGATATACAGGGCCTATTGGACAAACACAGTGCCGTGTTTGGTGACATACCTCCAGGCATACCTCCAGATAGGGGATTTGAGCATGTGATTGAGCTTGAGGATGCTAGACCGGTGGTCACTTCTCCTTACCGCCACCCCAAGCGGTTTAAGGATGAGATCGAGAAGACTATACAGGAGCTCATGGATATGGGACATATTAGACCGAGTTCAGCCCTTTTGCTTCTTCGGTGGTTTTGGTGAAGAAGAAGGATGGGACCTGCGGATGTGTATGGACTCTCGGGCCTTAAATAAGAAGACAATAAAGAACAAGTATCCCGTACCACGCATTGATGAGTTGTTGGGCCGAGCTACATAGTGCGATCTATTTTTGAAAATAGATTTGCGTTGGATATCATCGAGATCAAAGTCGGGGGAAGCAGGATGTGCATAAGACAAGCGTTCGAGATGCCATTACGGTCACTTTGAATTCTTGGTGATGCCTTTCGGATTGTCTAATGCTCGGCTACATTCGAGTCTTGCATGAATCATGTGTTTAACCGCCACTTGCGGAAGTTTGTATTGGTTTTCTTTGATGATATTTTAGTCTACTGACGGGACATGGGAGGACCATATCGGGCACTGGGTGAGATATTGGGGATATTAGAAGCTAATTCGTTTATATGCGAAAGCCTCTAAGTGCGAGTTCGGCATGACCGAACTTCTTTACTTGGGATATGTAATTGGTGGGGAGTACAGTGAAGGTGGATAGAGGAAGATACGGGCAATCTGGATTGGCCACCACTAGGACATTGACACTGATTGAGAGGATTCGTGGGGTTGTGCACATACTACTAGGAGGTTCGTGAAGAATTTCTCTCGGTTATTGCTCCATTGACCGATTTGACCAAGAAGGGGGCTTTTGCTTGGGACAGAGCGGCAACTGACAGGTTTTGATCACCTCGAGGAGGTGATGAGTTCGTGTCCCATCCGCATTACGGACTTCTCCGCCCATTCATTCTAGAGTGTGATGCATCAGGAGAGGGTGTTGGGGCAGTTCTCATGCAGGATAGGCATCCCATCGCCTATGAGAGTCGGAAATTGAAACCCGTGGAGAGAGGGTATTCAATTTACGACAAGGAGATGTTGGCCATCATGCATGCCTTGGCCAAGTTCAAACAGTACCTTGTGGGCAACAAATTTGTGGTTCGTACGGATCACAACAGTTTGAGGTTCTTCTGGGACAGAAAGAGCTCAACGATCGCAGCAAAGATGGGTGAACAAGGTGCAAACCTATGACTTTGACATAGAGTACACTAGAGGTAAGAATAATATTGTTGTTGACGCTTTATCTAGGAGGCCTTACCTCACTGCTATGCTTAGTTCTATGTCTGAGATTTCAGCGGATTGGAAGGCTCATATACTTGTTGAGTACTCCAAAAACTAGTTTGCTGTGAGATCATGGATGGTAGTATACAGGACGCCGTCTGAGTAGTGGATGATCTCATTTTCTATAAGGATAGGATTTTCCTTGTACTAGGATCCAAAATGAAGGAGAAGATCCTTCGTGCAGTACATGATACACCACTAGCTGGACATCTGGGTATTTCAAAACATACAGGTTCATCAGGGAAAGATTTGCATGGAAGGGAATGAAGGACGATGTCCTTAATCATGTCAGAGAGTGTATGGTTTGCAGCAAACCAAATCCGAGCATTCTTTCCCAGCAGGATTACTTCAGCCTCTCCCCATTCCCGAACAGAAATGGGAAAGCATATCTATGGACTTTATCATTGGGCTTCCCTTGGTGCATGGGCATAGTTGCATTTATGTTGTAGTTGATCGGTTAACTAAGTATGCTCATTTCTTTTCCCTACCCAAGGGGCACGAGGCAATGGATGTGGCCGGATCTTCTATACCGGTATTTTTAGGCTACATGGGTTGCCTAAAAACATTGTCAGTGACAGGGACAAGATCTTCATGAGCACCTTTTGGCAGGAGATCTTCAGACTAGTAGGTACAGAGTTGACCCCTAGCACTAGCTACCACCCACAGACAGATGGGCAGACGGAGATAGTCAATAAGTGGATAGAAGGCTACTTGCGAGAATTATGTAACAGGACACCAGCGGGCATGGATTAAATGGTTACACATGGGCGAGTATCTGCTCTGATACCACCACCTCGGATGAGCATAGGTATGACCCCTTTCGAGCCTGTATGGGTGCGACGCGGAGGACATTTGTAGATTTGGTATTACCAGATAGCCGAGCTCCCAAAGCTCGAGATTGGTTACAGGAGAACCAGGATATTCTGAAGGCTCTCAGAGAGAATCTTCAGAAGGCACAGAATCAACAGAAGGTATACGCAGATCGGCACAGGATAGAGAGGTCTTTTGAGGTTGGGGATCTAGTGTTCCTACGTTTACAACCATATAGGCAGTCCTCACTGAAGCAGAAGGGTGCAGAGAAATTGAAACCACGATTTTATGGTCCATACCGAGTAGTTCGTCGAGTAGGGGCAGTGGCATATGAGCTAGAGCTACCGGAGCATAGTAAGATACATAATGTCTTCCATGTTTCATGCCTTAAGAAGGCGCTCGGACCGCATATTGTACCATCTACAGAGCTACCGCCACTAGATGAGGAAGGGAAGTTGGTCTTGGACCGGAAGCCATTATTGAAATGAGACAGAGGGGGCTCAGGAGCAGAGTAATCACCAAGTATTTGGTGCGATGGAAGGGACTGCCACTTGAGGATGCTACTTGGGAGGGGAGCAGATTTTGCAGCATCCTAATTTGCGTTTGCTTGAGGACAAGCAAATTTTGGGAAGGGAGGATTGTAATGTCCCCTTTTTGTAATGTCCCCTTTTTCCTACGCCAAATGGCCCAAGGGCCAAGTCGGGTCCAAAACGTGGTCAGACCCAGGGGGGTTGTGGTTGGAAGCTTTTGGGAAGGGGCCCCGTGGTTTTAATATCCTAGTTTGGCGTTTGGGGGTCACTTTTGGACGTGGCGACTCAAAAGGAAGAAAGTAACTATAGTTACTTTTATGTTAGTGGCCCCTCCATGGAATAAAATGCGCTAGGGTTATGGGGGCTCGTTTGTCCAATGAAAAGTATATAAGGAGACGGGGAAGGAAGAAAAGGCACTTTTTGTCGCATACTCTTAGCCTCTTCTCGTGCAGCTGTTGTTGTTGCGTTTCTACAGACTTGTGGAGTCAAATCCCACAGGGACCCTAGCTTCGGTGGTGAGAGACCCGTCCCTAGCTAGCAGGGCATTCTTCGGTAGTGAGAGATCTACCCTAGTCTGTCATCTTGGAGCCGCTTTTTGGGCCGTGCTACAGAGATATTTCCAGAGGGTCAGAGGAAGGGTTTCGAGGATTTTGGGGGCTTTGGGGAAGACAATCAGAGGGGCTCTAGATCAGACTCACGGCAGCCATCTAGGTTGGGCGTGGCAGCACGTGGAAGGCGCCTCCCTCATTTCCCGACTCCATTCCTAGCGAGGCGACTTGCAGCCTCTATTTGGGGTTTTCCAGTCGGTCGTTTCAGATCTGCAGGTGGCAGTACTATTTCCTATATCTGCCATTGTTATTTCCAAAGACCCTTATTTTGCTCTTGTATTTAGAGGGTCACGGACCTCTGAAGTTGTCCAGCCGCCTAGGGCATTCTGTAATTTTCTGGCAACAGTTTGACTTGTGTAAAATTCCCAAAAACAGTTTTATTATGTCCTCTATAATAATATCAAGCTCTCTTTAATTTTTCAAGTGATTCGAGTGGATATCTTGGAAGATATTGATTTTATTTAGTTGTTGTCCTCACTGTATAAAAATCTGCATAAATCAGTATTTTATTTGGCTGCAAGTTTTCAATATTTTGTGCATTTTTCCATCAACCTCTCTCCATGGAAGAGTTGAGACACTTGTCTCTCTAGGTCTTATCCAACGCCTATTGATACCTCCTACTTCGCTTCCCTATTGTTCAATGAGAAGCTTTGTTGTTGGTGGCACTCCAATGAGAGGCATCCACACAAAAATTACAAAGATCTTTGCACTTTTGCCTATATTTTCTTGCTTGGTGCTAACATTGATCATGAATGTATGGTTCGCAAGAGACTTGAGAAAGTCGTGTCGGCCCGTGACCACGTTCAAAGGTGTGCCCATCACACTGTTGTAAATCAAGCTAAAGGACATCTTAAAGTTTATACCAATTCCTTGCTCAATCACTCCTAGGTCGAGACAATTTCTCAACCCAGCAATGAGAAACGACAAGCTTTGTCTTCCACCAACACTATAAAAACTACTTATAACCTCAAAATAGAGCCTCCTAAGAGTGTGGTTAGCATGAATGGCATGAAACGTGTGATTGCCACTATCAATACCTCGTTCTTCACTCCTCATTACCAAACTTACATGAATGTTCGGGCATATCCTACAAGTTAGACTTTCCGAGAGCCATCTCTTCACAATCAAAATTCTTAGAATCCTATCCGAGATCAACTCCATTGGCTGCCCCGAACTAGATAGGCCGATGTTGTCTATCTCTCTACATGTCATTCGATGGCATTGCACGACTGAAGCATCACCATCTGCCGCTTTGTTTGTCATTATCGGTGACATTAGATGCCCTGAACTAGTAGGGCCGATAGTGTTTGGCTCTTCTCTTGTCACCCCTAATGACATCAACCACCGTGCACCTGGTATAGCCGATACCATATAGCTGGGGTAGAAAAACAAAAACTTGATCCGACTCAAGACCTTAGTCCTTCAGATTAGATTTAGACTGAAACTTTTTAGGTCTAGACTTGTATTTCATCAGCCATCTTAGAGGATTGAGACCCAATCATGGAACTCTCGAACCTCCCAACTTGGATCCCTTTCTTCAAACTAATCAAAATTTCTCCTAAATATCACAATTGACTCATGACAACCCTCTTCGAGATGAATATACTCTTACCATCAGCTTTGGCACAAGGCTTCCTCTTGCATGGTTCCGACGAGAGCATACTTAAATTCTCTCTCGCTCTCTCTCTCGAATGATCTAACCACAAATCAATCTCTCTTCATTTTCCTATCAACTCTATGATCCTAGATGAGATGCTCTTCCGAGTAGATGATCGCCTCTCTATTCATTGTAGTCAAGATTGGAAATGTGCAAGTCAAACGAGCTCTCATCGATGAGGGTTTGGGCTCATGCCTCGCTTTGTTAGAGTTCATCAAGTGCCTTGGTTATTCCATTGATAATCTCAAATCTATTCACAACACATGTCATGGGTACGATCGAAGGCAAACCCCCCCATGGACGGCATTTGGCTACCCATTACCATGCCTCCTCCCACCGTTAGAGTAATAGTTATGATCTTCAACTTCCCTCTTTCATATAACATTCTTCTTAGCCGACGATGGACACATAAAATGTGTGCGATCGCATCATCCGCTTGTTAGTGTGCCAAGTTTCCCTATTTAGGCTCCGTGTTCAAGATTCAAGGCAACACGAAGCTGTGGAACTTTGAACACTTTCAACAACCTAGTGTGTATGAAGTCCCTGTTCTTGAGGAACTTCCTCGTGTCCCAATTCGAGAGTACCGACGATTTAATTACCTCGTTGATTCTCTTCGAGGATATAGCGGACACCCTAAACTTGTCGGGACTATACCACCTAATCTCCTTGACTCAGATGATGATGAGCCCATCAAGATCAATCTTAAAATCAAAACTACCGAGCTTATCATTTTTGAGTTACCCCTTTCTTCACGATTCCATTCTTGCAAGAAGGTGACTAATGCGATCCCCTGTCACTTGTTCTTCTTTGCCTAAGGAGCTACCCTCTTTACCACCTAGTGAAATGGCCATTGAATCTCTTCACATTGATATCTGCACCCCAAGTATGATGATGGCTATTCACTCAATGGCTTGTTCTTGTTTGGCTATTCCCAAGCAAAAAATGCGGAAATCCTCCAATACAAGCAATAATTATACTCTTCCTTTGATATTCAGAATTCGATATCTTCCCTGGAATCTTTACAATCACCTTTGACCATAGCATCAACATGGTCCACTATAGTTGCCTCTCGCTCCACTCCTGGTTGTGAGGGACGAGTTACTTGTAGAAGAGAATCGGGGGCAAGAGCGATCATCGTAGAACCATGCTAACCTTACTTCTTCAACCCCGTTGAGCGATTAGCTTGCCCATTATCGATTGTCCTTGCAACGTGAAGCCTAAGACACAACACACCATGGTTTCCTGGGCTAGCCCTGCTATCCTTGATTCCTCCTCACTCACACCTCTACTGCTTCTCATTATGACCTCAAACTCACCAAACAAGCCCGAGCTGTACTGCACATGGCATGAGGTATTGGGCCATGATATAAAAGATTGTTGAGCCTATCGGTGACACATGAAGAAACTGGAACTTGATGTCCATGGGGAGAAACAACATCGACCATCTCGTCCTGCTCCCTCTCCCTAGCATTTTTGTTCTCATCATGGTGTCAGTTCTCATTCATTTTTTGATTGTTGTCTACTTCAGAAACATCAACAACAATCTCAACGGTTAGCCTCTCCTCCACTTCAAGCTACTATCTGGTTTCCCTTGCACCTCCTATATTACTCACTCTGGTCCTTTCTCCCATGGACCACCCATTTACACACGCATCCTATAGACCAATTGAAGCATCGCATCCTCACATCTATACCCCGTAGGTGGGGATCCATCCTCTCATCCCTACCCCCACTTGGTATGATGGACATGCGCTAGGGGATCCTATCTCATATTTCAAGGAACATTTCTCCAACTCTATCTTCCCAGATTTGGACATACAGTCTTGCTTACCAACCTCTTCATGGCACCTATTACTATTTGCAGTATCATATGACAAGAGCAAACATCAACCACATATTTTAAGTACTTCATGAAGCCTATCAACTTTGAAGTAATCATCTTCATTCAGGGAACGTTTCAAGTGTATCCTCAAACTCTGTACATGGTCATTAACTCATATAGCATGCATTCTTCCTTTGACATGATAGCCAGACACTAATTGTTCCTGTTAACTTGTCTTCTTCAATCACAACTCCTAGGTTCTCGTACTCAGAGCTCAGACCTTCTAGTTCAACTCAGACCTTTCATGACTGTAGCATACTGGGGACACATCTCCATGTAGATTAGGACTATCCAACTCACTCACATACTCTTGGAACTTGCAGAAACTCCTTGATGGAATAACAACCTCAAACACCACTGTCAGGTCAAACATATGGTCTTCTTTACTGCAATAGTCTTACTTATCTTCAAGCTTTAAGAGACACCATAGTCAACATTTCTTCAAGACATGCAAACACATGGTACTCTGTCCCATCATCACCTGATACAACATATGGAGACCTTCATTCTTAAAGCACCTGCACCTTTTCATGGTCTAATGGAGTAGTCTTGTACAAACCTATCTTTTTAGCATCCTTGGACTCAAGACACATGACAATGGCTTTTGGAATATACAGATTGTACTAAGATTCTTTACATCAATTTGAGAAATGGTCAAGTCATGGCAGACACACTATTCTGAAACAACCTTTTTACTCAAGGACATACTTCCTGCAACCCCTTTTGAAGACTCACATTTGCAGACATAACAACATCACATCAAAGAACTTTTGACTGGACACACACTTTTCGTTCCTTGGATAATCCAACAAGACTTGATAAACTGATTAAAGGAAGACTACACATACCTTTACATAATACAGATTTTGTACCTTCACAGTAAGACCACTTCAGACCTGAGTGAGATCTTGAAACACTGAACTTATCTTCAAGACCATGACACCAACTCAGACTATACTTTACTTCCTTTTGAATCAACAATCAAACATCTAACTATTAGGACCCCTAAACTCAGACCTTAAGAATAGTTACAGAACATACCTTATAACCTTTGAAGTATCCCAAAGCATATCTAGACCTCTTATCTTCTCAAGCACTGGTGATTGAATTGCAATCAAGCATATATGATTTTCTTCAACCTTTGATTCTGATTCCTTGAATTCATTTGCACGATCAGGCTTCTTGGCATCTTTGATTGAGCTTGATCTCTCTTTGACTGTCTTTGACATCCATACTTAATTTTGGGAGCTTCAACCTTCTTCACTTGCCTTGATGATTCATGAAAGTAAAACTTTGCAATATGACCCTTGTGATGACACTTGTGGAAAACAACATCTTGCATATCTTTTGACTGATGAATATTGTGATCTCTTCCATTGCTCCATGGATACACAACTGAAAACTTCCTACAATCCCTTTCTCTATGACCAAAACCATTGCAAGCATAACAATAACCATGAAATTTTGCATACCTCATAGCATTTGGTTGTTTCACAGAGTTTGTCTTCTTGACACTGACTTTGCTTGTACCTACATCTTCTTGTCTTGAGTCATCATCTAGAGCCTTAGAGCTCTTCTCATAAGATTCTAACATGCTAGATACCTGCTCCAATTCTGATCTCAATGACCTCATTTCTGATTCACATCTAATGCATTCATCTTCTTTGGCCTTTAGGGTTTCTATCTCCTTCAAGAGCTTGACACACTCTTCTTCCTTGGACTTGAGATCAATAGACAATCCTTCAACTTGAGATTCCATTTCCTTGATGCTTGACTTCAGTTTGAGATTCTCCAATCTTTGATGCACTAATTCAGCATGCAAATCGACTTCAGCCTCTTCATTACCAAGATCATCATAAGCACTGTTGTAACATGGCCTGCACTTCAACTGATTACACTCATCTTTCTTTGAACTCAGATCTGAAATAGCCTTCTCCAACTGACTCTTGAGACACTTGATAGTTTCTTCATCCTTCTTGGCCATGGCTCTCAGTTCTTGGTTCTCTTTCCTTATTTGCTTAGCCATCTTGTGCTTCTAGGATCTCCTTCAAGCTGTTAGACTTGCTTCAGAAGGACCTAACTTTGATACCAATTGTGAGAAACACAATGGACTGGGGGTGAATCAATCCTACCAAACTTCTACTTCAATTACTTATACTTGTGTGATCCATTAAACTTAGCCATTCAATCATTCATTAACCATATGTGTGCTTATTATACATTGAACAACCATACACAAGAACAATATGCAAGAGAGAACACAAGAACACCAAATTTAAGTGGGAAACCCTCAAGGGGAAGAAAACCCACTGAAACCTCTGCTAATATTACTCATAACAAATGACTCATGTGAATATTACACATCACACAAGATTTCTTTAGTGAGGCACCAACCCCACAAGGAGCACCAACCCCTAGTTTAGTAGGGCACCAACCCTATAAGGAGGCACCAACCCCCTAAGATGACCAAGCACCAACTCAGCCACCTGAAGATGAAGATCAATTCTTATTTTTGCTCCAACAACTGATGGTGATCACTAATTTAGCTGCATGCACTCAAAACCCCTCTCAAACACACCTTTTCTCGAACTCTCTCTCTTCTTCAAGTTAATTTCATACTTGTTGTAGCTCACAATCACCTTCTCTCTCTCCAACACAACATCACATACTCATTGCCCTTTCAACTAGGTCATAAGGACCTTCATCACATTCCTCAATAAGCCTCCTAGGTTGCACTTTTCATCCACTCTCACAACTAGCACAAATGAACCTTCTAATTTGCTTTTATACCTGTTTCTTTTCCCCAAATCACTGGGTCAGCCACCGTAGTGTAAAAATCATTTCAACATCATAGGAGCATCATAAAAATATCACATAAAGGTCCATGTAGGTCGCCACAAACATCAAGAGCCTCTAAGATCACCTTGGGACACACCAAGTCTTGAACCCCCAAACAAGCAACTCACCAACCAAGGAGTGAATAAGGCCAAAACCAACTTGACCAAGGCATGCCAATCACATACTCATTGCCCTTTCAACTAGGTCACTGAGGACCTTCATCACACTCCTCAATAAGCCTCCTAGGTTGCACTTTTCATCCACTCTCACAATTAGCACAAATGAACCTTCTGATTTGCTTTTATAGGTGTTTCTTTTCCCCAAATCACGGGTCGGCCACCGTAGTGTAAAAATCATTTCAACATCATAGAAGCATCATAAAAATATCACATAAAGGTCCATGTAGGTCGCCACAAACATCAAGAGCCTCTAAGACCACCATTCGGACACACCAAGTCTTGAACCCCCAAAACAAGCAACTCACCAACCAAGGAGTGAATAAGGCCAAAACCAACTTGACCAAGGCATGCCACACTCTTAGACATCTTGTATAAGCCCTCAACAATCTCCAACAATCATGAAACACACTCAGAAAATCATCACACCATGAAACCTTCATTAGACTATGCTCAACCAAGCACCCTCAAAATTGACCTTCAAAGAACAGGTCATAACTTGCTCATACCTTAGCAAAAACTCAAGTGTGATATATCATTGGAAATCTCTTGGAGTCAAGATCATGACAAAATTCAAACCAAGTCATAAAACCACTTGTAGATCCTTCAAAATTGCTTTGTTCACAGTCTACTCCAAATGGCCTTTTCATCCCCAAAAACCAGTCTTCAAAGATAGGGCACACTTTGCACTTTAGGACCTCAACCATGACCTAAAACTATCATGGACATGTAGTACAACTTCCAGGCTTCAATAAATGGTAATTTAGTCATTAGGTTCATGGACATCTTTTGCACAAATTGAAAAACTCCAGAAACTTACCTTTTTGGGTGGGGCCCACATATTGTCACAAGCTCTAAAATACATCATTGGAAAACTGGAGGACTCCTCTTCATAATCAAATCATCACTCTAGCAAAATTAATCAATTTTGGATATGTACAAGCAATTTCTCCCAAGTCGTTGTTTAACTAGGGTTTTGGAGGCTTTCAAACTTGTTTACCTTCTTAAAGATCGTTCATAAAAACGTGATGATCAAACTTCATTCTTCTTGGAAAGCCTTCATAAAATGTCTAATTAAGTATGCCAAGGAGCTCGGGACTCTATGCAAAGTGTAAATTCCACAACGAGCATTTGAAAGTCAACTTTTGCCTCAAATTCTCACCTTTGTAAACCCAGTTTTGGAAAAAAATCAATATCTTTAAAAGTCTTCATCACCTGGACTTGAAACTTGACCCACAACATCATAACAACCTGCTCTAACTGTCCCAAGTGTCATTAATGCTCAAATGCATCGGTAACTCTCTCACCACCATGACTTACCTGTGTCTACATGCCTTGTTCTCAAGAAACTTGCTTCAATGGACCTTGAAACATCATCAAACCTCTGAATACTGACTTGAAACTCCTCATACATATGTTATGCCATGTCACAACACCTTTTCCATGCTCATATCAGATAGCCTTGCTCCATATCTCATGCCACCATGCCAAACCACATGCACTAGGTCTAGGAATAGGCCTAGAATGAGCTGACTCAACCATGACTCCTTATGAACAGACCATGATGACCACTTGTAGACACTTAGAAACCTCTCACACATCATACTAACCATGCTTGACCTCATACATGTCTCATACAACCTTTGGAGAGCTCATACTAACTTGACCATGCCTAAAACCATAGCAACTTCACCAAAACTAGATACTACCAATCAACCTTCATATTTGACCTTGATTGACACCTCATGGAGACTCATATGAAACCTAGACTCCCTTTGCCATCAATGACCTTTGACATCAATGACAACACCATAGACACAATGGCCAACAATCTCCCCTTTGTCATTGATGGCAACCATCTTCAGAAACATTGATGGCAACCACAAGACCAAACACCTACAAGACTTCCTTTTCATGTTTCTGAGCCTACTCTCCCCTTTGACATCTATGACAATTGCACAATAACAACTCAACATGAAAACAATGACAATACACAATGGAAACAATGCATAGACTCAAACTTGCTCACAAGCTCCATTTTAGACTTTACTCTGCTTTCTTGTCTTCAACACTGCAATAAGATCCATGGACCTGATATGTACATGCACATAGCTCCCCCTGAGAGCATATTCACTTTACTTTGCCTTCATACCTGCTATACATCATCTTCTAGGTCTGTACCATGCTAAACACACAAACTCTGCCTCCAAACACTAGCATAACATCATTTTGGATCATGAGTCCTAAAGCACTTCTTCAGGCCAGTTTTGCCAACTTTCTCAATGCAATAGGATCAAATCATGTATGTGAAACTCCATCTAAATGCTCCCTTTGACATCATATCCTCGTACACTAACTGTCAAAACAAATATGAGAACTTTCGTACCTTGAGCCAAAGCCATGGAGAAAGGTCAAAAGCAACATCACAGTCCTGAGACAAATTTTCAGTGATCTCTGCCCCTGTTTCATGATATTACAACTTATAAAGCATATGACTTGCTCCCCCTGCATCAATACCCGCTTGTTCTTGCATACGTTATCACTTGTTCCTGGTTTAAAACCCAAACATCTTTCAAAGCAATACTAGACCTTAAGATCACTGTTTTGATAGTCCTTTTCTTTGTACTAACACGACCGACCTCTGCTATACTTCTACAGATCCATATAGCTCAAAAGCAGACTCTGACCATCTTTGATAAAAACCAGAGATATCATTAACATAGGTTGCAGCACACCTCTTTACTCTTACTTGGAACAAACAAAACTCTATCATCTTCCCTTAAGAATCTCAATACACCTATACATTCATTCTTCATACCTGTTTTCTTCATAACATGACATAGACTCGACTTTAACTAGTCCTTCAAACCATGACACAGCTCCCAACTCTTTTAAAGATTTTACTTCTCCTTCACTGATGGTCACAAAGCAACAACATGACTTCTTACTTTCAAACTCATTTTGCAGACCTAATAGGAGACCCCCACATTTCAAGATGATTGTGCACAGATTCACAAGCCAACAAGCTAGACAGTCCATACCTCTGTCTCAACCTTGTCAAAACATCTTCCACTCACACACACAACTGTAGATCATCTTTTCAACACTTAATTCTACTCACAAGACCATAGACCATAGTTTGAACACTAGACCTTAACACACAGTTCAGTAAGGCTCGCCCTATTTCTTTGACCTATAGACACCAATTTCATCTTCAAAACAGAGCAAGATAACTTAGTACAAAGACTTCAAAGTATGCGACAGACCCAAACTTGCCTTTACAATCTGTTAAACAGTCTTTAAGCCCTGCTCATCATCAAATCTCCTTGAAGCATCTTTCATGACAGTCCAGTACAAATCATATAACACAATCTCATACATTCTTCATTGGCAAATATAGGTCTTCAACTCATAAATTTCTTGCAAAGACTTCATGACTTCAAGCACTTCCTCTTTGAATCCTCAAGCTCTCTCAAACCTTCAAGACTATAACATAACCTTATGGGTGATACTAAGCAAATCAAGACAAGAAAAATTCTTCATACCTTCTTTAGCAGTTTTCCAATCTTCTAGCATTCTCTTGAAGCCCTATATGACTTCATACTCAGAAAAATCTGTTTTCATCAAATTGATCGTTGTATGGGAACGCCCAACCTTGATTTCTGCCTTCCAATCCTAATCTATCATCCATAATCATACCTGTAGGTTCTTTCTAGATCTTCACTTTCCTTCTTGATGCCACACAGCTTCACTTCAAACCTTCAATGCCCTGATTTGACAGACACGGTCCTACTAAGATCATTCCACACCATTTTTTGTAGAACAAACTTCCATCTATTTCTTCAACATAGCATGCCTCTTTCAGGCCTCTATACACTTGATGTTGCATACCATTGTCACTGAGCCACTAAGAAATCAACCATCCATATATTGCGTTGAACCTCTGTCTACTTGGACTATACACACTCAATTTGAACTGCACAGACTTCTGACAAGCCTTAATACATCCTACAGACCTTCTATGCTCAAGAACACATACCTTTTTCCTTCAAGTTGTCTGTCATAAATCTGACTGGGTCACTTATCTATCAAACTTGCAATCACTGTTTAAATGAATTCTTCAATACAACCCTGATAAGCTTAAACCTGCAGACCTTCTTGAGGAACAACTTTTGCATTTTGACTGTACCTGGATCAACCTTAGACAGTATGCAAACTTCCAATCAGGTCAATATGAACTCCATGACTTCAATCTTCTTTTGACCTTTGAGCCTTCTTCAACACAGCTTAAGAAACCTTCAAGGAACATTTCTCCAACTCTATCTTCCCAGATTCTGACATACAGTCTTGCTTACCAACCTCTTCAAGGCACTTTTCACTATTTGCAGTATCACATGACAAGAGCAAACATCAACCACGTATTTTAAGTACTTCAAGAAGCCTATCAACTTTGAAGTAATCATCTTCATTCAGAGAACGTTTCAAGTGTATCCTCAAACTCTGTACATGGTCATTAACTCATAGAGCAAGCATTCTTCTCTTGACATGATAGCCAGACTCCAATTGTTCCTGTTAACTTGTCTTCTTCAATCACAACTCCTAGGATCTCTTACTCAGAGCTTAGACCTTCTAGTTCAACTCAGATCTTTCATGACTGTAGCATACTGAGGACACATCTCCATGTACATTAGGACTATCAAACTCACTCACATACTCTTGGAACTTGCATAAACTCCTTGATGGAATAACAACCTCAAACACCACTGTAAGGTCATACATATGGTCTTCTTCACTGCATGGTCTTACTTATCTTCAAGCTTTGAGAGACACCATAGTCAGCATTTCTTCAATACTTGATGCAAACACATAGTACTCTGTCCCATCATCACCGGATACAAAAAATGCATACCTTCATTCTTAAAGCACCTGCACCTTCTCATGGTCTAATGGAGCAGTCTTATACAGACCTATCTTCTTAGCATCCTTGGACTCAAGCCACATGACAATGACTTTTGGAATATACAGATTGTGCTAAGATTCTTTACATCAATATGAGAAATGCTAATATCATGGCAGACACACACTATTCTAAGGCGACCTTTTTACTCTAAGGACATACTTCCTGCAACCCCTTTTGAAGACTCACATATGCAGACATAACAACACCACATCAAAGATCTTTGGACTGGACACACACTTTTCATTCCTTGGATAATCCGACAAGACTTGATAAACTGATCAAAGATAGTGTAATGTCCCCTCTTTCCGAATGAGCTAGGACGAAGACCTTTGGCCCTTTTTGTCTACCCGACGGCCAAGGGAGGTTTCTAGGGTGACTAAGCTTTATTATTTTATTATATTGTGCTATTGTTTTTAAAAAAATAAATATTATGAAAGCACATATAATAAATAATAAAGTTTATTAATAAAGTGAAAGGACAATGTCAAAATACAATTAAAAATTAATTGTATAAAAAAGGGAAAAGTGCGACTAGCTTTTGGGACCCTAAATAGGGAAATGTGTCATTAGGCCCATGAGGAAAAGTGCGACCAGCCTAGGGGAAAGAAAGAACGTGATTGGTTGGGTGTGGAGCGTTTATGGGTTGTTTTCCCTTTATAAGAGCAAGTCGACTTGCTTAGGAGGCATTCCAGATTTATATTATCAGCTTTTTGCATTGTTAAGAGCTCTTGCTTTTATCAGGGATTCCAAGGACGAAAACCCTTGTGGATTCATCTCTTGTGGACGAAAACCCCAAGGGATTGAGAGGGGATTTCACTCAGAAATTTCCAGCGTGGTTAATCAGATTTCCGGGTTCATTTCAGCAGTGTAGGTGGAAGGGTTTGAAGGTATTTTCAGTGTTTTTGATCAGCAGCTGGGTCGATCTATTGTGGACAGTTTGGCAGTGATTCCAAAGGTATTTATCCTCAAAAATATTTGACAAATATTCTCTGTAATATTGTAAAACAAATCGCTGTATTTGCATCATATTCTGAAGTGTATTTTGAGGGTTTTTAGGCAGATTATTAGCAGACTTCAGATCTGATTTTCTGGGTTGTATTGGCTGCAATAAATTCAGTTTTTGGCATGATTCAGTCTATAAATATTTGTTAATCATTTGAAATCAAAAACTCTATTTTTGGGTGTCATTTGCATTAAGATCTCTCCTAAACCCTAGTCGCATTTTTCAGATCTGCATTTGGAATTTGTCATAAATCTGCATTTACTGTTTTTATTTAATTTAAAATTTCATTGGAGCATAAGGGAGACCCTTCGGGGATCTTTCAGTGGTATCAGAGCAGCAATCCTCCCACCTGGAGGGTTTTGTTTGATGCAGCCTAGAGAAGTTGGGCCACACAGGTACCACACACGGAGGCAGGCTCGCATTCTAGCCGATCTGGGTACAAAGAATAGTTCTGAAATCATGGCCAGAAGAGAGGGATCGCACACTCCTCCACGACGTGAGCGAGTTGACCCGGATGTTCTTTTCAGCGGTATGATCGATTCCCATCAGGAAATGATTCAGACCATGAGACAACTGATGGAGAATTTGACTATGGATAGGACAAGAAATCGGCATGATAGAAGGGAAAGATCTGCATCCATAGCCAGCAGCCACAGAAGGCACAGAGGGCACCTACAGAGGTGGGTAGCGTGAGAGGTTCCCCTCCGCGTGATAGGAGATATACAGAGGAAAGGAGACCCACGAGGACTGCGGATAGACCTATACTGATCTAGATTTCTACGAGAGGAGGAGCTACCATTAGTTGAGGAACCACTTGAAGACATAGCCTTTCAGGATAATGTGATGGTAGCTCATGATGAATGGAGAGTGTTACGGGAGAGTGCGGAACGCCTTTCCCCTTCACCAGTATTGTATGCAGAAAAGGGAGAGCTTGAGAGCTAGGCAAGCACAGAGACCTAGGACCCAAAGCAAAACAGAGAGTTGAAGCAGGTTACCAGTAAGGTGACCCTTTCCACTTTTGATGGCAGTGGAAAGATTAGTGCCAAGGCATGGATTCACAAGCTTGATACATACCTCACTCTCAAACCTATGCAGGAACAGGAGGCTATTCAGTTTGTTACTCTACACTTGGAGGGAGTGGCATATGATTGGTGGCACCATGGGCTTATCACACAGAGACATGACCTACTACGGTCATATAGGGAGTTTAGTGAGAAGTTGATTGCCAGATTTGACCGCAAAGATGTGGAACTTTATTACAGAGATTTGGCACAGTTACGACAGAGTGGGCACGTTGATTCTTACATCAGCGAATTTTAGCGGATTGCGTAAGTAATGGTACTCGAGATGCCCGAGAGGCGTGTGGTAATGCTTTTCATTGAGGAGTGCATGACGGAGTTAAGAGGGTTGGTCGAGGCCATTAGGCCTAGTACATTACATGATCTTATCCAGACCGCATTAGATTTGGAGACAACTCCCACTTCTTACTAGCCTAGTAAGAAGCCCTTCACAAGCTCCAAATCGATTCAACGTTCCCACTACTCGGAAGAGTGTTCCCCCTCCTAAGATGGATCAGGAGACTCGGAATGATTTAAGGAGGAAGAAACTTTGTTTTCATTGCAAGGACCACTGGGAGCCTGGACACAACTGCCTTGGGAAAGGCAAGGTGCATCTTATTGAGGTCATTTCAGATGTAGAGGTAGAGTCTCGGCGGATCTGAGATACGAGAGGACAGTGATGATGATCACGATGCACATAAGGAGCAGCCCCAGTTAGAGCTTGAAGAGGGAGAGGCATCAAGCTCAGGTACTATTGCTTCACTTTCTGGAGTCCCTAGGTACCACCCCTTTCGTTTGAAAGGAGTACTTAAGGGGCAGCGAGTTGTCTGCTGATTGATAGTGGCGCTACACACAATTTCCTTGATGAAGGATTTGTGATGAAGCGGGGTTTATAGGTTGAAGAGTTTGAAGGATTCAGTGTACGAGTGGCAGATGGCTTTGCTCTGAGCTGCACTAGACGGATTTCACAGCTTAGTATCCAGTGGGGACTACACATTGTGAGATGATTTCTACATAGTTGGACTTGGAGAGATAGATGTAGTTTTGGGAATTGGTGGCTTCGGTCTGCGGGGAGATATGTGTGCGGGATTTCGAGACGGATGGAGCTGGAGTTTATGATAGATGGGAAGAAGATTGTGCTACAAGCTCTTTCAGATGGTGGGCCTAGAGTTGTTTCAGCACATCGGATGGAGTCTATTATCAGTCATGGAGAGGTTGCATGGGCAACCCAATGCTTCATTTCATCCAAATCTTCTTCAGATGGTGGACAACAGTTGCATACAGATATTCAGACCATAGTGAATAAGCATGGGCAGGTTTTTGGTGATATTCCTCCAGGAAGACCGCCAGACAGAGGGTTTGAGCATGTCATAGAGTTGGAGGAGGGTGCCAAGCCAGTGATCACTACACCCTATCGTCATCCTAAGAAATTTAAGGATGAGATAGAGAGGACCATTAGGGAGCTTCTTGATATGGGGCATATCCGTCCTAGTTCTAGCCCATTTGCTTCTTCGGTGGTGTTGGTGAAGAAGAAGGACGAGATGATGAGAATGTGTATTGACTACCGGGCCCTCAACAAGAAGACAATCAAGAACAGGTATCCCATCCCTCGCATTGATGAGCTTTTGGATGAATTGCATGGGGCCATTTACTTTTCGAAGATTGATCTTTGATCAGGGTACCATCAGATCCGTGTTCGAGAGGAGGACATCCTCAAGACAACATTCAGATGTCACTACGGGCATTATGAGTTCTTGGTGATGCCATTTGGTCTCACTAATGCACCTGCCACTTTCCAGTCATGCATGAACCATCTCTTCAACAAGCAGTTGAGGAAGTTCGTGCTAGTTTTCTTTGATGATATCTTGATCTACAGCAGGACATGGGAGGATCATTTGAGGCATTTAGATGAGGTACTTGGCATTATGGAGGTTCAGTCTCTATTTGCTAAGATGTCCAAATGCGAGTTTGGACTTACTGAGATATTGTATCTGGGGCATGTCATTGGGGCCAATGGGGTCAAGGTCCATCAGGAAAGATACAGGCTATGTAGGATTGGCCTTCACCTAGGAACATATCAGAGTTGCGGGGATTCCTAGGGCTATGTGGATATTATCGGAGATTTGTGAGGGGTTATTTAGATATTGCTGCACCATTGACAGATCTCACAAGGAAGGGGCATTTAGATGGACAGATGAGGCACATATGGTATTTGATGAGCTCAAGGTGGTGATGAGCACATGTCCAGTCCTTGCTCTTCCGGATTTCTCTAAGCCATTCATCTTAGAGTGTGATGCTTCGGGTTCAGGTATTGGTGCAGTTTTGATGCAGGACCGTCATCCCATTGCCTATGAGAGTAGGAAGTTGAGGGAGAACGAGAGGTTGTATTCCACCTATGACAAAGAGATGCTCGCCATCATGCATGCGTTGGCGAAGTTCAGACAGTATTTGGTGGGAGGGAAGTTCGTAGTGAGAACCGACCATAACAACTTGAGGTACTTCTTGGAACAGAAGGAACTCAATGAGAGGCAGCAGAAGTGGGTCAACAGGATCCAGGCCTATGATTTTGACATCGAGTATGTCAAAGGGAAGAAGAATGTTGTGGCTGATGCACTTTGTCGAGGAGGCCCCATATTGCTGTCCTATATTCCGTGAGTGAGATTTCTGCAGATTGGAAGTCTCAATTGGTGGTCGAGTATTCGAAGAACACCTTGGCATGTGAGATCATGGATGGCAAAATTCAGGATGAGCGCTACCAGGTAATTTCTGATTTGATTTATTATAAGGGTAGAATTTATTTGGTACCTGAATCTAAGCTTAAGGGAAAGATTCTACATGCACTCCATGATGCACCATTAGCAGGACATCCAGGTTATTTCAAGACATACAGGCAGGTTAGAGAGAGATTCTCTTGGAAGGGTCTCAAGGAGGATGTTCTACAGTATATTCGAGAGTGTGTGACTTGTCAGCAAAACAAGTCCGAGCATACTTTCCCTGCAGGTTTATTACAGCCCTTACCTATTCCAGAGCAGAGGTGGGAGAGTATATCTATGGATTTCATTACAGGACTACCAGTTGTGCAGGGCTATGATCGCATTTATGCGATAGTTGTATTGGCTGCAATAAATTCAGTTTTTGGCATGATTCAGCCTCTAAATATTTGATTAATCATTTAAAATCAAAAACTCTACTTTTGGGTGTCTTTTGCATTAAGATCTCTCCTAAACCCTAGTCGCATTTTCGGATCTGCATTAGGAATTTGTAATACTAATAACATCCATAAATCTACATTTACTGTTTTTATTTAATTTAAAATTTCATTGGAGCATAAGGAAACCCTTGGGGATCTTTCAGATAGACTACACATACCTTGACATAATACAGACTTTGTACCTGCACATTAAGACCACTTCAAACCTGAGTGAGATCTTGAAACACTGAACTTATCTTCAAGACCATGACACCAACTCAGACTATACTTTACTTCCCTTTGAACCAACAATCAGACATCTAATTATCAGGACTCCTAAACTCAGATCTTAAGAATAGTTACAGAACATACCTTATAACCTTTGAAGTATCCCAAAGCATATCTAGACCTCTTATCTTCTCAAGCACTGGTGACTGAATTGCAGTCAAGCATATATGATTTTCTTCAACGTTTGATTCTGATTCCTTGACTTCATTTGCATGATTAGGCTTCTTGGCGTCCCAACAGCTTGGGAGATCTATTTATCCCAAAAATGAGCTGGTAAAGGAAGTCTTACCCACGCAAGGATTGAGGTTCATACTCCAAAAGTTGATTCTTCTGTTCTTATCCAAATACCATATGATTTTTAGGCCAGTTATATAATGCACTGTTGAAAATCCTTAGTGATTTAGCTTCACATAGTTATCTAGAAGTAATTAGAGGTGACTTATTCATAGTAATTTTTCCTAAGCTTCTTACTGAACAAAAGATATAAACCAAGTTGATTTCTTATTTTTAATGCTTGCCATCGAGTAAGATACATGTACTTCAATTGAGTATTTCACCGTTTATATGTGGAAGAGAGATACCATACCTGATTTCTGATTTACTGAGCTTCTCATGCATACATCATAGGCATGTATTGTGAAGAAGGCATAAGACCCACTTCCTTTCCTCTTTTCACATCTTACCCATGGCATTGTTGTCTGCTTATATGTATTTTATTCAAAGTACTTGCATAATAATAGAAATCTGCATACCTCGGTAGTGGTTAGCACTGTTTAAATTTCCTCATATCCATTTCAATTCAGCTCATTGTGCATATTTGTTACCTTAGATTGTCTTCTTGACAGCTATTGGAATAATATTTGTCCTCTAATGGCAACAAACAGTAATGGATGGTTGCCAATCAGAATAAGAGAAAAGAAATTGCATCTAACTCTATTACATACTTCCGTTCAGGCTGGTGTTTTGGATGAGAGGGAGACAAACACAGAGCACATTGACATTAGTTTGGTTGATGTGAAATTGAGTCCGGACAAACCCTCGGTGGAGGAGGACACAGAACTGGAAGGTAAAAGTTAGCAACAAGGTTCGAAAGATGTGAAGAGACTATGTTATTAATTCTGAAGAGTTTCTTATTTACATGAATCTAAAACCCAGTAGCTCCATTTTAGAAGAAAAGTATTTTCACAAGCTTTATTATTTCTCTTTGAAGAATAAATCCTGAAATCCAGTATATACTTTACAGGTTAAACATATATTCTTTCTCCTCGGAGCAAATTTTCCATCACGTTAGATTCTTTAGAATCTTAATTCAAACTTCATTTGCAGGTGACACAGCTAAAGCGGACAACACATTTGCACACCAAGAATGTAGGTACACTGAGCAAGTGATCCCAACAGAGAACCAGCCTCATGACATTTCTATCTCTAATGGAAGCTTAACAAGAAAAAAAGAAAAAAAAATTGGGAATTCAAATGCTTGTGCAGGTATTGACCAGTACATTATTCTTATGTCTAATCTGTTATGTCCATGCTATAGTTTTCTAAATTTCAGATTGAATTCATAAATTGAAGTGATCCAGCGGCTTGCTAAATTTTGTTTGCACGGACTTTCCAGATGGGGATGGAGTTTTGACCCATAAAAAGGATATTGGCATATCTTCTGCTTCAGAGGCTGAAATTGTTCATCCTTCCTCCAATCGAGCTGGAGAAGTCGAAAGGGATGCTACTCTGAAATTATCTGATCCTTTGGATGACACTTCAGATTCTTTAAAGGCTGAAGTGGTGTGTTATAAAGGGTTATATGTAGGCAAGATCGAGACTGAATCTTTGGAACCTTCTCTAGGCTGCAACATCTATAAGGACAACAGATGGCAAATAACAGGCAAGGACAAAGTCCAGAATTCCATATTGGCTGGTGTTCAAGGAGGGTTTGAACAAAAAGAAAATGTGGACATTGAAGTATTCTCGCGTCTTCCAGAAGCAGAGGAATCTGAGAAAAAAGAGAAAGTTGAGGAATCTAAGAAATATGGAGCTTTGACCCTTAAAAGGGATATTGGCATAGCTTCTGCTTCAGAGGGTGCATTTGTTCATTATTCCCCAATCGAACTGGAGAAGTTGATAGGGATGTTGGGCTGGAAATATCTGATCCGTTGGATGATACTCCAGATTCTTTAAAGGCTGAAGTGGTATGTCAGCGGGGGATATATATAGGCAAGACTGAGACTGAATCTTTGGAACCTTCTTTAGGCTGCAACATTGATGAGGACAATAGATGGCAAACAACAGGCAAGGACAAAGTCCAGAATTCCATATTGGCTGGTGTTCAAGAAGGTTTGGAACAAGGAGACAAAGTGGACCCTGAAGTATTCTTGTGTCTTCCAGAAGCAGAGAAATCTGAGAAAATAGAGAAAGTTGAAGAATCTAAGAAACATGGTAAAGAGCATGGAGAGAGACATTGTCTTTTGAATCTTCCAACAGATGTCAGTTGCTTTTCTCATTCCTTGGGAAAAACATCTGAACCAGGTGTGATTCAAACCACAACTGGTGAGAGATTCAAATAACAAGGTTTTTGTGTGTGATAGTTTGTTTGTTATAGATGGTATATATATCTTGGTTCTAAATTTCTAATACTGTGTAAAAGCAATGAACATCTGTGGGCTGTATTTTATTTCTGTATGAATCCTAGAATGCTAATATTGTCAATAAAATAATACTGTGTAAAAGCAATGGACATCTGCAGGCTGTAATTTATTTCTGTGTGAATCCTAGAATGCTAATATTGTCAATAAAAAAATGTCTGATCACATTATATGATCCATTTCTTAAGTGCTCTACACACACATACACACACAATATGTGTGTGTGTGCATGCATGCATACATACATACATACACACATACACACATACATACATACATCTGTGTGTGTTTGTGTACACGTCTTATGACAAATCCAGATAAAACACACATTCTTGGGATGTTGCCATTGGTTGGCAAATTATTAATTTATTTCTAATGTGTACAATTTGTTATGCAGGTTTTTCTTGCTCTCAAAATACAGCCACCAATTCTTGTCTGAAGGAAAGTGTTATGCAAGAAGCATGTCTGATTCTGCCTGAACAAGTAGCCGATCAAATTTCAGGAAGCAGGGCATATGCAGACAGCTCTTGGACCACATCACTTCCCAGCAGTGGACCTCAAAGACAAGAGGCACCCCTTTACTCATCCAACTTGCACGGTTTACCCCACAGAAACTCAAGTCTGCCATTGAAAAGGAAACCATGCTTTGGATGGCTGTCAGATGATGAAAGTTCTCCAGAAAGGTCTGATACAGCAAGGCTTAGCAATGATATTTTTTGTAATGTTAAAGAAATAGGCAGTGATACTATGACAACAGGCAAACAGACCTGTTCATTAGAAAGATGCTGTTCAGGGAAAGATGTAGAGGATGAGAAAAACATCATGCTTTCAAATGAGAAACGGTTACCAGACAGGAGTTCATCAGAATATGATTGTAAAAGAAGCGAGGAAGACACAAGGAGATTAGCAGACAGACTTTTCGACCCTGGACAAACCTTTCAAAGGACATAGGTGACAAATGTATTGGAGATAAATACGAGCAAACAGAGGCTGGGCAGTCAGTGCAAAAGATTCTTGCAAAACTGCGACATGAAAATGAACTTTATGATAAAGCAAATTGTAATTTTGGCAAGCTGCAGATGGATGAGAGTATTGGTGGGTCAAGATTGATCAATGTTTCACATAAATTGCAGTCTTCACGTGGAGGACATGAATCATATAGATCTGATCATAGGAACAGTAGAATAGATGGAAAACATTCATGGCAGCCTTCCAACAATAATTCTTCCTACAATGAAAAGAGATCACCCCACTCTTGACGACTATCAAAGAGATGGACCCAGAAGAAAAGATTGGGACAATCAAGTCCGAACTATCGGCAAACAACCTTTAAAACAAGGTATTTCTCGTAATTGAAGCAAATTTCTGTGAAGGCCATTACAGGCAAAATAATGAGAGAAATTTAGAAAAAGCTAAAATCATTTCTTATAGGAAAAAGGAGACAGATGATCAAAACTATTGTAGAACAAAAGAGAGAGAGTCTGTGGAAGTTATCAGCAAACCTTCCTTGCCACGTGAGAAGAAAGGTTTCCAAGATCCGAAGAATGTATGCAGCCATGACCATGGAAGTGGAAAAGTTGGAGAGAAGTTCCATTCTCCTAATAAAAGGATTGCATTGCCACATGCCCATTTTACAGAAGACTATGATGCTTTGCAACCTCAAAAGCTCCGGAAGATGAGTAGATGGGATGTGAAGCCAGATTTCATTAAATGAAGATAAAAAGGATTCTGTAAATATATATTTTTGTAGTAAAAGGTGATGGATTTGGCCCTTTGGTTCCTATCAAGCACATTGACATTTTCAGATTCTGTGTCACTGTTTGTGTGAAGCAATGATTTTCCTTTTAACTGATTAATATATTGATGCACTAACTTGAACTGATCAGCTGAAATTACTTTGCCGTAACCACACAAACTCAAATGGGGCATTGTACGTCACTTTAAGCTATAAGAAAATGCATGCGTGAATAGACATTGTCTGAAATTGACACTTTAATTCTCAGTTTATATGTTTGCTTTTCTCGTTCTCAGAATTAAAGAGCAAACAGCAAAGATGCCGTGTTGATATAGTGTAGGCCAGGATTATCGATTAGCTATCAGCAAGCTTTGAAAAACTAGCTACCAAATAGGAAACTAACATTAAAAGAATATTTTGCTACACTTTTATAGCTTTTAAGGAAATACTCTTTGATGAGATGGTGGTCGGTTCTCAGTGGCACCCATTTGTATAATAGATGCTCCTTTGTGGGAGGGAGGCTTGTTGGCTTTCTATCTACCTTTGATGTGATTTGTAGAATGGATGGTTAATCTTTTAGTGAAATGGTTGTTCTGTCTCAAATTTATAAATTTCCATCGAAAAATTAAGGTTGATTGCAATAGGGTAGGGTGTCAAGAGACACCAAGGCAAATCAAGTCTTAAAATGAACACTATAACATAAACACGGTAAAAAAATATGCATCACAAAAGAAACGCATAATGGATAAAATCTTATGACCAATTTAGGGAAGTGATGGCTGAAAAACTCTACTCATATATAGTACATGGGTATAAAATATATTTCAATGGCTGTTTCCATGGATCCTCAATGTGCTTGTATAGCCTCTTTATGATCTCCTTGGACCAGTCTGTATTTGTTGTGCATTGCAATGTCTTTCATTATACATCACCATTTTATAAATTTAAGTAGTGAGTAGAAAGTGGTGTTACTTGATTGCTTCTATATAAGAGAGAAAGGAAGTATAATGTAGGTTTGGAGCTAACATCAACCTAATATATGCCATCTTTTGAGGGCTGGGATGAACTTGCGAATCATGTATATCAAAGAAATGGATTGCAAACACCATGTGTGATAGGAAAGTAAAAGTTTTATGTAAGCATGTAGTTAGATCTCATTGTGATAACACATATGTAATAAGAACGTTTAACCCTATATGGGACAAAGTATAATCCATACAATCATAACTGCGATACCCTAAGTGAACTTGAGATATAATCTATGTGAGCACGAGTGTAATACGCTCCAAGTGGGCATGGGATATATAGTCCATGTAATCACAAGTGTAATATTGTACCAAGTGAGCACTGAGATATAAGAGATGTAAACATAAGAGATACATGCCCCAATGGACAACATGTAATTAATAAGTATGTCCAAAATGGGTGGATGCAAGCCATGTAATTGAAGGATTTGGTTGTCCCATTGTAGGTAAGATATAAACAATGTCAACACAAAAATATGGTGCCCCGCTATGAGTAAGGAAAAATCAATATAAGCATTGAATCTAAAATGCACGACACAAACAAACAAATCTCATTGTGAGCAAGCTTTAATAATGGAAAGTACAATCAAGGGTCCTTTCCCTCAATATAGGCATGATATGAATCATGGGAAATGTAGGGAAATACATGAACCAATAGTAGGCATGATACATATCATGGCACCACAAGACATGGAAAAGACGAGGGCTAAACATGGTAGGAGTAGTCATGACAAACAATATAATGTAATGTCACAATTGGAAAAAGATGGAGGAAATACAAGTTTAGAAGATGTGGACCAATCGGTGAAAATGAGGAATTGAGTAGAAAAGAAATTAATGAGAAGGAAAAGTAAATGAGGAGGATTCCATACTTGCCAATTGATTCCATAAGAAATATGCTTGCTTAGAGACACAATGTCCTAATAGTTGTGTTATCATCATGCGAAAGGTAATATATGATTTTGGGATGGGAGAAAGCAAGCTAAATCGGGTGTGAGACTTGAAACAAAATAAGAACAAGAAAGAAAATGACATGAAGGAAAATGGAAGGCAAATAATTAAAACCACGGTGGTCAAATAGATATCAAAGGAAATAAAATGATGTTACTATGACATCGATGAAGAATAGGTTCGATGTAAATAAAAATGCCCAAATAAAAGATTGTCTTGGTCTCTCTTGAAGGGATAAACTGGACTAGGATAATAAAGGCGCGCGTGCTAAAGGTGCACACCTTGAGGTTGTAAGTTGACGGAGACGTGGAACTAAGAATATGATACTCTAGACTCTATAGAAGATAACGTGTTCTAAATCCTAAATCTAGAACAAGGTAGTGGTGTCTAACTAGCTCATGATAGTAAGATTTTAAGTCAGATTGTATCAAGGTAAGGGATCCAAGAGGTGTAAAGAAAGATTCACAAGATCAAAATGTTATATAAGGTTGCAAGTCCTAAAATGGGGATTATAACATAAGAAATGATAGTTAAATAATGCAATAGATAAAAATATGCTGCCTTATCCTAATTTACGCATGACCACATCAACAAGCATTCAAATATGAAATGAAACAAAGTACACAAGAGATTAGAGATGCCTACCTACTTGAAGACACTAATGGCGGATTAACTTCCCCCAAGGGTATCAACAACTTATGGGAGAGTTGATGTGGGGAACCTAAAATGTATAGAGAAGACTTGGGAAAAATTTTAGTTGAAAACTCAAAAAGACTCCAAAGGTTGGGTAGACCATGAAAAGTGCAACTCTTATGCTTGAAGATCCTAGGTACCCAATTGCTACAAGTGTGAACTCCAAATAAGACACATGACCACATTCAATACATCAAAGACTTTAAGGGTAGAATGGTGAGCACCAACGGATACAATGAGTGATGAATGTGTGTTGGAATGAGTGCACAGTGGGGGACCTCAAATGTATAGGAGAAGACTTAGGAAAAATTTTAGTTGAAAACTCTAATGACTCTAAAGGTGGGTAGACCATGAAAAGTGCAACTACGATGCTTGAAGATCCTAAGTACCCAATTGCTACAAGTGTGAACTCCAAATAAGACATGACTACATTCAATACCTCAAAGACTTTAAGGGTATAATGGTGAGAACCAAAAGATAAAATGAGTGATGAATGCGTGTTGGAATGAGTGCTCATTTCGTGGTATAAATAACAAAATGATAGCATTAACGGTTTATGCTAGCTGGTGATAGTATCGACCATAGTTGATACCGTTGGATATGAAAAATTATTCATTGAATAATATTAACCATGGTCGATATCGTTGGTTGGGGAAATCAAATGTTTTAATGGTATCGACACCTTTTTAGACAAAAAGTGCGAGTCTTAGAGAGGTCAAACAAGAAAATTAAATTGGCGGAGAGGGACTCGGGGCGCTAAAAGGGGAAAACGATGAAGGTATGTGTGTCTTTAAGTACATATGGGGATGACTATAAGAGGATACTAAGGTAATGTTATAAAAATGATATAAAATACAATTGTAGGGGTGTGCAAATATGTGAGGTGTGATATAATCAAGCTACACATCAAAGATATCTCATAAGTATCATTATTGACCAACTCAATGCAACCAATGAAGAATGCATGTAACTATTTCTCAAGTTACTCCTTTCTCTTGATAGTATCCTTGAGGACACCACTCATAGGAAGCTAATGTGTTAATGATACATACAAAGAACAAAGGTGAACAAAGGAAAAAATTAGATGTATACATATGCCCCATCCGAAGATCATCATATGCCATAAAAAGTGCACACGAGATAGTCTTTGAGAAAATAACACGTAACACTAAAATCAAAATCTACCGAACAGGATGTGTAAAACTGAAAGTAATAAAAGAATGAACTCACATAAAACATACCTACTTGTATACTTACCTTCTCATGAGTGTGTCCACATAGTTTGTATCCACAGTGTAGAAAGACATGTTACGTGAACCTAAACAATACACAACCGAAAATGACCACTAAAAGATAAATTAGATAAATAAGCAATAAACCCTAAGCTAAGGGGACCTCATGGACAAATGAGAGAATAATGAGGAAGGCATAAGTAAGGTGTAAAGGGGTATATAAGAACATCAAGTTGATTAACCAATAAATATAAAGGATGAAAAGTGTTATACGGGAAAAATGTATTAACTATACTAACAATCTTGAAAATAAAAGGTTACTATGGTGGAAGACTTATAATCCTAAGATAACTAGGAGAAATCCAAGATATGAGGTGACAATGATCGAAATAGCACATCTTGAAAGCAAAGAGATGCAAAATATACTCAAGTAAGGATTGAATAAGGGAATACCCTTAAACCCTAATTCGTATCTCAATGCTAACATGCCTAAAATGAGATGGAGAAAAAGATATCAAAGAGATGAAAAAGAATTGGAATCTAGCCTATCTCGACAAGAGGGGTGTAACGATGTAAAAGGGAGGAAAATTGGGTTCTACAAGATGAACACAAGTTTTATACTGAAATCAACACACGCTAATCAAAATGCTAGACTATAAGTTTTCGACATCAAGGAGTATGGAGGAACTTGAATATGTAGGAATTGGTGAAGACAAGCTTTTTAAGTATAAAGAAATCCTGTGTCAAATATGATAGTAAATATTTATCTTACCTCCTAACAACATTTTCACCATTCTTTAAGACCTCACTTAAGGAACTATAGGCCTACTATGAGGATTAGGTATCAGTGTGAGAAAGCGGGGGCATTGAATGATAAATATGAGACCTCCTACCCATTCAAGAAACCTACCACACCCCAAAGGACCTCGAGCTTTGAACGAGGCCAACTATATACTTTGAGCTTTCAACTATAATAGGAGATGTGCCAAATATGAGGATACCACGTATTTGTGTTTGGGATTGACATTTATTGTATTTTTTGCTTGTAATAATTACCTTTTTATGTTTCCTTTTATTAATTTTCTCTAATAATATGGCTTTTAACTTTTCCTTTTCTTTTAGATTTTTCTTTTTCTCCTCCATACGGATTCTGGAGGATGATCAAATGGGTGTACAAGGATTATGACTAACACAAGAGAGCCCACACCTAGATGCTATGAACGAGAACCTACAAACCACGACACTTAGATGTACCTAGAAATACACTATAGAAAAAATTGCTATCTCAATAACAAATTTGGTGGGATTGATAGGTAGTGTGTAGTAGAAAGGTGGATAATGGGTTATTGCTTGGGTCACCCCAAGCATGATATAAAAAGGGATGATACAATGACAAAAAAATTTGATACTTTTGTCACAAGAGAGGGTAAGTGAATGAAAGAAAAGTAGAGAAATTACAAGAGTTGAGCTACAAGAAGTACAATTGACTCAAGGAGACAAAATGATACTCTCAACCATTTCTATTCATGTCTAAGAGGACACCCAAAAAGGTAGGGAACCAAATGTGATAAGTGATCATATTGGATGGGTGTTTGTGAGGGGGCTTGAAGTTCTTACCAAACAATATCACCAACTGAAAAATGAAGA
Source organism: Taxus wallichiana var. yunnanensis (assembly GCA_018340775.1). Classification (NCBI taxonomy): domain Eukaryota; kingdom Viridiplantae; phylum Streptophyta; class Pinopsida; order Cupressales; family Taxaceae; genus Taxus; species Taxus wallichiana. Next base: position 428,405,934 of record CM031242.1, on the reverse strand, counting down.
GACGTGACAATATAGATAACAAGGTGGGTAGTAATATCCTAAAAATGCATGATTGCATCAAAACACTAAAACATTGATAAAATTAGGTTGTAAATCTATAAACCTAGGCAGACTAATTAGGAAAAACATCGACCAAAATAACAGTTATAATGATTGCGATAAGGATGGAATGCAACTCCATGCACGAAAATCAGATAATGCTATTTGGGAAAAATATCGATTGAATTAACAAACCTATGGGCATGATAAAGACTAACCGACCTGTAAAAATTTAGGATTATAAAAGGATGTAAGACTAACTGACTAGTCAGAAATTCTAGGTAGTCTTTCTTGTAATGATCACAACTATCAAAAACATAACGAGTGCGGTGTGGAATAAGTACTCTATTAGCACTTGTAGTTGGTACCTTCGTAAGAAAAGGAGGAATATTCCTATGATTTTCATGGTAGATATATTTGTGAGCATCATTGGGTGGTTTTTCTCATCTCTTTAAAATATAGGAGGAACACAACCTCAATATGATTGGTTCCCTAATTGGCTAGAATATTTCCTTGATTTATTGAATGTGCATCATGGATCCAAGTATTTAAGGTTCTTCGATTGGGGATAATAAATGTACTCCTATAGATCACATTTTTCTCTACAACTCATGCTAAATTCTTTATCCTTAACTTTTCTTTTGTCTCAACCGTATGATTTGAATCTATTGCAAATACCAAACAAAACTAACATGTAATCAACATAATGAAGAAGACCCAAAAAGCTAGAGTCATATTTGGATACATAATAGTTACCTCACTTGAACTCATGAAACTTAAACATATTCTTCTCCCAATGAGAAGTGGATAAATACCTCTTCCTAAATTACATCTCTAATTTCTCCCAAGTGAGAGTCAAGAGGTCATATTATTTAAAGTTGCATAGGTCATGCCACTAAAGGCTAACATCACCCTCTAGATAGTAAACCTCAATTAAAAGCATGCCATTTATGTTTGTCTCTAACAATCCTAAATATTTTTAATATATTTCAATTATAATTATGTTGTATTCACAACCTTTGTTCCTGAATACTTAGGAAAACGACATTTACTTGGATCATGTACTAGATTATAGCCTTCCCAAGGCATGGGATGTCATTCCTCCACCTCTAGACCTAATTCCATGATTTCTTCGTCCATGTGAAGGGGGTTTGGCAACCATCTTAGAAATGAGGGAGTATTAGGAATCTAACCATGCCTCAAAGTCTTAAGTGTCGGACGTATTACATTCATGTCAGCCTCTTTGTGTTGGTCTTAATGGGGTTCCTTAATTTCAAAAATGGATTCTACGTGAAATTGGCCTATGACTAGTTCTCCCACGTTCATTTCTTTTATTAGAATCACCTCTTCTCGCGACATGTTCTAACCATCACGGAGACACAAACAAGGTGCTTTTGTGCCAATGAGAGATCCCTAGGGTTGAAATCTACTATGATACTAGAAATTAACATCATTGAAAATTAAACTATAATCTCTTAGCATAAGTACCCTTTTTGAAGTAACATACTTTAAGAGGAAGCGGGTTTGTAACTCTAACTAAAAACCATCACATATGCATACCCATAATAAGTTAATCATCCTCTCCTTTACGGGAGTCTTGTCTCTAAGGTTTCATAATTGGGGAAGTAAGGATCATTCCCTATCACTGTTATACCCTTGATCAATTTGATTAGATTATTGCTAGCTCTAACATATAACCCTAATTTGTAAAGTTAACTAGTGTTGATTTATGAAATTACTCTAGGTGACCAAACTTGAGTTTTAGTGTACCAAAATGTTTAGCCTAGCCTAAAATGGGTGAAAGGACTTAATATGCTCAAGAGTTAGTTGTGGGTTCCTAATAAGTGTATAGGTCTAGAACATCATGGTCCTAGGCATATAGACCACTTGGGTTCTATCAATCTAACTCATCATAGGTCTAGTTGTTTATCTTTTAGAATGAAAGGACCAACTTAAGGTGATAATTGCATGTGAGATTCAACCTTTAGCTATAATATGATTCATTACCTTGCACCTTATTTCTTAAGTGAGGCATAGACAATTCATTGTTATTAACAATTTATAAGCATGCTTGTTGCCCCACTTAGATAATTCTATATTCGTAAAACACATTATGAAAACAACCTTCTTATCTTAATAAATGATATGCACGTAAAATAGATTACAATCCCTGTGTTAAATGTTAACTAAGATAACAACATTGAGGAATTCTAAATACTCTATCAAAAAAATTGAAGTGATACAAGAAGAGAATAAATCCAATTATTAGGCATAATCATGGCACACTTGTCCTAACCATTTTTCTTTTGAAAATGGTTATACAATTTATACCATAATTCATGTACTTCAAAAGATTCTATAATCCTTTCCAATGTAATACCAAAGATTCCATAATCCTTTCCAACGTAAGACCACATTCATATAAGATTAACCTACATAAGAAATTAGCCACCTCGAAATATCTCCTATTTAATAAATTAACTGAAATATTATTTCATGTTATTTTTTAATAACAACTTTCAATCATAAGATATTTATGTCAATCATACCCTAACTCAAGCATTAAATATAAACATGTTAGTTTCTATAATATGTCATCCCTTTATTTAAAAAAAGAGTAAATTAACCCCCAAATAAAACAATATTGAAACAAAACAAAACCAAAATTAAAAACAAGGTACCAATAACAACTACACACCAATATGTTGTGACATTTGTTCATTGTTTTCATTTTCTTTGATGAAAAATTTGATTTTGGCAATACTACGATTTTTTGTTTTTATTTGATATAGATTTATGCGAAGAAGATATTGATCAATATTATTTGTATTCCAAGTGTATCTTATTGTTTAGTTATTTTTTGATGCGTCCTTTCACTGATTTTTTGATTAAAAAATCCCTAAATTTCGTATTATGTTCACCAATCATCTTATACAAACACATTTTAATTATGTCCCATTTGGTTGTCTTATTCAAACACAACAAAACTATCATTGTGTCCGCCACTTGGCCTATCATATACAACAACGCTTTACCATTGTGTTTGCCATTAGTCTACTACAAAAACATGACTAAGTTGCTCTTCAATTCTCACCAGTTCAATTTCTTGCCATTTTTTGAAATTTTGTAGATTAAATTGAACCTTGCGCATGATTCATCAATATATTATTCCATTGAGGTATTTTTCTTTAGCTTCATATTCCTTTTTAATGATTTTTTTCTTTGTTTGGGAAAAAATGAACATGACTTGAATTTTTAACCTAATCCTTAATGTAATGATTGAATTTTACTCTTTTCTTGTGATTAGTCATGAGTAGTAATTCAAAACAACATCAATTGCTACCCTAAAAACATTCAATTGTCACATGAAGTTATTGAGGAAACACTTCGATTTGGTGTAGAATGTTATGCTAGTAATTGTGATAGAGTTCAAGATGCCGAGATTCTAGATAATGCCACTCTTTGGGGTTTTATCAACATAAAAAGAAATCACAAAAATGACATTGTTGCTAAATATGGAATTGTCAAATATTCATCATTTGTGGCTACTAATGAGATTGAAGATGATGCTACTCTTTCCAAATATTTGCAGCAATGAAAGAAGTCAAGAACCTCATTGCTAGACCCTAAATCTTCTTTTGATAATAACATTCCATCTTCCACTAGAAATGATTCAAAAATTGAAGGAAATGAGAAGCCCGTGTTGTACCATCTTCATTCTCATTCCAATAACCTTTATGTGAAGGGGACTATACCAACATTTGATATTGTTTCTCTTCTTAAAGATGACGATAATGTTTCACAAGATGTAGTTATCTGTAGAGTTATTCATGAATCTCACATAAGAAATCTTGAGTTGATACAATGGGACTATTATGACGATGATCCTAACATTTACATTCTTGGTATGAATGATTCTTGGACAGAAACTATGCTCAAAAGTTTCCCTGTGCATATGGTTTATGTAGATGAAGAGGGAAAAATTATGCTACACCATCCCTCATATTGTGAAATAAAACCTCTCTTGAATGTAAATGATTTGGAAGCATTTGATGACAAAACAAATAAGAATGTTGGAGTAATTAAGAAAGGGTATTACATGGGATCCAATTTAGATGTTTCCCCATTAGAGAGAGTAGGTTGTCTTTTAAAAATTGATGGGAATAAATTCATTAATTTAGAGGGGCTTGTGATACCAACCTCAAATCCAATATATTTTACCATCAAGTCAGGCATGTATGTTTGCATTTACTATGAAAATTTGCCTAGTTTATTTTAAGAAGCCTCCTTGAGCATTCCATATCATGTAAGAATTTTTGAGAGTCATGAGGATGTTATTGGTAGAGGTCACAAATTTCTTGAGGGTGTTAATTTGCATCCACACAAGGTGTTTTACACAAAATAGGGGTTATAAATACCTGACTGACATTATTGACAGTATGATATTGTATTTTTTAATACTGTCATTCATTTTGTAATTCAAAATTTTCTAATTTGTCATTGATTTTTTTGCAATATTCATATCAATGAATTGTATAATGTTATGTGCATTGTTGGTTGGTGTAAGTTTTATCACTTTTTTATTGTTAACTTTATTTTTGATCTATAATGGAGTTTGATGTAACATTCATAACAATGAATTGTTTACTAATGTTATGTGCTCTATTTGATCGTGTAGGTTTTGTTGATTTTTTTCTTGTTAGCTTTATTAGAAGGTGGGGTCCAACTAGGTGGGACGGGAAACATTCTTTCTCCGCTTTATCGCTGATATTGATGAAAATCACATAGTTTTCTAGATTTTGGCAATGAAAGGTGATGGTGACATCGTATCTATTAGATTAGTTGACTCTCCAGAATACAATATAAATAATTCATTACATTCATACCTTGGAGTCTTGCAACCACATCGAGTGCATCATCACAATATTCACCTTTTATCAAACAAAGTTTTCAATCACCTTAGTTTCTGCAACATGATTCACAGTGAAATTTTTGTGGAAATACCATGTTTAGATGAAATCTTCATGGTTACCTATGAACTTATAGTTACTCATTTTGTGCCACATGATCATGTTAAGTGTAATAATTCATTGGAGATCACTATGGAAGGTTATGAAAATTTAAAAGAAGTAATTTTTATACATGGAAAACATTCCCTATTAGATTTCATGCAACTTCAGGTTCAACTCGATCGGACCCAACCTCTAGGAAAGTGGCGTGTAGGACCAACATTCAAATTTCATTATCTTCATAAGAGCCTGCAACATTGTATTATTTTGTACTTTTCTTGGGATGTGCACCAATGGGACCCAACTTATAATTGTTATGGATTGGGCATGAGGCCACGATGCCCCTCATATAGATTTGAAACTATGAAAGTATTTAGGTCCGGATAAATTCTGAAATTTATACATAAATAGTTTTTGTTCGAATTAGTTTTGTAATAAATGTAGCTAAACATTTATCATATTCCACTATTAAGTAATTTAATTTATTACAAAGCGTTTCTATGCACATGTCTATAAATAATTTTCCTTCATGTTAATTTAATGGAAACAATGTTAATTTATCATGCAATGCTTGCAAACAACTGTACTACTCTTTATAGATTTGAATTTGAGTATTACACCATGCTTGCAAAGATTGCAATATTGCTCATCTCAATGGAAAAAATGTTGATCTAGGGATTCCATGTGGAAAGTATTATGCCATGCCTGCAAACAACTACTCTGTGTAGATTAGAAATAAAGTATTATGTACCGCTCATCTCACCTGATGGAAACAATGTTGACCTAGGGATGACATGCGGAAAGTATCACTAATCAAGTGTGTTGTCTTATCATTGTGCATCCGTGGTGTTTTAATTTCCACTTTATTAGGGTTACGAGTTTAGTCAAATTTTCATCTCTATTGTATAGATTTTTGTTTCATCATTGTTATACTCTTTTATAAAGTTACTGTAACATTACTTTGTCACATGTTCTTGATCAAAAATATAAGACATATCACCTTACATATTACATGATATTTACATGATAGGGGTTCTAATTACTCTTGGATTAATTGAACCAAAATTGTGTTCTAACAATTTTGTTTCTAGGATAACATAAACAAGGAATTCTCTCCATACACATGCAAAAAGAACAAAAAGGATAAAAAGAGTATTTACAGGAGGCTTGGAGTATAGGGCCCTATAAAGCATATTATTTTTCCACAAGAGTCCATTGTAAAACCTCAAGTCTATTGGGACCATCCAAAAACAAAAGCAAGTTACTATGCCATGCTTGCAAACAACTATATTGCTCTTTGTAGATAAAAAATTGAGTATTATGCCATGCTTCTAAAGATTACAATACTAATCATCTCAATGGAAACAATGTTGATCTAGGAATGACATGTGGAAAGTATTATGCCATGCCTAAAAACAACTAGTGTACTTCTCTATGTAGATAAGAAAAATATTATTATGTACTTCGATCACGTAGTACCCTACCCCATTTTACTTGGTTTGTAAGTGTACGATCCTAACTCGACAAGTTTTGGGTTGAGGTTGAGCTTCAAGGGTGGAGGGACATGTCATTCCATAACCAAAGTGTAAACCTTTCATATGGTGGAATATATTAAACTAATTTTGAGTTCCTTTGAAACACCTTGACACGTCAAGATGGTGTTGATGTGCCTATATGACTATTACCGTGGAAAGATAATCATCATTATTATTATAAGTGTGATTTTAATAATATTTTGTTTAGGAGGGTGGGATATTGGTTAATGTTTGTTTATGGTTTTGGTTAAAATGATTTGGATAAATATATATATTTATTCATTGAGATAAATAAATAAACAAATTAATTGTAATTCAAATCTAAAAAAGAATAACGGATGAATTTTGTTAGAAGATTTGAACAAATAAACTTTGACATAAATCCATGCTTTATTACTTTTTGCATGCCATCTGGGGATTTATGGACCACCTTCTCTTGGAATGTGTTGAACCGCATACATTTGGGAGTTTTCTGTATGCGTGTTTTCCAATGCTGTATTTATTAACCATGTTTCTTGTTATGTCGATGCCATCTGCCGAATTCTTACTGCCAACCTCTTCCAATCTCATTCTTTTAACATTATGTACTTATGGGAGAGCTTTTCAGCTAAAGAGCTAGTTGCAAAGAATGAGATTGATTTCTTGGGAGAAGGGCATTGCGCGGTTTGAAGATTATGGGGATCCTCATATGGCCTTGATGTTTCTTCCAAATGCTAGGGACTGATGTTCAAGATTCAATCACTTAGCATTTTCCAGAGCACTCTTTTCCTGTGCATATGGGTTCTTTGAAAAGCATTTTGAAACTTTTAAGAAAATACAATGGAAGTTGTAAAGCCAAGAATCCACATCCATATCCAGTTTCCACTACTTTTCCAGCTTTCCTCCTTGCCTGTGCCAAACCAAGAGCATGGTTACCTCCACAAGGCAGCCAACCTATCTCCCCAATTGCAAAAAATAGGTTTCTAACCCATTCATTTTTATTTTCCAACATACCACCAACCTGTACCATAATGGGATCATTAGAGTAGGTGCACACATTTATCAAAGTGCAAGGGATATAAATATTATCGTATGTTATAAAATGTTTGTAATGTTGGGTGGCCAAGGATACAAGATGTGGAAGCTTATGGAAGGTGCAGATGTTTTGTTTCACCCAAAACCACCTATAATAGGTTTATTTGAAAGGAAAAATAAGAATATTGTTCAAATATGTGAATATCTCATGTGATGATAACACACCACATTTAATAAGATGGAAGGAATTTGTGAGAATAGCCGCACAAAAGGATTTGCAAACAAAGAGCTAAAATATCATATATGGAAATCCATCATAATCTATTTTTTCATGACATAAATTAGCTCAATAATTAAGAAGTACATATAGGAGGAGGGAAATGCAACTATTACCTATATCGGTGGTGAACAAATCCCACTAACTCGACACCGATAGTTAAGTTAACTCCACAAGACTAACAAGCTAACTCCACACAATTGGTAAGCTAACTCAACACAACTAGTACACCTAAGAAAGCTAACCCAATAAATGTATGAATAACCCAATGATGCGAGAGACTAATGTCAATCAACAATCATCCAACAATTTAGAGCAATTACTTGAAAACATCATTCAAAACCATACCAATTTTTCTCCTTTCTCAAAGTTAAAACATGCATTTCATCATTATATGCTATATGTAAGCTGCTTTAAATCTTGAAAACACTTTAAATATTCTTGATTTCATCTATCAACAATATTCATATACTTGAACAAGTTTCAACACTTCATTTTCATTCAAACTCACTCTATACCTTCATTCTTTCTACTAGCCCTCCAAAAGTACATTTTTGAGCATAAAAGACACAAAACCCTATTTCATGCTTCACTAGTAAAATTTTACAACACCATTTAAGTCCATTAGAGATCCTACAAATTTTCAATTTTCAATTTCCAATTCCACACACAAAGTTATTCCTCTCCTACCGTTTTTGCCCAAGTAATCCAAGCAACCTTGATTTTAAGAAAATATCTATGTACGAAAAAAACCACTATTTTTTATGCAAAAGTGAAATAATATTTGGAGACCCATTTCCCCATTATTAATTTCAGATAAGTTTCATAAATTAACTCTAATTGCATCTTTCCCAGCTCAACTTTTCACTCCTTAGGCTAATGCTATAAGGCCTAGACTAGGGTTTCAAGATCAAAACCTAGGGTTTCTCTTTTACCATTGTTTCTCCAACTTATCTTCACCTAGGTTCAACTAAAACAAACTTATCCAAGTACTTTACAAGGATCCAACTCCATTCTATCACTTTAATTGCTATTTCCCACTTTTTAGCTTCTCAAGGTTACTAGTTTACTTTATACACTCAAAAGTTGCCTATACTCTGGTTTAATAGTTTCTAGGTTTCATTTGATTGCTTGGTATAACTCAATATTATCATTTACACCCCTTCATTGGTCTTCTTAGCCACTCCTTTGTACAATTATTTAAGTCACTATCTTCCCTTACTAGGCCCTCACTCCTTTAAGGCCTCTCTCCTCGATCAGTAACAATATAGTCTATAAATGCTTCTTAGTTAGTAGTTTCCTCAAGATGTAAATATTTCATATACTTATAACCTTATCACCTCACCTCCTCAATATTTGGAACTATTTCATTGAGACTAGTTTTGTAAAAACCACAAGTAAATTAATGATTTGTGATGATTGTGCACACTGCTTTGTTTCGAGATTTTTATCTTTTAGCTTTTCGACCTTTTTTGAATTCTCCCAAATAACCTCACCATTTTCAACATCTCTTTACTCATCTACAAAACCATTTCCCTTATTAAATGACTATTCTCTTGTATTTTGTTAGCTCTTTCTCTCAAAACCCTTAAGCCGGGACATACATGACTTAGAAAGCTATGTAATGGATGTTTATACCTTCTATTCTCTTTAAATCCCTTTGTGGATCTGCTAAAACCTCACAATTACTTGCATACCTCTTACTACAAACTTGAATACTTCTTCAAAGGGAGGAAATAATGTTATAAAAAAATTCCACCTTTTGGCCTCGAACTATGTGCTATAGGACATTGAGTTCACAATTGAAGTTCAATTTAATTTTCAAAATTTTCTTCATTTTTTCAACTCTCCAAGAAGATTCTCATTCTAGATTTCACCTTTTGAGGCCCTCACTTGCATGTCAACCATAAATTTATAATTTCACAAGAACTCCTTATTTAACAAATGGGTAACCCAAGAGACCTGGGTTTTGCTTAATGTTCACTGTGCTTTACTACAAGGTATTTTATTTAAAGTTTATCTTCTCGTAAAAAGCCCTTGGGCTTCCCTAAAAACCTCCTTTCCCATAACAATGCTCATGAACCACAAGTTTTATGTTCTCAAATTCCAATTTTGGGTCTGCACAACAAGTTTTCTCGGTCAAGTACATACACATAGTCACATGTAAGACTATAGAGCTAAATACCAAAACCCTAATCTTTCAAGCACTTAATAATGATTCAATTTTTTTATAAACCTTAGAGTATCTTTTAAACCCAATTTGACACTTTGAAAAAGCTTAAGAGTCTATCTAAAAACTTTTAACACACAGTGGCTAACAAGAATAATGCACAATTTCCTAACTCTTCAATTTCTCAACAATTAGACTCATCTTTCAATCAACCTCTGTCATTGTATCAGATGCAAGTAGTGTTCATTGTTTTGTCCTTCAACAAGAATTCATTCATCAATTCCTTAATTCTTTGACAATTATTCAAATATCTATATAACCTTACCTCATTTTCTCGAGTCTTAGACTCAAACCTTGGATTGTCTTGCTCATTTTGGGTCTCTAAACTTCCTTCTTCATTTGAAACCTTTCACAACTCTCTTTTTCCTGTAGGATTACTTTCATGCACAATATATAAATTAAAAACAATCACCACTTCTTAAAACATACGATATTAATGACATAGAAACCTTTTATACATAGTTCCATCAACCATGAAGCTCATTCCATTGAATAAAATGTTGATTTATAACTTTCATGAGCCCCGTGGTTCTCTCCTCATTTCTCCACCTCTTTGAAGTCTTTCAAAACCTCACTAACTATCCCTATTCAAAATCCTCCTCTCTTTATGATGAAGAAAGATAGTTACCTCTAATCCTAGGGTGACCAAGTAGGGTTCTAAATGACCATAAGTCATGATACTCTTTCACATAGGACTAAACAACTTATTGTACCCTCATAAGGTCTTAAAATGACCTTTTACATTAATTACAACCCTTACATATCAATTAGGCCCTTTCCTCTTAGACTTGAAAATTCAAATTTTGAATACTCCATTTTTGGAGGGAAATACATTAGGAGACCAAACCACCCATGAAGGGCTCAAGGAAGCTAAAGATTATTATAAACACACCTAATAGACCTACTACAAACCAAAAATGTGAAATCAAACCAAAATTGACTATTCACCATGATGCTCCTGCATCACCCAAGTGCAAGAATTATCCTAGTAAAAAAAATAAAAGGATAAATAATAACCTATACTAACACCCTCTCGTAAGCATAGCTTAGGTGGGTGGAAAAGAAGGTGGGTCCCAACAACAAGAAGAGTTCATTTTAGGGGTGAATATTCATTAATTGTTGAATATTAGGATTTTGGAATTTTGGAATTGGTGATTTTTTTACTACCATACGGTAACACATTCGCCAAAATTTTACGGGTCCTAAATTGATTTAATTTAATTTGAATTAAATCTAATATTTTAGATTCACTACCTGATATAAATGATGTATAAATATTGGAATATAAAAAATGACACAAGCAAGCTAAGATTTAGAATATGAAACCCTAAACAAATAAGGAGAGAGGACTTAAGCGATGTATGCCCTATCTAGAACTAACTGGGTGGAGAGAAGTCTGAATAGATTGGGAAGAGTATCATTATTGCTCATTGTAAATTATACGATGCACGAGACAAGTCTAGAAACAGGCACTTACGATTGGGACAGGGGCACCGGGGCGCTGGTGACTACTTTTGAGCGCATGTGACTATGCAAATGATTAGAATATGGTTTTTACTATGTCACAAGATTGTCGATGTTGCTTCCTATTGATCGCTTGATAGTCGCACAATGAATTCCAAAGGTACATTTAACCTGTAAAATATAATTTCACTTACACAAACCCACAACCACATCAAACATAAAAATAAAGATGCAATTTGGGGAGTTATAATGACCCCGCCGGTCACCCCGAGAGTGAACTTACAACCAAGCATTGCACTACATCTCATAATCCATGTAGTTCTTGTGAGTGTGTGTATAAATTGTGCCCTAGGATGCCCTTGTGCAAGTGCACTTGATAACAAGATATATTTGCTCTAGAATGTAAATGTGTGGATGAAATAGAATAAACTTCCCATTCCTATGCTATGTATGCAAAATATGCAGTCCCTTATCCCTTGAATGGATGCTAGATGGATGCTTTAGAGTACTTTAGGTGCCTTTTGGATGCAAGCTTAGGTGATAGTAATAATGCTTATTCTTTGGTCACCGATTTTGAACACTTAGCTATTCATTTATATGACTCCCTTGTTTGAATTTCGTGATTGACAACTGGAAGGCCGACCCATAAGTGAAAAAGATGCCCAAAAGATAAAAGAGACCCAAAAGGAGCGAGTAAGGTGAGAAAGGGTAACCAAGGGGGGGCATCCAGGAGCTTCTCTCCTAGTGGGTGTTGGTGTTTGGAGTCATAAAAGATAAATCAATAAAAATATAACTGGGCCGTAGGGTGTGTAAGACCAAAGAGAAAACAATAAACAAATCAAAGAGGCCAAAGATAGTTTTCAACCACTAGTTTTCTTGCTTAGGAATCATGTAAATGCTAGTATGCTTTTAGGACCTAGAAATATAACCAAGTGCATGATTTTGTGTCTACATTTTCCCCCACTTTATGTTGTTGAGTGAACACTCGATAACATAAAGTAGATAAGAGATGCATACTTTATGATCCTGTAGAACGTGTGGCAAAATGTGTGCCAAATGGACAAGTGAAGTAAAGTGAAGTGTGGAGAATAGGAAAGGAAAGTGACCCTAGGAGTGAAGCGTATGTGTTTTGTTGTACCTATTGTTGTTCTAGCTTATGATTGTTTTTCTTGTAAGGAAAAACCTACAAAAAGAAGAGAAAGAATGTATTCAAAGTCATGTATATGATAAATTAGAGAAAAATGTGTATAAGTATGTAAAAGTATGCAAACACGTGTAAGGCAAAGTGTGCACCTGATGTATAAGAGTGTAAACGGATAGAAAAGTGTCCTGAAATGCTATGAAGAGTGAGTTTTTTTGGGTGATCTCACACCAAGAGTGATTTTTGGGTGATATCATGCCAAGTGTGAGTTTTTGGGTGATCTCATGCTAAGTGTGAGTTTTTGGGTGTCTCATGCCAAGAGGAAGTTTTTGGGCGGTCTAGTTTTACTCTCCTTCCATGACTTTGCTTGATAAATACCATTATAGATGGTGTGTCCCTGTTTTGTTCATGATGTCCCAAGTTGTTCTAATTGTATTGGTTGTTTCATTTGAAATGGAGATAGAATGCATTCTATTCTTTAGAGGAGGATTGTGCTTGTAACTACAAAACGATCTCAAGACTTATGTAGATTGTGCTGATATGAGAAACTGATTATATCTTCCCTAGAACATTAGTTCTTATGAGAGGTCAGGAGCACTCGGGCGCTAGTGTATAAGTTTGGGTGTTGGTGTCTGTGTTATAGTTCGACCCGAGTATGATTCTCGGGGTCCGTTATGTGACTGTCTTCTGTGTTGATTATGTACTATCGCCGGATGAACTATAGCTTTGAGCTACTATAGGGGTGATTCGTTCACCAAATGTATGACCCCTTATTTGGGGTGCATGCAATGACTGTAGGAGGATGTGACCCAAAAGAGAGGACATGATGATGTGTTGAAGTTGATACCTACTGAGGGTTGGGGATGTGCATGGTAGAAACCAAGGCACATTCAAACAAAGTGGCTAGTAGCACGTGTTAGTAGAAAAGTAAAAGCATGAAATAGAAAACAATATATCAAACAAATGTGTAAAAAAAGTGGACTACGAAAAGTGGGTTTCATACATGGGACATCACTCAAAATGTCACAAGACAATTAGGGTTGAAGTGGCAAAAAGCATACAAACAAGTGATCAAACAAGACATAGGGCATATCCCACAAATAATGGCATAGAATAAAAACAATGACAAGTAAAATGGATCGACAACCATGGTGGAATATAGTCATGCAAGGAAAATGTTGGACATGAAGCACACGTTAGCATGTTAGAAAGATAAATAATGTGTCAATTCATGTATGTATCAGTGAAAAGTAATGTGATAGGAAATAGAAGTAGTAAATAATGGAATAATAGGACATGTAATGTGTGAGAGTAGGAAATGTAGATTCCCCTAGGAGCCTCAGTGGGTCCGACAAAAGACACCGTATCGAGCATAATTGCAGCATGTAAGAAGTGTGTAAGAAATATGCATTCACAACTAAAGATCAAGTGAATACACATGTGCATACGATAAAGATAATGACATACTAAGTATCTGACTAGCATAGTAAGAAAAGTGCATCATGTAAGTATAAACAATCAAGAGTAAGTGCAACCAAGATATGCAATATGCAATGTATGAGTGGGATGGAATGGAATGCAATGTGAATCGATAGGAGCAATGTTCCCTCAACAAATGTGTATGTGTATGAGATGAGGTTCATTTATAAAATATCCCTCAACAATAAAGAATGAACCATAGAAAAAGAGTGCATCATCGGAAATGGTTTGAAAAATGTGTGCTTGAAAGATAGATCATGAAGCATAGAGCGGGAAAAGTGAATACGGTGAGGTTAATATTAGATCTAGACCCTCAAAAGTTGAGTGTGAATCGTGGAACTTGAGTGCGTCATAGGGTAATGAAGATATAATGTGTGTGTATGAGTAGTAAGAAAGACTAGATGAAAAGCACGAAGCATAAAGCGTAAGTGTAGAGACTAGTAACAAGTGATAAAGATTAAAAAATAGGGGGAAAGAAAGTGTGATGCCCCAAGTGTGAGAAGGATAGAAGGTTATCCCATAATAATGAAAGGAAAGGGCCCTCCACCCAATGTATGAGGAGATAAAGGCATGTGACAATGCTCTAAGATTGGTGGAGTATGAGAGTAATGATGTACATGTGAAGGAGACCTATGTGGTGAAGGAGGTGGTGAACACCTATGTGAAGGGATTTCCGAGTACAAGAATTATGCTTATGAGATGGACTAGTGGACATATGTGGATGATAATGTCATGAATGAGAACATGTTCGAATAGGAGAACTAGGTGTTGAATGTGCCTTAGATTTGAGAGGCCCTGGAGGCCTAGATGGTGTAAGTGGTGGAAGGATATCATCAAGACTAGGTTTAGGAAGCGGTGTACATAGTGGGACACCTTTGATAGGGATAACTTATTGTGAATGAACTTAAGACATAAATGTTGTATGGAGAGAATAGCTTGAGCGACGCGGAGCTAGGGAAGACCTAAGATCATGTCACAACCTTCAATTGAAAATGCCACAATGAATGGCACAAACATGGTAAGAAGCCTAACCGTAATGGGCATTTTGATGTAGCTAAAAGAATTAGGAATTGGATATGTGATAGTAGATATTGGACATTTGATTGCCATAATAAATTCTATGGAGCACATGCTGATAGGAGCCTCTAGATAAATCATGGTCTTATTGATAGTGTATAAACCAATAGAAGCATTGATGTGTAATGAATCGAGGAGAATGTTTCATGATAATCATGATCAAAGAATTATATGGACAAAGTGGTGATGCATTAGCAGAAGTGACAAGGAAATCAAGGGGCCCTAATGAAGGAGGCATCACAACTCGATATGTATAATTAATGCACGAATCAAAAAATTGCGTGTCATGCTTAGGAAAAGGATCATTAAACATTTTTATCTTTTTATTATCGGTGTTTGGCTTATAAGTAGATAAATCAGGAGCTTGAGTGAATTATTGTTAATGAGATCTTGAATGAGATGCCTAAGTTTGAAGCAACAATCTAGTAGAGTGCCCGATGCATTGGTGATAATCACATTTAGCATTTTCGTCATAATTGTGACCACGACGATGAGATGGATCAATATTGAGTGGTGGTGGAAGAGTGATTAGATTCTTTCGAGTAGTTGAGGAAATAAAAATTGAGGCGCATATGGTAATTTAGTGAAAGTACGCTTCAAGGTTTTCATTGGATATTTTTCAAGAGGAGAGACAAAATTGATAGTGGCCTTTGCTTCAAAGTGGGATTGGGAGATGGATTGCAGAGCACAAACCAGAGGCCGAGATCTCTATATGCGGTTATCGGACCGAACGGGACGCCCGAATCTGACCGGGTTATCGGACAGGGTTATCGGATCAAACGGCCAAACGTTAATGGGTGGGTGGGCTGGCCTCTACTTTATAGATTCGCCAGATATAGATAGGGGGCCGTGCACCATGCACCATGCACCCACCCCCCGATGGGATGAGATGGGATGGGCAATACCAACATTCCGGCTGCACGATCTATCAATACAATGCCGATATCGATCAATACGATACCAATGTTGATACCCCATATCTCCCTTCTCTGGGTATACTCTATATGCTCCCCGCTTGTCAAATGGTCCGCATTCCGCATAGTCGATCAGGGCTGCCCCTCTATTCTATATGGATGGATGCCGCCTCCTCTCCTCCATTGGGTAGTTATAGATCAGGGCTGCCCCTCTATTCTCTATATGCCGGGCAACCGGATGGCAGAGCACAACTATATATATAGAAGCTGGAAGAGTGATTAGATTCTTTCAAGTAGTTGAGGAAATAAAAATTGAGGCACATATGGTAATTTAGTAAAAGTACGCTTCAAGGATTTCATTGGATCTTTTTCAAGAGGAGAGACGAAATTGATATTGGCCTTTGCTTCAGCGAGATTGGGAGATGGATTGAATGTTGATTTAGTTTGGAATTTATTAGAAGAAGATGACGGAGTGTCATGATATTTGAGTTTGCCCATAGATAGAAGTTTGAATTCATGCATTTTAAGCGTATGGCATAATTGATCAAATTAAGGAGATGTTTCAAAGATAACACTCCCCTGAAGTGGTGGTAAGAGGCTTCACGCAAAAAGATCTTGTAATTACAAATCATCAAGTACTTTGGTCATCTTAGCAATATTATTCTTGTATTGCAAAACATAGTCACTAAATGTTCATTATATATTTGTTTAATTTGAATGAGTTACATAGAAGAGATCTTGGTTCCGGTATTGATTAGAAAAAGAGAAAGAAAAACATTGGCTAAATTTGTGAAAGAAGTTAGTGAATGGATAGGTAGATCATAAAACCAACACATGGCGTAATCTTGAAGACTTCAAGGAAATAACTAACAATGCATGGTTATCTCGCATAATTGAGACATGCCACATGAAAATATATGAGATGCTCTTGAGAGTCATCATGGCCATTGAAGGTGGGAAACTTAGGGGTGATGAAATTTGGAGGAAGTGGATATGCAGAAATGGCGGGTGCAAAAGGGGTGTGAAGTAGAAAAGAGGAGTCAAGAGATGGAGAAGAACGTGAAGTAGCTAACTGGAGTTGATAGATTTGAACTTGTAGATCATGATATAAAGAGGCTAGGTCTTAATTACTAGAAGAAGAACCGGGTAATGGATTAGAAGCATTGTGATAAAGGAGGGGAGCATTAGAAATAGGAATGGAAGTAGGAATGTTAAGGGGTTGGGTAGAGGCGATGAAAACTGAAGAAGAATCTATAAGAGGTACGAAAACAACATATTGAGAGTGTTCGACAAAAATTAAGCATTAAGGATAGGCGGAATAGGCGTAGGATTGGTGCGCAAATCCAGATGTAAATTAGTGAGCTTATCTAACTGTTCTTGATCAACATTAGTGTCCTCATCATATGATTGTTCGCTATCAGAAGTTTCAATGTTTTCTAGAGGAAAATTATGTGAATTAGAAAAGGGGTTATCAGATTCATCCATTGACTTAGAAGATTTACGAATAAATGGAGGAAGCTCAATGTACTCAAGGGAACCAAAATGACCACTATGGGTGATGGGCATAAAAGTAAAACCATAGACGAAAGGTTGGATTCAAGAGACGGGTTCACTAAATGATTTAATTTAATTTAAATTAAATCTAATATTTTAGGGTCAATATTGATGTAAATGATGTATAAATACTAAAATATAAAAAATGACACAAACAAGCTAAGATTTAGAATATGAAACCCTAAGCAAAGAAGAAGGAGAGAGGACTTAGCTACTTTATGTGCTATTTTAGATTGATATGGGTGGAGAAAAGTGTTGAATAGATTGGGAAGTGTATCGTTATTGCTCATTGTAAATTTTACGATGCACGAGACAAGGCAGAGACACGGGTGCCCTCGACTAGACAGGGTCTTTGGTGACTAATTTTGGGTGTCTGTGATTGTGCAAATGATCAGAATCTAGTTTTTACTATGTCACAAGATCGTCGTTGTTGCTTCATGTTGATCACTTGATAGTCACACAATGAATGCCAAAAGTACATGTAACCTATGAAATAGACGTTCACCTACAAAAACCCACAAACCACATCAAACCTAAAATTAAAGATGCAATATGGGGAGTGGGACTGACCCCAAAGGTCACCGTGAGAGTAAACTTACAACCGAGCGCTACACTACATCTCAGACTCCATGTAGTTTTTGTGAGTGTGTTTATAAATTGTGCCATAGGATTCCCTTGTGCAAGTGCACTTGATAACAAACTATGTTTGCTCTAGAATGTAATTGTGTGGATGGAATAAAATAAAATTCCCCTTCCTATGTCTTTGTGTATGCAGAATATGCATTCCCTTGTCCCATGAATGGACTCTAAATGGATGCTTTTGAGTTTTTAGGTGCCTCTTGGATGTAAGCTTAGGTGATAGTAATAATGCTTAGTGTTTGGTCCCTTATTTTGAACACATAACTATGTATTTATATGATTCCCTTGTTTGAATTTCGTGATTGACAACCTGGAAGGTGACCCATAAGTGAAAAAGATGCCCAAAAGATAAAAGAGACCCAAAAGGAGTGAGTAAGGTGAAAAGGGTCAGGGGCGCCCAAAGGGGGTAGGAGCGTCTCAGGCGCTTCTATCCTTACTAGGTGATAATATCTTGAGTCATAAAAGATAAATCAATAAAATTTCGACTGGGCTGTAGGGTGTGCAAGAATAAAGACAAAACAATAAAAAAGTAAAGAGGCCAAAGATAGTTTTTAACCACTACTTTTCTTGCTTAGGAACCATGTAAATTCTAGTATGCTTTTAAGACCTAGAAATGTACCCAAGTGCGTGATTTTGTGTCTACATAAATAAATTTGACCCTAATTTCACCTTATTGTTTCCAAGAAGGGCCAACCAATGTTGGTATATTCACCATTATATTATAATATACTATTATATATATGATTAATTCACCATAATTTAGTAATATAATATAATTTCAAAATTTGTTAATTTTGAGATCTATAGTCGAAGCCGAAGGTAAAAGCGAATAAGCCTCGTGAAAAAGAAAAAACTATAAGCCAAAAATATGAAGGTATAAGTGAGAAGTGTGAACTGTCAAGGAATTTTTGTAGAACTATTACAGAGATGACAACCTATATACATGCGTTGGCAAGTAACATGATTGGACAACACCGACGGTAGAAACCTCGTGTTACCGGATGATAACATGTATTTGAGTTACCATACGGTAACTTGTATTTAAGTAAATTTTCTATGGTGTACAATTTTACAACCGTGTGGCGAAGACGATAACATGTTCACATAACCATGTTTGGTAGCTTAAGTCATGTTACCATGTTATCATGTAGCATGAGCTTTATTTTTTACAATGTCTTGAATTTATTTTTTACAGATTTTATTTTAAACTTTAATATTTTTGTCACATGTGTAGACTTCGAAATCACCCATACAATGACCCCTGGTTGAAATGAAAAAAACCAAGGAAAAGAAAATGTCACATGGAAATTTCAAAATATTTTAGTCAGCCCACAAAGTAACACCTAGTGCCAATAGGTAATTTTGACTCTTATTATGCTAATGTTACTTTATATGTTGATTTACTAAAAGATGTAGTAAGAAAATCAATTTATTTCAAATGCAAGTAACCCCTACCAATGAATTTATGCTAGATGAAATTCATAATCAATAGAGTAATTCAATACACATTGATAGCAGTGATAATTCCAATTGCCATCAAACTTAAACTTGGATAAAAATTATAGAAACAAACATAAAAACATAAGAGTGGGAAGTGGACTTTAGGAAGGACTTATAAATTTGAATGGTAATCCAAATATTCATTTATTGAACTGTTTAGATAGAAAACACTACTAATAATCGAACGAATGTAGATGTACTATATGTAGTTGGAAACTAGGCAAAGACCACAAAATGTAATTCAAGTTAGACACAATAAAGAAGCATTGTGGGAAAGTATATGAGTCAAAAAAATAAGAAGATGGGCGTAATAAAAACATTTAGATGGAAAAAAAAGGAATATTGTTTACATATGAGATATGCAGCAGAATATGAAAATCATCATAAACATCTTCAAGACCTTGTTGAGAAAGGTGGAACAATAAAGGCTAAATTTGCAAAAGCTACTGATGCAAGTCTTTAGGAAAAACTTATATAATTCTGAACAATATTTCACATTTAAAAAAGGGAAGACCTATTTCATATCTATTTGATTATAAGATATTATTTCAATCTAATGGGTTTTCAAACATTCTAATAGCACACTGGTTAGATACCAGTGCTTGGGAAATGGAAAAGTGTATGATAGAAATTGAAATCACTGATTTGAGAGAGAAGGTCAAAAATGTGAATTTGATCTCATTGTCAATTGATGAGGTCACAAAATTAGACAATACATTGTGGGTGTGCATGCATGTCTAAACTTTCAATTTCAATAACCATTTGAGGGAAAATGATCTACTAGTAATGAATAGAATGATGGAGAATTGTAATTCTGAGAACCTATGCAAACTAGTTGTTAAAATTTTGAAAGAAAGAAATGGTATGGATGATCATTCAATATCTACAAAGATGATTTGTGTTGGATTTGATAGGGCATCTATCATGTAAGGTCACAAAATTGGGCTTTGTATTCTCCTTCAAACAACCATTTCCCGTATATGATTCCTATTCACTGTATGACTCATATAATGAATCTCACTTACAATTTTGTAAGTAATTTTTAAAATGTTGTTAAAGTGGAAGAGCTTATATGTGATTTGATTTCGTATACATGTCAAGAAGTCCTAACATATTTTTGGAGTTTCATAAATTTTCTGCTGGAATTACAAATGGTAAAAAAGGGTTGAACTATTTTGACACAAGATGAATATCTTTGTATGATCCAACTTGCATAATTTTTGAGGAATACAGTCATTAACAAGGTATATGTTCAAGAATTGTAGAGAAGTGGAAAATAAAAAGATCTCGCTATACCGCTTGAATGATTTGGAGACATTATTAACATATGCGGTATTTTTCCAATCTTTGAAAGAAATAAATAACTTGGTGAAACAAGATTAGGTAAGATCTATATACATTGTTGATTTTATGAAATTAAGGAAACATGTATGTATGATTTTGGATAACTTATATTCTAGCTAAGACTAGTTTCGAAGCCAATATTCAAAGTAGTTGGAAGGTTTTAACAAATATAAAATATCCCATCTCGCTATTTGAAGATCAATGTCAATGTTCATATTTGTATCTTAGTTGATGGAAAAAACATACAAATGCACACTTTCCAAAGAGATATTTATGTCCTAGGTTATGATATTGAGGAAGTAGCGGTGAAAATCCTTCTATTTGATGCTACAATGTCGATATAAGGCAAAAATTGATGAAGATATCGAAACATTAACTTTTGAGATCGAGAACGATTAAAGAATAGTGATCTTCTTGAGGCCATGGGAGTTGTAAATCCTAGTTTATGGAATCCAATGAGTGGTGAAGAACAAAAAACTCATTGTTTTACAAAATACATGTCTAGACTAATGGATTAGTTTTGAAAATATTCAAATGTTAATGGGGAGAATTGAATTGTATATTGAATGGTCACATCAACACATTTTTCCTCGAAATGAGTGATCAATATAAGACTCTTAATGAACCAATGAAAAGGGAGCTATCACACTATTGTAGATAAATCGTATCACAATAACATTATGAGGGAAACTATAAGTGAATACTTCAAATTGTATGAAATCCTACAAATAATGATTCTAGGGTCAATTCAAGATGAAAAGGTTTTCAACATATTAATATTTTTAAAATAAAAACTTCACAACAGATTAGACAAAAATCTAGAAATTTGTTTGAGATTGTATGTTTCAAGATATGGAGTGGAGACATTTCCATATGAAAGAACATTAGCTACTTGGACATCCCTTACAAAGCGGAGAGATGTTAATAAAATAACAACCAATGGAGACTCAAATCATGGTGAAATGACTTGGAATTTGGTAGAAC
The DNA here is from genome assembly GCA_018340775.1 of Taxus wallichiana var. yunnanensis. Lineage (NCBI taxonomy): Eukaryota > Viridiplantae > Streptophyta > Pinopsida > Cupressales > Taxaceae > Taxus > Taxus wallichiana. The sequence goes on along the minus strand of CM031242.1, from coordinate 428,383,734 downwards.
AATAAGTGCAAAAGATAAAATAAGTGATGAAGGACCATTCAAGATAGGGTTGTTTCAGTTACCAAATAATTGAACATTTTCATTTTCTGAAATATATATATTGTGACTCGTCATTTTGATTTATTTATTTTTCCTTTACATATATTTTATATATAATTCTTGGAAATTTTAAATCGCTTTTATGTTTTTATAATGTTTGGAAATAACAGATAGTAACTAGTTGTGCAAACTACAAACTGGATGATGTAATTAAATTTAATTACATTACTAGGAAAGTATGTTCAATATTTGATTTCTCAATATTGAATCCACACGTGTTCGCAAATATATTATAATCCATATATCCCATCAAGATTCTGGGGATTAATAAAAACATAGGAGTCTAGAGATAATTTTTTTTGTATTTAATTCAACAGATTTGAAAATACACTATAATTATAATCAAAATCTATCTATACATGAAGAATCAACTATCAAGATTCAAGAGAAAAATGTACATTGTCCATATATTTTTCAATATTGAGTTCATACATGTTTGAAACTAAATTATACAATGTAAATCCATGTATTACTATTCATCAACTTAAGCTTGAAAGAAATATAATGTTTTCATAAGACAACAAACATGAGACAAATACAATGATTGACATCAAGATAATGTTTTCATTTGACAAATACAATGATTTACATCAATAGTTTTACTTCATTTGGATCCTTGTCCTTGAATCGTCAGGGGACGAGATATTAACTTAATATAACAAAAAAATTATACACATTATAAACATGAAATAAATAAAATAAAGTAAAGAACATTATAAAATAAGCGACACGAAATTTAACCCGAAAAACCTATAAATGGGTAAAAACCACGGAAGAATAATCCACTATAGAGAAACTTTTTACAACACTAGTCCAATAACTCCTTCCTCACTTCTACTCCATGTATTTACCGGAATCCATTGATTCACGTGATTTTATTGAATATGACCTATAGCCATATTTAAATAACCCGAAGGGTTATAACCATATTAAGTGATGGGCACACCTCCCTGATTTAATTAGTTGATTAAATAATTTAACCAACCCCTAATATAAAGTTTATATTTAAATAATATGAATATAGTTTATTCTATATTATTTAAATATAAACTATATATTATGATGCACTTAATATTATAGTTCTAACACTCCCCCTTAATATTAAGTGGGATCCATATGCCAACATTACCTGTTTGTACAACATGATTTACAAATCCATAAACCCTAAAGGTTTAGGCTAGCACATGTACTTTTGAAGGAATTATAACACCTTCATCATGCTCAACTTACCTTTTAGTATAAAAGGATTTGGAATCCATAAATTAGACATATGATTTAGGCTAAACATGATTTGTGAGACTACATCTCACCATTTCTCGTGAAAATATTCTTATACCGCATCTCTAGGATCCTTTTATAACACAAGGACCTCCTTTACAAACAGATGCACACTGGAATGTATTTTTCCAGTAAACTCTATCAGTTTACATGTAAAATCTATCAGTTTGTACTTTAGATCATACAAGATCTTTTATAATGATTTTAGACCAGCAGTAGAAGTATAAAGGAGGAGTCAATCAACTAGCCGACCATTAGGAGGTGACATTACATGCACACTCCCCCTTAATGAAAACTCTAAAAGGCCAAACATTGCACACACTTGCATTATTTTACAACACACAATGGCTCATAAATATATCTCGCAATATAATATTCAGTTTGACAGAATTGGATATCTCTATCACTGCAGAGAACCTTCTCTTAGATAACATGTGTATGAACTTCAATATGCTTCATTCTTTGATGTTGAATTGGATTCTTTATCGAGAGAGTAATACAACTCTGACCATCACATAGAAGAAGAATACTTCCTTTAACTTCCATGTGTATCTCTTCCAACAACCACTTCAGCCACATGACTTCTTTTCTACTTCCATTATACTTCTCTTCCTCAGTAGAAGAAATGGAGACTGTTGGTTTCTTTTGTTGTTCCAAGTAATGGTTCCTGCACCAAAAACTTGAACACATATCCAGTATATTTTATATCTAACACAACATCATCATGGTTAGAGTTATAATATCCATATAGACATCATAATGAGCATATAAATCTAAATCATTATTGATTTCACTTTTAACCATCTATAAAAGTTAAACATTAGTTGTATAATAACTAACATAACAATATGCTTAACAACTAACCATGTTAAAATATGTTGAAAAATTCAACATATTACTTTTGTAAAATATATTAGATGCAATTAGTATTGGACGTCTCCAATACAAACACAAAGGCGTCCCCAAGTGTTATTTGATATGCATATAATAATATTTTAGTAATCACATACTAAATTAGAATTTAGAAATGTATTATCAACAACATATATAACTTCATTATCTACTTTATCCTTTAAATGATAAGACAGATAGATAACATATATGTAATAATGACCAAATCATGCCGAATAATGAATACAACATTATCCATCGATACTTCTTGCATAAACAAAGGTGAGGATTTGTTCATAGAAGGTACTCTCACTCTTTGTGAAAAACATGATAATTATGACAATTCGTATAATCAAATTTTCAATAATAAATTAGGTTTTATGGAGGAAAAAACATTACAAGATGAGTTTAGAAACAATTCCTCTTTTGTTCAAGTGCACATATTTGTCGTATTTTGATGAATTCACGATGAAAAAAGGACCTACTAAACTAATAATCTAAACATACGAAATATTAGTTTGATAATAACAATAATTTATCGAAATGTGAGTGAATTTTTTTAATTTTCCATATAAATGAAAATGAAAACTTAGTTGTCATGTCGTAAATACTATACCATTTTCAAAAAATAATTCAACTTAATTAAAGTAATTTTCTCAAAAAACAAGATTGAATTAAATTAAATTAAATTCAAAAAGAAAGTTAAAACAAAAACAAAAACAAAAATATGTATATATACAAAAACTGGAGCTTTGCTCCTTTGTTTGTGTATGGCTCGGTCGAGTTGGGTTACCCAACTTGGCGAGATGAGTCGATTTAAATAGCCACAAATATTCATTATTTATATACCAACTCGAGCAAGTTATTATAGAAATTCAGGCCGAGCTACATTAGCAACTTGGTGAGCTTGTTAACAACATCCCTCGAGTCAATATTTGAGCAGGTCCAACTCGACGAGAGTTCAAATGCTAAGCCATATACGTGGCCTATTAACTTTTCCACTTCCATGCAAAACTTGATGAGTCCATGAGGTGGCTCGACTGACAAAATGTTGAAAAACGTAGCTGAACGCACAGTGCAACAGGGCATGCCAAGGGTTATAGAGTGTTACTTCTACTTCCTCCGTCCCCAGAAAAAAATAGCCCGCGGGTTCTCATGCGCTATTAAATACCACCGCTCACCGTTTGATTAACAACTCGGTTGGCTCTTATGACTTGGCCTACGTGGCCCTCTCATTTCAAAGTAAGCCACCCATATTATCTCACCAATGGGCTATTGGGGAGTGGCTATCCCACTTGGCACGTCTAAATGTGGCTTAACTCGACATGGATCAACTCGGCGTGGACAAGAAATACAACTAGGCACCACTCAACCTATTGTGCGGAAAGCCACCGATAACACAGCCGCATGGGAAAAAATGGTAGGAGGAGCGTTCGAATGTGAAGAGGCTGCTAAGTGGCAGTGGAGGGAGATTTTAAAGAATGGGGTCAAAGCATTTAAAGCCATAAATTTGAATTAATAAAAGATAACGATAGAAAAATGTTCTGAATCTCAACTCCATTTTAAGAGAGATTTGAAAGTCCTACTCTCGGAGTTTACATGATGATTGATAAATAAAATATATGCACATGATAGCTATAAGTTTCAGATACTATGCAATGCCTCAAGGAATATACTTTCAAGTAAATGACGATATTTACTGGCAAGTTGCATTTACGGGAAATAGAAATAGACTTCGTATGCTATACCTCTGATATTTATTACCAGTTATATTCACCTAGCATTTAAAGCTTCAAGTTCATGTTTGAGTTCTCCCTTGCTATTTACAAGCCTCTTTGCAACTTGATTACATATTCGTTTCTTTATCAAAAATCACATGAAATGATATATTACCTGACTAGACAATTTTACTTGTTGTGCCTGTATCAATGACAAAATGCCATAAATAGAAATATTGAGTACCATGCACAATACCTGACATGAATTTGGTATTATGTAATTATATTTTAGAAAGAAAATAGAATACAAAAGATAGTTTTTGAATTTCATTACGTGGAAGCAAGGTTTGCGATTCGAAATTCCACCATGAAATTATAAGTTTTTGTAGTTGAGCCCAAACAAACTATAAGTATTGACTAACAAGTTGTGGCCAACAATTTTAGGGTTTAATAATATACTTCAATGATCATTGTTGTCATCACTATATTGCCTCTCAAGCTAATCAAGGTTTCCCTCTCCCCCAAAGGATGGGGTCTATCAGTTAGGATTAGGTTCAAATGTTAGGATTTTAAATAAGTTATTATATTTCCACAAACAAGATCTCTTATGATCCAACCAATCACAAAATTTGATGGGCTATTTTTGTGGAGGGTTGTCTCCATCCCGGGAGACCTTCCATTTTACCCTCAAATACATTTATTTTCCTGCACATTTAAACCATAAGAAAATAAATATTTAAATATTGCAAACTATTAAAAAACTTACTTGTGTATGAAGAGGGCCCAAGAGAATAAATTTTGCACAATATTTCCCAAGGTGGATAATTTTGAGAGTGAATTTTATTTGGCCCCATTCCATGGGTCTTCACAAGAGCCAATAGGAAAATTTATTTTCCTACATTTATGGAATATTGTCTCCCTATAGGAGACCTGTGTCTTGTTTTTACTATTTTTAACCCCATATATTTACTTCCACCTGCACACACTTTAGAAACTATATAAGATTAATGAAATATTTCAAACAAAATTTACCCAAACCTCTGATTTTAGGTCCTCGTAATTCCTTTCACTTTAAGATTTTACGGTGGGTTGAAAATACCGAATAACTTTCCACCGTACAACCCACATCAATCAATCCCCCAAAAAGTAATTCATTAACATGTCGAGATGGTAGGAGGGGGTTAAATAAATTCCAAAACAACTATAACCAACTAACCAACCAACTACCCCAAGGGACATGACTTTTGATTAATTAAATTAATAGTTAATACTTAACCTTCTCTCGGTACCATGCCAGGGCGAGATATTAAATTAATATAACAAACAATGTTTATACACATTATAAACAACTTTATAAACATGAAATAAATAAAATAAAGTAAAGAACATTATAACATAATGACAATTTAACGTGGAAAACCCATAAATGGGTAAAAACCACGAAAGAATAATCCACTATAGAGAAATTTTTTACAACACCAGTCCAGTAACTCCTTCCTCACTTCTACTCCATGTATTTACTTGGAATCCATTGATTCACGTGATTTTATTGAATATGACCTATAGCCATATTTAAATAACCCGAAGGGTTATAACCATATTAAGTGACAAGGCACACCTCCTCGATTTAATTAGTTGATTAAATAATTTAACCAACCCCTAATATAAAGTTTATATTTAAATAATATGAATATAGTTTATTATATATTATTTAAATATAAACTATATATTATGATGCACTTAATATTATAGTTCTAATATGAACAAATTCTATTACATCAACATTGGAATTATCTTTTATAACACTAGACTCAACTAATTCTTTTGTAGCTACATTAATATTTTCTAGATTTTGTCTATCTTCGCTAGTTGCATCTTTTCCTTGAAAGGAGATTAGGATCCTCATCAATTTTTTCTTAGTAGAATATCATGATCCAGTCCATGCTCCTTTATAATATTTCGCAATGTATTGTTCTTCTTGTTTAATAGAACAAGTTTCTCTTTGAAGGCGATCACACCACAAACACTTTCTCTCACTTTTTTCAGGTGCTCATCCAACACCTACACTTCAGTCTTCAATGTTTGGTATTTTTATTGCACGTAAAAAAACCATAGTAGAAAGTAGATAAACTATATAGTATAACAACATAAAATATAATCTTCAAAATATTAAGTACTTACCAAGGCCAAGTCTTTCTCAACATTTGCAATAGTGATAAGTTTTTTTGTCTCTAATCTACTTATTGTAATATAATGTGCCTTAACATTCAAATTCACCAATCTGTTAAAAATTATAGTTAAAAATTATCATCATTGTAAATATTTTTGGTGACAGAATTACCAGATTGTGCTTGAGCAAGTAAAAATCAATTTTCATCGGTTCATTTTTAATCAATGAAAAAAGTTTTTCCCTGTTTGAAAAATTATGATATATTTCATTAATTTCTTTGATCGAGATTTCAATATGATCTCCCATATCCTTAGTTCCTTAATATCAGGAATAAAATTTTTTTTCACAATGGTGTAGCATTATCAACCACAAGAATGTCAACCAAAAATATTGTTTTCTCATCATCATCCAAATTTTCCTCCGCAATTGGGGAAGGAGGATTTGAAGTGGATTGATGTTGTGGCACCTGGAATATCCTTATGTGCGGACTCAATAAGATATTCAATATGTTTCCCGATGTTGTCATGTCATAAAGGCCTTCAAAACTAAGATACTCCTCATCCATATATATATATATATATATATATATATATATATATATAATTTAAAATAAAAGTGCCTCTGACACTCTACACACCACCCAATGAAAAGTTGGGGAACTCTGACATTGTATAATTATGCGTCAACCTACTCACTCCAGGGAACACTATCCTCTTTCCCCTACCATGAGGCGGAAGGGGAGGTGGGTGTGATGTACTCCTTAAGCACTGAGTAGTGGGGGTGGCCTCCTAAAAATGAGATTGAGGTTGCAAAAATTATACGAGCATCAATAATTTAACAATATCAGTATGTTGTATTTATGAAGTCAAACAAGAGAACACTAAGCACTTAAAAAGAATGAAATAAATATAGATTTATTACATTGTGAATTTTTTTTGTCCATAATCAACATATTGTGGCACTGGATGGAAGGGGGTGGTGGCATTGCAAGCCTTGATTTTAAGGAAAACCAATTAAATTGAATGATAAAATCCTAAAAGAAAGACTAATATAAATAAAATTTAAATCTACGATTTATTCATAACTAAACTTGAAGGGCTAAAAATTGCGAGACTACATCTCTTGTTACTCGAAATGTAAGTAGTGTATATATCAATAGACACCATGTGTCTAGGTGATGTGTCGGACAAGGTTGCACATTTGGAAAATGACATATGTCATTGTCAAGAATCGATTATCATTAGTTTATAACAAATTTTATCAAAATTAACACGATTGTAAATTATGGATTAGTTAAAACCTGAATTGGCCTCAATATGCATTCTGTCTTAGTTGTGGGATGATTCAACTGAACGTGCATTCGTTTTCTTCTACTTTTAGGTTGTTGGGTGCTAGTGATAGCTATAAAGTCATCGGTTGTGGTGATATCAACCACAACGTTCTCACCAAACCCCTAAGGCCTAGTAGGGTTATGTGTGTGAACTGCTGCAACACGTCGAGCCATTGTTTTGTTTGCTTTGACATGTTGAAAACATATTATATGTTTTTTAGAATTGATTTAAAATTATTATTTTTATGAAAAGAATCAAGATAGAATTATTTTAAAACAAAATACTCACTAACTGTCTGTCCATAGACATTACATATTTATCCATCTTCTCATACAGAGAAGTTAGAATAGTTGATTTTAGTGCGTGAAAAATCTCATAATATAAAGTGAGGATAAAAAGGAAGAAATAACCGCACTAGGATTCATAATGGCTTTGCCAAGGTTATAGCGAATCCTTGTTGAAAGATATGTACACCAATCGAATCTAACACTAGAAAGGGTTTAGAGAATGGTAACACACTAACCACTAAGGAAAGTTAGTGTATCTTCCCTATAAAATAATGCGGGCACGGAAAAAGTCCACCATGTCCAAGAGAAATAGGTATTTGATTGATTGTGTGTTAATCCCTCTTTTGGAGGGATTATTAACCTCAACATCAACATAAAGCTTGTAATGAGACTCTAAAAATTTCTTTTGCTCATCAGGTAGAATGGTTTTTGTGGATACAGGAAATGTGTTTTGATGGGGTAGCCCTGTTAGATGATGAATATCATTAGGGGTTATTCTGATGAAAAATTGGTGTGATGGTAATGAAACTATGAAAGAGCCATAAGAACTATTATACAAATGCATTAAATTGTTTAACACTTGGATTCTATCTCATACTGAGGCATGTAAAGAAGTCCATAGAACCTTGAGTTTCCAATCCAATCGAATTGGATTTTAATTTCTTGGTCTTTAATAGTTGTAGTAATTGTGGATAAAATAGGTTTATGTAAAAAAATAATGGAGTGCTAATCGAATTTTTTCTTGGTGCCATGATTGATGATTCTTGAATCTTGATCTTTTGAAAAAAAAAAAAGGGGTGTTGGCAATACCTGTATGGGTACCGTGTACTTGTGACATGAAGAGCCAGTTGTGTCACGTGTGGCTAATACTGGAAGTGGACGAGGATCGTAGAACAAACCGTTTGCAATAGTGGAAGACGCTTTGAAAAAATCTAGTTTGGAGAAAACTAAAAGTGCAAATGGGACAAAATGAATGGGGAAGGGTATATATATATATATATATGAAAGGAAGGGGCACATTGATTGAGGATGGGAACATGGATCTGGGAATGAATGGTAACAAGGGCATATTATCGAGAAAAAACATCCATAGGATACCATGCAATAACACAACTAAATGACGCCCAACAATTGTTGGTGTGTGCATTTTCACATCACGTGGTGAGTCATCTCACTTAGGTGAGGTCATATGTCTTAGGTGTTGTAGGGGTTATGATAGGTTCAAATTATGTCATATGCATTATTATGCATAAGTATGTGTCAGTGCGTCATATGGGAGTTACTTTCCATTTCGAGAATGTAACTCCCCTTATCCACTTGAGGAGGTATGATTACTTGACTTTGGGGTTACAATACACCTATTTGTACCCCTTAACTTTTTCGAGATCTATGAGGACATTGAGATGTTACGACCCTTTCCTATCATTATATGCAAATTTCATGGTTGATGCTCAATCCCCATGGAACCCCTTCATGCTGTTAGAGTGCAACTCAGTTGGTGTTTGTGTTATCATGCAGATCCTCGTGTTGTCGCATTTTCACTTTATTCATCATGGTATCAAAGCACGTTGTTGGGATCCTCGTACTCACTTGTCTACCATTGCTCTCTTGCTCTTGGTTTTGTGTTTTATAGGTTTCATGTGTAAGTGTCGTAATAGACATTCCATTTGTGCATTGAATGCATTGATTTGGTATCATTTTTGGGTTTAAATATTATTCGAGGTGCTTGGATCAAGTGTTCATGGTTTTCTAGAGTTTGTTGGCCTTGCATGTAGTTCTAGAGGTGCTTTGCAAATTTAGGTTTCAGTTCATATTTTTTCGGTGTTGGTTGTATGTAGTTTCGAGGTTTTGAAATATAGTTTTTAGGCCTAACTCGGCCCTAGCTTGCTAAGCCGAGAATCGAGCTAGCTCCCACTCGCCCATCTTCCTTATCTCCCAACTCGCCACTTCTTCTCGTGGCTCGATCTGCATTGTTCCTTCTTATCTCACATTGTTGTTGGTTTTGTCTGTTTTGTTTCTCATGCATTTGGGTTACTTTGATGCGTGGTTTCTTGTGTTACCTTGTTCTCTACATGAGCTCCCAACACAACACTAGTCGTTGAGCTCTATGCGCTTGTTCCACCTCATCTAGAACTCGCGCCTGGTTTGGCTGTTTGACCTACTTGTTTGAAGCACCCTTGTACCATTTGCTTGGTCTTGATCTCCCTCATTGATCTTTTACTCCATCTGTTCCTTTTCTCATTTTGCTCAAGCCTACCTCTATGTTTTGAGTTGGCCCCTAGTTCACATTTACACAACCTTGTTGCACCGTGCTTCCAGATTGCCTTCGTCTCGGGATTCCCTTTAATTTCACCTACCGCATAACATTCATCGAAAGTTTTATGCACTTCCTTGAACTAGCTCGATAGTGGATTGCTCTTCAACACATGGACATGAGCTCTATTTGCATACATATCAATTACATTGATGCGTGGACACAACTTGGCACTAGGATTCCGGTCCAAATCGACACATGCACAACCTCTAAATTGGGCTCCCCTAGTGACTCCTCACTTAGTGAAACTCGGTGTGACCACCCCTTATCTTGGATGAGTCACCTCAACTCAACTCGCTGTGGCCACCTCCGCACAACTCGCCATGAGCTCCTCGAGCCGCCTTTCCCTAACTCACCAAGTAGCTCGGATGAGCTTCTCTTGACTCCTCTTGAGTCCTAAGTGCTCCTTCACCTCCTTTTGAGTTTTTTCACATTCCCCCTTTTATAATTAATTAAGTAATTTAAAGGGAAAATTAATTAAAAATTCATCATTATAAGGGGAGTAGCTTTTTTTTGGGCCTCTATATAGGGTTATTGGGATTTTCCAGGCCACTTTTCTAGCTATCTGTTGTAGTGCTTCTATTTTCCTATGGCTAGTGAGCGCGTCTGCCACAACCTTGCAAAAAGAGAGCCTATATTTTTACGATGTGAGAAGCCTTATCTCATATTGAAAAATGTTATACCCTTGTTTTTCTTATGCCCTTTTGTGCTTGATTACATGTTGTTCCTCTGCTTCTAACTACGACTTATTGTGGCCTCCACACTTGTGCGATTCATCACCTATTGCAAGGTGAGTGGTTTTATGTCCCACGTCGCATGAACACACCCTATTATAATCATGCATTACTTATAAAGTGTCACAAACATGGGTGTTATTACTTTTTAAAGGTTTTTATTATCGCACGAGATGCATTATTGTCGAGTCCGAGTCTAGCATTTTGCAACCTTTCTTGTATCCACATACCCTCTTCTCGTGCAACTTGCACTTATTTCTTCTGAATCATGGAGGATTCTCTTTACAAACTTGAGTGTCATAGGATAGCTTTACAACGTGCTCCATTTCTTCTTGGTAGAGAGAACTACACATCATATCGTGCTTCCATGGAATGCTACTTTTCTCACAAGGATCTTACTCCCTTTCTACATGGGTAAGTTCCTACACCCACTGATTCTTGTCATCATGAGGACTATCTTGACACGTGCAACTATGTTTTTGGTCATTTGATGTTGCATGTATCTAGACCTCTCCGCCTTCATGTAGCAAATTTAGATCATCCCCACACCATCTGGAGAATATTTTAGAATTTTCTGGAGACTCTTCACATACTTCCACTATTGTTGTTGATGATACAATTGTCTCCTCTTCTTCTTCATGTGATGATAGTTCTACTAACAGAGAGTCACTTAATTCTATCCGATGATGACTATTGTGCTTCTAGTTATGATGATGAGAGTGCTACTGAGGAATCCTCTGATCCTTCTCTTGGCCCTATTCTAGAGTATGTTGACACCCCTCTTATCTCATCAGACATTGAGCATTCTTATTCCTAGCCTCACATCATCATTAAATCATCCTCATTTCCACTTCTAGTGTGCGAGGCTGTTTCCACTCCTCTACTCTCATGTGATGATTCATACCTATCCGACATCACTCTTCTATTTTTCAATCCCCCTTCTTGCGATGAGTATCTGCTAGACCTTCGTCATATTTTCAAAAGTTCCTACTTGTGATGCAATACAAATATTTCCTCATCTTTCTCAGGTGTTTTGGAGGATTCATTTATCTCCTTTGTTAGGATTTCCCCTCCGGGACTCTTATCACTTCCACTTTCAAGAAATCATCATTAATCCACCCTTGCTTATGGATCCTCTTTCTATTGTGGGGTTATTTCATTTCCTTCACGTCACTCGGGCATCCTTTCAGGATATTCTTCTCTCATAATCGACAGCGGTTCTACGCTCGTGGCATTACCTTAGGTTCTTTGGTACTCATTCTATAGACCTATGTCAAATTTTTTGTGGACCCATTCGAGTTATTGATAATGTTTCCTTCTATTTCCTCCACAAAGTGGGTTGACTTCAAGATACTTCATTTATGTCCTTCCTTAGGGCGGGTACATAGTTCGGTGTTGTTTGTTCTTCTTCGATTATATTGGCCAAGTACCATGTCATCGACACTCTTCTTGGAGACTTCCTAGAGTTATAGAGTTCAAATCCATCTTTTGTATTCCTCTTGTCTCCTTCTCCTCTCTTCTTCTTCTTAGGAGAGATTTCCCCTTTATACACGGCTCCGTACGCACCCAAAATTACACGTGCTACATTGTCAGAAAATAGTATAAAAGGTCCCCAATGATGATTCATGTCTTTTCCAAAGGTTTTCAAGCCCCTAAACCTCCTTAAAGCTTAATATTTGTAGTATAGTTTTACTTACTCAATGACTTCTTCCTTTTCGTAGCTTCCCGCTTCATTTTGCCTTAGTTTTGGCCTTTAGTTGCAAAACCGCTGCCTTGGTTGGGTGCATAAGCCTTATAACCATTGCTAAGGAAGGCAAACAATTTTGTAACCGCCGCCTTGGTAGGGAAACGGTCTGTAACTTCCGTTCTACACGGGGTGATGGTTCTATGCATGTTTTCGAATATTCACCGAGAATGTGACGTGATTTCTTCACTTAAGTTATTCTGTTGAGCACATTTCTTACTCGTTTTAGCTGATTTTAAGCTTGAGTGGCTTATGAAAATCTCCTCTTCTACTTTTGATTTGTGATTGAATTGTTAGCGCCTCTTCATGTGTTAATACGATACCCCATGGCTTCCAAGTGTGTTAGTGCACAACCCAACCAACCTTCTATAAAATCATCGCTTGTTCTTAAGCAAATGATCCGAAATCATTTTTGTGTATTCTTGTATTGCTAAGATGCCACATTCTTTTTGGAAATTATATAGCCAATCTCTATTCAATTTTGATATCTCTCTTCCACTTGCATTGCTACCAAATTTCCATCAAGTTACCATTTCTCTAGCACTTTCTCTTTGCTTCTTCTACAACATTCTTAATCTCTTGGAATCATGTGAACACAGGAGATTGAAAAGAAAAACTGAGGGGACAAATCATAACACAATTGGATTTTCCATTCCTTTATATTTCTAGGTTGGGTTTAATGTTAGTTTCTTCACTTATTTATATTATTGTTTCTGAATCATACACATACACATATCAAATAGAGTATAAAAAGTTAGTTTCTTCGTTCCCAATCGCTAAGTCAATTTCAAAAAAGCTTTACATCTTCCATAGGAGTTTGTGCTGATAGATTATTCCTTCCCTATCCTTATGGGTTTGGAGGGAAGTATATTTGGAGGAAGCTTTCTTTGCCAACATAGAGATAATATATTTTTCATATATTGTGATTTCCCTTAGATTCTCACAAATCCTATCCTAGAGGTTATAAGGGAATAAAATCTTCTGAAGCTTTCAATCTTCCTGTGTATCTGAGATAGGAGAGGATTTAACAAACCCATAATTACTTATTGAAAAATATTTCATTTAGTTAGAGTAATTTAGAGAAGCTTTAATTTGATTAATATAGATTTAGTTACACCATTGCACAAGTAAATAACTACATCCGGTTATTTATCCGTATAAGATTTATTTGTTAGATTAGACGCTTTTGTTTCTTTTGGTTCTTCTAAATTCAAGAAAAGCACAATTTTTTTTTAATTTATTAGAATAGTTGCTCAGTATTTGTTTTATTTCATTTATATCTTGAACGAACTAAAACATAAAATAACTTTAATCCATTGAATTAGTTTTTAGTTTCTTGATTAAATTAGATCTTTGCAATCGATGACCATAAACAAACCACAACAAGAACAAACATACGCCAGTGATCTATTGGTCCCACAACTGAAAAAACCTACATTAATTACAAACATAGATACGAGATACCGTATTCTTATCCTTAAAACACCGACGATACTGCTGAGAAGATTGAATAATTAAATGTTCTGAATATCGTGGCTGACAAAGCCTACGAATACTAAATTGCCCCTGACAACAGAGTTTAAACGCACATGACCATATAAGGACCGTAACCACCAAGAGTTTATGGTTGTGATCCATGGGTTCCCAAATGTAAGGGCCCAAAGATAAGTTAGACCATGACACAGGATTATGCTCATTAGTTTTTAGGTCATCTCCACTTCCACTAGAAATCATCAAACACCTAAGTGTTCTGGATGAGGAAGCTCACCCAACCCTTGAAATTTGGACTACTCTAGCTAATCGACCATAGAGCTATCGGGATCCACGTATCCCTCACATATTCCATGATTTTTTTGGAAATCATTACGAGGCGCCCGTTGGTTTTCAACACATACCATAACCACTAGAGTGATCTCCATAGAGCTCGACATTTAGCGGAGTCTTCGTGTAGCTAATCTTTCAAATCCATCTATCAAACCAGATTCGGGTTAGAAGGGGTTTCCTTGCACTTGATGAGAAGATCTTGTTATTACACATCAAGGACATTATTTTTCCTTGATAGCTTGTCCATCCCATTTACATGCACTTCTGTCCACATACATAGTTACACTAGCCATATCCATCCACATTTTCACATCGATCGCCTCGACATGACCTCGAGGAGTCTAGTGCAATGAAGGTCATGTGTTTATTTTCATTTGTATAGGTACCTTATCATGTGCCTCAGTGCCTGGACCCATTTGTGGCATCTTTCTTAAATTGTTAGAGCGTTTTTTCATCTCTTGTCGTGGATAATTTTTTACACTAGGTTTTTCTCCATTTCTTTATATCCTTGTTGTTAATTGGTTCCTCATCAAGATTTGTTTCCAGGACCCATTTCTCATTTTTTACTTGCCACTTCATCCTAAGTTATGATGAAGGGGAGGGTGTTAGTATGTGCATTTTCTACATCACGTGGTGAGTCATCTCACTTAGGTGAGGTCATAGGTCTTAGGTGTCGTAAAGGTTATGATAGGTTCAAATTCTATCATATGCGCCATTATATGTCAATGCATCATATGTGAGTTACTTTCCATTCCAAAAATGTAACTCCCCTTCTCCACTTGAGGAGGTATGATTACTTACACTGGGGGTTACACAACACCCCTATTTGTACTCCTCCTTCCCTTTTTCAAATCTATGAGGAAATTGAGATGTTGTGACCCTTTCCTATCATTACATGCACATTTCATGGTTGATGCTCACTCCTCGTGGAACCTTGTCATGCTACCAAAGTGTAATTCGATTGATGTTCATGTTATCCCACAAATCCTCGTGTTGTCACATTTTTTCTTTCTTTATAACAACCCCTTTGTGTTGCTAAACAACGCCAATATCCCGAGTTGTTATCGACTGTAATTATGAATGAAAAGACGCCCGACGGGGGTAAAAGATCCTGTATGCTAGTGGTTCTTGGAACACAAACCAAATGTCAACAAAAATGTTTTATTGGGTGGTAAGGTCTATGAACCTATCATATGACAACTTGTTTTCATTCGACCGAAAACAAAAAAACATGTTACCGATTGACAACAAAAAGTGTGTAACCATTCGAAACCAATAAGTATTATCAGATGAAAACTCAAGGTTTTTACCTGTCTATCAATCGATACGTGTTACCATATGGTAACAGAGTTAAAAAAACTTGGATTCACTGCCATCCGAAACCCTACTTTCCAAGATTCGCCAACAATGTGAATAAATTTTTTGGCACATGTGCTACCCATTCTATAATAATTTTTTGGAGGGGGATCTAAAAATGAACCCTAAAAACAAGGCCTAATGAGGTACCCACATGGAATAATTGGGACAAAGAACACCGTAAGGTAGCCAAAACCAGTTATAACAAAGTAGGTAGAAAAACCCACCGCAAGGTATCCCAAGAAACTCAACTCAAAAAATCATACAATGTGAAGAATTTTAGAGTGTACTATGGTCTAAATCCACTAATCGATCATAGAACTAAAAAAAAATGACGTTGGGGTGCACTCGAATAGCTCCACACAAGGAGATCACAAAGGAGTGATGTTGAAAGTGCAAAAATACCAAACATAATTCGATAAACTACTAAAAATAGTTGTGCCACGATCCAAGAAAAACAACCAAGGAAACAAGGAAATGAAACAAGATCCAAAGAAATAGAAGTGTCACAGATCCAAGAATAGCTAAGGCAACAAGCCAAGGACATAAGACCCAAAGAAGAAGGATAAACACCACACCCTCCATATTATTGAATAGGTAGAGTGATGCTACAAATCTATATGAGTTGTCAAAAAAACTACTTGAACAATGGGCTTAACCAAACTAGCTCCCCATAAGAGAGATCATCAACATGCCAAAAATGTCAAAATGCAAATACACAATCTCTCAACATACAAGAGAGATATACTACACCTACTAATTTTTTTTTCTTAAAATAAGGAGCATTATAATGCAGATGGTATACAAAGTGGAGAAAAAAACCGAATGGTGGTGGAGCCACGCCTGTAGAGTCCTCTCAAATAATTTCAATGTCCCCACCATGAGTGATTAGAAATCCACCCCAAATTAACACATACGGATAAATAAGATTCCTACATATGATTCGGTGAAAATGTACAAGTTCATGTAAATGAACATCAAAATGAGTGTGTCAGTCGATCATGTCTAACAACTAAAATATTAGATCTCTCGGCTTGAGTGAAGGTGCAAAACTCGTGTGTAGCTCATGATCCTCAGAAAGAGTTGAGTGAACAAAAAGGAGCTCTATATGTGTGTGATCCCAATTAAGTACCTACTCGAAAACCAATGTCATGGCAAGAATTCCATTTAACAGAAGAAAACATGAAGTAATACCCTATGAATGTCTACCAATGCCTCTGCCAGTGAAACCCATAGAATAGAGCATGTGAGAACTGAATGTAGTGGTATTCTTATTAAAATATCCAGATAGGTGAGTAGAAGGAGCTGAAGTGGGGTACATGGAGTGTGTAACTACAATAGGCACACATGTGGAAGAACATGTAATAACAAGTGCAATAGGCTCAGGAGCATTAAAAGGATTAGAATAAAAACTAACAAAACAAGGTCGGTGGAGTACAAGAGCAATATCGTAAGTGGACTAGGAATGGAAGAAGAGGTGTGAAAGTCCAGAATGTGAGGATGATGTTGTAAGTAAGCAAGTATTTTCTATAGAGAGTGGATTAATTTATCCTTGTCATTCCTTATCTTCCTTATCTCCCGGCTCGCCAATTCTTCTCGTGGCTCGATCTGCATTGTTCCTTCTTATCTCACATTATTGTTGGTTTGGTCTATTTTGTTTCGCATACATTTGGGTTACTTTGACTGCGTGGTTTCTTATGTTACCTTGTTCTCTACATGAGCTCCCAACACAACACTAGTCATTGAGCTCTACGTGCTTGTTCCACTTCATCTTGAACTCAACGCCCTGGTTTGGATTCTCAAACTGCTTGTTTGACGCACCCTCATACCATTTTCTTGGTCTCGAGCTTCCTCACCGATATTTTGATCCATCTCGTGACTTTTCTAATGCTGCTCGAGCTCGGATATATGTTTTGAGTTGGCCCCTAGTTCATATTTACGCAACCTTGTCATGCACCGTGCTTCTTGTTGCCTTTATATGGGATTCCCTTTAGTTTCACATACCGCATAACATTCACCAAAAATTTTATGCCCCGTGTATTCTCGCCTACACTAGCTCGATAGTGGATTGATCTTCGACACGTGGACCGAGCTCTATTTGCATACATATCGATTACATTGATGTGTGGACACAACTTGGCACTTAGATTCCGGTCCAACTCGGCACATGCACAACCTCCAAATTGGGCTCCCTGGTGACTCCTCAATTAGTGAAACTCGGTGTGACCACCCCTTATCTTGGATGAGTCACCTCAACTCAACTCACAGGACACCTCCTGCACAACTCACCATGAGCTCCTTGAGCAAGCTCACCCTAACTCACCAAGTAGCTCGGATGAGCTTCTCTTCAACTCCTCTTGAGTCCTAAGTGCCCCTTCACCTCCTTTTTGAGTTTTTCACATTTTCCCCCTTTTTAAAATTAATTAACTAATTTAAAGGGAAAATTAATTAAAAATTCATCATTATAAGGGGGGAGTAGCTTTTTTCTGGGCCTCTATATAGGGTTATTGGGATTTTCCAGGCCACTTTTCAAGTTATCCTGTTGTAGTGCTTCTATTTTCCTACGGCTAGTGAGCATGTCCGCTGCAACCTTGAGCAAGAGAACCTATATTTTATGATGTGAGAAGCCTTATCTCATATTGAAAAATGTTATACCCTTGTTTTTCTTATGCCCTTTTGTGCTTGATTGCATGTTGTTCCTCTACTTCTAACTAGGACTTATTGTGGCCTCCACACTTGTGTGATTTGTCACCTATTGCAAGGTGAGTGGTTTTATGTCCCATGTCACATGAACACACCCTATTATTATCAAGCATTACTTATAAAGTGTCACAAACATGGGGGTTATCATTTTTATTAGATTTTGTATTGCACATAGATGCATTATTGGGTAAGTCTTGCATCTTCCAACCTTTTCTTGTATCCACATACCTCTTCTTCTGCAACTTGCACTTATTTCTTATGAATCATGGAGGATGCTCTTTAAAAATTTGATTGTCATAGGATATCTTTACAACGTGCTCCATTTATTCTTGGTAGAGAGAACTACACATCATATCGTGCTTCCATGAAACACTACTTTTCTCACGAGGGTCTTACTCCCTTTCTACATGGGTCAGTTCCTACACCCATTGATTCTTGTCATCATGAGGACTATCTTGACACATGCAACTATGTTGTTGGTCATTTGATGTTGCATGTATCTAGACCTCTCCGCCTTCATGTAGTAGTAGATTCGGACCCTCCCCATACCATCTCGGAGAATATTTTAGAATTTTCTTGGAGACTCTTCACATACTTCCACTATTGTTGCTTCCCATACTGATTGTCTCCTCTTCTTCTTCATGTAATGATAGTTGTATTGACAGAGAGTCACTTAATTCTATCCCGATGATGACTATTGTGCTTCTAGTTATGATGATGAGAGTGCACCGAGGACTCCTCTCATCCTTCTCTTGGCCTTATTCCGGAGTATGTTGACACCCCTATTATCTCATCGACATTGAGCATTCTTATTCCTAGCCTCATATAATCATTAAATCATCCTCATTTCCACTTCCAGTGTGCGAGGCTGTTTCCACTCCTCTACTCTCATGTGATGATTCATACCTATCCGACATCACTCTTCTATTTTTCAATCCCTCTTCTTGGGATGAGTATCTACTAGACCTTCGTTCATATTTTCACAAAGGTGCCTACTTGTGATGCAAGTAAAAATATTTCCTCATCTTTCTACTGGTGTTTTAGAGGATTCATTTATCTCCTTTGTTAGTATTTCCCCTCCTGGGACTCTTATCACTTCCACTTTTCAAGAAATCATCATTGATCCACCCTTGCTTATGGATCCTCTTTCTATTGTGGGGGTTATTTCATTTCCTTCACGTCATTTGGGCATCCTTTTGTGGGATATTCTTCTCTCACACTCTGGCAGCTTCTACGCTCGTGGCATTACCTTTGGTTCTTTGGTACTCATTCTATAGACCTATGTCACATTTTTGTGGACTAGATTTAGAGTTATTTATAATGTTTCTGTTTCCTCCACAAAGTGGGTTGACTTCAAGACTTCATTTATGTCCTTCCTTAGGGCATGTACATAGTTCGGTGTTGTTTGTTCTTCTTCAGTATATTTGGTCAAGTACCATGTCATCGACACTCTTCTTGGAGACTTCCTAGAGTTATAGAGTTCAAATACGTCTTCTATATTCCTCTTGTCTCCTTCTCCTCTCTTCTTCTTCTTCCGGAGAGATTTCCCTTTTATACATGGGTCTTGTATGCACCTAAAATTACACGTGATACATTGTCTAAAAATGGTATAAAAGGTCCCCAATGATGATTCATGTCTTTTCCAAAGGTTTTCAAGCCCCTAAACTTCCTTAAAGCTTAATAGTTGTAGCATAGTTTTCCTTACTCAATGACTTCTTCCTTTTCTATAGCTTCCCACTTCATTTTGCCTTAGTTTTGGCCTTTAGTTGCAAACCGCTACCTTGCTTGGGCAATAGTCTTATAACCGCTACTGAGTAAGGGAAACAATTTTGTAACCACCACCTTGGTAGAGAAATGGTCCTGAACTACCATTCTACACATGGTGATGGTCCTTTGCACATTTTACGAATATTCACTCGAGAATTGACGCATGATTTCTTCACTTAAGTTCACCTTTTGAGCACGTTTCTTACTTGTTTTAGCTGATTTTAAGCTTGAGTGACTTGTGGAAATCTCCTCTTCTACTTGTGATTTGTGATTGACTTGTTAACTACCTCTTCATGTGTTGATGTGGCACCCCATGGCTGCCAAGTGTGTTAGTGCACAACCCAACCAACCTTCTATAAAATCATCACTTGTTCTCAAGAAAATGGTCGGAGATCATTTTTGTGTATTCTTGTATTTCTAAGAAGCCACATTCTTGGTGGAAATTATATAGCCAATATGTATTCAATTTTGATATCTCTCTTCCACTTGCATTGCTACCATATTTCCATCAAGCTGCCATTTCTTGAGAACTTTCTCTTTCTTTGCTTCTACAACATTCTTAATCTCTTGGAATCTTGTGAACAAGAGATTGAAGAGACAAACTAAGGGGACAAAGCATAACACAACTGGATTTTTCATTCCTCTATATTTCTAGTTTGGGGTTAATGTTAGTTTCTTAACTTATTTATATTATTGGTTTTGAATCATATGGATACACATATCAAATAGAGTAGAAAAAGTTAGTTTCTTCATTGCAAATAGCTAAGTCAATTTCAAAGAAGCTTTACATCTTCCATAGGAGTTTCTGCTTTGATAGATTCTTCCTTCCCTATCCTTATGGGTTTAGAGGAAGTATATATGGAGGAAGCTTTCTTTGCCAACATAGAGATAATATATTTGTCATATATTGTGATTTCCCTTAGATTCTCACAAATCCTATCCGAGAGGTTACATGGGAAGAAAATCTTTTGAAGCTTTCAATCTTCTGTGTATCTGAGATAGGAGAGGATTTAACAAATCCATAATTACTTATTGGAAAATATTTCATTTAATTAGAGTAATTTAGAGAAGCTTTAATTTGATTAATATAGATTTAGTTACACCATTGCACAGGTAAATAACTACATCCGGTTATTTATTTGTATAGGATTTATTTGTTAGATTAGAAGCTTTTCATTTCTTTTGTTTCTTCTAAATTCAAGAAAAGCACAAAAAAATTAATTTATTAGAATAGTTGCTCATTATTTTTTTATTTCATTTATATATTAAAAGTACTAAAACATAAAATAGCTTTCATCCATTCCATTAGTTGTTATTTTCTTGATTAAATTAGATCTTTGCAATCCATGACCATAAACGAACCACGACAAGAACAAATATACGCCAGTGATCCATTGGTCCCACAACTGAAAAAACCTACATTAATTATGAACATAGATACACGATATCGTATTCTTATCCTTAGAACACCAGTACGATACGCTGAGAAGATTGAATAATTAAACGTTCTGAATATCTCGGTTGACAAATCCTACGAATACTAGATTTCCCCTGACAACAGAGTTTAAACATACATGACCATATGATGACCACAACCGCTAAGAGTTTATTGTTGTGATCCGTGGGTTCCCCAACCATAAGGGCCCAAAGATTAGTTAGACCACGACATAGGATTATGCTCATTAGTTTTTAGGTTGTCTCCACTTCCACCGAGAAATCATTAGACACCTAAGTGTTATGGATTAGGAAGCTCACCCAACCCTTGAATTTTAGACCACTCTAGATAATCGACCATAGAGCTATTGAGATCCACGTCTCCCTCGCATATTCCATGACCTTTTCTCAAAATCATTATGAGGCACCCATTGGTTTTTGAAAAATACCACAACCACTAGAGAGGATCTCCATAGAGCTTGACATTGACTAGAGTCTTGTGTAGCTATTCTTTCAAATCCATCTATCAAACCAGTTCAAGTTAGAAGGTGTTTCGGCACTTGATGAGAAGATATTGTTATTACACATCGATGACATTGTTTTTCCTTGAAAACTTGTCCATCCAATTTACATGCACTTCTATCTAGATACCAAGTTACGCTAGCCATATCCATCCACATTTTCAAATCGAATGCCTTGACAGACCTTGAGGAGTCAAGTGCAATTGAAGGTCATGTGTTTATTTTCATCTTTATAGGTATCTTATCATGTGCCTCGGTGCACTGGACCCATTTGTGTATCTTTCTTAGATTGTTAGAGAGTGTTTTTTCATCTCTTGTCATGGATAATTTTTACACAAGGTTTTCCTCCATTTCTTTAGATCCTTGTTGTTAATGGGTTCCTCATCGATTTGTTTCAGGATCATTTCTCATTTATGACTTGCCACCTCATCCAAAGTTACGGTGGAGGGGAGGGTGTTAGTATGTGCATTTTCTAAATCACGTGGTGAGTCATCTCACTTAGGTGAGGTCATAGGTCTTACGTGTCGTAGGGTTTATGATATGTTCAAATTCTGTCATATGCACATTATATGTCAGTGCATCATATGTGAGTTACTTTCCATTCCAGGAATGTAACTCCCCTTCTCCACTTGAGGAGGTATGATTACTTGCATTGGGGGTTACACAACACCCCTATTTGTACTTCTCCTTCCCTTTTTCAAATCTATGAGGAAATTGAGATGTTGTGACCCTTTCCTATCATTGCATGCACATTTCATGGTTGATGCTCACTCCTCATGGAACCTTGCCATGCTGTTAGAGTGTAATTCGATTGATGTTCATTTTATCCCGTAGATCCTCGTGTTGTCACATTTTTTCTTTCTTTATCAACAACCCCTTTGTGGTGCCAAATGACGTCAATATCCGAGTTATTATCAACTATAATTATGAATGAAAAGACGTCGACATGGGGTAAAAGATCTTGTATGCTAATGGTTCTTGGAACACAAACCATATGGCAACAAAAATGTTTTATCGGGTGGTAAGGTCTATAAACCTATCATTTGACAAATTGTTTCTATTACCGACCGAAAACAAAAAACATTTTACCGATTGACAAAAAAAAGTGTGTAACCATTCGAAACCAATAAGTATTATCAGATGAAAACTCAAGGTTTGTTACCATTTATCAACCGATACGTGTTACCATATGGTAATAGAGTTTAAAAACTTGGATTTACTGCCATCCTGAAACCCTACTTTCCCAGATTCTCCAACAATGTGAATAACTTTTTTTGGCACATGTGCCACCCATTCTATAATAATTTTTTGGAGGGCGCTCTAAAAATGAGCCCTAAAAACAAGGCCTAATGAGGTACCCACATACAATAATTGGGAAATAAGAACATCGTAAGGTACCAAAACCAGTAATAACAAAGTAGATAGAAAAACACACCTGTAAGGTATACCAAGAAACTCAACTCAAAAAATCATACAATCTTGAAGAATTTTAGTGTGTACTTTGTGTTCTAAATCCACTAATAGATCATAAAAATAAAAACAAGCGATGTTGGGGTGCACGAGAATAGCTCCACACAAGGAGACTATCAATGGAGTGATGTTGAACGTGATAAAAATACCAAAGATAATTCGATCAACTGCTAAACATAGGTGTTCCACGATCCAAGAACAACAACCAAGGAAACAAGGCAATGAAACAAGATCCAAAGAAATAGAAGTGTCATGATCCAAGAATAGCTAAGGCAACAAGGCAAGGACACAAGACCCAAAGAAGAACGATCAACACCACACCCTCCCGTATTATTGAATATGTAGAGTGATGCTACAAATCTATATGAGTTGTAAAAAAACTACTTGAACACTGGGCTTAAGCAAAATAACTCCCCCACAAGAGAGACTGTCAACATGTCAAAAATGTCAAAAATACATATACATAATCTCTAAACATACAAGAGAGATATACTACACCTACTATTTTTTTCTTAAAATAAGGAGCATTACAATGTAGATGGTATACAAAGTGGAAAAAAAACCGAATGGTGGTGGAGCCACGCCTATAGAGTCCTCTCAAAGAATATCTATGTCGCCACCACAAGTGATTAGAAATCCACCCCCAAATTAACACATATGGATAAATAAGATTCCTACATATGATTCGGTGAAAAATGTACAAGTTCATGCAAATGAACATCAAAATGTGTGTCAGGTCGATCATGTCTAACAACTGAAATATTAGATCTCTCGGGCTTGAGTGAACGTGTAGAACTCGTGTGTAGCTCCCGATCCTCGAAAGAGTTGAGAAAACAAAAAAGGAGCTCTATCAATGTGTAATCTCAATGAATTACCTACTCGAAAACCAATTTCATGGTGAGAATTCCATTTAACAAGAAGAAAATAGGAAGTAATACCCTATGAATGTCTACTAATGCCTCTGCCGGTGAAACACATAGAATAGAGCATGCGAAAACCGAATATAGTGGTATTCTTATTAAAATATCCAGATAAGTGAGTAGAAGGAGCTGAAGTGGGGTACATGGAGTGTGTAACTACAATAGGCACAGATGTGGAAGAACATGTAATAACAAGTGCAATAGGCTCGGGAGCATTAAAAGGAGTAGGATAAAAACTAACAAAACAAGGTCGGTGGGTACAAGAGCAATATCGTAAGTGGATTAGGAGCAGAAGCGAGAGGTGTGAAAGTCCACAATGTGAGGATGATGTTGTAAGTAAGCAAGTATTTTCTATAGAGAGTGGATTAATTTATCCTTGTCATTCCTCATCTTCCTTATCTCCCTCGCCACTTCTTCTTGTGGCTCGATCTGCATTGTTCCTTCTTATCTCACATTGTTGTTGGTTTGGTCTATTTTGTTTCTCATGCATTTGGGTTACTTTGACCACGTGGTTTCTTTTGTTACCTTGTTCTCTACATGAAATCCCAACACAACACTAGTTGTTTAGCTCTACGCACTTGTTCCACCTCATCTTGAACTCGACGCCCATGGTTTGGCTTCTCGACCTACTTGTTTGACACACCCTCATACCATTTGCTTGGTCTCGAGCTCCTCACCAATATTTTGCTCCATCCATGCCTTTATCATGATGTTAGAGCCTTCCTGTTGTTTTGAGTTGGCCCTAGTTCATATTACGCAACCTTGTGCACCGTGCTTCTGTTGCCTTTCGTCAGGAGTCCTTTAGTTTCACCCACCGCATAACATTCATCGATAGTTTTATGTCCTGCGCATCCTACTGCACTAGCTCGATAGTGATTGATCTTTGACACGTGGACACGAGCTCTATTTGCATACATATCGCAGTTACATTGATGCATGGACGAGAACTTGGCACTTAGATTCGGTCCAACTCGGCACATGCACAACCTCCAAATTGGGCTCCTTGGTGACTCCTCACTTAGTGAAACTCGGTGTGACCACCCCTTATCTTGGTGAGTCACCTCAACTCAACTCACTAGCCACCTCCTACACCACTCACCATGGGCTCCCAAGCCAACCGGCCCTAACTCACCAAGTAGCTCGGATGAGCTTCTCTTGACTCTCTATTGAGTCCTAAGTGCCCCTTCACCTCCTTTTTGAGTTTTTCACATTTTCCCCCTTTTATAATTAATTAATTAATTTAAAGGGAAAATTAATTAAAAATTCATCATTGTAAGGGGCGGTAGATTTTTTCTAGGCATCTATATAGGGTTATTGGGATTTTCCAAGCCACTTTTCTAGTTATCTTGTTGTAGTGCTTCTATTTTCCTACAACTACTGAGCACGTCCGCCACAACCTTGCAGCAAGAGAGCCTATATTTTATGATGTGAGAAGCCTTATCTCATATTGAAAAATGTTATACCCTTGTTTTTCTTATGCCCTTTTGTGCTTTATTACATGTTGTTCCTCTTCTTCGACTAGGACTTAGTGTGGCCTCCACACTTGTGTGATTTGTCACCTATTTCAAGGTGAGTGGTTTTATGTCCCATGTCGCATGAACACACTCTATTATAATCATGCATTACTTATAAAGTGTGACAAACATTGGTGTTATCATTTTTCTTAGGTTTTGTATTACACGTAGATGCATTATTGGCTGAGTATGGCATCTTGCAACCTTTCTTGTATCCACATACCTTCTTCTCGTGCACCTTGAACTTATTTCTTCTAAATCATGTAGTATGCTCTTTCCAAACTTGAGTGTGATAGGATAGCTTTACAATGTGCTCCATTTGTTCTTGGTAGAGATAACTACACATCATATTGTGCTTGCATGGAACACTACTTTTCTCATGAGGGTGTTACTACCTTTCTACATGGGTTAGTTCCTACACCCACCGATTCTTGTCATCATGAGGACTATCTTGACACGTGTAACTATGTTATTGGTCATTTGATGTTACATGTATCCAGACCTCTCTTCCTTCATGTAGCAAATTCAGATCCTCCCAAACCATCTGGAGCATATTTTAGAATTTTCTTGGAGACTCTTCACATACTTCCACTATTATTGCTGATGATAAAATTCCTCCTCTTCTTCTTCACGTGATGATAGTTCTCTTGAAAGAGAGTCACTTAATTCTATCCACGATGATGACTATTGTGCTTCTAGTTATGAAGATGAGAGTGCTACCGAGAACTCCTCTCATCATTCTCTTGGCCCTATTCCAGTATGTTGACACCCCTATTATCTCATCGGACATTGAGCATTCTTATTCCTAGCCTCATATAATCATTAAATCATCCTCATTTCCACTTCCGGTGTGCGAGGATATTTCCACTCCTCTACCTTCATGTGATGATTCATACCTATCAGACATCACTCTTCTATTTTTCAATCCCCCTTCTTGGGATGAGTATCTGCTAGACCTTCGTCATATTTTCAAAGTGCCTACTTAAGATGGAGTACACATATTTCCTCATCTTTCGCGGGTGTTTTAGAGGATTCATTTATCTCCTTTATTAGGATTTCCCCTTTTGGGACTCTTATCACTTCCACTTTTCAAGAGATCATCATTGATCCACCCTTGCTTATGGATCCTCTTTCTATTGTGGGGGTTATTTCATTTTTCTTCACGTCACTCTTACATCCTTTTGTGGGATATTATTCTCTCACACTTTGATAGTTCTACGCTCATGGCATTACCTTCGGTTCTTTGGTACTCATTCTATAGACTTATGTCACATTTTCGTGGACCAGATTCGAGTTATTGATAATGTTGCCTTCTATTTCCTCCACAAAGTGGGTTGACTTCAATACTTCATTTATGTCCTTCCTTAGGGCAGGTGCATAGTTTGGTGTTGTTTGTTCTTCTTGAGTATATTGGCCAAGGACCATGTCATCGACACTCTTCTTAGAGACTTCCTAGAGTTATAGAGTTTAAATCCATCTTTGTATTCCTCTTGTCTCCTTCTCCTCTCTTCTTCTTCTTAGGAGAGATTTCCCTTTTATACACAGTACTTTATACGCACCCAAAATTACACGTGCTACATTGTCGAAAATGGTATAAAAGGTCCCTAATGATGATTCATGTCTTTTCCAAAGGTTTTCAAGCCCCTAAACCTCCTTAAATCTTAATATTTGTAGCATATTTTTTCTTACTCAATGACTTCTTCCTTTCTATAGCTTCCCGATTCATTTTGCCTTAGTTTTGGCCTTTAGTTGCAAAACCGCTACCTTGGTTAGGTGTGGTCTTATAACCATTGCTAAGGAAGGCAAAATTTTTGTAACTCACCGCCTTGGTAGGGAAGCGGTCCTGTAACTTCCATCTACACGGGGTGATGGTTCTATGCACGTTTTCCGAATATTCACACGAGAAATGATGCATGATTTCTTCACTTAATTCATTTTGAGCACATTATTACTTGTTATAGCTGATTTTAAGCTTGAGTGGCTTATGACAATCTCCTCTTCTACTTTTGATTTGTGATTGAATTGTTAACTACCTCTTCATGTTTAATACGATACCCCATGGCTTCCAAGTGTGTTAGTGCACAACCCAACCAACCTTCTATAAAATCATCACGTGTTCTCAAGCAAATGATCAGAGATCATTTTTTGTATTCTTGTATTGCTAACCTGCCACATTCTTGGTGGAAATTATATAGCCAATCTCTATTCAATTTTGATATCTCTCTTCCACTTGCATTGCTACCAAATTTCCATCAAGTTTGCCATTTCTCCATAATTTTCTCTTTCTTTGCTTCTACAACATTCTTAATCTCTTGGCATCATGTGAACACAAGAGATTTAAAAGACAAACTAAGGGGAAAAATCATAACACAACTGGGATTTCCATTCCTTTATATTTCTAGGTTGGATTTAATGTTAGTTTCTTAACTTATTTATATTATTGTTTTTGAATCATACGCATATACATATCAAATAGAGTAGAAAAAGTTAGTTTCTTTCATTTCCAATCACTAAGTCAATTTCAAAGAAGCTTTACATCTTCCATAGGAGTTTGTCTTTGATAAATTATTCCTTCACTATCTTTATGGGTTTGGAGGAAGTTTATACGGAGGAATATTTCTTTGCCAACATAGAGATAATATATCTTTCATATATTGTGATTTCCCTTAGATTCTCACAAATCCTATCCGAGAGGTTACATGGGAAGAAAATATTTTGAAGCTTTCAATCTTCCCATGTATTTGAGATAGGAGAGGATTTAACAAATCCAAAATTACTTATTGGAAAATATTTCATTTAATTAGAGTAATTTAGAGAATATTTAATTTGATTAATATAGATTTAGTTACACATTTCCCAAGTAAATAACTACATCCAGTTATTTATCTGTATAAGATTTATTTGTTAGATTAGAAGCTTTTCATTTCTTTTGGTTCTTATAAATTCAAGAAAAGCAAAAAAACACATTTAATTTATTAGAATAGTTGCTTAGTATTTGTTTTATTTCATTTATATCTTGAAAGTACTAAAACATAACATAGCTTTAATCCATTCAATTAATTTTAGTTGCTTGAGTAAATTAGATCTTTGAAATCCATGACCATAAATGAACCACGACAAGAACAAACATACACCAGTGATCCATTGGTCCCACAACTGTAAAAACCTACATTAATTACGGACATAAATAGGAGACGCCACTTCTTATCCTTAGAACACGGATGATACGCTTAGAAGATTTAATAATTTAAAAGTTACGAATATCACGGTGGTGAAAAATCCTACGAATACTAGATTTGCCCCCGACAATAAAATTTAAACATACATGACCATATAAGGACAACAACCTCCAAGAGTTTATGGTTGTGATCCATGGTTTCCCCTAACCATGAGGGCCCAAAGATAAGTTAGACCATGACACAAGATTATGCTTATTAAGTTTTTAAGTCGTCTCCACTTCCACTAGAAATCATCAGACACCTAAGTGTTACGGATGAGGAAGCTCACCCAACCCTTGAATTTTTGACCGCTCTAGCTAATCGACCATAGAGCTATCGAGATCCATGTCTCCCTCGCATATTCCATGACCTTGTTTGGAAATCATTACATGGTGCCCATTGGTTTTCGACACATACCAAAACCATTAGAGAGGATCTCCACAAAGCTTGACATTGGTGGAGTCTTTGTGTAGCTATTCTTTCAAATCCATCTATCAAACCAATTCAGGTTAGAAGGGGTTTCCTTGCACTTGATGAGAAGATCTTGTTATTACACATTGAGGACATTATTTTGCCTTGAAAACTTGTCCATCCCATTTACATGCACTTATGTCCACATACCAAGTTACGCTAGCCATATCCATCCATATTTTCAATCGATTTGCCTCGCCACGACCTCAAGGAATCGAGTGTAATTGAAGGTCATGTGTTTATATTCATCTATATAGGTACCTTATCATGTGCCTCATTTGCTCTGGACCCATTTGTGGCATCTTTCTTAGATTATTAGAGAGTGTTTTTCATCTCTTGTCATGGATAATTTTTACACTAGGTTTTCCTCCATTTCTTTAGATCCTTGTTGTTCATGGGTTCCTCATCAAGATTTGTTTCAGGACCCATTTCTCATTTCTAACTTGTCACCTCATCCTAAGTTACGATGAAGGGGGGTGTTAGTGTGTGCATTTTCCACATCATGTGGTGAGTCATCTCACTTAGGTGAGGTCATAGGTCTTAGGTGTCATAGGGGTTATGATAGGTTCAAATTATGTCATTTGCGCCATTATATCTCAAAGTGCATCATATGGGAGTTACTTTCCATTCTAAAATGTAACTCCCCTTCTCCACTTGAGGAGGTATGATTACTTGCACTTGGGGGTTACACAACACCCCTATTTGTACTCTTCCTTCCCTTTTTCAAATCTATGAGGAAATTGAGATGTTGTGACCCTTTCCTATCATTGCATGCACATTTCATGGTTGATGCTCACTCCTCGTGGAATCTTTTCATGCTGCGAGAGTGTAATTCGATTGATGTTCATGTTATCCCACAATTCCTCGTGTTGTCACATTTTTTATTTCTTTATCAACAACCCCTTTGTGTTGCCAAACAACGTTAATATCCGAGTTGTTATCGATTGTAATTATGATTGAAAAGACGTCTCGATAGTGGGTAAAAGATCTTGTATACTAATGGTTCTTGGAACACAAACCAGATGGCAACATAAATGTTTTATCGGGTGGTAAGGTCTATGAACTGTCATATGACAACTTGTTTTTACATTTCAAAACAAAAAAACATGATTACCGACAATGAGAAAAAGTGTGTAACCATTTGGGAACCAATAAGTATTATCGGATGAAAACTCAAGGTTTGTTACCATCTATCAACCGATATGTGTTACCATATGGTAATAGAGTTAAAAAAACTTGGATTCACCGCCATCCTGAAACCCTACTTTCCAAGATTCCCCAACAATGTGAATAATTTTTTTAGCACATGTGCCACCCATTCTATAATAATTTTTTGGAGGAGGCTCTAAAACTGAACCCTAAAAACAAGGCCTAATGAGGTACCCACATACAATAATTGGGAAAAAGAACACCGTAGGGTACCCAAAACTAGTAATAACAAAGTAGATAGAAAAAACCCACTAAAGGTATCCCAAGAAACTCAAGTAAAAACTCATACAATTTGAAGAATTTTAGTGTGTACTATGGTCTAAATCCACTAATCGATCATAAAACTCAAAAACAAGCTGATGTTGGGGTGCACGAGAATAGTTGCACATAAGGAGATTGTCAATGGAGTGATGTTGAAAGTGTAAAAATACCAAACATAATTCAATCAACTATTAAAAATAGTTGTGCCATGATCCAAAATAAAAACAAGGAAACAAGGTAATGACACAAGATCCAAAGAGATAGGAGTGCCACGATCCAAGAATAGCTAAGGAAACAAGCCAAGGACACAAGACCCAAAGAAGAAGGATCAAACCACACCCTCCCATATTATTGAATAGGTAGAGTGATGCTACAAATCTATATGAGTTGTAAAAAAAACTACTTGAACACTGGGCTTAACCAAAATAGCTCCCGACAAGAGAGATTGTCAACATGCCAAAAATGTCAAAAATACGGATGCACAATCTCTCAACATACAAGAGAGATATACTACACCTACTAATTTTTTTCTTAAAATAACAAGCATTACAATGCAGATTGTATACAAAGTGGAAAAAAAAACTGAATGGTGGTGGAGCCACACCTATAGAGTCCTCTCAAATAATATCTATGTCGCCACCACGAGTGATTAGAAATCCACCCCAAATTAACACATATGGATAAATAAGATTCCTACATATGATTCGGTGAAAAATGTACAAGTTCATGTAAATGAACATCAAAATGTGTGTCAAGTCGATCATGTCTAATAAGCTGAAATATTAGATCTCTCGGGCTTGAGTGAAGGTTTAGAACTCGTGGTAGCTCATGATCCTCGGAAAGAGTTGAGCGAACAAAAAGGAACTCTATTAATGTGTGATCCCAATGAAGTACCTACTCAAAAAACAATGTCATGTCGAGAATTCCATTTAACAAGAAGAAAACAGAAGTAATACCTGTGAATGGCTACCAATGCCTCTCCGGTGAAACTCATAGAATAGAGCATGCGAGAACTAAATTTAGTGGTATTCTTATTAAAATATCCATATAGGTGAGTAGAAGGAGATGAAGTGGGGTACATGGAGTGTGTAAGCGCAATAGGCATAGATGTGGAAGAACATGTAATAAAAGTGCAATAGGCTCGGGAGCATTAAAAGGAGTAGGATAAAAAACTAACAAAATAAGGTCGGTGGGTACAAGAGCAATATCTATAAGTGGACTAGAACAGAAGCGAGAGGTGTGAAAGTCCATAATGTGAGGATGATGTTGTAAGTAAACAAGTATTTTCTATAGAGAGTGGATTAATTTATCCTTTTCATTCCTTATCTTCCTTATCTCCCAACTCGCCACTTCTTCTCGTGGCTCGATCTGCATTGTTTCTTCTTATCTCACATTGTTGTTGGTTTGGTCTATTTTGTTTCTCATGCATTTGGGTTTCTTTGACCGCGTGGTTTCTTGTTTTACCTTGTTCTCTACATGAGAACCCAACACAACACTAGTCGTTGAGCTCTACGCACTTGTTCCACCTCATCTTGAACTCGATGCCCCTACTTTGGCTTCTCGACCTACTTGTTTGACGCACCCCTCATACCTGTTGCTTGGTCTCGAGCTCCCTCACCAATCTTTTGCTCCATCTGTGCCTTTTATCATGATGTTCGATCCTGCCTCTTTGTTTTGAGTTGGCCCTTAGTTCATATTAACGCATGACCTTGTCGCACCGTGCTTCTGTCTCCTTGGTCAAGGAGTCCTTTAGTTTCACCCACCACATAACATTCATCGATAGTTTTATGTCTTGCGCATCCTACTGCACTAGCTCGATAGTGGATTGCTCTTCAACACATGGACTGAGCTCTATTTGCATACATATAAGTTATATTGATGCGTGGACACAACTTGGCGGTTAGATTTCGGTCCAACTTGGCGCATGCACAACCTCCAAAGGTGGGCTCCCTGGTGACTCCTTACTTAGTGAAACTCGGTGTGACCACCCCTTATCTTGGTGAGTCACCTCAACTCAACTCGTGACCACCTCCTACACAACTCGCCATGAACTCCCGACCAAGCTCGCCCTAACTCACCAAGTAGCTTGGATGAGCTTTTCCTCGGCTACTCTTGAGTCTTAAGTACCCCTTCACCTCCTTTTTGAGTTTTCACATTTTCCCCCTTTTTAAAGTTAATTAAGTAATTTAAAGGGAAAATTAATTAAAAATTCATCATTGTAAGAGGCGGTAGATTTTTTCGAGCATCTATATAGGGTTATTGGGATTTTCCAAGCCACTTTTCTAGCTATCCTGTTGTAGTGCTTCTATTTTCCTACAACTATTGAGCACGTCTGCCACAACCTTGCAGCAAAGAGAGCCTATATTTTATGATGTGAGAAGCCTTATCTCATATTGAAAAATGTTATACCCTTGTTTTTCTTATGCCCTTTTGTGCTTTATTGCATGTTGTTCCTCTGCTTCGACTAGGACTTATTGTGGCCTCCACACTTGTGTGATTCGTCACCTATTGCAAGGTGAGTGGTTTTATGTCCCATGTTGCATGAAAACACCCTATTATAATAATGCATTACTTATAAAGTGTCACAAACATGGGGGTTATTATTTTTCTTAGGTTTTGTATTGCACGTAGATGCATTATTAGGTGAGTCGGCGTCTTATGCAACCTTTCTTGTATCCACACACCCTCTTCTTGTGCACCTTGCACCTTTTCTTCTGAATCATGGAGGATGCTCTTTCCAAACTTGAGTGTCATAGGATAGCTGTACAACGTGCTCCATTTGTTCTTGGTAGAGAGACCTACACATCATATCGTGCTTCCATGGAGCACTACTTTTCTCACGAGGTCTTACTCCCTTTCTACATGGGTCAGTTCCTGCACCCACTGATTCTTGTCATCTTGAGGACTATCTTGACATGTGCAACCATGTTGTTGGTCACTTGATGTTGCATGTATCTAGACCTCTCCACCTTAATGTAGTAGATTTGGATCCTCCCACACCATATGGAGTATATTTTAGAATTTTCTTTGAGACTCTTCACATACTTCCACTATTGTTGCTGCTAATACTGATTGTCTCCTCTTCTTCTTCATGTGATGATAGTTCTACTAATAAATCCTTGATGATGAGTATTGTGCTTCTAGCTATGATGACGAGAGTGCTACTGAGGACTCCTCTCATCCTTATCACGGCCCTATTCAGTATGTTGACACCCCTACTATCTCAATTTGACATTGAGAATTCTTATTCCTAGTGTCATATAATCATTAAATCATCCTCATTTCCACTTCCGGTAATACGAGGCTATTTCCACTCCTCTACTTTCATGTGATGATTCATACCTATCGACATCACTCTTATATTTTCGATCCCCCTTCTTGGGATGAGTATCTGCTAGACCTTCGTTGTATTTTCACAGTGCCTACTTGTGATGCAATACAAATATTTCCTCATCTTTCTACAGGTGTTTTGGAGGATTCATTCATCTCCTTTGTTAGGATTTCCCCTCCTTGGACTCTTATCACTTCCACTTTTCAAGAAATCATCATTGATCCACCCTTGCTTATGGATCCTCTTTCTATTGTGGGGTTATTTCATTTCCTTCACTTCACTCGGGCATCCTTTCGGTGGATGTTCTTCTCTCACACTCTGACAGTTCTACGCTCGTGGCATTACCTTCGGTTCTTTGGTACTCATTCTATAGACCTATGTCACATTTTCATGGACGATTGAGTTATTTATAATGTTGCCTTCTGTTTCCTCCACAAATTGGGTTGACTTCAAGATACTTCATTTATGTCCTTCCTTAGGGCAGGTACATAGTTCGGTGTTATTCTTTCTTCTTGAGTATATTGGCCAAGTACCATGTCATCGACACTCTTCTTGGAGACTTCCTAGAGTTGTAGAGTTCAAATTTGTCTTTTGTATTCCTCTTGTCTCCTTCTCCTCTCTTCTTCTTCTTCTGAGAGATTTCCTTTTTATACACGGCAGTCACTGTGCGCACACCCAAAATTACACATGCTACATTGTCGAGAAAATGGTATAAAAGGTCCCCAATGATGATTCATGTCTTTTCCAAAGGTTTTCAAGCCCCTAAATCTCCTTAAAGGTTAATATTTGTAGCATAGTTTTCCTTACTCAATGACTTCTTCCTTTTCGTAGCTTCCCACTTCATTTTCCCTTAGTTTTGGTCTTTAGTTGCAAAACCGCTGCCATGCTTGGGTGACATGTATTATAACCATTGCTAAGGAAGGAAAAAATTTTGTAACCACCGCCTTAGTAGGGAAGCAGTCATGTAACTACCGTTACGCATGAGGGTGATGGTCCTATGCACGTTTTCCGAATATTCACCTAAGAATTGACGCGTGATTGCTTCACTTAAGTTCACCCTTTTGAGCACGTTTCTCACCCGTTTTAGCTGATTTCAAGCTTGAGTGACTTGTGAAAATCTCCTCTTCTACTTGTGATTTGTGATTGACTTGTTAGCTTGCCTCTTCATGTGTTAATAAGATAACCCATGGCTGCCAAGTGTGTTAGTGCACAACCCAACCAACCTTCTATAAAATCATCGCTTGTTCTCAAGCAAATGATCAGAGATCATTTTTGTGTATTCTTGTATTGCTAACCTGCCACATTCTTGGTGGAAATTATATAGCCAATCTCTATTCAATTTTGATATCTCTCTTCCACTTGCATTGCTACCAAATTTCCATCAAGCTGCCATTTCTCCGAACTTTCTCTTTGCTACTTCTACAACATTCTTAATCTCTTGGCATCATGTGAACACGGGAGATTGAAGAGACAAACTGAGGGGACAAAGCATAACACAACTGGTTTTGCTATTCCTCTATATTTCTAGTTTGGGGTTAAAGTTAGTTTCTTAACTTATTTATATTATTGTTTTTGAATCATACGCATACACATATCAAATAGAGTAGAAAAAGTTAGTTTCTTCATTGCCAATCGCTAAGTCAATTTCAAAAAAGCTTTACATCTTCCATAGGAGTTTGTGCTGATAGATTATTCCTTCACTATCCTTATAGGTTTGGAGCGAAGTATATCTGGAGGAAGCTTTCTTTGCCAACATAGAGATAATATATCTATCACATATTATGATTTCCCTTAGATTCTCACAAATCCTA
Source organism: Taxus wallichiana var. yunnanensis (assembly GCA_018340775.1). Taxonomy (NCBI): domain Eukaryota; kingdom Viridiplantae; phylum Streptophyta; class Pinopsida; order Cupressales; family Taxaceae; genus Taxus; species Taxus wallichiana. The sequence continues at coordinate 428,347,358 of CM031242.1, read as the reverse complement.
TCCGAGAGGTTACATGGGAAGAAAATATTCTGAAGCTTTCAATATTCTCGTGTATCTGAGATAGGAGAGGATTTAACAAATCCACAATTACTTATTGGAAAATATTTCATTTAATTAGAGTAATTTAGAGAATCTTTAAATTGATTAGTATAGATTTAGTTACACCATTGCACAGGTAAATAACTACATCCGGTTATTTATCTGTATAGGATTTATTTGTTAGATTAGAAGCTTTTCATTTCTTTTGTTTCTTCTAAATTCCAGAAAAGCACAAAAACATTTATTTTATTAGAATAGTTGCTCAGTATTTGTTTTATTTCATTTATATCTTGAAAATACCAAAAACATAGAATAGCTTTAATCCAGTTAATTAGTTGTTAGTTGCTTGATTAAATTAGATCTTTGCAATCCATGACCATAAACGAACCATGACAAGAACTAACATACACCAGTGATCCATTGGTCCCACAACTGAACAAACCTGAATTAATTATGGACATAGATACGAGACTCCATCTTCTTATCCTTAGAACACCAACACGATACACTAAGAAGATTGAACAATTAAACATTTTGAATATCACGGCTGAAAAATCCTACGAATACTAGATTGTCCTTGACAACAAAGTTTAAACGTACATGACCATATAAGGACCGTAACCACTAAGAGTTTATGGTTGTGATCGCTGGGTTCCCTAATTGTAAGGGCCCAAAGATAAGTTAGACCATGAAACATGATTATTCTTATTAGTTTTTAGGTCATCTCCACTTCCACTTGTTGGTCGTCAAATAGGACTTTTAGAAGAGCAACAAATGTCGGGGACAAGAAGTCCCTCTGTTTAATGGGAGAGGTTCCCTTATTCGAGAAACGAACTTATTTACATATGTACGAACATTGTTTTATGGTCAAACTTGGATATTATGAAAGTGTTTTCTACAAGGATCATCAATTACACGGAGGCGAGGAAAGGGAGTAAGAAGATGAGTAGAATAGCAACATTTAGAATTATAGATAGCGAGAATAATTCTTCGTGTATGCGAAGCTTCAAAGAATTTAAGACAAGATCATTTGCGTTGGCTGAATGAGATTAAATTTAAAGACACAAAGTTCCCTAAATAACCTTCTTGATTTATTAATCAAGGACACAAAGTTCCTTCTTGGTTATACAAGATCAACGTATTAAAACCGAGCAGATGCAATCGGAGAGACTAACGAGTTAGGAAGCAGAATGATCTTCACAATATTAAAGGAAAACAGAGATAACAAGAATTAGATAGACAAGAATGGAAAGCCCTTTTGTATTGATTTCTTTAAGATCTATTTACACTTTCAAAGCAAATATCCAAGTTCTTCCCCCGCAAAATGGCGTGGAAAGGCCATTATATAGCTTCTAGTCGGTTACTCTTCATAACCGTTTCTTTTAACTAAAGAATAGTTAAGGATCGCCGATTGAAATACCTTAACTAATTACAAAGAATACGAAAAGAATGGGAAGAAGAGAAAGAAAGGAGAAGGAGACGGTGGCGGCTCTTTGGGAGGGACCCACTATCTTCGAGAATCCGTTGCTGAATTTCTTCAACGCCTCGGCTATGTCTCCGCCACGTGGAACCGATGTGTGTTGGCTGACGAGTCCAAAATCCGAGACACTTCTCCATCTCTTTATCAAACTCGATGTGAGTATGATAATCCTTATTTGCTTCTTCAATAGTGATTGAAGAGAACAAATTTCCTTCATCTTTTCCTTAGAGATGGAGCTTTCCTTGAATAGATTATCTTTGACAAAAGCTCAAGGCGAGCTTTGATTTCTTGCAAGGACAGGCAACACCAGAATTTTCATCCGAAGATGACAATGTATATCCTTGAAAGCAGCAACGGCCGGTGTCTTGAAAGATTCTCCCTTCGCACCAATTGTTCTTCATTTCTCCACGACTTCCTCCAAAACTACGATCTTCCACTCCACTTTGTAGACCCAGTATTTTGATAGATTGTCCTTAGCATCATCGAAGATCTTATTCGCCAGTAAGATGTTCTCATCTGTCAATCGTCCCATAAGGCGAAGGTCTACTATACAACTGCTCCAGATTTTTAGTTCTTTATCCATGGTATTGATAGTGGAGGAGAGCTTCAGTTGCACATTACTCACCTTTTCGTGGAGTTTGAAAGCTTCATCGATGAAGTTTAATCCAGCAACAAGCATGTCATCCACCATGGCTTCAATAGCTCTGCCATAGACAGAATACTTGTGCATATCTTTGATACTTTGCACTTCATCTTGGCTTAGAATTACAGGAGGTGGAAGAGTAGTCAATGGGGTAGGGTCCAAGACTTTATCCTTAGATAAAAGAGACTTGATGAAACCTGTGAGAATCCGGGCTTGTTCTTCCAACTGTTCAATAGTTTGCTGCCCTTTCTCTACCCTTCCAATGACTCTTGTGACTGTTTCCTGGAGGTTGTGAATTTCACCTTCAGGAGTAGACTCTCCCATAGGGATTCTTGAAAGCTCCAAGTCAGATGCCAGCAAGTCTGATTCTGATCTGTCTACTGTGGGCTTAGCAATCTCCAAGAATTGCTGACCTTGGGCATCAGACACTATTCTGGAAGTGGTTCTGGCTTTCTTGGCACGAGAAGGAGTGGTGCCCAACAAGGCTGCAACAGCATCGAAATTTGGTCCCAAGCTTTGAGAGGAGGATTTTCTCTTCCTTTTGTCAACCAAAGGTTGCACCCAAGCAAAAGAGGAAGAAGAATCTGCAGGAGAAGCAAGGGGACCAAGAGACAGGGAGCTCATGACACTCAGGGTCTGCGCAGCTGTTGACTCAAGCTGAGATGTGAGTAGAGCACTGGAGGCAATGGCGGTAGAAGAATCAGTAGCACCTGGAAGTTCAGTGCTCTGGACCTCCTTGTCCTTATCTGCTGGATCTTCAGGAACATTTGCAGGAGTTGGCATCTCACTTTCTTCACTTTCACTGAGAACAATGATGTTCTCTGGCCCTATAGGCAACTCTGCCTGTTTTCTTGGAGGGTCATTCTCTGCAGGCTCCTTCTTTACCTCTTTGAGTTTCTTCTTATATACCTGGGTAGATGGAGAGGGAGTAGATTCAGTAGGTCCTTGTGTTGATGAGGCAGGAGGGGTTTGCATTGGTGTTTCAGACCTTGGAACTGATGCCTCTCTTATTGGTGTCGAATCATCCTTGGAGGAGGATTCTCCTGAGTGCCTCTTGAATTCTCGGATCTTCTTACTGAACCAGACCTTAGTCCTGACTAAGACTGGAGCAAGAATCTCAGCCAGATCATCCCTCTCTTTCCTGTTCCAATCCAGGTCCTCCAGAGGGGTGTGCTTAATCACATTTTCATACTCATACGAGTATAGGTCAGAATTGTCATCCTGGAGACCTTCAGGAACTTGGTACAGACCGAGTTCTTGAATCAATTGCAGGGAGAACCTGCCACAATGCCTTCTCCTGGCTTCAAAATCATCTGCACAGTCAGCCCAGTAGTCTCAGATTCCGTCCTATGATGGTAGATTATCTTGATGTTCATTCAATAAACTTCTTCAAGTCAAAGCGGGTTCTTGGCTTGAAGAAATGAACAAAGATGATAGGGACGAGGGCTCTTTCTATGTTACGAGCATCTAGATTTGTTTTGCATGTGTAGTTTCCCAGAGAGATGGGAAAGTGTAAGCCAGAAATCTTCTTGTCTCTCGCAGTTAAGTTCAGGCAACTTGTCTAGTTGCTGCATATTTCTATCAAAGCCATTTTATCATTGCGAGAACATGGGAAGCCGTAGAGAGTGCTTTCATAGCAAGCCAAAGCTCTGATATAGGAAAATTTCTGAATTAGATGAAATAGGCTCCATCTTTGCGATATCGAGAGTTCATGGCTTCAAATCGAAAATCTTCTAGCGAGTATCACCTTGAGCAATCGACCACGTACATGGTGAAAGCATCATTGACCCTTCGAAATTCCGATTCTTTGGTCTCCGGGGTGAAGCTGCGGGCAATAGGCATACACTGGATCATCTTTGTGTGCATCTATATAGGAGAAACCAAACCCCGCCTTGATCTTTCTTTAGGGTATACATCTGTATGAAGTCATATAGAACTTCTTTGTTTCTTTGAGCGTTGGATAGCTGCTCCACCAAATTCATGCGATGATCTCTGCTTGATTGATGTTTTGTGTTCCCTCGCACACCATCTTTGATGAGCGGGCACATCTAGAAATGAAACTCATTGGTGGAGGGCAAACCCATAACCTTGAGCCGAGCGGGATTATGAAGTCGACGATTCCTCATTGAAATGCTCGGAAGAGGGTTTTGGTTAGGCGAGAAGCACCTTTCTTAGGGTTCTTAAACCAAGACTTCGCCACTCGCGCCTTATATTTGTCCCTTGTCTTGATCGAATAAGGTCGTGCTTGATCTCGGGAGACGACTATAGCATTGTCCAACTCCGGAATCCTCGAGCAGGCGCCCGATGGCGGCAGCGTCCCGGCAGCTGTGCAATGAGTTCTCCATGTACATTTGTCAATTCACTCGAAGCGGGGTCGAAGTGAGCTCCGCATGAAAGCACAGTATCAGCACACTGTACTGAGATTGGGAAACCACCGGCAAAAGCCAAACCGCTATCATGAATCGTTTGTGCTATTGGTGTAGGGTTTGCATCTGCCATTCTTGCCCAAAAATCGCCGAAGTTGAGATGACGAGCTTCGTTGTCCCCAATATTGCTAACAACAGACTCAAGCGGAGAAATTTGCTCCTGTCCCTGAAACTTGATCTTCATATTGATAGTCTCGGAGCTGCAACCTAGACTCGGGAAGGAATTTGCAAAGGGAGGGGATATTTGCGTAGGTTTTCAAATTGCAAGGGTTCGAGCAAAGATAGCATGGAAGCAATGCGAAAAATGCAAAGGGGAAATGCTCGTTATATAGCCGCTTGGAGAGAGGAATGAATTTAATGCGCATTGAATACACAACCACCAATTTGAATAGCATCATACTCGGAGTGAGCGGGAAAAACTAAGTGTGAATGACACTTGGTACGCTTAGGACATGTGAGACGCGAATGCGCGAAACACGCCGCTGCTCGGCGATTCGGGTGAAATAGGGAGAGGATGCACAAATGCTTTTTGGAACGATTGGGACGAAAATGCGCGGAGTACGCGGTTCGGGTGATTCGGCCGAAATTGGAACAGTGGGCCCGTTCGGACTTGGGACATTCGGGACAAAAAGTTCCGGAGTGCGCGTTTCGGGTGATTCGGGTGAAATGGGAACAGCTTGCATTTTTCGATTTGGGACAAGGAGCTCTGAAGTACGCGACACGGGAGTTTCGGCCGAAAATTGGAAAGCTCGCACTTTTTAACTTTGGGACATTTGAGACATGAAAGTGCGTAGTACGCGGTTCGGGTGTTTCGGCCGAAATTGGAACAACTCGCACAAAAAGTTTTGGGACACTTGGGACAAAATTTTCCAACGGGCCCGAAAATGGGACAGCTTCGGGGATTTCGGCCGATCGGGGAACAGAGTGCACTTTCGTACTTGGGACAGTTGGGACAAAAGTTCCGATGACCGAAAATCACACAAAATGACCCAAAACACAGATTTTTTCAATTTCACGACTTAGGCACTTGAGAGAAGAACACTTAAACTCAAAATTTTGAAATTTTTACTCTTATCGAGTGGGGAATTTTGAGTGGACAACACCACTAGAAATCATCGGACACCTAAGTGTTCTAGATGAGGAAGCTCACCACAACCCTTTAATTTTTGACCGCTCTAGATAATTGACCATAGAGCTATCGGGATCCACGACTCACTCACATATTCCATTACCTTTTGGAAATCATTACATGGCGCCAGTTGGTTTTCGACACATACCAAAACCACTAGAGAGGATATCCACTGAGCTTGACATTGATTGGAGTCTTTGTGCATCTATTCTTTCAAATCCATATATCAAACCCGTTTAGGTTAGAAGGGGTTTCCTTGCACTTGATAAGAATATCTTGTTATTACACATCGAGGACATTATTTTGCCTTGACAACTTGGCCATCCCATTTACATGCACTTACTATCCACATACCAAGTTACGCTAGCCATATCCATCCACATTTTCACATTGACTACCTCAACACGACCTCGAGGAGTTGAGTGAAATTGAAGGTCGTGTGTTTATTTTCATCTGTATAGGTAACTTATCATGTGCCTCGGTCTGGACCCATTTGTGGTATCTTTCTTAGATTATTAGAGAGTGTTTTTTCATCTCTTGTCATGGATAATTTTTTACACTAGGTTTTCCTCCATTTCTTTAGATCCTTGTTGTTAATGGGTTCCTCATCATGATTTATTTCCAGGACCCATTTCTCATTTATGAATTTCCACCTCATCCAAAGTTACGATGAAGGGGAGGGTGTTAGTATGTGCATTTTCTACATCACGTGGTGAGTCATCTTACTTAGGTGAGGTCATAGGTCTTAGGTTTCGTAGGGGTTATGATAGGTTCAAATTATTTCATATGTGCCATTGTATCTCGGTGCATCATATGTGAGTTACTTTCCATTCTAGAAATTTAACTCCCCTTCTTCACTTGAGGAGGTATGATTACTTTTTGGGGTTACACAACACCCCTATTTGTACTCTTCCTTCCCTTTTTCAAATCTATGAGGAAATTGAGATGTTTAGACCCTTTCCTATCATTACATGCACATTTCATGGTTGATGCTCACTCCTCGTGGAAAATTGTCATGCTGCGAGAGTGTAATTCGATTGATGTTCATGTTATCCCGCAGATCCTCGTGTTGTCACGTTTTTATTTCTTTATCAAAAACCCCTTTGTGTTGCCAAACAACGTCAATATCCGAGTTGTTATCGATTGTAATTATGAATGAAAAGATGTCCGATAGTGGGTAAAATATCTTGTATGCTAATGGTTCTTGGAACACAAACCAGATGGCAAAAAAATGTTTTATCGGGTGGTAAGGTCTATGAACCTGTCATATGACAACTTGTTTCATTTGCGAAGTGAAAACAAAAACATGTTACCGATTGACAAAAAAAAGTGTGTAACCATTTGGGAAACCAATAAGTATTATCAGATGAAAACTCAAGGTTTGTTACCGTCTATCAACCGATACGTGTTACCATATGGTAATAGAGTTAAAAAAACTTGGATTCACTACCATCCTGAAACCCTACTTTCCAATATTTGCCAACAATGTGAATAACTTTTTTGGCACATGTGCAACCCATTCTATAATGATTTTTTGGAGGAGGCTCTAAAAATGAACCCTAAAAACAAGGCCTAATGAGGTACCCACATACAATAATTGGTGAAAAAGAACACCGTAAGGTACCCAAAACTAGTAATAAAAAAGTAGATAGAAAAAACCCACTCCAAAGTATCCCAAGAAACTCAAGTAAAAAATCGTATAATGCTGAAGAATTTTAGTGTGTACTATGGTCTAAATCCACTAATCGATTATAAAACTCAAAAACAACTGATGTTGGGGTGCACCAGAATAGTTCCACACAAGGAGGTGTCAATGGAGTGATGTTGAAAGTGCAAAAAATACCAAACATAATTCGATCAACTACTAAAAATAGTTGTGCCATGATCCAAGAATAAAAACCAAGGAAACAAGGTAATGACACAAGATCCAAAGAGATAGGAGTGCCACGATCCAAGAATAGCTAAGGCAACAAACCAAGGACACAAGACCCAAAGAAGAAGGATCAACACCACACCCTCCCATATTATTGAATAGGTAGAGTAATGCTACAAATCTATATGAGTTGTAAAAAAACTACTTGAACACTGGGCTTAACCAAAATAGCTCACTGATAAGAGAGATTGTCAACATGCCAAAAAATGTCAAAAATACAGATACACAATCTCTCAACATACAAGAGAGATATACTACACCTACTTTTTTTTTTTCTTAAAATAAGGAGCATTACATATGATTGTATACAAAGTGGAGAAAAAAACCGAATGGTGGTGGAGCCACGCCTATAGAGTTATCTCAAAGAATATCTATGTTGCCACCACGAGTGATTAGAAATCCACCCCAAATTAACACATATGGATAAATATGATTCTTACATATGATTCGGTGAAAAATGTACAAGTTCATGTAAATGAACATCAAAATGTGTGTCAGGTCGATCATGTCTAACAACTGAAATATTAGGTTTCTCATGCTTGAGTGAAGGTGTAGAACTCATGTGTAGCTCATGATCCTCGAAAGAGTTGAGCGAACAAAAAGGATCTCTATCAATGTGTGATCCCAATGAACTACCTACTTGAAAACTAATGTCATGGCGAGAATTCCATTTAACATGAAGAAAACATGAAGTAATACCCTGCAGAATGTCTACCAATGCCTCTTCAATGAAACTCATAGAATAGAGCATGCGAGAACTAAATGTAGTGGTATTCTTATTAAAATATCTAGATAGGTGAGTAGCAGGAGCTGAAGTGTGGTTTATGGAGTGTGTAACTACAATAGGCACAAATGTGGAAGAACATGTAATAACAAGTGCAATGGGCTTAGGAGCATTAAAAGGAGTAGGATAAAAAACTAACAAAATAAGGTCGGTGGGTACAAGAGCAATATCTGTAAGTGGAATAAGAGCGGAAGCAGAGGTGTGAAATTCCACAATGTGAGGATGATGTTGTAAGTAAGCAATTATTTTCTATAGAGAATGGATTAATTTATCCTTTTCATAAATGAGGTTATGCGAAGAGAGTTTTTATTTTTAAGTGATCTATTTTATTCCAAAATTTGACCATATCCTCCTAAAGTACACAAACTTAGAGAGAAGCATCTCATTATCAGAATCCATGATAAATACAAGAATTCAACACTCAAAAATTTAGGACATCGAGCTCACCAAAAATATGTAGGCAAGTGATTACAACACCCCTCGAATTTGGAACTTTATAGTTGAGTGTGTGTTACGATAATGAAATTTTATAATTTTAATGTGTTTCTCAAAATAAATAGTCCTAATGGAAAAAGCACAAAACAATAAACACTTTTTAAAAAAACAACACTCAATTTTGAGTTACCTATCAAAAGTTACAAATTTTTTTACTTTGTGCTTTAATATTTATTTAAAAAACATAAAATGTCTTTTGTCTTCACTTCTCCTGAATTGAATTTTTTGGAAAAACTTTCCAATTATGTATCTATAAAACGGAAGAAGAAAAAACCAATACGAGCGTGAAAACCTAGAAAAGCTCAAAAATAATTTTTTTGGATTTTCAAGATTCTTAGATGTGGACATGGATTTCCAAGATCCCAAAATCCTCGCCAATCATGAAATTTGAAAAATAGACGAAAAAAACCCAATACATAACACATAAAACTCAAAATAATTTTTCATGTACTTTCTACCTCATACCCGATGTACGGATTTCCAAGATCCTCAAATCTCGACATGGATATCCAAGATCCTTGCCAAACCAAAATTTTACAAAACGAAAGAAAAAATATAATACTAAACACAGAAAACCTAGAAAAACCCAAAACCATTTTTCTATACTTTTGCCTCTACCTCGATACCTTGCAAATATAGATTTCTAATATTCTCGGATCTCTTGCCAAATAGGAACTTTACAAAGCGAGAAGAAAAACTAGTACCGAATGCAAACAACACAAAAACCAAGAAACCATTTTTTCGGACTTTCTACCTTCAGGGCACATATTTCCTCCCAATATGGATTTCCAAGCATATTTGTACGCATCTCTGTCTACCTCTACAAAACCAAAACAAACTAAAATAATAAATTGTCTCCTTCAATGGCCAATTTTACATTTGTTTCATGAGTTTTACCACCTTTAGAATCTAGTAGAGCCGTCCATTTTGTGTAAAATGGATCGCAACAATGTGCTAAAAATTCCAAATATATGAAAACAAGTAAACCCTCCTTGCTTAAAAAAACTTATAGATGGATGTCTACATCATCTACCACTCTGATACCATGAAGGAATGATAAGAATATTGTTCCAAGCCATGAATATCTCAAATGATAATAACACCCCACATTTAATAAACTCATAGGGGTTTTCGAATAACCTTACAAAAGGATTTGTAAACACAAAGCTAAAATATCATATATGGAAATCCATCATAATCCATTTTTTCATTACATAAATTAGCTCAATAATTAGGATGTACATATAAGAGGAGGGAAGTGCAAATACTACCTAGATCATTGATGAAGAACTCCCACTAATTAACACTCATAGTTAAGTTAACTCCACAAGACTAACAAGCTAACTCCATACAACTGATAAGCTAATTCAACACAACTAGTAAGCTAACTCCACATAACTAGTATACCAAAGCAAGCTAACCCAATAAGTGTATGGATAACCCAAGTGCAATAATTATCCTAATAAACAAATAAAATGATAAATAATGGCCTACACTAACACAATTTGAGCCTCAAGAGGGGCGTAGAAGGAGTAAAACATGTTTCCATAACATTTGCCAAAATTCATCTAGCCTATACTACGTTTGGAGCTCTATTGGAGCGTATGAAACTCACCCAAATCATGTAATCTTAATTTTTGTTTTATTGATTAAGACAACCACATGTTTTGTCTACGTGGGCGCCATTTTAAACACCTAACCCTTATTTCTAGTGTGCTACCAACCTATGCTCAAATGAAAAGATATGAACACCCATCAAGGCATAATAAAAGCAAACTTCATTGAGTTTTGCAGCCACGGTAGAAATGTATGCATACATAGTTATGATGTGTGCACAATGGAATGTCCTACTCTTGTCTTTTTATCTATGTGTTTGTAAAATGATGCTATTTTGACGGGTTTTTCCACTCTAGATGTCATGAAGTAGCTCGAAATTTATCATCACCATGCCAACAAAACCTATGGTGGTTGTGTAGACGTGTTTGTTGGGTGCTTAGGAAGAGAAATTGGGGGCAACTATGTGGGTTTTTTTCTTGGTGCTTGCTGATCGCATATGGTTTGGGGTAGAAAAGCAATAATTTTCATATATGCGTAAAATGGGCTTGTTGAGAAGGCCTTGGAAACTCTCAAGAAAAATAAGAGGCGAGATGTAAAATTAGATTTCACAAAGATGTCTCAAAGAAGCATGGTCCTTATTGATGGAATGATTCCTCGGGCTACTCAAAATGGGATTTTTGGAACAGTTTATGGTTATTCGTCAAACAATGAATGGGGTCCCTTGGAGCGTGTATGGAACTGCTCGGTGTACCTCTCAACCATGTCTCGTCCATTTATAGGCATGTACTGCTTACCTCCTCTCATACTTGATTTCAAAACTTCCACTTCATTTTATAGTAAATGAAACATTTAATATGGAATTTATCTTGTCAATAATGCATTGGTATTATTTTTTCAAATCATATTGAAAACCACATAAAACAATTTCCACACCAGTGTAATACTATGTCAAAAATTGATGCCTTGGGTGGCGTGCCATAATTCTAGGCCCTATACTTGATAAGAACAAACCTTACTCACAATTACCTTTGCTAATGCTTTAGAACTAGTCAAACTAGAAGAGAAAATGGTGTTTTAATTGCAAACTTGGGACATTGAAATAGCCTCAAATTGTGACAAAAGCCTCTTAAAATGATGTGCAAAAAGCTCCTCTAAACCTCGCTTTCACTTGAAAACTATCGTAACCTCTTCGTTACTATATGATGACCCCATATCAAACTAGAAACATTTCCTAAACGCTTGTTGGTCATGGTTGTGAAGTGGGTTTCGACCGCTTTGGAAAATGGTTTGCTAGGAGAAACTATTCACCTATGACCGAACCCTCCGGAAACCACTTTGTATTTTGTGCCTATGGATCCTAGAATAAAATTTGACCTCGCATACCTCTTCGTTGTTATATGGGGTATAACATAATGTTTTTTGTTTTAGATATCCTTAAAAAGTGCATTATGCACACTTTTATGAGCCCACTTAGCTTAGTTTGTAAAAGGGCAAATGTCCGATTTCAGCTAGCAGACTCAGAAAGGCTATTGTAATTTGAGCCTCACTAGTTGGTTTTGGATCTCATATATTTCTGGTGATTCTTTGTATAATAGAGAATAGGGTGGAGTAATTAATCACTATGTTTGGGGGTACTATGTCATTTTTTCAGGCCCATTCCATGGCCATTTTGATTGATTTGTGTAGGAATGCAACAAAGGTCGTGGACTCGTGTCGAGTCTCTAAGACTTGTTCAACGCTTAAAACTATTGTGATGATTGAAATTATGTATGGAGAGTATAAATATAGGGTTTATTACTCTTAATCAATACTATTGATGAAAAATAAAAATTATGTGATTTGACACCTATACATAGGCTCTTATAGCAACAACAAGAGATGAAGACTTTGTTAGAAGTCATAGAACTTGATGTTACTTTGAAAAGCCTTTAAAACTTGAATGTAATGAATCAAAAGTTGTTTTTGCTATCTATCACTCTCCTTGGTTATGGAAATGATTTAATTTATTTGGGTGAAAGAAATTGGGTGTATTCTCTCTCTAACCTATCTCTCAAACTTAAAAGGGTTGTTTGATTTAAACAAGTATGGAAAATGAATAATTTTCTATCTCTCTAACCCAAAATTGATTTGGGGGTTTTGTTAGCATGTTTTATGGGAGGGGTTTGTCCATGCCAACATTTTTTTGACATATGATTACATGTTTTCTAGGTTGCAAGTAGTGTGAATGGTATAAAATGATTAATAAGGTGTATATGTATATGGTTTCCTAATATGTATGTTTTTCTAAAATGGAAAAGAAATGGTTTATATCATATTTGGTTGTATTTTTGTACTTGTGAAATGAAAATATAACTATTTTGCGGGATGTCGTGTTGTTTAAAAAGGATTAAGAATTCTGCTAGCATTAGTATGTTGTTCTTGTAGTAGTATGTACCTCTTGAAATGTAATGTAGTTTCTATGGTAAATTGGGAACCTAATCTAAGCAATAAGTAAAGGAAATATCTTTATTACATTAGTTCTAGTGAGAAATACCTTTCTTGTTATGAGTAAATGAAGAGGATATGGTAATGGTAAACAATTGATTGATATTTTGTATGTCTAGATCTTATCTCCCAAATGATCTTTAGGTAACCATGGAAAGGGAAAAGGTTCTATCATAGTTGTACTAGAATCATGATAACATTGAATAATGAGAGAAATGTTAATATCACTACTTATGTGAGTAATTAACCCTTTGAATTTATAACATGTGTGAAGGTGTGTAAAGTTGAAAATGTCACTTAGGAAAAAAAAAGGAAAATTACAATCTTGAAGTTAAACCTTTTTATGACCATTGTTAGGTTGTGAAACAATGTGAAACATTAACGATGGTATGTAGTGTCTAGTGTGTGGATGAACCTTCATTTAATTGAAGAAAACAATCCTAGTATCTTGTATGATTATATTGGCTTACGGGTTTTTTGAGACTCAATTTTGCACCACCTTGGGAGTAATTCGTACCTTGCATATGGGATTTTGTTTATAAAGATGTGAAAAAGAATCTTACTTGTGAAATAAAAACTAGGAGAAGATCAAATAACCAAAAGAGACCCAATTAAGTGGGTCACACAATCATTGCAATATTAAAATTTTTAAATAATTGTTAGGATAACCCAACAAAACATTCTCTCCTAGGGATACTTATAACTAGAAAGTGGATGTTTTTGTACTTTACATTTATTTAGTGTAATGAATAGTAATATTACGTTCATTTAAAGTGGACTATAAAGTAATGAACTATGGAAATTTATGTTTGGCATAAGGGAACATATAACAATGTATTATGGTAATACTTTTGTTAATGGTTTTGGTAACAATGGAAAAAGAAGAATCTTTCTGCTGGTGCGTAAATGGTCTCTCCTTTTTAATCTAAGTATATTCCCAAGGATATGATGTGCATTTATATGCATGATTTCTAAGTAAGTCAAATTACTCATTAACTTGACATTACTTTTATCCTTTTTATCTTTATTGCTTATTGTTCTTGATTGACAACTTATAGTTTTGTATTCCATCTAATATCCTACTCGGCTCTAATTTGAGTATCTAACCTTTTGAGCACCCTATATAGGACCTGTCCATTAAGGAAAAGAGTTCTAAGCACTACTATCCCCTATGGGCACATGTGTCCACTTTACTTCCTTTTATGATCTTTTGAATGTTATTTCTTTCTTGTCTTCTTTTATCCATCTTGGTTGGCCTTTCACTTGTTAATGAAAAAACTTAAGCAATGGAATCATATATATACATGTCTTATTTAAACTCATTAAGGGAAGTTCATTCAAGAGGCACATACTACTACAAGGAGATAATATTTTCTATCTAATATACCAAGGCCCACATTTTGGTAATGCATACTTCACTACATAGGAGGGTTTATTCTGAATTCCATACCACACATTTGGATATGCTACAAAGTAGTTGTAGGCCACTATCTTCTTATGCAAATGACAATAGGGCATCTTAGCTCAAGAGACACTATTCTAATCACACACACACACACGAACTATATAGAGTCTAAAATGTAGTGAAGTGCTTGATGAAAATCACATTGGGGTGACCATTGAGGTCAGTTTGAATCAAGCATATGCATATTTTTACTATCCAATGTGTGCTTGAGTATTGTGCATGTAGCTAGGGTTTATTTTACAGGTACAATGAATCTAACACGACCTACAACAAACAAGAAGCAACACTAAGTGACACAAAAGGAACTAGATCTTGATCCACTTTATAGAAAATAGTGCCCATATCAAACACTAACACCCATATGACCCTGTCCTAGTATAAGAGTTGTTGTCCCTAAAATTGGTACAATCTATTTCTAGACATAGATCTTGCACAACCTAGAATCTACCCTTCCAAATCAGTTTCCAGTCCAGAATTGGTTCATACCTATGTATACAAGATGAGCCATTCGTAAACCCCATCTATCACTCTTGCTTGCGTTTACTTTTCTTGATATTGCTTATTTACTATTTTATCTATCTGATTAGCAGTGTCCTTATCTTAGATTTAATTTTATTAAATCATTTGGGTGCATCATGAACCCAACATAGAAGTATCAAGAGAGAGAAGGAAAAAGAGGTACAAATGCACCCATGCAAAGGAAGAAGACCATGTACCAAAGTTATTCAACAAATTAATATATTCCCCTTTAAGTGTAATAGGAGAGAAAGCCTACCCATGACGCCATTATATTCTTTGATATCTTCCACAAGACCATGAATCACACATTGCAAATTAGGACATACGCTACAAAAGAAATTTGGTGCTACCAAAATCTCCTATATATCAAGCAACCGAGTATAAACTGAAACAAATGCTGAAATATGCTAACAATGTTGAACTAGGAAGGAGACCCATGCTCCCAAGATTCCTAAAATTGAGTTTTAATGTGAAGAAGGAATGAAAAATTTCATGCCCCATTTCTTGATCTACACTTTGAGTAATTTTAATGTGTGAATTTGTAATTTTTTTTGCATATATAGGTTAAAATTTTAAAATGATGAAAAATCTACTAAAATTTCCCTTAGTCAAAAATGTGTGGGGGTTAGGACCGTACCATACAATATTGACCAAAGCATACCATTTCAAACCTCTCTTATTTTTTTTCCAAAATTTTGTGTATGAGTGCATTTCGGTTCCTGTACCCTATCTATACATGCATATGCCACAAGATTTCTATCTATGTCTCCTTAAAATGTAGAATAAACCTATATATATGCCCCCTCTTTTGAGGCATGTGTAAAAAACCATGTTTGAGCATGTGGCTCAAAAAGGAATAGGTGTGTGCTACCGATGGAGATGTCTTAGAAGCTATGTAAAATGTTGAAGAGGTGGCCACCTTAGAGAACCTATATCTCGTAAAAGGTGTGAGATTTGGGCATTTAAACATTTATTAACTAAATAAATTATTATAAATAGTAATTAAATAAATCAAATTAAACTATATGTAATACACATAAATATAACATAAACATGAGAATTGATGTGGAAAACCATGAAAGGTGAAAAACCACGGTAGAAAGTAGATTTCCATTATAGAGAAACAATTTACAGTCCAGTAAATAACCACCACCTCACTCCTCTCCATATTATTTAATTCAGCCAAATTGAATGTATTTATCGGGCCCCGAGATACCTATATAAGTGGAGTTACCGGTGTGTCTTCTCAATAAGCACCCCTCCACATATTCAATTAATTTTAATAATCAATTTAACCAAAAACCTAAAGTTTATATTAAATAAATAAAAATATTATATATTCTTATTTATTTAATTATAAACTATAGTTTATATCATATAGAACACTTAATATTAATGTTCTAACACTCCCCCTTAATATTAAGTGGGGTTTATATGCCAACATTACATGTTTATACAACAATATTTACAATCCTTAAACCAAAGTGAGGGTTTAGGCTAGCATATCACATTTTAAGGATTTATACACCTTCATCACACTAAACTTACCTTTTGGTACAAAATGATTTGAAATCCATAAATCATAAGTGATGATTTAGGCTAAGCATGATTTGTGAGACTACATCTCACTGTTTCTATTTGAAGGATTTATACACCTTCAACATGCTAAACTTATCTTTTGGTACAAAAAGATTTAGAATCCATAAATTAGAAGTGATTGTTTAGGATAAACATGATTTATGAGATTGCATCTCATAGTTTTTCAGAAAATATATACCAACATCTCTAGGATCCTTTTATAAAGTAAGGACCTCCTTTACAACATGATGCAACATTATTGGACTACACAATAAACTTAGAGTTATAAGTTTACTAAGATCATAAAAATATATTTTACAATGCTTTAAATTTGGAGCATAAGTATAGAGGTGAAGGAGAAAACACATGGTTAACCATTAGGAGGTGGCATTGTCATGCACACTCCCCCTCAATGGAAACTCTGAAAGGTCAAACATTGCACGAAACTTGTAGAACTTTACAACACACAATGGATTCGTAAACATATATGCAACTTGATCTTTAATAGAGAAGTATTGGAGATCTATATCACCATAGAGTACCTTCTCTCGGATGAAATGCATATGTATCTTTATATGCTTTGTTAGTTGAAGCTGAATTGGATTATTGGCAAGAGAAATGCAACTTTGACTATCACACAGAAGATGAGTATTTGCTTTAACTTCCATGTGAATCTCTTCCAACAACCAATTTATCTGCATGGCTTCTTTCACTGCTTCCATCGCACTTCTATATTATGCTTCAGTAGAAGAGATGTAGACTGTTGGCTACTTTTTTCTATTCCAAGTAATGACACATGTACCAAACTTAAACACATATCCAATTGTATATTTTCTATCTAACACAACACCAACATAGTTAAAATCACAATATCCATATAAACATGCATTATCATAATAAAAATAATATAAATCATTATTGATTTCACTCTTTTTTTAGATTTGTAAACACTTTTTAATGGAGCTATGAACCAAAGGGTTGATGGGGCCCCACCCTTATAATGCATACATTCGTAGAAAATATATTATAATTTTTCTACCACCAACCATGACCGAAAATTCACAACCAATGAAGACCAAACCACTGCTGACGATGTAATTTCCGCCACCACCGAAGATGTAATTACCATATTTTTTTGCCACCGCAGACAATGCTAATTTTGCCAACACCAAAAGAGCCGCCAAACTCTTCCAATGAAATTGCCAAGTGATGTAACAACCGCCACCACCGGTAAACTACCCGAAGGGGATCACACTAAGAGGGATCCGAACTAGGGTAGATCTAGACATAAATGTTTGACTTAACCGATCCACCCTAACCCTATTGGAAAAACATTAGATGGAAAATGATTTTTATTATACGAACTATGAACTAGAGTGGTGGAGGAGAAATTTCTATAAGTGGGGTATGAGGGTGGGATTGTGTCCTTAATGTCCACAGAGTGATCCACATTCATAGTAGCCCACTTTGTCTTGCTTAGTCCATATGGAGAAGTTTTACCCCTACCTCAAAGTGTCCCCATGGCCACTTATTGAAAACATCCTATGAACTCAATGAGAATGAAACCCGGGTTTATGATTACAAACTACTTGTAATCGACTAATATCCCAAGACCTTGAAGTTCAAAACATTGGATGGTAAACGCTTTTTATTATACCAGAGCTATGAACTGGAGTGGCGGAGGAGCACTTTCTAGTGCGGAATGGGGATGGTCTTGGGTCATTAATGTTGACCGAGCGATCCAATTTAGAGTACTTTTTGCTATGTTCCGATTGGCTCATATGGAGAATTTTGACCCCTACCTCAAGGTGTGTTGGTTGGATATTTTTTCAAATACAAATTATGAGGTTCAACCATAGTAAACGAGACTATGTCCCTCCTTAGATAAATGGGAGGCACCCTGTTTATTACTAATAAAAAAGACTAGAAGATATATACAATATTCAAACTATTCTAATCATCGGGGTTGGGATCTCATCCCAAAGTAGTCATATTCTTATTAGAAAGAAATAAGAATGGAGAGAAAGAGAATAGAAAGGAAGAAGTGATTTATCATAATGTGGAAATAATAGAATGGGTAGGAACATGCTTTTTCTTAAGAAAACATAGATCAAAAGATAATCACACATGATTTAAATTGTAATAACTTGTAGAAGATTTGATAAACTATATATTTAAAGAAAAGAAAAATTTAAAGCATTGAACATAAGAACAATACCTCAAATAACAAAGATATTCCCACAACACAAATTTTGCAATAGATTATCTTTTATATTCTTCAATGATTAAAAGAAAACACACAGTATTTCTCTTTCTCAAATCTAAACTCTATGTCATATCAAAACTTCCAACCCTTTAGAATGCCACAACATCTCATATTTATAGAGAAGGGAAGGAGTGAAAATAGGAAACAGTTGGAACAACATACTAAAAATAGTAAATATGAGTAATGAGTTCACTTGACTAATTCTCACACAGAGACCAAGTCAATTTTTGCAAGTTCATAGGATGTCGAAACAATATTGAAAAAGACATGTCAAATGAAAAACAAAAATGGCATGATAAGCCCATCATTCGACTTGTTTTCTTAATATGTCTATTCAACTTGTTTAGTACAAAATTCTTGAAACTTTTGAATCATTTCTTGAGATTCCTTCTCATCTAGTCCACAAGAGTAATGGTTCATAACTTCACAAGTTTCATAAGTGTTGTTAACAATCCCTAGAAGCTTTTGGTACTTTTTGATATACTTGGCCAAATTTCTTAGAACATTTTTGCAGAGAATCAGCTTGTCAATAGCTGTCATACCAATTTTTTCCCCTACTGCAAATTCCTTCTCAACTAACTCTTGAAATGCCTTATATAGATCATCCAAAGGTGGAATATTTAGGCCATCATCTAGAATTTTGTGAAAATATTTGATAATTCTTCATCGATATTATTGATAACATCCACCACTTCATCTCTTGATTGCCTTAGTTTGCTGCAAGCTTCATTAAGGATTTTGACCGAAATTCAATTGCCTTGTAAAAAAATCAAAGTACTTGTCTGCATATGGAACTATTCCTTCCTTAATTAGGATCTCTGAATGAACCTTTTTAATCCCACTGAAAGCTTCAGAGTCAGATAAAGATTCCCAATTTCTTCAAGGAATTCATCATTTAGCTTATCAACATCTTTCCTTGTCTATCCTAGAGCATTGAAGGAATTCACCATATCATTAATAATCTTTTTCCCTTGAACAAGAAGATGTTGAATCCATTCATAAAAAACCCTACCCTTCTCATTAAATTTTCCATCCTAGGTATTGATGAGAAATCAAAACAAATGGGAGTAGGCATAGGAGATGTTATCTGAATATGAGAAGGCTTGGAAAGCTTGAGTAGCACCTCCATCAATTATTCAAATTTCTCCTTCAATTCATCTCTGAGACTTTAGTATCTTTGAGATTCTTAAAAAGAATATCCACAACACTCTATGCATCTTGTTGAGCACCTTCAATAACCTTCCCAAGATCAACCCTTGTAATTTGGTAATTTATAGTTGTGATGTATTCTTTAGTTTTATCTTTGTGGGCATGGAAATATCTATAAATTTCGACCGGATGCATCAAATGAGATCCATGAAATAGTCTTGGATTTATTAATTGACCAAGCATGTGTTGGCTTCAATGAACTGAAATCAAAGGCCTCTTGAGGAATCAATACTTTCCTCTTCTTCGGAGTCTGACTAGCTAACCATGAGGGAGCTAAAGTAGAAGGTTCCTCTAAGAGAGGGACTGAGACCATTGCTGAGGAAGTTGGAGGAGTGGGAAAAGTAGTGACCAAGGATGGAGGAGTGGAGAGAATGGCAGTAAAATGGTGGAAGAAATAGGAGGAGAAAGGGGAATGGAGACTAGGATCCAAGAAGAAACTGGTAATTCCAAAGTCAATCCTACTCCACTCGAAAGAGGGATAAGGATGAGAACACACTTGACATGGAAGACACAAGTGGTGATGATGGAAATAAAGGTGAGAGGGGAAAATGAGGAGGAGATGAAATAAATTGAGGACATGAGGAATTGAGTGAGAAGGAGAGGAAATGGGAGGGAACACCTATGATTTTTGAGTGACTACAGGTATGGAGGAGGTGTCAAGAGTGGAAGAGGCCACATGTTGATCTACTATAATACTCACTAGAAATTCCTTGGTGATTGTTGGAGAAGGAGAATCGAGAACCACAATTGATGAAAAAGGTGCAACAAATGACACATGTTGAGATTTACTCCCACCATGAAAAAACTTAAATTTTACCCTTTTAGGTGGGCTTGCACCTTTATCCTTTTCTCCATGTGAGGGGCCCACCTCTGATGATGATGTGACAGGTAGCTTTGGGAAATTAGATTCCTTGAGTTACATACCCCATGAATATAACCACGCCTTTGTGTGGATGAGGGTTTGAGTGGCTCTCTCTTGTATAGATGTTGTTTCCTTGACTGACAAGTCGATTGCCAAAAATTTGGTGTTATCACCATCCATTTTTTCATAAATAGTTTCTATAATGCTCTTGTTATCAACCGCATCTTCAGGGACCTTTGTGAGATTCAACACCCTTATCTCATCCAAATTCAAACTACTATATGATCCTTTCTTATGATTGCAACCTCATCCCTGAGATCAATCCAAATGTCCTCAAGATCTGGAACATGAAGTTACAACATTATGTGAGCCTTAAGAACACCTCAAAAATCAAATCCTAGTCTCGAATTCATAGTCTTGTTAAGCTTATCTTGTAACTCATAGACCACACTTTTGGATTTAATCATAGAGAAGCACATATATCTCCTTATTGATATAGGATATAAAATGGTGACCTTATGTTTGCTTTGTTGAAACTTGTGGAAATAAAAAAGCTATCAAACCAATTCCATAAGAATCAATTTATCACTTGGTTATCTTGGAAGACACATTGGTGTTTCTGAAAATGGAAACCCAAAAAATGAAACGATGACCTTATTTTTGCTTTGTTGAAACTTGTGGAAATCCAAAAGTGTCAAAACAATTCCATAAGAATCAATTTATCACTCGGATATCTTGGAAGATGCATTGGTGTTTCCTGAAATATGACAACCCACAAATACGTAAACTTTCTTAATTGAAAAAGGATGCAACCCCACTTTGATACTTCATTCCATGTAGCATCCAAGACTCTATTAGTTTGTAAGATCAAGATCTAATCTATAGATAACCTCATAGAAGAAGGACCATCAAACTCTTGAAATGTTCTAGGCTTCCTTTCAAAGACAATTGGGGATAAAACTTATAAATTTGATTATTCAATTTATTACCCTTTATATCCAACCCATGATAATTTCTCATTGATGGTAGCATAAGTAACATAGGACATCATGTAAACTTTCATGTGGAAAGGATTGTTTTCATTTGAGTGTCAATGGTATCGCTAATGAAGGTTCCCAGTCAAGATATACTACTCATTATTTTTTATGATGGTGATGAAATGATACATCCATCCATGAAATTCCTTAGCTTCTGAGAGCCCAAATACCCTATTAAGGAGTGTAATAATATCATTAATTTCTAAACTAAAGTCACTTATGGGAACCATTTTTGGAAACCTAGATATAACGAGTTTAGGTTTAATCAGAACTTCTTATTCACATGTTTAACACAATTGTCTAAGTCATTATCCTAGGCTTGTTGATCTAATTGAATATTTGTGTCAACATATTCCTCAAAATTGGGAAGCTTGAGGAGTGCATCAAAATAATCGTATCTAATTTGATTACTACTTCTCCCACTTGATTTTGTACTGACCTTGAGTTCGAATCATAATTACTGGTGCATGCAAGAATAAATTCGGGACATTGAGAAAAAATGGGAAAAGCTACCAATGGTAATCCACTTACACAAAGAGATTGCATCCATGAAGTTTGTGAGGAACTCTGAACTCTATCCCAAAATTCATCCATGTCTACATGTCCCAATTCTGTATCCCTAATATCAAAATTTGAATCAATGCTAGAAGGGGCCACAACACCCTGATACTTGTACTTCATTTCTTTAGTTCCTTCCTTCTTTTAACCTTTATTTTTCTTGAATCAGACATGAAGAACTTGTTACAAAACTTCATGGAAGCCTTGGAAGAGAATCACATTTTGCACCTACTCAACAAGTGTGAAAGTTTGACAAACTGAGTTGGGAAGATGGTCTTGCCGATCACTTGAGAAAACCTGATACACTGGTTGAGTTTTGATGTTGTTTTACAACTTGGAAAACCTGACACACTATGGGAGTTTGATCTTGCTCAACAACCGTGAAAGTCTACACACTTACGTAGAAACTGGAGCTTGTCAAGTAGCTACAAAAGTTTGAATTACTTGATCAGGGAAAATACCTTCTTAGGCATGTGTAAAACCCTGATTATACATTTTAGGCATAAAACCTTGATCCTTGTCTCCAATCCTTCAAAATTTGAAGCCCATAAAAGTGAAAAAGATTCACCCTTCTAATTGATATTCAAAAATAACTAACTAGGGAGGAAGAAAATGAAAACATAAAGGGGAAATGGGAAAAGACCTATTTCATCCAAATGCAAACTAGGGTATCACCTAAAAAGAACCAAAAGATGACCTAGAGGAAGATTCACTACCTTAAGATAAAAAATGCTTAAAAAAAATGATGAAAATGCCAAGAAAAACATGAGTCGGGTTTTGGAGGTGTGGAAGCAGGTAGAAAATCCAAATGGTGGAAGGAATGCAAGGTACAAATGACATGGAAAATTCCCTATTTATAAAAACCTAGCATTAAATACACCTAATCCGACACGTGTGCCTACCTACCTCCAGCTGGACATTAAATGCATTGATTTTGGAATTGGGAAAATTGACACACATGTCATCATATAATCAAGTTCAAAACCCAATATAAAGATGTTTTTATCATGTCAAGTTTTTGGAGGTTCGGGAAGCATAGAATATTGCATGTGTTCGGGTGGGAGATTTTCTAATGCAATTGGATCATGAAACCGAAACACATGGTTCAAGTCATGGACTTCGGGTTCGGGAAGCATGGAACATTCACATGTGTTTTGAGTTTTACCATGTTTCATGTGATCGGATCTCGAAACCCGAAACATATAATGTAAATCATACTTTCAGAATAAGGAAACATGGAACATATTACATGTAATGCTAAGGGAATTCCAAAATTGATACAAAGGTTTTTAAACATTTTTCAAAGACAATGTTTTGGATCAAAAAGACTCAAAAGGGATTCATCAAGATTTTTTTGATTGGTTATCTCCATTTTCTCAATAAACTCAAAATTGGGATAATAGTTGGCTCGATTGGGGACTTTATTTGATGAAGCAAAGGAAGAGAACTTAGATTTCTAAAGTATGAACCATTGGGCTATGGAATTCAAAAAAAGAGAAAGAGACACAAACAAAACAAAACACCAAAACCAAAGCAAATAAAATGAAAACAAACACACCAACAGAAAGAAAACACACAACATAAAAGTAAATTATGGTACAATGCAAGAAGATCTTACATCACTGTGAAACAACTTGAGATATTTCCTACTATGAGGTAGCGGGAGTTGTGTTCCATCAAGATATAAAAGATAAAATCTATTTTCTCCACACATTGATGAATCTTGAAAGGACCCCTCCATAGGGAATCAATTTTTACCATGCATTCCCTTTGGCTCTCTTCTTTTATCCCAAAGAAAAACTAGATCTCAACCTAAAATCCCTCGTTATTTAGATTTCTTGTCAAACATCTTCTTGACCTTGTCTTGATGTTCCATGATCCGGTCTACTACCTTAGATCTAGATTCTTCCAACTTTGTTAGGTACATAATTATTTTCTCAATGGAATCTTGGAAAGTGTCATCCTCAATTATCTTAGCTAGCCTTAAAGCTAGAAATTCCAAAGAGATGGGAATTTCTACATCAACTCCATATAACACCTGAAATGGTGACATTCCTATAGCTCTTTTAGGAGTGATATGATCAGCCCACAATGCATCATACAATGATTTGTGTCCATGTTCATTGGTTCTCATCAACTAACTTCTTGATTATAGTCACCAAGTTTTTATTACTTGATTTGGCCTGACCATTTCCTTAGGGATAGTAATCGATGAGTGAGCTAAAGTGATCCCATAACCATAACAAAACTTAGTGAGCTCATAAGATGAAAAATTGGAAGCATTATCAACAATGATCTTATGAGGGATGCCAAACCTAACTATTATGTTCTCTTTAATGAAGTTACAAACAACTTCAGAAGTGGCATGTTTTACTTGGAATGGATTCTACCCACTTTGTGAAATAATCCATTGTTGGTTAAGACATAATTGTGCCAACACTAGATGCAGGGTTTAATGCTCCAATGAAATATATTCCCCATTGTTGGAAAGGTTCTCTAATTACTAAGGGCCTCAAGGGAAGTGCCACCAATTTAGGATGACTGAAAAAATGCTTGACAAGCTTCACACTTAGCTACCCATTCAGATGCATCTTGAAAGAGAGTGGGCCAATAATACCTTGCTCACTTGATTTGTGAGCCATCATGGATGATGAAAAATGTCCACCGCATGCCAAGTTATGAAATGCTTCCAAAATATTACCTTGTTGAATCTTATCTACACATGAAGGAACACTCCATCAATCCCTCTCTTATATAAACCATTATCCCAGAGTATATACTTAGTTGACCTCAACTTGATGTCTGCTTTTCCTTTGAACTCGATGTGCAGGACATTCTCCATAGGTTAAAAAGAAATCAATGTTAGAATACCATTCATCTATCATACTCACAAATAGAACCATGGGTAATTCCTCATGAATTCCCTCATCTGTTTGAACTTATTTTTCAAGGACCGTTCTCAACAATTAATTGGCATAAACCTCTTCCATGTACCAACTTTGTAGGTTTGATTTCAAGATCATATTCTTGAACCTTGGAAATCCAATTACCTCTCTGACTACCTAATTCTATTGAGTAAGGATGGATTTTACCGTTTATATTAGGAACAAGAACCAATGTATGAGAACTCAGAACATAATACCTGAAATGTTTGACCACTCTAACTGACATATGCATGTTTTTCAATCTAGGACATTTTTAGTTCATGTTCCTTCAAAGGAAACTCATAAAAGTAATGGGAGATTCAATTCCTTCATCATTATTTTGCATCAAGATGGTGGACATTGTGTGAGCAAGAGGCATACTATACATAATAAAATACTTTTGAAAATCTAGACATACCAGAATAGGGGCATGAGCTATAGCTTCCTTGATTTCATCAAAAGTGTATTTCCTTCAACACTCCATCAAAATGGGACTTTTCCTTTCATCATGTCCATAATGTGTGTGTCTTATAAGTGAAGTCTAGAACAAATCATCTCAAGAAATTAACCTTCCCAAAGAAGGAATGTACGCATGTTTTTCTTGTAGGCAGGGTGAGATTTGTATTTCCTTAACCTCTGGATCAATTTTAGTTCCTTCTTTTGTTATAATATGTCCCAATAATTTTCCTTCTATTACCCCAAACATAGACTTCTTAGGATTCAAGGAAATCCCATGTTGTCGAAACCTCATCAAAACTCACTCCAAGTGATCACAGTGGTCATGCATATTTTTGAAAAAATATGACCGTAAGGTCATCTAGGTATACTACTATGATTTTTCCCATTAAATCCCTGAATGTTAAGTCCATAGCCCTTTGAAAAGTAGCTCTCAAGTGTTAATCAACCCAAATGACATCCTTGATAAGAAAATATTCCCCATGGAGTAGTGAACGTTGTCTTATGTTGATCTTCCTTAACCACCTCAACTTGATTATATCCTAAGAATCCATCTAACATAGATAGCATCTCAGATCCTATGATTGTTTGTAATACTTGATCCATGATAGGTAGGGGTAATTGTCTTTTAATGAAGATTGATTGAGATTTGAAAATCAACATAGATACGGATCTCTCCATTCTTCTTACGTATAGGGACAATGTTAGCCACCCATGTGGAATGGTGAATGGGGAAAATAATCCTTGCATCCAACATCTTTTGAATCTTGGCAAGAATAGTGCCTAAAATCTTGGGATTGTAATGTCGTTGTTTCTACCTATATGGTTGAGCATCCGATTTTAGAGGGATATTATGTTGCACATCTTTGGGCTTGAAGGATTTAAAATCTACGTAGGACCATGCCAATACGTCCATATATTTCTTCAAGAGTGAAAAAAACTTCCTTTTCTCTTCAGAGAGAGCAACACTTACCAATATTCACAATCCATGGTTGTTCAGGGGAGCCTATATTAACTTGTTCAACTTCAGCAGATGAATTTCCTTTAGATATTTTTTTTTGAATGAAATGGTCATGTTTATGAATAATCCTTCAAGTGACACCAAGCCTTTGGGAATCTTGTTTCCCTTCAGCTGAATAAACTCACCACTAATTTCTTGTTGAGAATCGAAACAGATTCACAAAAAGCCGATTATGAACCCTCAAAATAAAGCTCATTGAAATTATCATATTTCTCTAGAAAATCCAAGACTTGTTGATCATCATTGAATACTTGCCAATGTGAATAATTATTTGGGACACTTGGTTGATAAAATATCTCAATAGTATACTTATCTTCTTTGAACTCGGGATGAGGAAGAAGTAGTGAAAGCGAGAGATACTGCAAGGGAATATTCCTTGTCATTATGATCTCTTGGCACTACCTTAATTGAAAAGGCATCAAAATATTCAATACAATCCCAAACCTTATGTTTTGTAATGTTTCAAATGATCATTATTTACTTGATAAACATTCTTGACTTGATTGAAAATTAGCTTTGTGTCCCCTTGTACTTTCAAATTTTTGATCCCTTTCTCCTTTCCACTACTAATCCTAATAACAATGCTTCATATTTGGTAGTATTATTAGTGTTATCAAACTGTAATTTAAATGAAAAAGGAAAAATTTCAAACTCAGGAGAAACAAGTACTACTCCTGTGTCGAATCTCGAAGTAGAGAAACTACCATCAAACTCTAAAGTCCAAATAGCATTGGAATCCTCTTTCATGACTACTACAAAAGACAAGTCTTGATTTGAGGTCATGAAATAGTTTCCCAAACCAACATCTTCAAAAATAATATGAGCTTTGGGATCATCAGACTTAGTGACAAGATATTTTCTTGAGCTTCGGGTTTGAGAACGCACATGGTTCCATTGAGGATCTTAGCTTTTATCCAATCCATATAAATCTCTCCACCTACATCCCTATAAAAACCTCTCCCAATAAAAATACCATAAGTTGTTGGGATATCTGCTACTAAAATAGTCATCTTGACTCTCTTTTCGAGGAATGAGGAAAAAGTAAACTGTGCGTCCTTGATTTGACCGATTAGAGGAACTTGTTTGGTTTCCATAGAGTAGCAACATCCAAATGGCTTTGTAAGAGTGAGTCCTAGAGCATGGGCTACCTTTGTAGGCATAACATTATCTGAGGCCCCAAAATCAATTATATAATTGCTGAGTTTAAAACCATTTATGAGAAAGGATAAATAAAATGGCTTGATCTTCCTGAGGGAGAAGTCATCATCATGTTATTTTGGGATAGAGGATGAGAAGGATTGGGTAGGAGTCCTTTAGAGGTTACAACATTAGGTGGAATGGAATTGTGCTTCTAATAAATTTGGAAAGCTTTTCAAACTGTTCTAGGTTAGACTAAAAATACTCTTCTTTAGACATTTGAATCTTGGTTCTCTTAGCATGATCAATAATATCAAAAGTAGTATAGGAAGGAACAATTGGTAGCCCATATCTTTCAACATTTACTTGTGGGCTTGGGGAACTGGTCTTGGGAACAACAAAAGGAGAAGGATTAGATGAAGTAGTGGATTTCTTGGTAGCTGATTTCTCCTTTGGTTGCATAGGAAGAGGAGTCCCTCTTTTTACAAAAACTATTGGACTCTCTTTATCTTTAGGTTTCTCAATATCTTTCCTTGGATTTGGGACCGAGTAAAAACAATGAAAGATTGGCCACTAGTTTCATAATCATCTTCTTCGTATTCCAAATACCCAATATTGGAGTCACCATATGAATCATCATACATGACTCATCAACATAACCAAGAAGCTTCAAAAGCATCATTATCCTCTTCATTTTCTTCTTCTTCATCACCCTCAACTACCTCGACAATTGCATTAATAGGAGGTGCCTCGATAGCCAATCTTGGTTATACAGGAGGCAATCAATTTCTATCTCTCATAGGAGCACCATTTTTATTGTTGAAGTTCCTCCTAGGGATATCCCTATAAGGGGAATTTGATGCATGTTGAGACATCTTGCTTCTTCAGATTTATTAGATCATTAGCATTCTCTGAATCATAGGATCAGTGGTATCTTGAGAAGAACTTTGATTCTTAGGTTTGGAGGATTCTCTTCTTGATTTTTCCTAGCTAAGATAAGATCATCTTTGATTTTTGTAGCCATAGCTTTGCATAATGGATAAATTAGGAATGGGAGATCTCCTAAGTAGAAAAATCACTTTAGAAGTTGGGTGTTGATGAAGAAGCACTTCTAATTTTCAAGAGTAGGAACTGCAAGTTCTAGGAATTTTGTGGATTATTTTGTTAAACTTGGCCACAAAATCACACATAGGCTCATGTGATTCCTTCTTCATATGAGTGAGATGAGCCAAAAATGCATGTGAATCTTCCACGGGTTTGAATCTTTCCTCAAATCATGTTCTCATAGTCACCTAGTTTGTAATGCATGCATTTGGAAGATGATAAAACCATTTGCAGTGCCTTGAAGTGTTTCAACAAAAACCAAACAAAAACATCTTCATGAGCCACCCCAAGGACCCCACAAGCTATAAAGAATGAAACTACATGCTCATCTAGGTGTTACTTTTCCATCACCATTGAATTTTGGAATGTTCTTATGAGACCCATGTGAAAAATCATGCAATGGTGGAGCTAATGAAAGAGGACCAATAATAGGACCCTAAGGTACTAGATCTTGTGATGGTTTTTGTTCAGCCATTCTTCTGAAAGCGGTATGTGCAGGAATGAGTATCAACTAAGAATAACACTCTACAAGTTATTGAGGTATCTTGACCTTGGACAAACATGATTCCTACGCACATGTGATGAAATGCTTGTACGTCTCGAGGATCATCTTTTCATGTGCAAGATTAAAATTGTGTTGTTGTAATAAATCAAAAAGAGGATCAACTTCACCCTCTAGCTCAACTTATGCATGAGTATACCCTTCTTTCTAGTTTGACCTTGGAAAGAAATGTAAAACAAAAGGCAAATACAGAGTCACCAATAATAAGATAGGATTAATATTTCATATCCGTATTCCCCAATAGAGTCGCCAAAACTGTTGGTTGGATATTTTTCAAAGAAAAATATGAGGTTCAACCACAATACACGGGACTATGTCCTCCTTAGATAAAGGGGATGTGACCTATTTATTACTAATCTAAAACACACCAAAAGATATATACAATATTCACACTATTCTAACCATCAAGGTTGGGATCTCATCCCAATAGATATATTATTATTAGAAATAAATAAGAATGAAAGAAAGAGAATAAAAAGAAATAATTGATTTATAAATGTGAAATAATAGAATGGTAAGAACATGTTTTTTCTTAAGTAAACACAAATCAAAAGATAATCACACAAAATTTAAATTGTAATAACTTTCAAGAAGATTTGATAAACTAGATATTTAAATAAAATAACAATTTAAATCATTGAACATAAGAACAATACCTCAAACAAAAAATATATTCCCACAACACAAATTTTGTAATAGATTATCTTTATATTCTTCAATGATTAAAATAAAACACAAAGTCTTTCTCTTTCTCAAATATAAACTCTATGTCATATCAAAAATTCCAACCCTTTGGAATGCCACACACTTCTCATATTTATAGAGAAGGAAGGAGTGAAAATAGAAACAATTGAAACAACATACTAAAAATAGTAAATATGAGTAATGAGTTCATTTGAATGATTCTCACACAGAGACCAAGTCAATTTTTTCAAGTTCATAGGATGTCAAAACAATATTGAAAAATTCATGTCAAATGAAAAACAAAAATGACATGATAAGCCCATCATTCTGACTTGTCTTCTCCTCTCTCTGTTCAACTTGTTTAGTACGAAATTCCTAAAATTTAGATCATTTCTTGAGATTCCTCCTCATCTATGGTCCACAAGAGTAATGGTTCAGAACCTCACAAGTTTCATAAGTGTTGCTAACAATCCTGGAAGCTTCTAGTACTTCTTGATATACTTGGCCAAATTTCTTAGAACATTTTTAAGAGAATCAACTTGTCAATAGCTACCAAAAAAGTTTTCCCCTACTGCAGATTCCTTCTCAACTAACTCTTGAAATGCATTATATAGATCATCACAGGAGAATATTTAGGCCATCATCCAGGACTTTTGTGAAAATATTTGATAATTCTTCATCGATATTCATTGATAGCATCCACCACTTCATCTCTTGATTTCCTTAGTTTTCTATAAGCTTCATTAAGGATTTTGACCCAAAATTCAATTGCCTTGCAAAACTCGAAGTGCTTGTCTGCATCTGGAACTATTCCTTCCTTAATTAGGATCTCTGAATGAACATTTTTAAGCCCACTGAGAGCTTCCAAAGTCAGATCTAAATTCCCATTTCTTCAAGGAATTCATCATTTAGCTTATCAACATCTTTCCTTTTGTCCCAAGAGCATTGAAGGAATTCACCGTATCATTAATAATCTTTTTCCCTTGAACAAGAAGATGTTGAATCCATTCATCAACAACCCTACCCTTCTCATTAAATTTTTCCATCCTAGGTACTGATGAGAAATAAAAATGAATGGAAGTAGGCATAGATATTCTATCTGGATCGAGAAGCCTTGGAAAGTTTGAGTAACACCTCATCAATTTTTGACTTTATCCTTTAATTCATCTCTTGAGATTTTAGTCTCTTTGATATTCTTTGCAAAGAATATTCATGACACTCTAGCATCCTGTTAGATCACCTTTAGTAGTAACCTTCCCAAGATAAACCTTGTAATTTTGTAATCACAATTGTGATGTCTTTTTAGTTTTATCTATTATAAGTGGGCACAACAATCTACAAATTTATCACTAGATACATCAATGAGATCCATGAAATAGTCTTGGGTTTCTTAGTTGATTTGGTAAAGTGTTGGATTCAATGAGAAATCAAAGGCCTCATGAGGAATAAATACTTTCCTCTTCTTTGGAGTTCGACTAGCCAATCATGAGGGAGATGAAACAGAAGGACCCTCTAAGAGAGGGACAAAGATCATTTTGAGGAAGTTGGAGGAGTGGGAAAAGTAGCAACCAAGGATGGAGGAGTGGAGAGAATGGATGGCAATAACAATGGTGAAAGACTTAGGAGGAGAAAGGGGAATGGAGACTGGGATCCAGAAGAAACTGGTAATTCCAAAGTCAATCCTACTCCACTTGAAAGAGGGGATAAGGATGAGAACACACTTTCCATGGAAGAAAAAAGTGGTGATGATGGAAAAAGGGTGAGAGGAAAATGAGGAGGATGAAAGAAAATGAGGAGGGGAGGAAATGAGGTGAGAAGGAGAGGAAATGGGAGGGAGCACATGTGATTACTAAGTGACTAATGGTACGAAGGAGGTGTCAAGAGTAGAAGATGCCACATGTTGATCTGCTACAATAATCACTGGAACTTCCTTGGTGATTGATGGAGAAGGAGAATCAAGAACCAAAACTGATAAAGAAGGTACAATAGATGAAATAGGTTGAGATTTACTCCCCACATAGGAAAAAATTAAATTTTATTTTAGGTGGGCTTGCACCTTTATTCTTTTCTCCATGCGAGGGGCCCACCTCTGATGATGATGTGACAAGTAGCTTTGGGAAATTGGATTCCTTGATGCATACCCCATGAATATAACCACACCTTTATGTGGATGAGGGTTTGAGTGGCTCTCTCTTGTGTATATATGTTGTTTCCTTAGTGACATAAGTCGATACCATGAATATGAAATTATCACCATCCATTTGTTCATACATAGTTTCTACGACACTCTCGTTATCAACCACATCTTTGGGGACCTCTGCAAGATTCAACACCCTTATCTTATCCAAATTCAACATGTTATTGTCCTTTCTTTTGACTGTAACCTCATCCCTTATATCAATCCAAATGTCTTCGAGATCCATAACATGAAGTTGCAACATTTTGTGAGCCTTAAGAATGCCTCGAAAATCAAAGCCTGGTCTCAACTTCATAGTCTTCTTAAGCTTATCTTGTAACTCATAGACCACACTTTTGGATTTGATCATAGAGGAGCACATATATCTCCCGATTGATATAGGAAATGAAATGAGCTTATGTTTTTTTTTTGAAACTTGTGGAAATCCAAAAGATGTCGAACAAATTCTATAAGAATCAATTTATCACTTGGATATCTTGGAAGATGCATTGGTTTTCCTGAAATATTGAAACCCACAAATACGTAAAATTTTTGAATTACAAAAATATGCAACCCCACTTCGATACTTCATTCCACATAGCATCCGAGACTCTTTTCTTTGTAAGATCAGGATCCAATCTATAGATAACCTTTAGAAGAAGGCGTCATTAACTCTCCTGAAATTTTCTAGGCTTCCTTTCAAAGACAAGTGTGGATAAAACTTATAAATGTGATCAATTGATTTATTACCCTTTCTATCCAACCCATGATAATTTCTCATCTCCTTCACAACATAAGTAACATAAGACATCATCTAAAAATTACCTATGGAAAAGATTGTTTTCATTTGAGCATCAATGGTATCGCTAATGAAGGTTCCTCAATCAATATACTGATCATTATTTTTATGATGGTGATGAAATGATACATCCATCTGTGAAATTCCTTAGCTTATGAGAGCCCAAATATCATGTTGAGGAGCGTAATAATATCACTGATTTCTAAACTAAAGTCACTTCTAGGAACCATTTTTATGAAACCTAGATATAGTAGGTTTAGGTTTAATCATGAACTTTTTATTCACATGTTTAACACAATTGTCTAAGTCATTATTCCATGCTTGTTGAGGTAGTTGAATATTTGTGTCAACATATTCCTTTAAATTGAGAAGCTTGAGGAGTGCATCAAAATAAATTGTATCCAATTTGATTTACTTCTCCCGCCTTGGTTAATCATACAATGACCTTGAGTTTGAATCATAATTACTGGTGCATGCCAAAATAAATTTGGGACACTAAGAAAAAAATGGGAAAATTCAATGGAAATGGTAATCCACTTGCGTACAAAGGATTACATCCATGAAGTTTGTGAGGAACTCGAACTCGCCCAACATTCATCCATGTCTACATTTCCCAATTATGTATCCCTAATATCAAAATTTGAATCAATTCTAGAAGGGGCCACAACACCCTGATACTTGTACTTCATTTCATTAGTTCCTTCCTTCTTACCATTTCCTTTTCATGAATTAGACATGAGGAACTTACCACAAAATTTCCTAGAAGCCCGGAAGAGAATCAAGGTTTGTGCCCTACTAAACAAATGTGAAAGTATTGAAAACTGAATTGGGAAGATGGTCTTTGCAAAACACCTAAGAAACCCGATACACTGGTCGGGGTTTTGATGTTTATTCTGCAACATGGAAACCTGACACATTGTGGGAGTTTGATCTTGATCAAAGCAACCATGTGAAAGTCGACATACTGTGAAACCCGTTCTATCGAGCAACTATAAAATCCAAATTGCTTGATCGGGAAAACTACCTACTTAGGCATGTGCAAAACATGATTATACATTTTAGG
This sequence comes from Taxus wallichiana var. yunnanensis, assembly GCA_018340775.1. Taxonomy (NCBI): domain Eukaryota; kingdom Viridiplantae; phylum Streptophyta; class Pinopsida; order Cupressales; family Taxaceae; genus Taxus; species Taxus wallichiana. The sequence goes on along the minus strand of CM031242.1, from coordinate 428,312,968 downwards.
CATAAAACCTTGATCCTTGTCTTCAATCCTTCAAAATTTTAAGCCCATAAAAGTGAAAAAGATTCACCCTTCTGATTGATATTCAAAAATAACTAACTGGGAAGGAAGAAAATGAAAACATAAAGGGGAAATGGGAAAATACCTATTTCATCCAAATGTAAACCAAGGTATCACCTAAAAAGAACCAAAAGATGACATAGAGGAAGATTCACTTACCCCAAGGCAAAAAATGCTTCAAAACCTTTGAAAATGCCAAGAAAAATGTGAGTCGGGTTTTGGGGTGTGCAAGTAGGTGGAAAATCCAAGTGGTGTGAGGAATGCAAGGTACAAATGACATGGAAAATTCCTCTATTTACAAAAACCATAGCATTAAATACACATCATCCGACATGTGTGCTCACCTACCTCCAACTAGACATTAAATGCACTAATTTTGAAATCAAAAAATCGACCACATATGTTATCATGTAATCAAGTCTGAAAATGTGATGTAATGGGAAGCATGGATCATTTTGCATGTGTTCGTAGGTGATTTGTTTCGATGCAATCGGATCTCGAAACATGACAACACATGGTTCAAGTCAGATTTCAGGTTCGGGAAGTATGGAACACTTTGCATGCGTTTTGAGTTTCCTATGTTTTGTGCAATCAGATCTTGACACTTGACAACACAGTGTAAATCAGACTTTCAGAATCGAGAAACATGGAATATCCTACATGTTAAATGCTAAAGGAACCCCAAAATTTGATACAAAGGCTTTTAGACATCTTTCAAAAATAACTTTTTGGATAAAAAAGACTCAAAAGGGATTCATTAAGAATTTTTTTGATTGGTTATCTCCATTTTCTCAATAAACCAAAATTGGGATAACAAGGTGTCCCCATGGCCACTTATTGAAAGCATCTAATGAAATCAATGGGAATGAAACTTGGGTTGATGATTACAAACTACTTCTAACTCACCAATATCCCAAGCCTTGAATTCTTATTGATTTAACTTTTAACCATATATAAATCTTATATTAATATGTTATAAAAAATATGTATACCAACTTTAATGACAACTTGTTTAAAAAACTAACCATATCATATTACTAATATATTGAATTCTTGAAAAACAACTCAACATTTCAATCTTGAATTTTTTTAGATGTATTCGGTATTGGATGTCTCCAATACATACACAAAGGCATCCCCAAGTGTCATTTGATGTGCATATAATACTATTTTTAGTAATCACATACTAATTTAGAGTTTAGAAATGTTTTATTAACATATATATCTTCATTATCTGCTTTAAGCCTTTTAATTTTGTGATAAGACTGATTTTCAACTAAGGCTTTAAATTTAGATAACACATATGATTTGTTTTAAATAAATAATGACCAAATCATGCGAGAATAATCATCAATGAAAGTAACAACATACAATGAACTGTTTAGGGAAGGAACTTCTAAAGGTCCTCTAACATTATTGTGGACAAGTTCTAGAGGTTCTGAGGAGTTTGCTTCATGATGACTATGGAAGGGGTTTGCTGATTTCTTACCACGTAAGCACCCTTCACAATTTCCTTGAGTATGAGAGATAGATAGAAAACCAATAACAAGGCATAAACAAGACATGTCGTACATGCTCCTAAATTTAACATGACCTAATCTTTCATGCCACAACTGAATATCATTTCTATTTTGAGTAGAAAACCATGAAACATACACAAATTGTTTAAAACATATAAACCATTCTTTGTATGCCTTCAACAATAGTAACATCTAACTCATTTTAATAAACCATTTATCCTTTGATAAAATTACACTATAATTGTTTTGAGTTAGTTGTGAACAAGAAAGAAAATTCATTTTCAATTTAGGAACACACAAAACATCATTTATAAAACCATTTATTTTATTTTTAAATTTTCCTTGACTCTAAACATTGAGAATGGAATGATCACCTAGATAGATTTGATCATTACATTTTTTGATATCAGTTAGAATATCAGACTTATATGACATGTGCCTAGATGCACCATTGTCTAATATCCACTCATTTTCTTTAGTAGTGACGAATGCAGCATACAAAATAACTACATTAGGTTTTGATTATTCTTTTGATTTTGATTTGGTTTGTTCCCTTTTTATTTTTGAAATTTGGCTTGTTTTTGTTTACCCTACAGTCTTCCTTTTTGTGTCCAAATTTCCCACAATTATGACATTTCCCATCAAAACCAACTCTTAAATTACCTGATTTCTTTTCTTTACTAGGGTTTTAAATTTTGATTTTTGATTCTTATTAAATCTAGAAGGACTTTTCTTTGATTTTTGTACTAGAAGTCCCTATGTGGCATTCTATTTTAAATCAAAATTTGACATGACCTGTTCTTCGTAGATCAAGAGAGCACCAAGAGTAGAAAGGTCGGGTATATCTTATTCATTTGATATTTCAAATTTAGAATGGATATTAAGTTCCTAAATATCTCATGGATGTTCATTTGGATAATTAATATAACAATTTATCATGAATCAAATTATAATTACACTCATCTAGTTGAGATTTAATGCTTTTAATTTTTTCTAAAATATTAATCATTAACTCAAGAATTAATTTTATAATTTTTGACAAATGCATACCTTCATCCATTTATTCTAACTATGTATAATCTTCACACTGAGACTTTCTTGATTCCAACATGAAGTAGGAAGTCATCCTGCATACTTTGCAATATGATGGACATTGTTTCTTGCACATTATGTTGATATGTGGATACATCATATTTTGTCTCTTGTTTGTCGGTTGGCACCTTCATTGTACCATTTACGAAAATCCAGAGCTTATGTGCCATGAATATTGCATTGATCGATTTTATAGATGTTATAATTTGACCCATTCAACATCTATGTTTTGTAAATTGTAAAGTGATTAGACCCCATTTTAAGTTTTCAAACAATCAAGTGATGAGAAAAACTAGTTTATTATGACTATTCAACGTTTTAAAGCATTTATTTTTCACTTCTCAACAATTAAGTTTTCATGAAGGTAAAAATTGCTAGAAAGTTTTAGGAAGTCCCACGCCAAAATTAACTTGTTAAAATTTTTATACAAAAAGATTCACAATTTAATGAATTGTAAAAGAAGTTTTGTTAGTTTTATGTACTTAACTTGTGATCAATAACTTCCTTATTTGAACAACACAAGAATATAATTTTATTTTTAGGTTTAAAAAACAATATATTCTCAAATATCTAAAAATATAATTTAAATTTTTCTTTAAATAATTTTCTATGGATAAAATAATATAAAAGATTGTTTCATGGAGGCTAAGCTCTGAACTCACAACTGGAGCTAGGTGGGCTTGCCCATCACCAACTCTCTTAAGAAATTTACACACCACATTACATGTTGTGGCCGAGCCCAAAATAGTCAACATGCGTGGCCTAAGCCACTATAATATTCCAATGCCACAACCATTTTAAAATTGTATACCAATATTCACATCCCCAATGTGGGATTAAAACCATTCACAATAAAGTAGAGAAAACTATATTAAATAAGGTTAAGTCGTTACATAGAAAAAATGCAAGATGATCTGGTCTTATGTCTTGGGCATGAGTGGTGATGGGTTTAAGTCACCTTGGGGTTTTTTCTAGATAGAGAAAAAATATTTTTAGCGGCCAAGATGCTAATCAATCCAACCACACAAGTTTTAACATCCAAATGGAGGATTAAGGGGCAAGTAGTTAGGTTTTTAAATGGTTTAAAATTTTCAATAAAAAAATTAGAAGGGGCCAAATTATATGGTAAGTGGTCCATGACCATATGACAAATAGTAATATTTTAACCAATGCTCTAAGGATTTAGAACATAAGTTTAAGGTTTATACAACACTTAATTAAAAAATATAAGGGTCACGTCTTTAGCATGTAGTATATAGGTTTAGATTTAGGTTAAAATTAGACTAACCATATATAGGGGGTTGGTTTAGATAGGGGATATAGATTTTTATAAATGAAAAAATTATTCCAACACAAATCCAACCAAGATTTTTTTCTTGGCCAATAGAAAATATTGAAATCCTATATTTGTGGAAGCTTGTCTTCATCAAGGGAAACCTTCTTTATGTTGGATGCATACTCGGGTTTAATCATATCCTGGTCGAGGAAGAGGATCAATTTAAAAGGGTGTTTCTGACCAAGTGGGGAACATATTCATATCAAAAGATGCCCTTTGGTCTATTAAACTTAGGCTCAACATTCCAGTAGCGTCATGGATATTGCCTTCAAATCTTACATCAATGAGTTAATCTTGGTTTACCTTTATGACATCACCATCTTTTCAAAGCATGGTGCGAATCACATGACTCACCTAGAAAAAGTCTTTAAAAGATGCAGAAAATTTGGGGTGTCTCTTAACCCCAAAAAGTGTAACTTTTTTTGTGGCACAGGGAAATATTTTAGGCCATGTGGTTTCAAAATATGGCATCGTAATTGATCCTGAGTGTGTTTCAGCCATCCTATCTCTTTCTTTTTGGCGCACAAGAAATCCTTGCAATCCTTCCTTGGAAAAATCAACTTTGTTAGGAGATTCATCCCTAACTTTGTAGAACTAGTGAGGCCTATCACCCTCATGCTGAAGAAGGACACAACCTTCAAATGGAAAACAAAAGGAAAGAAAGCTTCAACAAGATCAAGAAAGATATTGCTTGCACACTAACACTCATCAACCCAGATTATGCTAAGGATTTTATCCTTTATTCTTATGGTGCTGATGTGAGTGTTGTTATTATCTTGACACATGAAAATGAACAAGGGTTGGAGTTGCTAGTGGATTTCTTCATCCAAACATTGAAATATTATGAGCTGAGATATAGTCACATGGAAAATAGGCCTATGCCATCATGCATGCACTCAATAAATTCAATATTATGCTCACCACAAACCACATGAAGGTCTTAGTCTCGCACAAAAATATTAGAGACTTAAATATGGGAGCAGAAATCAATGAGAAGAGACGGTGATGGGTGACCAAAATCATGGAATATGATGTGACTATTAAAGCCACAAATATTGTAAGAGGTAGCGCATTATGCGGAACTTGCTAAGGATGCATAGAATGAACCTGAGACTTCATTATTTCTAGATGAAGAGCTCCTACGCACATAAGCTTGAATAGATTATATCCCATGGTGCATGTGACTAGATGAAGGAGATGGTCACATTCCTTTCCAATGGCGCATATCCTCCTGGTTTAAACAAGGAAAAGAGAAGAAATCTAAGGATGTAATCAATACCATATGTTCTAATTCATGGTCTTCTCTTCAAAAGGAATCTTTATGGCTTTCACTTGAGGTGTATCGACATCGCATGCATGAAAAAGTGTTAGTGAGAATTTCATGATGGATTAAGCTGGTGAACACTTCTCGCCAAGTCTATAGTAATGAAGATCATAATGGTAGTACTCTTTTGGCCTACTATGTTCGCAAATGCACACAAGTTGGTCATGAAATGTAAATAATGCTCTTTCTTTGTAGGAAAGAAAAGATTGACAATGCTTCCCCTCCAACAAATCCAAGTGGATCAGCCTTTTGCACAATGGGGTCTTAACTTCATAGGCATGATCAATCCTTCCTCAAGCGCTAGGCATAAGTGGGTGTTGACAACTACAAATTACATCACAAGATGGATAGAAGTTTTCATGCTCAAAGAATCAACTGATTTAGTCATCCTTGAATTTCTCAAGGGAATTGTAATAATGTTTGGTGTTCCTCAAACCATTATCTTTGATAATACTAAAGCCTTCCTTGGTACTAAAATCACTGATTGGGCACTGAGCCTTGAAATATACTTGAAGAATTCTTCCAACTATTACCCTGTAAGGAAATGGATTGGAAGAATCAACAAACAAAAACCTGATCAGGATCATGAAGCGCATAATGAATATCAAGCAAAGACAGTGGCATAAAAATTCCTCGCACGTGCTCTGGGAAGACATAATCACAGTGAAAAATGCTATAGGAACTTCATCTTATAATCTTGTCTATGGCAAGGAGGCCACCCTTCCCTTGACACTGGAATTTAATTCATTAGCATTTTCTCAAAGCAGCTGGAATTGGAGGGTATGGATCAAAGAGAAATTAGAATGGCAGAACTAGTTGAACTTGAAGAATCAAGAAAATCTTCCATGATCAAGCTAGAATAACATCAACAAAGCAACAAAGAAGTGGTTTGACAGAAAGGCTAGGCCTCAAGCTTTCAAATTTGGGGACTTGGTCTTAAAGTGGGATGCTGACAGAGCTAAACTTGGGTACCATTCAAATTTTGATGCACTTTAGAGTGGCCCATACATAATCAGTTCATGCAAAGAGGATAACTCTTTCAAGTTAACTCATCTTGATGGAGATGTGCTGAAAATCCCAATCAATGGGATCTATCTTAAACCCCTCCATTGAGTTTGTTGCATCATCTTGTATATATTAGAGTAGTTTCAATTCCTCTAAGTGCATTACACACACATTGTTTTTTTGTACATAGTTCCTTCTTATTTGTGCTTCTTGCACGCACTTTTCTTTATCTTATAGGGTGTGAATAATCTTATAACAATTTCATGTAGTTTTGCAGATTCATAACGAGTTAGAAATGTTTCATCAAGTGACTTCAAGGGGTAGTTCATCAAGGTCACCAATCAGAATTTCATGATTATATAGCAGACTCCATGCCCAATGGATGCTCCAAGCTACTGATATCCTTCATCTAATAGGTAGATGGCCCCAAAATTCACCAAAACTATTATCCAAATAACTCCCCTAGTTATTTGGATAACTTACATTCACATTCTAGCTCTGAGGTTCTACACTGTAGGTTGCGCACACTCTAGCTATCTACTTGGCACATTTCCTTGGCTGCATTTCCTCGTGCACCTTGCGCACTCTACTTCTATGCCTTCCTTCTATTTTCCTTTTCCTCTTTGTTCCACTCTTCCCTTGCATGCACCTTCCGTGCATTCTCTTTCTTCCTAATAGTTATAAACCATGCGTGCGTGCCCTAGATTTGCTTTCCAAATTAGATAAGTCTCTAGCATTCATGCTCCCTTTCTCCTTACCATCGCACATTATTTTTTAATAATTACGCATCTCCCATACGTTTCTTCCTTGGATATTTCTCCCATTTCCTCTTGCATGCATTATCTTTGAGTGCTCCTTCCTTTTGTTTTTTGTAACGAACCATTACACCAAAACCTCAAGGTGTTAGTGAAATCCACACATAAGGATCATAACATTCCAACGTGCTTCGTAGCCTAGACCCGGGCTAGATTTGTGCCCATATAGCAGGACCCCACCACCGCCCTATATGAGCCACGGGAAAACACTACAATGTCGGTATAGCTACCCATGCCGAGACTTGAACCCGGGTGGTCACTCTGATACGAAATGTAACAAACCGTTACACCAAAACCTCAAGGTGTTAGTTAAATCTGCAAATGAGGATCAAAACAATTTTCCTTCCTCTCGCATGCCTTTACACCTTCTTTTGTGTTCTCTCGTACCACGTGGAAATCTATCGACCTTGAGCATATCACACGTAACCTATCAAATCATGCCACCAGGGTGTCGAATCCTTACAAAAACTAGTGAGTGACACATGGCAGAAATGACAAAAAAATGTATAGTTAGTTGGTCCTTCGCTTAATTAATCAATGTGCATCACATGTCTTGTGTGCCGATTCATAATTTAAACCTTCTAACACTCATAAATTCTACTCCAGGTGCTGAGATCCTTGCATGCCCATATTTTTCAAAAAATTTTTCTCGAGGTGGGATACATGCTAGGCCATTCAAATTCAATTTTTATGGGATTTGGTAGGTGAGGAGATGGAAAACATCTTTCATGCCATTAATATGTGATCTGATTGCTTCAACCACCTGCATTGATCCGATATGCCTTCCTTCCTTCTCCAACATGCCAAACAAACATGGAGAACCAAACTTGATAGATTACATATGGATTTGTAGGCATTAATGGTTGGTGGTTGAGTTTTCAAATTGTATTTCCCTCCTTCTCCTCTTTTCCCTCATCGATTTCATCTATAAATGTAAGAGCTTGACTCATTGTAAAGGGTTGGACATTTTGCATCCTTTAGTGTTTGCTAAGGATCCTATATCTCTACATTTTGAGTCGCAAACCTCTAGATCTAGTTTGTGCATGTGAATATCAGCCTTTAGATGCCATTATAACTGATTGTGCATACCTAGAAGTAATAGAAGCATCGTTTTGTGGCTATCTTCAGCCTTAGCATGTTTTATTTCTTCTTTCTTGCCTTCTTTTACATTGTATGCTTTTTGTGTCACTTTAAGTTCCTTGCAATTCTATTTTCTAGTTGTGTTTCATGAAATTGATGGTGTAAATGTGTTCTGATTTGTATGATGCATGACTAACATCTCCTCTTGTTTTCTCCTTCGTTTTCACTAATAGATAGTGTTCATCCCACTTTTTCTAGTGTTATTACCTCCCTTAGTTTAGTTTTCCTTTTTGTTATCCTTCTATCCCTGGTCCCTTGGCATTATTAGCTTAGTTTTCCCTTTCAGCATTAGGAGTAGTAGTAGTAGTAGAAATAGGTAGAGGAACCGACCTTCTCTAGAGATCTATCTCAAGTGCACAAGGTCCCACAACTTTGAGATGGTTCCATTGTTGTCTCAAACAACTTGGTTCTTTCAGATCCAAGACGTGGGTGCACATTTGACAACCAAAAATATGTATGTATGTATGTATATGTATGTATTTAGGGAAGAGAGGAATGATACTATGGCATGGACGAATGACCTAATGGGAAGAAAGTGTAGGGTTTCGGGACACAAGTCGTGGGTCGGGACATGAGTCGTGGTAGGGACACGACCCCTCTAAATTATTTATATTTTATTATTATTTTAAAAATATTTAATCTCTATGTGTGTTTGTACACACACATATACAAATGGATGAACCATTTTTTAAAAAAAATTAATCCTCAAAATGTTTGGAAAACCCATATAATGTGGGTTGAATAATGTATAGTTAATAATGTTGGATTATAAAGAAATATATTCATCCCACTTTTTGGAATAGGAGAACAATATATGGTTAAAAACTTACATTTATTTTTGTTTATTAACACACACACACACACACACACACACACACACACACACACACACACACACACACACACACACACACACACACACATTTAGAATGTATTTATTATGTTATTTCTATAACTCGATCAAAATGGAGGACTCTTATACATATTCATATAAGGGTTTATAAAAGATACAAACTTTTATTCAAAACTTATATCCCTTTTAAATAAGATTTCTCTCATTTAGATTCTCTATATACTTGAATGGGTATAAACTTGATACGCAAACACACTTAGAGAATAACTAAGCTTCTCAAAGCATCATTAAGTGTTCAATCAAGAGGATTTCACATAGTTATTTGTAAATAAAAGTTGTCTATTTATATAATGGAAGAATCCTAATCCAAGGAGAAAAAGAGAGAAACTAAGAGATGGATGTAGGAATTAATCCCAAGACCAGAATTCCTACTATGGGTCATTGCAAAAACATCACTACTCAATCACTTTTTCCCTTATATTTACAACTAATGCAAAGTATGGTTCCTATTAAAAATTGGCATAATCTCTTTTTTCATATTTACAGTAAGGTTTATTTAATCATCAACATGTTTGATGGTAATTAAATAAACAAAATCAATAAGAACAAGAATCTGAAACAACTATGCTCATTTTTCTCTTAGAACACAAGGTAACTAGTTTTTTTCTTTAAAACACATAAGAAAGAGGCATTTACCAAATGTATAATTTTAAGCTTCTTTACCATACATAAAAATAACCATACTAATAGCTCAAACATAACTCCATAACCATCCATATTCTCTTCTCTCTTATTCAACAAAAGTTTACAAGTTTGAAAAAAATCCTTTCCCAAAATAAGGAGAGGACACATAAGCTTCTTTGTAAACATATGGTCTAGTAAAAATGTTTTCAAGCAAGGTTTACATAAGATATTACAAGTGGTATTTTAACTCCCATCCAACCTTTTTACTATCTTTACTTACAAAATTTCAAGAAGAGTAAATTTAAAATATAACTATATAAGCCTCCCCAATAAGGGGAATAACATTTCAAATGTTCAAGAAGTAATATTTTTCTCCTCGAAGGTAAATCTCCCTCCAAGATTCCAAGATCAAGCTCCTCCTTTGAACAATATTTATTCAACACAAGAGAATAAAAAGGTTCGGTTGTCCACCCAACCTATCGGCATCATTACATGCCATCTCCAAGAATGGAGGACATGAGAGCCTCCCTCCAATCCCATGGGAGAGAGAAGTTGCACGCCTCCAAGTTGCACAAGAAGGGTAAAAACTGAAATTTCAAACACACATTCACAAATCAATACATCCACCCAAAACCAATCACAAATAAGAACCCCAACTTTCTTCACGGTGGGGAAGAGGGCAAGGATGCCCATTACAAAATTTGAAAACCCATATCATATATTTATCCCACAAGAATCACCATTCTCCAAAACTTCACATAACCTCGAAATCCAATCTCCAAGCCTCTTCCTTACCAAGGTTTTTCAAACCTTGGAGGATTTCCTTGGGAGATGAGTTTTTTTCCCAACATTCCAATTCCATCTCAAGTGAGATGTATGGAAGCCAAGTAAAAGAAACCACATGTAATACACTCTACTCTTAACATAATTTCACAAACAAACAACAAATTCATTCTATTCATTTTTACATATAATAAAACATAAGAAAGAGTTTGAGAGGCCTAATTCTCAACTAATCAATCTAAATCCCAATATCTCCAAGCTCCAACTCTTCCTCCAAACTCTCCTCCAAACTCTTAAGTGCAAATAAATGAAGCCAAAAATACTTACCTCCTCTAAGGTGGAGGAATACAAAGAGTAATATCAATGATCCTCACCCAATGATAGGGTCACCTATGTACCCCTCTTCCTCTCATGTATAATATTCATCCCTAGTCCCCATCAAGCATAAGACTAGAGTCTTAGTGAGGATAATCTTGAAAATTTTAACAAAATCCAAAAATAAAAACTACATTCCAAAATCCTAAGAAGGCCCACAAAACAAGTTATTTAAGAGATGTGGATAAGTGAGGCTCAAATGGGAGGGAAAACCCCATTTGAACCTATAAAAGAGTTCACATACCCATAGGTAGGGTCCAAGGGATCTATTTTCATGTAAATATGACCCTAAAGTGAAGAGAAACATTTCCAATTTCCACTTTGTTGGTTTGAAAATCACGGCGGTTAGGCAATGTGTCGTGGGTAAATAGGCCAACAGTGTGCAGGGCATAGCCCCTCTTTGAGACAGCAAAGTGAAACTGTTTTATTGCTATTCTATCAAGCAGGAATCTGTGCAAATATACACTATTCTAACTTTAGGGGGTTTGGGATCTCATCCCAGTAGAGGTAGTTCAAAGCGAATAGAAATGTAAGAGGAAGGAACAGAGGAAGGATAGATCTGAAGGGAGAAAAGAAATGAATTCCAAAGATGGAAAGGTCAGAGGGTTTATGCTTTGGGTTGGTAGTAAACAGAGCCAAACTTACTTGCATAAACAAACAAAGCAATATTGATGAACATATGACGATAATAAGAATGAATCCAATAGAATAGAAACATAGATCTAACTTAAGAAAGATCTGATGCAAATAACACATATATTGAGCACAAAGTCTGAACATATATATTAATATCTCTTCTATTACAAGAAGGCACAAAGTCTTTCTCTCTTCACCTCTTTTTTCATAAAAAAATGTCCACCTGGAATACAACAAGTATTCTGTATTTATAGAAGGAGAAGGAGAAAGAAGACAAAAAGAAACCAACCACTATTTACAAAATATCTAAAAAGTCAAAAGTTGACTTTGGGCAAGTTGGTGGATGGCAACATCCCATGGTGCAACATGGATGATGTCATCATAAATGCCAACATACTTTTTAAATATTTTTACAAAAAGATCGAAGCATACACAAGAAGAGAAACTATTCGTCGTCATCTCTTTGCTTGAAAGGAGTGTCTTACTTCCGATTGGGAGAGGCGATGTGACACTGAGCTCGGTACTCCATAAACTTGTTGATCATCACCTGAAGTTGATTATGATCAGGACCCTTGAAGTGGTCTCCAATGACTTCGTAAGTTTCTTTTCAGTCTTGAGCTTGTCAGGTAGCCCAGCGTACTCTTTGTTTTCCTCAATCAAGTATCCAATGAAATCACAACAAGCTAGAAGGTTATTGATAGACTCTCAATCAAAAGTGACCTCTAGCACCAAACCTTGGGTTGCGATATCCTTGAAGAGATAGATTGTATCGTCTGCCTCCCTCAAGGTGAACATTTCACTAAGCATTCCTGGAGACATATTCGTGACCATCTTCTCCATTTGATATTTCACATCTAGGGCTTCCTCCTTGATTTTATCTATCCTCTCTAGGATAAATTCCATTTGATCAACCCGATAGTCTAAAGCGACGAGAGCTTTGTTGTGTGCCCGTGGGTGATCAATGACACGAACCTTTAATAGGTCATCACTTGAGCAAGCCAACCATTTCGAAAAGTTTCATGTTGCAATCTGGCATTTTCCAACTCCTCAGAGAGGGATCTTGCTACTTCCTGTAGCTCCTTGTTTTCTGATCTATACTCTGGTAGAGTCCTATGAATTTCTTGATTATTTCCTCACTATCTCTGAGGATTCACTCTATCCAGGAGGACACTGCCATGCCTTGTTCACCAATCTTGGCGTATTCATTTATCTTATCCTCACTGAGAACTTCAATAGGCTTGCAGCGCAACAGTCATAGGAGGTGCATTTCCCATTCTCTGCAAAGCTTGGAGGAGATGTTTGTTTTGTTCCTTTAGTATCCTCTTCTCCTCCTTTGCTTCTTGAAGTTTCTTACAGAGGGCATCTACTATAGATAAGGCCTCTCCTTACAGGCTCTCAGATGAGGTTCCCATTATGACTTGAGTCACTATAAAGTATGTAGGAGACAGATCTTTCTTCTCTTTGGTGGGATTAGGATATGCAATCTCCATGACCCTCTCTCCCAAAGTGCTCTTTGAAAAGTGAGTTATCACTTTCTGCTTCTTTGGTCCCTTCTTTGGAATGATAGAGAAGTCCATGGGTGCTATGGGAACCTTTCTCTTGAGTTGACCCAGATGGTCAGAGATCTAGCTTGGAATTATGGGAGAAGGAGTAGAGGGAATGGAAGAAGAAACAGGAGTGAAAGGGGAAGCAACTGAAGAGGCTGCAGGGAAGAATGTTGAGACACTTGGTGGTGGCATCGACAAGGAGTCCAATGCGCTACTACTTGTAGGGCCTGGAGTTACTACAGGAGAAGAAAAGGTCATGGAGGTGGAAGGGATTTGTAATGGGATGGAGGGAACACTAGGTGACAGATCCACAAGAGAGGAGAAGATGGAAGAGGTGGGAGATGGAATGGAGGAAGGGAGAGAAGAAGAAACATCCATTGGAATAGATGCTTCAACGACAGGGGGAGGAGAAGGAGCGGAAGAAGGAATGGTGGGTACCTCAATAGTTGTAGCTGGGATAACATCCTGAGTGGATGTATTTGTTGGAACTTTGGTGGTCTCTTCTTCTTTACCTGGAGACACCGTGAGTCACCACTTGCTCTTGTAAGCGGTAGGAGGGATTTCAAGAGTTTCTTCTTGTTTTCTTGGTTCTCCCTCTTTATCTTTTCCTTTTCCTTTTAGCACCTGGGCCATTCTTAGAGGCACTCTACCCAAAGGGGAAGTAGTGAAATCTACCCCAAGGTAGATGAGACCATTATGTTTGCACCAATGTTTGGTGTGCTACAATGTGGGCTTGATCCTTTCTTGAATGGTCTTTGGTGCCTTGGCTCTGTCAATCTTTCGAACGGCCAATCATCCCCATCGTGTCAAGGTAAACTTGGTTAATTTCTTGATCAGGTTCTTGGAATCCTTTTGGAATGATGGCCATGCCATAGTGTTTGATCTCTTCTAGAGCCAGTCTGGAGTGATCCTTTCAGCCTGAGATCTATTTCATGTGTCAGGTTGATGTAGATGTCCTCAATCTTAGGGACATGGATAGGATCAATTTTTTCCTTTGGGAGGCAACCCTGCAATCGAAGGTAGGCTTGGCTAGGAAGTTATGCTTCAGATTCAAATTCAAGCTCAGCATACATTTCCCATGCTTTGGCTAGTGTGGTGTAGGTGTATCGGCCCACTGTAAGGGGGAATGGAGTTCCTCCCTTCTTTCTCTTCATGCATCTCTCATGGTATGTGATTAGTTTCCTTGACAACTCCAAGAGAATTAGCTTGGGCCCTGCATACCTTGGTAGCTTGGTTGGTTCACCCTCAAAATTCACCGCCCTGAGATATGTGAATGTGGGAAACGAGTGAACAATGCTCCCCACTTCTTTGTGATAGTGACCACACTGGGGCTAGTTTGACCATGTCTCATATTCAGCCTCAATAGGTGATCACCTCATAGAAGAAGGCATCGTTGATTTTTGAGAACTGAGGGATGTTGTTCTCGAGCCTTAGCTCTGGGTAGTATTCATATATTTTGACTTGGGGCCATACCCCATTTTGAGCTAGGCCTATGAAATATCTCGTTAATGTTGCAGCGTATACAACATAGGAATTCATATAGAACTTCCTAGTTGTCATGACCTGTTGAAGTTGCTGAGAGATGGTGTCGTTGATGATTTCTCCCCACCAAAAATTTCTCAGGCACATTTTTTCATGGTCTCTAAATACCTCAGCATCCATTTATGGAAGTGATGGGCATCAGGAAGCCCAAATACTCTGCTCAGGAAGGTGATTGTATCACTCAGTTCCTCATTGAAGTCACTGTGGTGGATGGTCTGTGGCCATCTGGCTCACCAGATTTTTGTTCTTAAGATATAGCTCATTCATCATTTGCATACACTTGTCCTCATTGTCGTCCCATGCCTTCTTGCAGTCTTCTAGGCTTATGGCGACATACTACCTGTGATGAGGAATGCCCAGGGTTATTTCAAAGTGATGAGCAGTTAGGTCGATGACTGTCTTTCCTTCTTTATCTTCGACACATCTTGTGTCCTTGTTATAGCATCGAGCCACCAACATGATGAACTCATTATTCACAACACTTACTGGTAGCCCAGCTGCAAAGTGCAATCCACTACCCACTGTTTGTTCATCCAAGGGCCACTAGTTTCCTGGTTGGTTCTCACCTAGAAGTCTTCCATATCAATGTGTCCGAGCTTGGAGTCTTTGATATCGAGATCACTCTCTGCATATGAGTCAGGCATCCTGACTTTTTGATATTTGTACTTCATCTCTTGCTCTATCAACTTTGCTTTTCCTTTAGACTTGGTTGGCTTTTTGCTTGACAAAGACATGTGTGAGCTCGAGGATGGTTGTTGTTGTTCCGGTTTTATAAAGGACGAAGGATGACTTTGGGGTCCACAAACTCGAAAAATGGAATGCGGGCGTGACAGGGATAGCTGACAGGTGCAGAGGAATACTTTTCACAATTTTCAATTCGTGAAAATGACAGGTGTTAAGCACCTATATATAGAAAATTTGGCATTTATTACCCCACCCACTTTCTTTGGCGCACTTTTCAAAGTGTCGACATGGGTGGAAATGCGCCTTGGCGCAATTTTATTGGCATCGACATAACACTTTCAGTGCCTTAAGTGCACATTTGGAGATGTCAACATACCACTTCTCGCGCCTTAGGCACACATTTTTTATGTTGACATGATGTTTTCAGCGCCTTAGCGCACTTTTTAGGTGCATGTTTAATGATGTTGACATGTCAATCCCCGCGCCAAAGGGCACAACTTCTCTGATGTTGACATGACATTTAGGGCGCCAAAGGATTTTCAAAGGGGCACATATTTTTGATGTTGACACAACATTTCTTGCACCCAGTTCAAAAAGGTGAAAAATGGCTAAGTTCTTAAAACTTGATTTTCGGAAGGGATTTTTAGGCCATTTTGAACGTTGACAGACCTCCTTAGGGGACCAAAATGAAATTTTGGTATGGTTATCTACAAAATTGCCCTTGTCAATTTTACAGGATAACATACTTGTATCCAATTTCGAGGTTGGGAAAATTGGCAAACAAAGAGGGGTGGTGGGTCCCACCCAACTCATGTTTAAGTGGAATCACACCTCAATAAAACAATATTAACAATTTAAATCACCATAAACACAAGTAGGGATCATTAGGCCCCTACAATAATTGTAATAAGGGTTTGATAAATTAATCGAAACGAATCAAGAAGGAAACAACTAGATTTTCCCAAATTATTCACGACACATACACAAGGAGAGTGATTTATCCAAAACCACTCAAAGAAAACATAATAAGGCCAATTGATTAACAAGGAAAGGTGAGGTTTTTCCTAGATGGCCACTTGTGCAAACTTGGAGGTGCAAACTCTGAGTCCCAAGTTCTTATGTGTGAACACATAACCTACACAATCAATTCACATGTCATCATACCCTCTTGATACAATAAAACAAGTGAAAAGATACCACATACATCAATAATTAGATCACTTACGATTAACAAATCTAAATTAAGAAGTAACTAGTATATGAATGAGATAACTATTCATAATGGTGTCCATCCATAGTAGACTTCATGCATACTATCTAGTGTGCACTACATCCCTCTCTCCTAAAATTAGACTTCCTCCTAGAAGTCACTAGAGGAGATAGGGATATCGAGCCCTCAATGGTGTCACATCCTCCTATATAGCAGTTGTCTCATCATATTTGTCTGACTGCACCCTAACATGGTTCAAGTATCAACCTGAAGATATAATATTCGGTGTAACATAATACACACACGGGTCCAATGTCCACTTCCCTTTAACCTCCACCTACAAGGTTGACCAATCCAAAACATGAGAAATACATGGCATATAATTCCTTAAAAATGATACATGAAATACATTATAAGTGTGGGATAAGTGTGGTGGTAATGCTAGGTGGTAATAAATTGGCCTAATGACCTCTAAGACAAGGTACATGTAATCTTCCCACTTCCTCTATTGGTCCATGACATACATCCTCAACATATCCATAAGCACATGATTCACCCTCTCGGCTTGTCCATCCATCTTGGGATGATAAGTTGAACTGAAATTAATCTACATACCTAAGGTTAACTACAAGGATGTCCAGAAGTCACAAGTATAAAGGGAATCCACGATCACAAATAATTATTTTCAAAATCCCATGCAATCTCACAATAGCATTCATAAATAGTATAGAATTGGTGACTGCATCATATGTGACCTTAGTAGGTGAGAAGTGGGAAACCTTGGTCAAATTTTCCACCATCACCATGATGGCATCATGGTGATATAATGAAGTGGGGATGCCAATAAAAAAATCCATGGAAATCACATCCCACTTTCACTCTGGAATATCATGTGGTTAAATAAGACATGTCGGGTGGGAGTGCTTGGCCTTAACTCTCGGTACTCGAGGAAATGAGATAAAAATTATGCAATGTCATGGCACATCCCTAGTGCCTCAAGTTTGCATGCATCTTCTTAACCCTATATATGAGTTGTTTATAGAGCTCAATGATCCTAAAAAGAATAAACCTGCACAAATATCCTTCATTGGGAACATAAATGCATCTTTGAAATCAAAGAAGGCCATCTACCTCTAATATGTAGCTTGCGTATTTTCCCACTAAGTGCCTCTGTGACTCAACCTCCTACCTAACACCCTCATAAAATCTATCACCTGTGAGGTGATGAAGTATCCTTCCTCATAGGTTTGAATGAAGATTCAATGTGACAAGCTCATGTTGTTGTCTACTCAAGGCATCAACGACGATTTTTCCTTTCCATTAATATATTGGATATCCATATCATACTCACACAAGAACTCCATCCAATACCATTAATGGGAATTAAGATTAGGTTGTGAGAATATGTGCTAAAGGATCAAATCATATGTCTACAAAATAAATGGTCCATTAAAAAAGTGCCTCTAATGGACTAAGGCATGAGAAACTATTGCAAGGTTAAATCATAGGTAGGATAGTTAATCTCATAATCCTTGAGCTTACATGACTCAAAATCAATAACATGTCACTTCTTCATGAGAACTACCCCAAGTCCCTCTAAGGAAGCATATGTACGAAACACATATTCACCTAAAAATCTAGTGCTGCAAGAATATGTGTCATAGTCAAACATTCCTTGAGCCTCTAAAAGTCTTTCTCACACTTCTCTAACTAGGTGAACCTATTATGTTTGTACTAAAGGGAAGTGATCTGATTTTTACAATCCTAGATAAGTCCTACATAAATATGTGATAATAACCTACCAACCCCATAAAGATCCTAACTTTTGTCACTGTGGTGGGTGTTGGTCAATCTAAGATGACATGAATATTTAAGGGATATACTTGAGATACCTGACCTTAAATGATTTTCCCCAATATCGAATCTCCGATTTCAAGAAATAACACTTCTCTAGATTCCAAAAATCTTATGATCCCTCAAAACCTATAGAACATGTCTCAATTACTCATCATGCTCCTCCTCTAAGTAGGAATATATAAGAATATCAATGAGAAACATTAAGACAAATCAATCCAAAAATGGCTTGAAAACCCCATTCATGAGGCTCATAAAATTTGTAGGTGCATTAGTCAATCCTAAGGTAACCATAGTGAACTCGTAGTGTCCATAACAAGTTTGGAATATTGTCTTGTGGATATCTACCTCTATAACCCATAAATAGTGATACCCTAGCTTGAGATCAATCATGGAGAATACTCGATCTCCCTACATCTGATCAAATAAATCATCTATCCTCAAAATATTATAATGGTTCTTCACCATCACTTTTTCATCTACCTAAAATCTACACACAAATGAAATGATGTATCCTTCTTCTTCACAAAAATCACCCGTGTACCCCATGGGGACACACTAGGGCATCAAGGCCCTTCTCCAAAAACTATAACTGAATATTGAGCTCATGAAGCGAAGGGTCATCATCGTAAATGGTGTTCGATAAATTGGGGTTGCACTGGTACCAAGTCAATCATGAAATCCACCTCTCTACGTGGTGGCAAAATAGGAAGCTCACTAGGAAACACATCTACAAACTCTCTTAAAATAGGATGCTCATCAAGTGGTGAACTAGATGGAACATCCTCAAACCTATCACTAATCGTGATGGCATACATCTAACATCCTTTATGCATACTCCACTTGAGTTACATTACAGAAACCATACACAAGGAAACCGGTATTTGAACTCTAGTGATCACTATTTGAACTACCCAAAGCATCTTAGAACTCAATGATCTTATTTCTATAATCTACCTTAGCTCAATGAGAAATTATTTAATTTAATTTGAATTAAATCTAATTTTAGAGTAACTAACAATGTATAATATGATAAAATATAGTAAAATACAAGTGTTAAGTGCTCAAGAAAATAGAAAAAATATGTGACTTAGCTAATTTCTGTGTGATCTCGTAGATGTCGTGGATTGTGTGTATACTAGATCTAGTAGGGAATGATGTCACATGAAGATCGCTAAGAGTTCTATAGATATGAACCGATCAAGACGGGGGCACCGAGAGGAGGATAAAGGTGCCTAGGTGCCAGTGTCTTACTCTAGGCCTTGGTGACTATGTGAACACTCGGGATCCGCTTCTTTTCTTGATCTCGAATATTGTTTCCATAATATTTTCTTTTCATGTTACCTTCATTGTTATGGTTTTGATCACACCTGTAACCTACAAAAAAAACCTAACTACCTATAAAATCTCACAAACACATTAAATCTAAATGAAATATGTAAAATGTGAAGTTAGACTGACATCGGTTGTCACCCAAAGAGTGAACTTATTACCAGAGCATTGCACTACATTCCAAACTTCATGTAGTTTTGTGTTCTTGTGTGTGAAATAGTGTCCTTAGGTTTCCCTCACGCCAATGATGCCAAGATAGCGGGATATAGCTAAATTAGATGCAAATGTGTGGTGTGGAATTCAAAACTTCCCCTTCCTATGTAGCATATGTAGCCCAAAAATGCAATCCATTTGATGGTAGTGATAATATATAGATATGATTGCCCCTTAGAATTTCCATCCGAATAATAGTGTGTATATTGTGTATATATATGGATCTCTTATTTGAATTTTGACACTAGTGACATGAAATGTTGACTATGAAAATGAGAAAAGGCCGAACAAAAATGTCAAAATGTGTAAAAACAAAAAAAAAGGATAGAAGAACCCATATTAGACACAAGCACTGGGCGCTAGGGTCCAAAGTGAGCAATAGTGTCCTAAGATAAATCAAGAAAATGTGATAAGATAGACAAATAGGGATCCATGTGCCCTTAACGAAGTGGATACATAAATGATAGATGTGGAAGAGAAGTACAGTAAAAATAAATCAAAGACATAGATGGACAAGAGATGATGTCACTAGTGAATACTTTTCTTTCTTAAGATTCATGCATATAAAAATATTGATGAAATAGTAAAATAGTAATATGTGCATGATTTTGTGTCTACATTTTCCCCCTTTATGTTATTTGAATGAAATTCAAGTAGTGTAAAGGAAGTAAGGAACATACCTATATAGAGTTCGGAGAAGCCATATTTTAAAGTGCATGTAGAATGTAGAAACTTGTAGTGTGGCGAACCATGGATCAACGCTTTGACCCATGTGGCATAAAAAGGAGATAGTAAACTATTGTAAGGAGAACTTGGAGAAAGAGTTGAAATAATTTGGAGACTTTGGATATTTTGAATTGTTGTTTGAGGTGATAAAAGAGGTATGGAGTGATCAATTCCCAACCTAATTTTGTTTGAAAATGGGAGGATTTGGGCATCCTTACGCAGAGGAAGAGTGTTGGGGAGAGAGGTCTAGTTTTACTCTCCATCCATGAATGTATCCCCAAAAGGTCCAACCACTACACACGAGATAAAGACCAAATTTAGTTCCGATTGATTTTTTTTTGTTCGATTGAAGAACCCATATAGGAGCAGTATAGGAAAGACAATGATGTCTCATTTCCCCCACTCCTACAATAGCGGGTGTTCTGATTTTAATAATGTTGGATGGCTTCCAATTTAGGTCATTTGGAAGCGATAGTAATGTAATGTAACTCCCAAGTTAGGTCATCTGGGAGATATAGTAAATGTGATTATTGTACCAGATTGATTGATTTGATTTTGAGTGATAAGAGATTTTTTGAAATAATATGTACTTAGGAGATTATTCATGGAGAGGTTTTTCATTGCCCCAGATTAGGTCATTTTGAGGAGTAGATATGAAATAGTATAAAATATTGATTGTCATGTAAAAATGGTTTTACCTTTGTTTGAATATGATCAGAGAAAGTTGTGATAGTAATGAATTTGGAATGTAGATAGATCATTTTATATATTGAGAGGGATTATAAAATGATCCTGATTATATGGCCCCCTTTCAAAAAGGTAGAAGGGTGGAGAAATGAGCACTGAGATGAAAGAAAGATGTATAAGATGTTGTAATAGTAAATGAGAAATAATATGGGATAGTGTTGTCAAAGTATGAGCAAATATTGATTAGTACATGTACCAAAGTTGAATATGAGATGTTAAAATTTGTATGGTATGGTGCTAGAGGAGATTATGATCTATATGGCACAAATGGCAAGATAAATGGAGTTACTGAGGCTCAAGATATGAGAAAAATTATGTGACGTGTATTAGTTGTAGTAATGGTGGAAAATAGTAACTATAGTATATGGTAAATAGGAATTACTATATATAGTAATAGTGAAAAGGTGAATTGTAATTTCATTTATACGAGAGTAGTTGAAATTTGAGCTCTGAGCTACGATAATGCCACGTGTTAGAGTAGTGAGTTTGATGAGATTTGAGAGAGTGGAAAGCGGTTGTGACTTCGCAGAGGACCGAGGAGCTGATATGTATGATTATTTTTTTAAATGTCAAATATGCTTGTTTTTAGTAATTTTAGTAAAATTTGAAGTTTTGTAGTTTTGGGTGTTTTGAACAAGATAGAAACGAATAGGAAATTTCAGTCCTCGGGGAGCCTAATACCCAATTTCTATTTCTAATGACTTTATTTCATATGTCGGTGACTTGATCCTAGGCACTAGCATTTAAAGCAGAGTTTTAACACTATTTGGTGAAATACATGTTTTTTTATTGATTTGATTCTAGGATGAGTGATTTTTGTAGGATTTATGGTGTGCTAAAGTAATAATTTTATTACGTTTTGTATTGTGTGAGGGACATACACTCTAGATATTTTTGTGCGGGTCATCACTTGAGTACATTGCTTACTTTGGGGTTGTCAGATGTTGAGTGGGATATATTGGACCATGTCGGCCTGGGCACATTGTTAGATTAGGGGAGATACCCCATAATATGCCTATGTTGACTTATTTGTGTGAGTGATGGTGCTCGAATACTTTTATATTCTGGTTTTCTACGAAAGAAACATGACGGTGACATTAGAGGATGTATATAGTATACTATAGTTACCTCTAGTAGGAGAGAAAGAGAGAACATATCATGTCCGTATTGGATGTCTATAGTAAGATGAGGGCGGCATGACAATATTTTAGTTTGGATTCCATTTTGAGATCTAGGGTTCCTCCATTGTGGAAATTCATCGTAGTGGTGATCACTTCGTTGATGGCAGTGGAGGGTGGTGGAGTGGGGATTTTATACAGGATGCATGGTATTTTTGAAGCATCAAGGAGCGAAGTACTAGATATGTATGGGATGGTGTGTATTGGCCCATTTTTACAAATACTTTTATAGATTTACATAGGAGGATCATGGTGGTGGGCTAGGAGCCACTACTTTGTTACATGTGTGGGTATATGAGCATATTGTTATATTGAGGCCACTCAGTGGGCCATGGGCTGATTGGGCTTGACCCAAGATATTTGCAAATGAAGTGGGTGGGAACTTGTAGTAGGAGGATGGGGATGACTGCATATAGGTTAATGATAGATCAAATGGGCCATGGGGCCATTATATGGAGACCATATAGAGACTATGGAAGATGGGTAGAGGATGGTGTGGAGTTGCGGTGCATACAACACACCATGTGGTTAGAGGATCATTTCCCAGTGTGGTGACCTGAGTTTTTCGGGGTGAGCGATTATCGAGGTAGTTTGGCATGGCCTAGGATATGCCTTCGGATCCATATATATGGTTTCAATCTACTAGGGAAATGAGAGGGACTAGGGGTGAGGTTGGGCCCAACGGGAACATGACTAGTGCCTCTAGGTCCAAATTAGGAGGATGTGGCCATAGAGCCTATACAGATGGATGACACTAGGTACATTCAGGTGTATATCTAGTGGTGGGTGAAACACATATGGATGTTTTTATCCCAAAGTAGTGGTGGATGCGGCCGGTGGGGCAATAGTAGGAGGAATTGAGGGGTAGGTACCTACCCCCGATGTAGATGATGTGGCGGTGGTGAGAGTGAAATGTAAGTATTGATTAGTGTTGTATATTATGTGTTGATTATTTCTTGATTGAATGCGAGATATGTATAATAGCTGATGTTTGTTATGGGATCTTAGGGGATGTGTACTAATCATTGATTGTGGACAACTCCATATGCACGTTGACTTGAAACGTGCCCCAGATGTGATCGTAGGAGGAGGTATGCTAAATCTGGTTGATGTTATTGTGGGCGAGCATGCCCATTTATTTGAGCTAGTGGATATAGTAGTGGTGACGTGCATGGTTTTGTTGAGCGAGTATGATAAGGCTCATGCGAGAGGAAGAGAAAGAGAGAGAGGCCATGGGAGGAGGGTCCTAGCTCATAATATATTTGCACAATATGTGGAGCTATAGGATTGATATTTAGAGTATATGATGAAGTTTTCTATGTTCTGATTCATCTAGAAAGTTATATTGAGTGAGACCAACGGCATAGAGTGAGTTGTGAAGCCTCTAGTTCTATAGATCCCATGATTGTTGATAGTGATAGTGAGGATGATAGATGATGCATTATATATGATGTAGTTATGCATGAGAGCTTGCCCCAAGCGATTGTATTTTGTAACTTATGATTTTGGAGGATATATATATGTAG
The DNA here is from genome assembly GCA_018340775.1 of Taxus wallichiana var. yunnanensis. NCBI lineage: Eukaryota > Viridiplantae > Streptophyta > Pinopsida > Cupressales > Taxaceae > Taxus > Taxus wallichiana. Next base: position 428,288,789 of record CM031242.1, on the reverse strand, counting down.
ACATCTAAAATGTCGACATGATTAATTATGATTAATCTATCCTGCAAATATCCCAACATCATCCATATAATAATTAATCGCAAGATTAATTATTATTATTAATCCCTTTTATCACATTTTCCCTTTTATCATTCATCTAATATCTAATTTTATCATTAATCACTTTAATTCCTTAGTACATCCTATTATCCTATTTGTATTCATAAAAGCACACACTTTAGACATTATTTAGTCTCAGTCTCATACTACTATTCATATGGTTTTGAGTGAAGAAAGTACTAATTAACCCATGTCCTTTGGCTATTTTAATTTACCTTTTTCATCAATATCAACCTTCAACACATACTTACCCGGTTTGTTTTTATCGTTTGGCGTCATTTTACCTTTGACTAGGGTGTTCACCTAATCTTGGGGTGCCTTGAGCCTTTCTACACTTTCCCACCACTTTTGACCATTTGAGATTCTTATCTTTTTAGTGGTTGGCCTTTTAGGGTTAGTTACAAAATTAAAACCAGAGAACCATATAAATATAAAGTTATGAGACCATAATGAGGGACAAAACACCAATCACTAAGCACTACTATCACCACCTAAGGTTACATCCATCAACGACTCTATTTGCATCCATCTAGCTCCATTACAAGGTACAATTTTGGTTCATGTGCATCACTGCTTTGCATAGGAGGGAAGTTTATTTTATTCCATCAACCATTCTATTACATTTCTACACATAGTTATTTCTTTCTACTTTCACAAAGTGTGACTGGCATAAGAGCACTTAGGGCATAATTGAACACAAACACACACACATAGAAGTACATTAAGTTTGATATGTAGTAAACCACTCGATTAGTAAATCCATCATTGTGGCAACTAAGTCTGATCCCCCTTCATATTGCATCTTTATTTTTTAGGGATTTGATGTTTGTCTTGGGGTTTTGTAGGATTTTTCTTCATCACCAATTACTAACAACATACAACTGAGTAAATTGAAGTTAGTGCGAAAGGAAGGTAAGGAAGGAAACCACCAAGTGACACCCCATAGGAAGGTTACATAGATTTTTCACAAACCAAGGCACCCATATTATAGACTAGGGTACCCACAAGCACCCCTATACCTATCCAAGCATCCCAGTCCACTCAGATTTCCCATATCTGCACTTTTCTGGACCTCAACATAGTCATTTCCTCCTCCTATTTCTCCAGCCATCTCTGTGACACAGTCCAACAAGCTTGTTGAATCAATTGAGTTCTTTCTAACTCTCTTTGCACTTTAGGGTTTTACATATCTACTTTCTTAGTTGTTTGGGTCATTTTCTTTATACATTCATCTGTTATTTATTGTTGTCCTTAATGTTATATTAACTATAGAATTAGTTATAATTCCACATTTTAGTTAATCATTTTGGTGAACCCGACCAATTTCACTCTTAGGATCCTTGTTTTTCATCTATCATTTTTCCCAAAGTTCCTCAAGTTTCTTTATTTGATTTACTTAAGAGATATCCCAATTTTCAAGATTATCTTCAAAAATCCCTATTCACCATGTATCATCCTCAAAACACACTACCATATAAGATAAGTCTATATTCGATCGTTTATCGCGACCATAGTCCTAGTAATCCTCCATCTAATCAACCCCTATTGGAATCAATTCAAGCTTTACATTCTTTGTTTCAAGAAAATTTTACGACTATGGAATCCATGATCACATCTCTAAAATATGAAATTCAACATCTTAAGGATGCTTCTCAAGCTCATGTTTTTTCTCCCTCTCCACCTCATTCTATGTCTACTACATGTGCTCATATTAGTGATCCTCAAGTTATACCATTACCAGATCCTCTCATCATTAATCGCAATACTAAGCAACATGACCTTCTTACTGAGCTCCTTAATCAACAATTGATCACTTTACCACCTACTCATTGTTATCCTCCTTATCGACTAGAAAAATATCAAGGTCATTTATATTGCAATTATCATCAAATCAATGGACATACTGATAATAACTGCCACACTTTATAATGAAGAATCAAGCATCTTGAGCATCAAGGCTTTATCTCATTCAATGTACAACATTTTGTTGCATGCCCATATACAAATGCTATATCCACATAGGCTCCTAGATATGTTCCTTTTATGTCAAATGAGAAACATGCCACCATTTCTCATGTGCCTTCTTTGGATAAGTAAGCACCGCCTAAGCAACCACATATCAAAATAAATATAGCACCTCCTCTCAATACATCTAACACATTACCAAGTAGAAGTACACAATCACCTCTCAAAATCAATCAACCTTCTTCTTCGGTCACATCATAAATACCACCAAAGATGCCACCATTCAAGCTTTCTATCCATTTCCCATTCATTTAAAAAATAAAATACCCCTCCACTCAAGTTATCTTTGACATTACCACCTCAATGTCCCATCACTTTTGTTAAGGAAACTACTCCCTACGTTGATCCACTTAATGTATTTTGACTAAACCTCCATCGCTTGCACATTTGAGGGCATAGCATACAACACATTCCCCCTCTTAGAATTAATAAATCTCACATTCGCGCATTATCATACATAAATATCCTAGCATATGCATACTCATCACACGCTTTAACATCAACCATTACCGGATGATGTATTTGTGATTTGGTTCCATTATCACCAAATCAAATCACCCTCTAATTTCTTAGCATGTGAGTGTGTTAAGGAAAATAGTGTGACTGGGTAACATGGGTACTATCTCAAAGTTGTGGGACTTGCTACTTGAGATAGACCTCCAGAGAAGGTTGGTTCCTCTTCCTACTCCTAGTTCAAACTAACTCTAATGGAATAAAACTACTGACTATCTCTATCCTATAATTTCCAAGGGACTAGGAAGAGAGAAAGAACATGAAAATAATAAAAACTACACTACATAGGTGATGCACCAAAAGAAGGGAATGTGAAAGACTTTCCAATGTGTAGAAATGAGAAGAAATGTTGATTAGAGAGGGTGAAAATAGTTCTCCATAATCTAACATCAACACTGACAACATCATTTCCATGAAAACACAACAATATTTCACCTTGCAAGAGTATAAGGTAGACACAATACACCTATAAATGAAATAAAGAGGCAAATAGAAAACAATAAACACATAAAAGGGAAGAAAACATCCACAAATTTGCATCTACTGCTTCATTAACATACACAATTAATTTACAAATCAAGAGAAGGGCCTAGATCAACATGCAAAAATTCTAATATGAAGTCCTGTAGCACAATGGTGTTCCAAAACAAAAATGACAGAGTTTTGTTACAAGAATCATCCCCCTACAAATGAGAGAACTTCCCAATTTATAGAAAATGAAGGAGAGGAGAGAGAAACAAGAAAAATCAGATTTTCCCTTTGTACCAATTACAAAGTACCAAAATTGGGTGGAAATCATGATATAAAATCTCCAAAATTCATCCCACATTGATTTGTAGACTTGCAACACAAGAAAATGACTCCCCATGTTCATTAATTGCATTCTCAACCACTTAAGTCTTTGTTATGAAATGGATTTGTTTTCTTGGAAAAATTCACCCATGAAACTTAATAAATTTAAATATTTCTTGATTTATATGTGTATATCTTAGAATCAAGATTCCAACAAGTATAAGATTGTGTAATTTCATTAATAAATGTAGAAGTTATGAGCTTACGAGCAGGAGGCAGTTTGTTTTGAGATTTTGTCGGGTTTAGTTTGATATTCACGGGACGAAAATTAAAATTTCATCACTGAAATACATTTAAATTATTTTTACTCATTCCAATGATAAATTTATAGTGTATTAAATATCCCAACCATTTCTTCCACCACTCAGATGAACCAAGCGTTGAATTTTGTAGACCCGACATGAGCATCATTATTTTTTCAAAGCATATACCTAGAAAAAACCACCCGGGTCTTTTTTTTAATTTCACATCATTAAATAATTTTAATGTGGAAAAAAATTAATTATTCATGTATTAATATTTGATACCTTTCCGAAGATATAATTTTTTTCTTATTTTGGTACTCGGAGCAAAAGTTACGAGCCTCTGAAGTTTGCACATTAAAACTGTGAATGTGCAAAAAATTCCCCAGGTATGAAATTTGCACTTTGTGGAAAAGGTTCGAGGTCCAAAATTTGAGCATTTTGGAAGGGATTAGGGCTCTTTAATAATTATATGAAATTTTTGGGGATTGATCATTTAACAAAAAAGTTCCCCAATCCCAAAATTTGAGCACTTTGGGAAAAGTTCTCCAAGCCCAAAATTGTTTTTGCAAGGTAACTTGCGAAGGCCATAACTTGAGCTCCCGGATGAATTTTAGGGAAAAAAATTATATGATTTCACATGAAAAAACCTTATGAATCCAATGGAAGATGTCTTAAAGTCCATTTTGAGTGAATATCCTCAAAATGACCCAAAAATCAACAAGTGTTCTAAAACATTGAAATTACCATGAATTCTAGATTCACTGCATCAAGCTCTGGTCAAATTTCCCAAGTTTGTCTCTCCCAACTTGTTCATTTTTACCAAGGGTAAAAATGGATAAAAATTTGGCCACTCATGGGTAAATCTACCTACTATATGATTTGATCATTGGCCTTAAAGCATCTATTAGGCATGGACTCATCGATGAACATGAAAGCGATCTCGAAACTCTAAAATCTGCAGCCCCTAAGATGCTCCAACCTGTCGATTTTCTGATTTGGTGAAGAGTATAAAACATGACTGCTAATATTGAAGAGATAAGGAGAATTAAAACTCTAAAAAATTTCTTTAAATCATATTTTTAGTTGTTTGCATTTGAATTTGTTCGAAGATGGCAACTGTTGCTTGCAACTTTGAGTCTCTTTGTTGTAATTTCTCCTTTTTAGAGTATGGTAGACTGCACAACACATAATAAAGCAATAGAGCATGTTCCCAAGGAACTTAAGGAAAATAAATATACTCTAACAATAATGCCATGTGCCTAAGCACTTGGAGGAAAGAAAATTCTAAACTACTATATACAAGGGCAAGATGTTACTCCTTTAGTAGCAGTGCTTGGGATAGATTCCATTGAATGGAATCTGCAGCTCCTCACCATCCAACTTGGCCAGCCAGAAATAATTACTACTCTTTCATTCCATGATCATGTAGGGACCACTCCATATTGCATCAAACTTGGAATGTTTTCCTGGTTTTTCCCGATCTGCATCCCACTTGTAACTAGGTCCCCCTCTTGGAAGGTTCTTGCTTTAGCTTTCTTGTCAAATGACCTCTTGCCTAAGGCTTGATCCTTCTCCATTGCTTACATTGCATGTTCTCTCATCTCTTCCAACTCCATCAGTTCTACATACCTGGCTTCCATGTGTTTAAACTCGGCTAGTTCCACCTGCTTCATGAGTTCCAATGTTGGTAACTCAAGTGATATGGGCAGCACACTACTTCTTTTTCACGTACACTAGCTTATATGGAGAACTACATGATAACCTTTTGGGTGTAATTATATCATCCCACAAGGATAATTTGAGCTTCGTGTTCCAATTTCTTTGATTTTCATCAAGATTTCTTTTATAATTCTCAACAAGTTCTTTTCATTGACTCTACTTGGCCATTACCACTGGGGGTAATAATTAGAAGAAGTGCTAAGATAAATTCCATTTTTAACAACCCACTATTTTATTATTACGCCAAGGAATTCCAATGCATTATCTGATATGATAGTAGGTACACCAAATCTAGTTACTATCCCCTCGTAGAAGTCCAAGATGCTAGATTCATTTGCTTCCGTGAGGGCTACTGCTTCATTCCATTTGGTGAAGTAATATGTTTCCATTAGAATTCATTTGTGGCTCTGTCTTGAATTCGGATTGATAACTCCAATGAATTTCAATCCCCACTACATGAAAAGTTGATTAATTGAAATGGGATGAAGGGGCAACGTTGCTAGCTTTTCCTTTCATGTAAAGAATGCACACTTTTTACACTTCTTGATCCAAGCATAGAAATCACCAAAGAGTGTAGGCCAATACTAACCAACTTTCATGATTTTGAGAGTTGTTACTCTGGAGCAAAGTGGCCTCCCGCATCTCCATCATGGAATTCGTACAACACTTTCTCAATCTAATTTGTTGGGAAACACCTTAGAATAACTCCATTCACATCTTTCTTGAACAAGATTTCATCAATAAAGACATATGAAATGGATTGTAATCTGAAGTATCTTCTCTTTACTTTTATCAATCTGGAGGACACAAACCTATTTAGAGATAATGCACCACATTTTTAGTCTAATATGGAGTGAGTGTATCATTAGTTGGTTGTTCTTGCTCATTTTGCAGCACTAGGACAACTCCTTTTTCATCTTTTAACTTAGTGTGTTGTTTGGAAGCCAACTTCTCACACAATCCTTTGCCATGGACCAACTTGGTCACTTTGATGTCTATGTCATATTCCATCACTCGTGTGATCCAAATTTCCCTCTTCTCATTCAAATCCTTGTTCAAAAGGAAGTCTTTAAATCCAGCATGAGATACCAATAGCTGAATATTGTTGTTGGAAACCAAATGTCTAAACTTCTTCAAAATCCTAATCACAGCAAGGACATGATTTTCAATAAAAGAATACCTTACTTCATAATCTTCTAAGCTTTGTCCTGAAGAATGCTATGGGATGCTCAAACCTTCCTCATTATGTTGTGCCAAAATAGTTGAGATTGTATATGATCCTCCAAATGCATATAACACAAAATCCTTTGAAAAATATGGGTTTATGAGAGTTGAGGCTTGAGATATGGCTTGTTTGATGGCCTCAAATGTCTCTTTACCCTCAGATGTCCATTTGAATACAAGGTTCTTCTTCAACATCATGGTCAATGGCTTCAAAAAGTGGAAAAATCAGGAACAAATCTATAAAAAAATTAATTCTCCCCAAGAAGCTTTGAAGATCCTTCGTGACTTGGAAATGAAGAGCACACGGATGGCTTCAACTCTTTTAGGATCAATGGTCAATCCCTGTTTTGAAATGATGTGGCCCAACAACTTGCCTTCATGTGCCAGGAAAATACATTTGTTTGGGTTTAATGACACTCCAAACATTGTGCACTTTTGAAACACTTGCCTGAGGTAAAAGAGGTGGTTTTACATTTTGGAGAGGATAGTGATATCATCAAGATAAAAAGCACTATCTTGTTGATCAGCCCCTTGAATTCCATATCCATTTCTCACTGAAATGTAGCTTCAGCATTTGACAAACCAAATGACATCTTATTATAAGCATAAGTGCCCCATTTTTTAGTGAATGTTGTTTTGAATTTGGTCTTCCTCCTTCACCATGACGTGATTGTAGTAGAATAACCATCCAACAATGAGAACCTTTCTAAACCAGCTACAACTTGCAAGATTTGTTCCATTGAAGGAAGCAAATAGTGGTCCTTGAGTGAAGCTTTATTTAGACCATGGAATTCCATGCACAATATGATCTCTCTATTTTTTCTTTTCACATTGGCACCAAATTTATAGCCCAAATTGAATGCTTGATAGGAATATGATGCTAGCTTCAATCATCTTATTCAACTCTTTCCTCATGGAGGTTCAATGTGGGGATTAGCTGGCCTTTGCTTTTGTTTGATGGGCTTAGATCCCAAATCCAACTCAATAGTATGGTGTGCTAATTTGGATTGAATCCTCTCAAATCCTCATAATTCCTAGCAAAGACATTAGGGAACTCCTGACAAAGTTGGAAAAATTATATTTCTCTTGTAGAGTACTTACTTTTCCAATTTGCAACATCTTACCTTCACCCACTAAAATAGGCTCTGAATCTTCACCCTTCACTTGAATATTTTCCTTTTCTTTTCGTAATTGATCATTGGGATTGAAGATTGACTCCAAAATTCACCAATCCTTTAGGAAACTTGTTAGTTCTCAGCTGCACCACTTGGTCACCATACTTTTTCTCCAATTTATCTTGGTTTCTAGTGGAGAACTCAACTTCTTCTTGTAGAAAATTGATGATTTCTGATCACTTTCAAAGACTTTCAACTTGTGTTGTTGTTTGGGAACAACTGGTCTTACAACAACAATTTGATATGAGGTTGTTTTCTCACTTTTGATACTTTCCACTACATCAAACGTTTCCCCAATGGCTGAAAATCTTATCTCTATTGCCTCATTCTTCTTCCTTGGGATGGAATTGATGTTAAAATCTTCAAAATCCTCAATGAGATCCCATACCATTTTTGTAGTTCTTTAAAAGATCATTCTTAGTAGCATTTTTTTCCTCTAACTTGGTTCACAATCATCTCACTATCTCCAAACACTTACAAATTCTTAATTTTTCTTTTTCTTGCCCAATGTAATCCATGGATCAAAGTTTCATACTCAACAGTATTGTTTGAGCAAGAAAACTATAAATGGAAAGATGAGTAATATTTGATACCTTGAGGTGAAATTAGCATTGCTCCTCCTCGAAGACCTTTCCTTCTCCTTGAACCATCAAAGAATAGTTTCCATACTTTTCATTCTCATCTTTGTGATATGATTTGGTAATGCTAGGGAGAGGTTGATTTTCTTCATGCAAGCAATAGACTCCTAGCTCAGCTTCTTCCATTATTTTTAAGGATAAAAACATGCCTCTTGTTTTCCCACTCATCAAGAGTTAAGTGGAATTGCCTCCAACCTTAGTATCATTTTCATAAAAACTTGGATAATCTTCTTGATCAAAAGATAAGCAGTTTGCATTGATTGGGTTTGATATATGTGGTTCAACATGAAAATTATCAATTGGCTCATATTTTATTGTAGCCTTAGCTCCATACCTCATTCTTGAAAAATATATGTGACCAATTAGTAGAAAAATATCCTCTGATTTTAGTTGTAAAGTATCTTGATAAACATAATGCAAAGAGTGGTGGTAAGTCAATGATTGATACATCCTACAAGACTGTAACATTTGGACATGCATGCAATGTGAGACTCAATTATTTGATTACTCAAATGTTGTTACTTCAATCCCATCAATTTCACTACACTCTAGAAATGACTTCATATTGGAGACCTAAGTTGATCAACTATTTGTTTAGGCATCACATAATTACTTTGCTCCTGAATCAATCATGTAATTGTGTACAAGATTGTTCCCAATAATAAGAGATATGTAAAATGGAGGAGGCTTCATGTTTTTACCTTGTTGACCACCTTATTGCATTCTTGTTGAGTTGCATTTGTTAGCACCTTCTCTTGATCTTTGGATGACTGATTGGATGTGGACCAATTTGTTATGGCAGCTTTAAAGATTTCTTGACCTAGGGATAGTTAATGCATCCCACATTGAAATGTTTACATTTGTATTCTTCATCTTCTCAATGATGTTGAATGGAGAAGCACTATCCATGTACTACCCTTGACTTTACACAACATTATCTTGCATGGGAGTTGTCACCACTAGTATATGAGCTGGTCTAGAAGGTGGCTTGGCCTGACTTTGCACGTTTGGAGCTGCACTTGATTGTTAACCCCTTGTGGAATGATAAAGGGATGGGAAATATTTGAATTGGATGACTGCCCTTCCTTAATATTCCTTTTCTTAGACCATGTATTCGTTGCTACACCGTGGAAAGGAGATTGATTGACTCCACAAAAATATTTTGTTTGGAAATTGACCAATGTTGTTTCAGGTTGAGGTGTTTCTGTGTTTACCCGCCGCTAGTTTTCTTTCTCTAAGTTGGCTCTTGAGACACACCAATGGTTTGCACTACTAGAGCCTAACTTGATGGATCATGAAAGCATGTTGTTTGATCATAAGGTTGGCCATACCATTCATATTCCTGTGCCATGTTGTTTTGCATTGGGACCAAGGCTCTAGATGTGGATGCAGTATTTGGATTATAAGGTTGGGATGATCTATTTCAATGGATGTTGTCCTTAGTTTTTTTTGATTAATGGCTTGAGCTTGAGGTCTATTTTCTTGAAATGGTGGCTTTTCTTGGTACGAGACTGAAATGGTCGAAATATTAAGCTTGTTGCCTCTTGATTGTTACCACTCATTTCTTAAAGTTTGTTGCACCTTAGCCATTTCTTGTTGTTTCTTTGCCATTTGTTGTTGTCCCTTTGTTATTTCTTACAAGGCCTTCTTAATTTATTGGATTTCAAAAGGATTACTAGAAGAAGGAGAAGCTTCATTGGAAATTTGTTTTGGGGGTTGGAATAGGAAGGTGCTTGACTAGTGCTTGGATTTTCTATTTCTGGATATAGAGGCATATGTGGACTAGGTGCAATTTTACTAGCTTGAATTAAGTAATTTTTAGCTCTAATAGCAATATCATAATTTGCAGGTAAATTTGTACCTCCCATGATTCGAATAATCATGGCAATATCAGAATTTAAAGCTTTAGAAAGTAAAGAAAAGCACCTTCACTTGTTGGTCTCATAGTAAATGGAATCCTATCCCATGTTCCTTTGAAATCTAAAGTTGAAATTAGCCATCTTTCTCATTAGGATGCCCTCTTTATTGTTGTCAATTGTTCCAATAAGGACAAATTATCTCCTCTTTCTCCAAAATGGTTACAGATGGTTGTGCATATTTGATCCCAATTTGTAATGGACCTTGTTACTAAGCTCCTAAACCACTGTAATGTTTTGCCTTGAATGAGGAATTAATAACTTGATGCAACATCCACTTCATTTATCTCATGAATAGTACATAGATGTTTACAATGTCCTTTTATATGATCGGTAGGATTTGTGTGATTCTCCCCAGGAAATATGGAATGTTCTTCAATGTTGCAACTGGAATTGGATTTTGTGCATTAAGAGCAAGTGGGATGCTTCCTGTGAAGTTTCCATAGGGATTTGGTGGCCCTTGTGGTGGTTGTTATTGTAGATGTGTCGTTATGATTGGTCTAAGAACTCTTTCCAGGTGGAGGTGTTGATAGTGTTCTATTTTGGTGGAGATGGTACCTTTGAGATCTTCTTCCCCTTCTTCCTCTACATGGATAAAGCTAAAAATATTCAAAGACACCTTCCTCTCTTTCTCTCAACATTTTTTGAATCCTTCTCATAAACTTGACAAGCTTGGTCTACAAAAAACCCTGGATTCTTCCTTTTGGAGTCTCCAAATGTGATATTACAAGGCCTCTTAAAGGATGTAATTCACAACAAGAGCACACCAATCTTGTTGCAATAATAATGAAGACTTCTTGGGTCCCACTAGGTGTGCCAAAATTGTTATCACCAAATCATAGTACCCTTTAATTTCTTAGCATGTGAGTGTGTTAAGGCAAGTAGTGTGACTGGGTAACATGGGTACTATCTCCAAGTTGTGGGACTTGCTACTTGAGATAAATCTCCAGAGAAGGCTGGTTCTTTTTAATCTAGTGAAAACTAAATCTAATGGAAGAAAACTACTAACTATCTCTATCCTATAATTTATAAGGGACCAAGGAGAGAAGAAAGAGCATGAAAATAAAAAAATCTACACTACAAAGGTGATGCACCAAGAAAAGGGAATGAGAAAGACTCTCCAATGTGTAGAAATGAGAAGAAATGTTGATTAGAGAGGGTGAAAATAGTTCTCCACAATCTAACAATAGCACTTACAACATCATTTCCATATAAACACAACAATATTTCATCTTGAAAGAATATAAGGTAGACACAATACACATGTAAATGAAATAAAGAGGCAAATAGAAAACAATAAACACAGACAAGGGAAGAAAACATCCACAAATTTGCATCTACTGCTTCATTAACATGCACAATTCATTTACAAAGAAAGAGAAGGGCCTGGATCAACATGCAAGAAGTCCAATATGAAGGCCTATAGCACAATGGTGTTCCAAAACAAAAATGACAGAGTTTTGTTACAAGAATCATCCCCCTACAAATGAGAGAACTTCCCAATTTATAGAAAATGAAGTAGAGGAGAGAAGAAACAAGAAAATGTAGATTTTCCATTTGCACCAATTAAAAGTATTAAAATTGGGTGGAAATCATGATAGAAAATATCCAAAATTCATCCCACATTGATTTGTAACTTTCAAAGACAAGAAAATGGCTCCCGTGTTCATTAATTACATTCTCAACCACTTAAGTCTCTTTTTATGAACTGTATCATTTATTTGAATAATTCACCCATTAAACTCCATAAATTTCTAAATTTATTGATTTATCTATGTATATCTTGGAATCATGATTCCAACAAGTATAATATTGTGCAATTTCGTTAAGAAATGCAAAAGTTATGAGCTTCTGAGCAGAGGTAGTTTGTTTTGAGATTTTTCCAAGTTTAGCTTGATATCATGGGACTGAGCAATTAAAATTTCAGTTGAAAATACATTTAAATTATTTCTTCCTTATTCGAATGATAAATTTACAATATATTAAATATCTCAACTATTTCTTCCACCACTCGGGATGAACCAGCGTTGAATTTTGCAGACTAACATGAGCATCATTAATTTTTTCAAAGCATATACCCGAAAGCGACCGGGTTTGTTTTTTTCAATTTCACATCATTAAATAATTTTAATGTGGAAAAATAATGAATTATTCATGTATTACTCTTTGAGAAATTTTCAAGATATACATTTTGCCTTATTTGGTACATGGGGCAAAAGTTATGAGCTCTTGAAGTTTGCACATTAAAAGCTGTGGATGTGCAAAAAGTTCCCTAGGTCCGAAATTTGCACTTTGTGGAAAAGGTTCCTGGGTCCGAAATTTGAGCATTTTGGAAGGGATTCTAGGACTTGAATACTTTTATGAAAATTTCCAAGGCTTGAAAATTTGACAAAAATTTCCCAAGCTGAAATTTGAGCACTTTGGGAAAAGTTCTCCAAGCCCGAAATTGTTTTTGCAAGGTAACTTGCAGAAGGCCATAACTTGAGCTCCTAGATAAATTTTGGGGCAAAATGTTATATGATTTCACATAAAAATGACCTTATGAATCCAATCAAAGTGGTCTTAAAGTCAAATTTTTACTTTATATCCTCAAAATGACCCCGAAATCAACTACAAGTGTTCTAAAACATGGAAATTACCGGTGAATTCTAAATTCATTGGTTGAAGCTTAGTCAACCTGCCCAAGTCTGTATCTCCCAAATTTTTCATTTTTACTAGGGGCTAAAATGGATAACATGTTCACACTTTAATGTTGAGGTATTACTACACATCAACCCCACACACTACACAATAGGCATTACACATTGCATCTCTTCACACGTCTAGTATCATATGTCTTACATCTTACATCATACACTCTACATTTAGTCTACATCATTTGCGCATCTACACATCACACATCATACTAGTAGTCATTATACATGTATCACACTTTTAGGGTCTACATTATATACTCCTCATCTTACATACCACATACCACACACCTTACACTTTTAGTCTACATACACAACTTGCATTGTGCATTTATACATCATACATTGTCTACACACCATACTAGTATTCATCATACATGTGTCACACTTCTATTCTAGCATTAGTGCTCATCCTACATACTATGCACTCTCACATTATCATTCCACATATATGTCTTGCATTGCATACTATACATTGCATTTTACACATCCTACACATCACATGGTCATCTTTTATCATTGCATATACTACATCATACTCTACATGTTGCACTCATTACCCTATGACGCACTTTAGTTCCTCGGTTCATACTCGACTATCAAGGGTTTACAAATCAAATGGACCTTATCATCCACACACATTCATCACTTGAAATTCTATCATGTGACATTACTAGGTTAGTGATATATGCTATAGGCTAAATAGTCACCTACTCCATCTTGTAGTGGTACACGCTTTAGGCTACATCACCACTCCCTCTAATACTCTCACCATGATATACGATTTAGGATACATCATCATGTGTCCATTTCTAGGTCGTATAACATCAACACACATATACATTCATCACGGTGCGCTACACACAACACATATTTCAACCATTTATCGATGAAGAAATCTTGTTTACAATTCATTACGGATTCTTTGAGGGGCCATACTAAATGAACCTCATTGCATACACTTCCATTCACTCATGGGGCATACAAATCCTATCATCCATATTTCATACCATTCCATCCATCCACAACATGTTTCATATCTTGGTTGTTTTTACTCTTTCTTACATTTTCTTGTGCATATTTGCTTATTACACATGCTAGATAGTTCTCTTATATTTCATTATCTTTATCATACACACAAGTGCGTTCACTCCTTTTTCTAGTTGTGATCGTAGATACGGGTTTCTTACACATCATGGATGCTCGCCTCCTAGCACTTCGACACGATCGTTGTGAACATGCACATTTGTCTCTTACATGTGTTATTGTTTCATTTTGTACTTATCACTTTACATCACTTGCTTATACACACTTTTGACATATGGGTTATATTTCTAACATGTTAATGGGTGCTTCATGTGCAACATTTGTTTGCAGGATTATTTTCTTCCATGGTTATCTATTGTTTATACTTGTTTGTTTTCATTGCTATTGTATGCATGCCTCGTCCTTTGTCTGGTGTGCACACTTATTTATTATATATGGCCATTGTGGTATTTCTTGTATTTCACCATCATGAGTGATGTATAATGTTTGAAAGTTTCTTTGATGGTCTATGTTTGTCTTCTTACATGTTTAGTTTCATTCTAGCTTCTACATTGTTTATGTAGTGTACACTTTTCTTTTATATGTATGCTTTTTGTACTAACACTTGTTTCTAGCCACTTGTTTGTGTGTGCCTTGGTTTTTACCAAGCACATTCCCTCCCCTATAGGGCACAATTTATGTGTTTGGTCCTCTTTTGGGACCGTATTCTCCTATCAATGATGTCACATGCACCCCCAAAGAGGGGGGAATCATTTGGGGTTTTATACATTACATGAGCTCTCGCATGTATAGTTCAGTTTAGTTTTACGTACTTGACATTGTGGATTATATAGTAAGTGGGTTCGGACTAGTCTATGAACCGATATACAACGAATTTTATAGGGCAGGTTGCCCTTAATATTCTAGGAAGCAGTTACAAGTTGGAAGATACAACTAATTTCCTCCCTAGACTACTTGCCCGCAAAGCAGATTTCGATCTCCCAAAAACTAGATAGTATAGAGATCTCTTCACATGTTATTAGGAAGCGATTATGAGTTCGAGAATAATGCAACTTTCTCCCTACACTTCTTCTACCAAGGTGGCGTGATGTTTCCCAAAAAACTCACAATACAAGATATCCTTTTATACTTTTTCTCTCGACATGGATGAAGTGCATATGTTCCATTTTTCATTTACGTACTTTACATTTACATGCTTTCACATACATATACATGTGTTTTTACATATATATGTGTATTTGAATACTTGATCATTTTCTCCTTTGAAAATCCATCGTATGAGAAACAAGTAGTCAACAACAATAACTACAACAATGGGGGAAACAACAACACAATACTAATCGTGATCATGCTAAACTTTTGCAATAGCTAACTAAAAATACTAACACCTAGTAGTCTAGAGCTAAGCTTAAATTTATCAATGAACCATCAAGATCATAGCTTATGAGAATGCATAATGAAAACTACATGAAATTACTCATCTAATCTATAAGCATTCTTACTAAGTTAAATGATTGCTAATTAAAATGAACCTAATTAGATCTATGAGCAATCAAATTATGTTGTTCTCCAAAGAGAGGGAGAAGATCTCACCAAAGAATGGCTACAAGGCCAAGCTTGGATCTTCTTCTACTACTCAACAATGGTAGGAATTGATGCAAAGTAGCTATGCCAAATTAATGGAGAAAGCTCTTGATCATATGTTTTATATGAGATACTATTCAAAGTATGGTGTAAGGTGTGAAGGTAGGAGCTTGGTCCTTTTTATAGCTTTCTATTTAGGGAAATCTTGAATCACAATGAATGTGGGACAAAAGATAAAGGATAAAGTAACTCTAGGCTAATTAACCATGATTAAATGATTTAACTAGTGAGTTAACAACTCATGGGAGTTGGGGGTGCTTTAATTAATCAATTGGGATTAATTAATAGGCTAGAATAAGCTTTTTAGGCTATTTAGAGGTGATTTAGGAGGAATTTGATAAGATTGGAAGCATTTGAAAGTGGGATTTAGCCAATAAAAGGGTTTATTGATTAAATACATGTTAAAAAGACTTAATTAACTAATAATAGTTAATTAATTGATTTGAAAGAGGATTATAACTAACGAAGTGTCGTTAATTGACATCCAAATGTGATAGAAGCTAGTTAATTAATGAAGTGTCATTAATTGACCAAAATAGAGGGAAACATTAGTTAATTAGCGGAAATCACTAATTATAATAGAAATGATGAGATAGAGGATAATTGGTACCACTTTAACATTAAAAATGTGGAAGTGGATTTTAGGTGTCTACATTTTCCCCTCTTTGGGGTGGCGTAAGTGACATCACTGCAAAGAAAGTAGACAAGCATAAACAAGAAATTTTGAAGAAAAATTAGTAGAATGAAGGATGCCCCTTGAGTTTTGATGGGATGATAGAAGAATTCAATGAAAATAAAAAAATATGAAGAAAACGGATAGAAGAATCCAAGTGGAAGAAACTTTGTATACATATTTTTTAACAAAAAACTTTGTTTCATCACTTTTCTCATATGATCTAAATCATCGACCCTTATTAAAATCTATGCATACAACAAAAGTGTAAAATAACATGAAAAGCTATAATACTAACATTTTTTCATTTGTTCGGGGACTATGGCCCACCTTCCTATTCTTCATGTGTGGATCTCTCGAAAATGGACTCCAATCTTAAGCTGGAAAAATAGACTTGTATCTCGTGTGCTAAGGTATTTTCATTGTAACTTTCTCTTTAATAGCTGATAAAAACATCATTTCTTCCAAAATTTGGACCTGCCAATCTAAATATTTGATCATTAAACCTGGTTTTCATCCTTCAACCCACTCACATAATCTTTCTCATGGAAACTGTTTGGATCAAAGCTGCCCCATTTACCTCTCCAGCCTGAGTCATGATTGTTTGAAATCCATTGGCAATGCCTTGGGAACTACACTCTATATATATTCTCAAACCACTAATTACACCCATACTACTTATGCTCGAATCCTGGTGGAACTTGACACTGATAAAAATCTTCCTACAACCATAGACCTTAGAGTGCAAAACAAAACTTGGTCACAACCTCTTGATTATGAAGGTCTTCCTTTTCGTTGTAGAAGGTGTTTTTGCTTAGGGCACACCTCTACTGAGTGTGGGATGGAAAAATGTCAACATGAGAAGCGTAGCTGGTGGAAAGATGCACTTCCAAAACACCTGATTTTTGATGCAAAAAAGGGTCTAGATTCAAATGCAGATACAAATATTGAATCCATTTCAGCCCCAGAAACCGAATCTCAAATTGTGAGCAACATGAAAAATGCACAAGCTATTGAGGGCAGCATGGAAAATGATAAATATCTCTCTCAGGTTAACAACGTGGCTGTCCCAAATGGGACAAATGCGACTAAGGAAAATACCCCTCCTTTGTCTTCTTCTCCAGCCGCGAAGGCTCCATCAGGATGGGTTACGGTCAACAAAAAGAAAAAATCTACCACTCTGAAGGGTAACACTTTGCCTTGATGATTCTTATCTCTGCTATTGGTTGGCTGGGTTACATTGGTCTCATTTTTTGGGGCCGGATAGTAGGTTACTTCCAATGGTGTTGTTATGCCATTGTTGTTTGATTGCTGTACTTCAGTTGTTTTTTTGTTGTTGCTTTGTCGGTTGTTGGTTTTTACTTTGCAGACAGTTTTCTACAGTCGGGCTCTATTGTTCTATTTGGATTTTGATCCATCTCTTGTGCTTTAACTTTCAATTCTGGCTTCTGAGCCTTGGTGTACAAGGGTATAGTCCCTTTCAAAAAACTATTTACCAATAATTTAAAAAAAAAACATTTGTTCATTGCTAAAAATTATTAACTCCATGAAACATATAGAATGCAATGCAATAAAATAAAGTAAACTAGCTAACCTAATAGGAAATAAGTACAAAGACACATACTTAAACAAACAACGTTCACGATAGCTGCACTAATGTTTTTATTATCAAGATTCGAGTTCCCGAATGTTCACATTTAACAACAAGGGTTAAAAAAGTTCCCCAAGAAAGGATACATGTGAGGGTAACAATGAAGGAGACAAGTAGTCCTATGAAGAATCATTCATGTGTTATGACACAAGATACCAAGCAACTCGTTTCTGGGAGTACAGACATAGCAAGCAAACCAAATTTGTTAATGAAGGTAGGTCAAAATGAATCGTGATTCATTGTGTGAGAACAAATAAGAACCTAAGAAATATGTTTTTTAGGACATATTTCGATGTTTGAGGACAATGCATTTGACATAGGCTTCAACTATGTGCTTGTTCTTTACCAATTTTAGAAAAAATTGAATTTTACAGATTTTTGGATTTTTTGAATTACTTTTACTAAGTTGTTTGGGTTTTTTTATTGTTTTACCAAATGGTTTTGTATTTTGAAGATTATTTTACAAATTTTATTGGGTTTTTTTATGTTTTTGAAGCTATGTGCAAGAAAATGAAGAAACATGGATGCCCCAAATTTAGATGGGATGTACAAGGGGAAAATGTCATGTGTGTGAGTAAGAAGGTGAAGATGCAAAGTTTCCCCAGTGTTAGATGGGAATATACAAAGGAAAACTCTTCACACACAAAAGTTGGATTAGGGCCAATATGGATAGGTTCAACATGATGATGAACTTAAACCAATGATATGCTAGGAAGGAACAAGCATGCCCCTAGTGTAAGCTAGCCAAGAAAGCCGATGATATAAATAAGTAGAAGATTATTTATTGAAAGAAGGGACAAATTTTCCCTCAACCATAGTAAAAATGAAATCTTATACACATGGATGTTCTAAACAAAGAATAATAACAATGTGAATTCCATGTAAGGACATGGAAAATGTATCTAGAAGACTAGCGACGAAATTGTTTTTACCCAAAGGCACAAATCATGAGACAAGATATGGACTAAAGAAAGAGTCTGAACAAGGTAAAAAAAGACACTTGGTAACATACTAATCTTGTTTTCTCATTGAGATCTAGTGTGTGCATGTGGAAATTAATTACCTCTTGGAGGGAAGATTTGATAGACAACAAGTGAAGACACCCTAGCCAATGTGTAGGAATGATTTATTTTCAAATTTGATTTGTGAATGGATGGTGGAAGGAGATCCGTACATTGCTCTATTGCCAGGCAGGTCCATCCATAGTCCTAATGGAGATGCATTTTATTCTAGTCACAACATTGCTCTACTTCTAGCCAAGTGTCCATAGCCTCAGTAGAGATATTAGAAATACCCCAAGAGAGTTATATATCAATTTAGTTTTTTTATTTTTTATTTTTGATTGATTTTTTGTTTTCTAAAAATGTATTTTAGCTCTCTTGATTTGTTTTGACAAGGGGTTAAGAACCATAGATGGCTTGATGGAAGGATGTGGAAGTGATTATGATGATGACATTGGCTAGTGTCAACAAATACGTCCAAAAGTTCTTTACAACAAGTTTATTAGATGAAAATAGTGATAGGATCTCTAAGAGGTCATTCATTCTTTAATTTACCAAGGTGATAAAATACCAAGGTCAAATGGATACCATAGAGATAAATGTCACAAAATACATGTGAATAGACTAACCAAAATATCATCAAAGGGATGAAAATGGTGGATGACTTGTAGAGGAATGGAAAGAAAGAAAGAAAGAACATCCATGTGTATGCAATACCTGATTGCAATGTTTGATCTTTGTACCTTTGATTTTTAATGTTTTCTCATTTCCGTGTTTTTGAAATTGGGACCAACAATGTCATACTTTGTGATAAGATCTAATAAAAAAAATTATTTACATGATAAGGAATATGAGATGTGTTTTCTTATCAAGAGTCATATTATCTCCGATCTCGATGATCGTGGTGAGCTCATACTCAACAAATGACTGTGATTTATTTTGAAACATGGATTTCACATGTGGGAGCTTGAGTTCCATATCTAGAGGTTTATGCACTTTGTACCATACTTGATGGTTGCATTGGTGTGAATTTTGAATCACGTTTGATTATGAAATTTATGATTATTTAAATTGTTGGGAGATTTGGAGCTCTTGGAATTTTTGAATTGAGCTTGATGAAGAAACTGTTTGGGTTTCCTATAAGCTAATATGTGACTTGTTTGATCTCGAGAAGTGGGAGAAGAAAGTGGATGAAGAGAATTGATGTGAGAAATGATGGTGGGATTGACATAATCATTGATAGAAGGATAATGTGATGTATGAAAAGGACACAACCCAATAATTGAAGAGGACGGGATACTAGGAGGTTTCCCATAGACTGAAGATAAAGGGATACTAGGATGTGGCCCTAAAATGAAAGATGAAGGACTACTAGAGATGTCCCATATATAGAAGATGATGGGCTACTAGGACATGGCCCAAGAATAGAAGATAAAGGGATACCTAGAGAAGACCCACCAATAGAATATGGAGGTCTACTAGGACATGACCCCATAATAGAAGATAAAGATGAGCTCTACTAGGTGGTGGCCCACATATAGAAGAAGATGATGGCTATCGGTGGTGACCCAAAGTGAGATTTTAATTGAGGAATCATGATAGATAAAGACTCATTAAGTGATGATAAGATAGGTCATGGATGATAAGAAGATGAAAGAACAAGATGAGTATCAAGTTTTATGAGCATAGGATCTTCTTCTATTTCTTGACAAAAGGAATCAACCTCTTCCCTACAATGCATGAACGTATCAAGTATAAAGAGAAACCTTTGTTATAATCCTCTAGAGGAATGTCATTATGTGGACCCATAAATTCTTTTATCCCTTATTTATTTTTAAATAAATCGATTGGTATGGATTGTTTTTCTTCGACCATAGTAGGTTGATTAGAAGAAAGGGGTCCAATTGGTGTGTAAGATTTAGAAGATGGAAAATCAAGAGACGAAGTAGATTTGGATTCATATGTATCGTGAGTGGAAGAATATGTAGATTTGAAATTGAATGGTATTGGATTTCTTAGAAGATGACATATTGCCAAGAAACAAAGAGTATTGTATAAAAAGTGAATAGATTGCGATAGAGGAGTCAACTTAGATGATTACGAAGTAGGATTCAACTTAGATGATTGTGATGTAGGAGTCAAATTAGATGAACTTGGAGTCGCTTAGATCTTCAATGGTGGAAGAGGTCATGTAAGTGGTAGATAAGGGGCATCTTGTGAAGAAAGGGAGGTCCCCAACTCAAGAACCATTATATGTTTGATTTGAGGAACTTGACATCACATGGATCTTCAAAAGAGGAAGACGTCGTTTAGGTGACTAATTATTCCTTAGAAGAAATTTAATTGGATGCATTTTAGGAGAGCGTGGGGAATCTAAATAATAGTTTGGATTAGAAGCATCTGAATCATACCCCTATTATGAGATGAAGGAGGTAACCGAATGGGTTCTCTAATGTGAATAACCAAACGAGGTTCAAGTTGTGATGGGCATCCTTTGATGGGAATGTTAAAAATTAGTTTCCCTATTGTCGTATGTATTAGGAACCATGTGATAATCATTCATTGTTGGAATTGTTGGGTATAAATTCATAGACCAAGATAGTGTGACATAATCAATTAACCAACTAGACATTTAGCAAAACAAAGGATACAAAGGAAACCTTTTCCAATGTTCAATTTGATTTAAGAGTTGTTTAATAGGAAATGTTTTTTCTAAGGTTTGACAAGTGTGTACATGTACTACAATGAACCTAGGAAAAAACAAAGGGGTTGGACCCTAATTTTTAATGCCCCATCCTTGTCATAGGAGGCATAATAGGAAAGGTTTTTCTAAGGTTGATTTAAAATGGACCCTAGGACAAACCAAATAATATAACGACATCAAATCATCACAAAGAATGTCGAATAAAGAATGGTAACAATTCTAAAGGAAATATGCACTAAGGACACTAATGAATAAATAATGGCACTTTATCAAAAGGTACGTGTAGCAACAAGTATCTAGGACACAACGATCAAGTACAAGACTATGATCCAATCACAAAATAGTTACTCCCTACATTTTCAAGTATAGTTTTGGTGTAAATAGTGACAACACAATATCACCACTTAGGTCAAGTTTAAAATAAAAAATACCTAAATACTAAGAAGGTGTTGATGCGATCTCCCAACAAGGTATACTAAAACAAGTTTTTAGAAACAAAAAAAGTCCAAGTTATGAAAAAGGAGGCTACAAATGTGAGCAACACAACACTATTTAGACACATTAATCAAGATTTATGGGAAAAGAAATATTTTAGTATCAAAATGATGTCACCACAATGTGAACAAAGTAACGAAGATTTTCAAAACTCAAGTCAATGTTGGGATTAAAAACTAAGTCTAAGTATAGCAAGAAGTTGTTATTTATGTGAGCAGCGTAACAATACAACTTACAGAATTAGATCAAGTTTCACAAAGGAAACAAGATGTAAGTATTAAAAATGTATTGATATCATACGATCAGCGTAAAAATCAAAGGAAGTCAATTATGAGACAACCTAACTATAAAGATAATCTTGACGTGGGTATCAAGATAATGACTACCAATATATAAATACGTAACAACACAATTTCAATGCTTACTATCACAGTTATAATAAGGAAGGATGTAAGCAAGTGAAAAAGTGGTGGACACAATCTTTGATAGCACTACGAATGTATGTTCTATTTTGTCCCAAAATGGGCAACAAGACAAAAAAGGAGTAGACCAAGTGGTGATGAAAAATACTAGGCGTAACTTTGGCAGAGTTTTTCCTTGTCTTAAGACAAGTGAAAAACTAAGACAAAGTAACACTTTGCAAATTTGTGATGAATAACACTAGGCTCCAACTTCAATGGACTCTCCCCTTGTTTGAATAACAAGGTTATGACTCTAAAAAAAAATTACTTCATGAGAGATCTATAGAACACAATAGATAAATTATAGTTGGCTCAAGGCCACAAAATTCCTATTCTTTCACTCTCTAGGTGTCACAAACTATCTTTTTGAGTGCGGTTTGCCAAGAAATTTACACTAACTAAATCAAGGAGTATCCCAAATTTACTTTACCCCTTCAATACAATGAGCAATAAATTGCATTCATTTGTATCTCATTGGGGTTGCGTGAAGATAATTTTGACGCTAGTCTCACAAAGGCGTACTAGTCAATTGGGTAGCGGAGAACTTCCCGTTTTGTTCACTAGTTCTCTCAAGGTGTGAACTACTTTAGGGTTCTTAGGTGAATCCTTATGGGTTTTACGGCTTATACCAAGGCACTTCTCCCAATTTAAAGTGGATGAACTATAGATCTTAACCAAAACCTGCAAATACATTGTGTTGAATAATATGGTGTGTTTTTTTATCTTTCGGATTAATAAATTTTGTTTAGAACACCATTGACAACCTGTAACACACGTGTAGTTAGAGTATGTTTAGATCCCAAGTCTTTGGCTAACGTTTGGGTCCTACGCACAAATGATTTTAATAATTTTTGATAGAAATTGAACCAACATTGCTTTTGATTCTCAAGATCATCCAAGGACACGAGAGAAGATCAAACACAATGATTTGATCCAACTAGACAAATGTAAAGTAAAATTTTAAACCAAATGAACTTTAAACAAAACTTGATGATTTGTTCATTCCCTTAAGCCAAAAATGAAATATTAAGTTTCCAATTTAACCAAAATGTTAGAAAATGAAAACTAAAAGTTTCTTTTGATTCTCAAGATCACCCTAAGGTGCAAGAGAAGAGCATACACAAACTTCTAGCCTAACTTGCATAAAGCATGGAAACAAAAGCATTCATCAAAACTTAAGAAAATTTGTTAGAAATATGATTAAAAAAATGTTAAAATATGCAGAAAATAGTTAAGAAAACCTACAATAACATAAACACATCAAACTAAAATTTCAAACCTCGAAGTTAGTGACAAAACAAAGAGTAGTAGCACGAGCTTTGAGTGGTAACACTCTTGAGTGGTAACACATATCCTAGAGTGGTAGCACTAAGTTTAACGTAGTAATACAGATTTTGTCAAAAACACATAAAGTGTCTTGGTAGCACGGCGTGAGAGTCAATAGTGCGTAACCACTAAGCGGTAATGTGGGTCATGCACAAAGGCCAAAAACATAATGTTTTAGTAGCGTGAATAAGTAGAGTGATAAGTACATATGTGAATGTGGTAGCGTGGGATGATTTGGAAGTAGCATGAATATCGAAGCAATAACGCGGGCACGTGAAGCAAGAGGTATGAGGCAAACATGCAATAGCACGGAATTTCTATAGGTGGTCAAACCAACAAAATTTTTGACAAAATTTCTCAAAAGCTCAAAAAATTTCAATTTGATCAAAATTTGACAGCACCTCACCTCCTTTGATCCTGTAAAGAGCACAAAAACATAGAAATCCTAGCTAGTCTACTTAACAAACCTCATATTTATCTAAAAATGTAAAAGAGGGTTGGTACATAAAAAAAATTTGAAACGAATCTAGAAATAATGAAAATGAATGCAAAGGACAATGAGGTAAGTCCCACCGGGCATGACAAATGTGATCATGCTAAACTCTTGCAATATCTAACTAAAAATACTATCACCTAGTAGTTTAGAGCTAAGAATAAATTTATCAATGAACCATCAAGATCATAGCTTATGAGAATGCATAATGAAAACTACATGAAATTAATCATCTAATCTATAAGCATTCTTACTAAGTTAAATGATTGCTAATTAAAATGAACCTAATTAGATCTATGAGCAATCAAATTATGTTGTTCTCTAAAAAGAGGGAGAAGATCTCACTAAAGAATGGCTACAAGGCCAAGCTTGGGTCTTCTTCTACTACTCAACAATGGTAGGAGTTATTACAAAGCAATTATGCCAAAATCATGGAGAAAGCTCTTAATCATATGTTTTATATGAGATACTATTCAAAGTATGGTGTAAGGTGTGAAGGTAGGAGCTTGGTCCTTTTTATAGCTTTCTATTTGGGGAAAGCTTGAATCACAATGAATGTGGGACAAAAGATAAAGGATAAAGTAACTCTAGGCTAATTAACCATGATTAGATGATTTAACTAGTGAGTTAGTAACTCATGGGAGTTGGGGTGCTTTAATTAATCAATTGGGATTAATTAATAGGCTAGAATAATCTTTTTAGCTATTTGGAGGTGATTTAGGAGGAATTTGATAAGATTAGAAGCATTTGAAAGTGAGATTTAACCAATAAGAGGGTTTATTGATTAAATGCATGTTAAAAAGGCTTAATTAACTAATAATAGTTAATTAATTGATTTGAAGAGGATTATAACTAACAAAGTGTCGTTAATTGGCATCTGAAATGTGATAGAAGCTAGTTAATTAAAAAAGTGTCATTAATTGACCAAAATAGAGGAAACATTAGTTAATTAGCAGAAATCACTAATTATAATGGAAATGATGAAATAGAGGATAATTGGTACCACTTTAGCATTAAATCAATGGGAAGCGATTTTAGGTGTCTCGCACTAACCATGTAGGTAAACCACACACATTGGAAACTACACACACATTTCCACCCTAGGTTCACTCTCACCATTTTTTGCAATTTTTTCATCTTTAATTTCCACACTCCACTATTTTGTCATTCCACACTTTGTCTAGTCCTTTAGCATGTTTCTACATCACTCTACATGGATTATCAGATACACATCTTTATCTACTTTATATTACTAAGCTTTCCACTCACCAACATAAATTGGGGGAAAGTGTAGTAAAAAAATTAGGCACTTTAGACATTATTTAGTCCCAATCTCATACTACTATTCATATGGTTTTTAAGTGAAGAAAGTACTAATTAACCCATGTCCTTTGGCCATTTTACTTTTCTTTTTGTCATCATTATCGACCTTCACCACATACTTTCCCAATCTGTTTTTGTCATTTGGTGTCATTTTACCTTTTACTAGGGTTTATAGCCCAATACTGGGTTCCCTAGGCTCCCTGGTCCCATTTGGGGTGCCCTAAGCCTTTCTAAACTTTCCCACCACTTTTTGGGCACTTTCTAGCTGTTTGAGCTTCTTATCTTTTTAGTGGTCACCTTTTCGAGGTTAATTATGAAATTAAAACTAGAGAGCTATATAAATATAAAGTTATGAGGCCATAATGAGGGACCAAACACCAATCACTAAGCACTACTATCACCACCTAAGGTTGCATCCATCAACGGCTCTATTTGCATCCATCTAGCTCCATTACAAGGTATAAGGTTAGTTCATGTGCATCACATTGCATAGGAGGGAAGTTTATTTTATTTCATCCACCATTCTATTACATTTATACACATAATTATTTCTTGCTACTTTCATAAAGTGTGATTGGCATAAGAGCACCTAGGGTATGATTGCACACACACACACACATAGAACTACATCGGGTCTGAGATGTAATACAATGCTCACTTAGTAAGTCTACCATTGTGGAAGTTGAGGACAGTCTGATCCCTTCATATGCATCTTTATTTTTAGGGATTTTAAGCTTGTATTGGGGTTTTGTGGGTCTTTTCTTCATCACTAATTACCAACGACATACAACCGAGTATAGCGAAGCTAGGATGACATGAAGTGAAGGTAGGAAACCATCAAACAACACCTCAGATGAAGGCTACAGAACTTTTTCACAAACCAGGGTGCCCACAGGTGCCCCTATACCTATCCAGACGTCATAGTCCACTAAAATTTCCCAAATTTGCACTTTTATGGACCTCAAGAGTACAGTCATTTTCTCCTCTTATTTCTCCATCCATATTTGCGACACAGTTCAACAAGCTCGTCAAATCAGCTGAGTTCTTTCTAACTCTATTTGCACTTTAGGTTTTTCATATCTACTTCCTTAGTAGCTTGGGTCATTTTATTTATACATTCATCTACTATTTACAGTTTTCCTTAATATTAGATTAAATATGGAATTTATTATAATTCCACATTTTAGTTAATCACTATTTTAATCCTTCATTAACATTTTCTAGGAATTTAATATTCCTACACCCACCTACCCATCTACTCTACATCTACCCTACACCTAGCCTTTCCATGTAATCTCACCCCTAATCATCATTTATTAACCTAATCTAACCCTAATCCTAATCACATGCTCCACCTCTAAATTTAGAGGCTTCTATTTCTAGTAAGCCTCTTTAAACTACTTCTTCTATTGAATTTTAATTCAATAGAATTTTTAATTCAATGGAAGATTCTTCCCTCCATGAATTTTGAATTCAAATTCTAGAATCCTCCATTCTATAATCCTCTAATTCTCACATGCATTCTCCACCCTTGATCTAAATCCAACTTAGTTTCATCCTAGCCATTGAATCCTCCACCCTTCAACTATAAATTGAGCTCTCATTCTCCATGAAAGCTAACTTGGAAATCCATAACTAAGCTCTACCATTTTTTTCATCAATCATAAATTTTATCCTCTTATCCAATCAATCAATCCATTCCTTCAATCCAATCTATCATCCATCATCTTCATCAAGCAATCCAAAGGCAATCAAGGGGGGTGTTGCTCATGTGTTTGAACAAACATTTAAAGAAACTAACATAAATCCAAGATGAAATCCAACACATCAAAGGAGGAGCTTTGAAACTTGTAGGTAAGTGCATGTATAGACTCTCTCCCCTTTTAATCCATTTATCTATCTAAGGTGTTTGTTGAGAAGATTAGATTAGGGAAGCAAGTTTGTTTATTTTCTCACATTCAACTCACTAATATTTTTAAAATATAATTTTTTTGTGCCCAACGTGGGGATTACCCCCAATTTAATCATTTTCCATCTTATTTGATCCTTGAATAGACTGTCATAGTTCCAAGAGCTTTCATTGTCATTTGCCCCTTCAAATTTGCAAATTTCAGGCTCAGATTCCATTTCCAACATGAAACATCTCTCCTTTGCCCTGTGTATTAGCACCTATGTAGCGAAAAATGGTTTATTTTCCCTAAATTGGCTCATATGCACTATTTTAGTGCCTATGCACAAACTTTGGCTCCTATGTTGATACTTTAGAACCTTTTTCTAGCATTAAAACTCTATTTTTAACCTATTTTTGACCTTGTTTCAATATTTTGTCATACATTGGTGCCTATGCTACACAAAATAACACATATTCCCTAAAGTGGCACCTTTTGCAAACAATTTGTAAACAATTATTTCACGAAGGATCAAGGAATACCACCACACAAATAGTGAACTTCATATATGACAAGCCTTCAAGGAGATTGAATAAGGTCACAAAAATACATGATTGTGCATGAAGCATATAAAGAGAAACAAAGACATGATTACATGAAGCATATGAAGAGAAACAAAGACATGATTACATGAAGCATATATATGAAATTACAAAGACATTTCATATGTGTGACAAAGTGAAAAAATATGATTATGATGTCATATCACTTGAATGGACACATTGTTATGTGCAAACTTCCTATCTTCATCCACCAAAAAGAGAAACAAATATGATTATGAAGCATATGTGTGTGTGTGTGTTCGGAAAGAGTGCAACAAAGATGTCAGATCATGTCATTACATCATCATAGTACATGTCATTACATCATCACAGTACATGTCATTTAATGAAATCATGTTGTCACACATCATCATACTTCATCAAGTCACATGTATATACAAAAATGTCACACATCATCAAATATGATCATATGTCAAATATCAATATGGAAAAATATCAACACATGAGATCACAAGAACATCATAAAAATTATATCATAGTGGTCCAGGGAACAAAATCCACATATATATAATATATCTAGTACACATGGAATACATGCACATGCATTCGAGCTAGTGCCACATCTCTGAAAATATAAGAATAATGTATCAAACTAAGTGTGCCATATATATAGGACCACACGGTCACATAAGACTATATACATGTCTCCATGGAATGTCCAACACAAGATCATATATATCAAGCCATATATAGGCATACAAAAATGTATGTATCACATGTCTAGATGGCATATATATCTATACATCCTATGAAGAATCATGAAACATCCTCCCTCTCTTGGCCCTGCTAATAGAAGCATGTCCACAGCCTGTGGATGTAGTGGAGGGAGATGACACTATGGATTTCATCCGTGTGGTCCTAGGCATAAAGCTCACCTGCAACTTAGCCTACACATTCATAAACATCAATTTTTTAACACCCAAATTTTTAAGAAGTGGATATATTGAAAATACATTCATAATTTAGAAACTTATAAATTTTAATGCATGTGAAATCTTACCACAATCTCATGATCCCTATTAATTTGTCGTTGATGCTCTACAGGGTCAAGGGTAGACTCATGAGGGGGAGTGTCTAGGGGTCGTGGTAGTGCACTTTGAATCGTACCAAGATGCATACAAATAAATAGTTCAATATGTACAATTTGATATTGTAGATTTAGTAAGAAAACATTTGTCCAAAATTTAACAAATTTGAAAAATTGTACCTATGTGAGTGGATCTGCAGACACTAGGGAAACATCAACAACAACCTCCATAGTCTGCATAAAGGGAGGAGTCTATGCGGAAGTCATAAGTTGTAAAAACAACATGTAGATCAACATTAATTGAAAATTTTCTAGGAGAATGGTGTAAGGAACTAAGGCTCATGCATATATATTAAATTCTAGAACACGTATAGATATGTATGTTAATAATATTTAAACAATCTTGAACATTAACTAGTAAAATATGTGAAACTAACCTACATAAAATTAATGTGAGGCGTGTCAGTAGCCTCAGTACCCATAGTAGATAATGTCTTGCCTAGCTCCTGCTTAAAAAATATAAACATATTAATATGTATGTACACATGAAACACATACATGAACATTAATGTGTATTTAATAATAAACATGCAATCAAATAAACTTTGAAATGTAAGTAACTTGAAACTTACGTCTGCACACACTATAACATGGGTTGTAATAGCTAGGATGTCCACACCGGATGTGTCCTTGACTGGCTCTTGATGTTTAAAGTAAAATAATATTGGTTTTTACACAAGTATGTCATAATCAAGTATATATATTAAAATATCAAATGAAATAAAATTTTCTATATATATTATTTATGTGACATTTACCTATGAAAGACCAAGGACATTTGCAACACTTCTAAAAACATTTGTCATCATCTCATCTATAAAAAAGAGATCATGTGACCTAGTAAAGGATGTCTCACCCACAGTGCATACGAGAACCACATGACCCGCAGTGGTGTGGTGTGCTAGAACTGGTGCCTCCACCAACATTGCTAGATAAAATGTAGATATTTTACTTGGCTAGAGTGTCAGTGAGAGACCTCAACGCATGTAGTGTGTCTATCTCCGCAACCTCCTTCGCTGTATGAGGGATAACCGAAGGTGTGGAAGTTTTTGGGCATGGGGAATCCCTAAGTTGACCAACTGTAATATATGCACTTGATCTAGTCTATGCAGAGCCACCTCCTCGACCAGTAAAACCTAGAAAAGTCAAAATAATTGGGGACCTCATTAAGCACAAACTCACAATATAATTTCTTCAAAAAATAAAGAGGAACCTCATTGTTGTTGCATGGTGGATAATCAAAACCATCCACCATCGGTCCCAAAAATTATTCTTAATCTGGTCGTCGTGACACCAATGGATAGGGAATTGGTTACAATTAGTCGCGAGGGGGCATTGGTTCTGGGGTCAAGTAAATAGTGCACAAATGCAGTCTTTTCCAATTTTTTTGTATTTCACGACCACATGTGATAATTTTTCTACATACCAACACCTACAATCAACTCTAAAATTATTCCATCTATCTATTTGGTTTGTTACATAGTCAACTTCGCCAATCAATGTTTGAAGTGTGTTGGCTAAAGTCATGCGACTTGGATTTGTGGAATGATTTTGTCTGATATTGTGAATAAGGTTCTAAATGGAAATTTTATTTTCTCATATTTTTGTAATGATATTATCTTGGGTTCCTGGTGGTTCTGTGGGGAAAGTAGAAGCCACAGGAGGTGGAGGAACATTCAAAGGAGGGTTTTGAGGAGGGTTTTGAGGAGGTGGAGGAATATTTGGAGGGTTTTGAGGAAGTGGAGGAATGTTTGGAGGAATTAGAGGATTAGTAGCTTGTCGAGAAACTAACAAAACAAATAAATTTTATACATAAACAAAAAGATTGAAAAACCCATGAAAACCACAAAAAACCTAAAATGCAAGAAAATTGATTAAAAAAGAGGGCTTACCTCTTCATCTCGCGGCATCATGTAAATTATCGCGATCCAAAAGAAAAATTATAATTTGGAAGGGTAATGCAAAGCGTGAGTGTTAGCAATGGAAAAAATGTGCTCTTTGGAGAAAATGGTGGGGAAAATGAGGGTCGCAGATTTTTTTTTGGTATCGAGGATTACAAGTGCGGTTTAGAATCGTAATCGTGATTTTAGGTTCGGTAATTTCCCAAACCTAACAAAATAGACTACGATCATGGTTCGTAAAATTTGGGAATTGATGTCCACTTTTTGGTCCCCCAACTTGCTGCACTTACCCAAAGAAGAATCTCAATGATACTCACCCAATGAGAGGGGTCCCCCTCTTCCTATCAAGTCCAAGATTCCCCAATTCTCCATCAAGCATAAGACAAGAGTCTTAATGAGGATAATCTCTAAAAATTTAACAAAATCCAAAAATAAAAATCCATTCCAAATTCTGAGAAGGCCCACAAAACAAGCTAGCTAAGAGATATGGATAAGTGAGGCTCAAATGGGAGGTAAAACCCAATTTTAACCTATAAAGATTTCCCCTACCCATGGGTAGGATCCAAGAGTCTATTTTCATGTAAATGTGACCCCTAAAGTGAAAAGCAACCCTTCCAATTTCCACTTTTATCTCAATTTCGAATTTGGGAAAAGTGACACCAATGAGGGGGTGGTGGGGCCCACCCAAATAATGTTAAGTGGTCTCACACCTCAATAAAACAAGATTAAAAATTTAAATCACCATTAACACAAGTAGGGACCATTATGCCCCTAAAATAACTATACACGGGTTTGATGAATTAATCCAAAATGAGTCAAGAAGGAAACATCTAGAGGTGCTTGAATTATTCACGACACATACACAAGGACATTCATTTATCCAAAATCCATCAAATCCAACATAATATGGTCAAATGTTTAACAAATAAAGGTAAGGTTTTGGCCCATATGCTCACATGTGCAAACTTGGAGGTGCAAACTCTAATTCCAACGTTCTCATGTGTGTACTTGTAACCTGCACACTCAATTCACACATCATCATACCCACTCAATACAATAAAAAAAGTGAAACCATACCACAAACATTAATAATTAGATCACTTACTAAGTTAACAAATATAAATTAAAAACTAGTATTTGAAGGAGATAAATATCCATAATGATGTACATCCATAGTAGATCAAAATATAGAATCCATCTAATTTATTGCATGATAACATCCAAATCATCATCACCATAGCTAGTAATCACAATATGTAGTAGAATTGACATACATCCATCATATATCAAGTAATATCTAACTGAATCACATCCTACTAGTATCAATAACCACATAAGTATAATAAAACTAGTACTATAAATCACAATGCTAGATTGGCATTGCATGCCTCAAACACAACATGTATCACAAAAGTAATCCATGACAAAACCACATAATATCAAAATATCAATTTTTCAATATCTATAATTCAGTAAATGAGATGAGCCAATAATAAAATGATGCATGAAGCTGGTTGGCACTACAACTACAAACACCATCAAAGTTACATTTAATCTTATCTACAATTACCAAATTTGATTACAATTTAACTAGGTCATAGTTTACGTAGTGAGGCCTAAGTTAATTTAAATGGTCACTTACTAATTAATTTTCCCATATCACCCAATGTACAAGTTATCATTTTTATTTTAACCAAAGTGATATTCATCCCATAAAAGGGAGAAGGAAGATAAATTACTTTAATTAATAAAGGGAAAAAAATTAAATTCAAAAAGAGGCCACTTGTCAAGTGGCCCTTTGTAGGTCTCATGTGAGCCTATTATCACCAAAGTACAACACCCTCCAGTTTTCTATCATGTTTGTGTGAAGAAATCTATGTAACTAGGTAACATGGGATTGTCTCAAGGTTTGGGCTCCCGCAATTAAGACAAACCTCTAGAGAAGGTTGGTTCCTCTACTTATTCTAATTTTAAAACTACTTCTAGAAAGGGGAATACAACTATCTAACACTAACCTAAGATTCCAAGGGACCAAGGAGAGATAAAGATGCATAAAATGAAAGTCCTAAACTAAGGAAGGTGATAACACCAAGAACAAGGGGTGTGGAGATATTCCAAGTGACTGAAAATGGAAGAAAATGAGGTAGAAGAGGGTAGACATAAGTGCCATAGTTCAAAGAACACATTCAAACCTATTTATGGAGCACAACAAATTTGAATCTTGTAAAAGAACACAATATGCACAATATACCTGCAAATGTAATGAAGAGGCAAAGAAGGCAATACAACTCGAGTTAGGGCAAGAAAAGCCACAAAACACCAATTTTATTGCTTAAAATGATGCACAATCCATTACAATATAGGCACAAGGCAAGAATCCTTTACAAAATGCCCAAATTCGAGGCCTACAACTCATAAAAGTGTTGGAACAATTTTGACAGAGTTCCTTTACATTCCATAATGTCCCCCTCAAAATGAGGTGAATTTTACAATATATAGAGAAAAGAACCTTGGAAATGCTTCACCAACTGACATAATTCATTAAACAGGTATGGGAAGCCATAAAAATCTACTTCTTGAGGGTACTTTCTTGGTAGAAAAGAGATGGGTGCCATACTTCATTAAAGTTTGTTATTGAGCTATCTTTTCACCCACATACCTCACCTAATCCCAAGCTCGACACTGATATTCCTGTAGTTGTCCAAGAACACATTTTTCGCTACCGCCTAGTTGTCAGTTGGGAACAAGTCATCCCTGAAACTGGTAATGTTTCCATTTTTCGCCGCTGTTCAAGTTGGTTTATTACCCTGTCATCACCCATAGCACTATGATAATTCTTCACGGGAACTCCTCGTGCTATGATTATTTCTATGCCAGACTTTAGTTTGGTGGATGTTGGAAGCAAAACAAGTCATCCCACAAAGTGTTGTAAGACGGACAAATCTGAAATATCAAAATAAATTATAATATGTTTCACCCATGTACTTGACTTGAGAAACTTTACAATTACACCTCTTGACCACCTTTTCGATGGCTTCCTTCGCACACTTCCTACAATATTTCTCACTACTTCTTTCTATGCTAAATGAGGGGGTGGCCTCTCTATTTATAGTTGCTTATTCCTATTACCTAAAAGTAATACCATTCTAACTCTTACCAACTAAGCTTAACGTCTGTAAGATCACACATTGTGGTTAGACCTTTTATTGGGTTATGATCCTTTTCCTTATTACCAATATAATATTTCTCCTAATCATGTAGACCCTACTTTCTAATTACCCAAACTTTGACATTTTAACATTACCGGACCACACCATTTTACAACATTACTATTGATCGCTACCAGTACTCCCATTAATGACCGTATGTTTTCGCTACTACTAATTCACTTAACAACATCCTATTCCATACATACATTAATGAAATAGAAATTTTGGAGGAAAATTTTGAGTGTCGTAACAATTTTTCCTACGTCTGCTCACACATCGTAGTGCTTTATTCAAGTGGTTGTGGTCATACACCGATCAGACACACACGCCGTGTAATGACCATACGTTTTCGTTTAGTAAACATTTATTCATGTTTTCTATAACCAAATGGCATCGCTTCAGTAACATTTATTCATGTCTACCTAACTAAATGGCTAGTAACTTCATCACTTAGCTAGCTAATCCAAGTAAAAATTATAGAGCACCGATTTACCAATTAACTACCAATGCCCCAACCTCGTTAAGTTTTCCATTCTGCGAGAAGGGTACAAAAATGGATAACAAAGCCCAAGGATCAAAAAAATTGGGCCCTTGATCTAGAAAACCTTAGATATTCTTATGATTTATTCATTATATTTCCTTTTTCCTCTCATATTCACTCTATTTGGCTATGCAAGTCTACGGGAGCTTCCACGGAAGGAGGAGGATTTACAATGAATGGATAGCTCTTTCCAAGTTATTTCCTATTTTTCCATGTATAAATGCAATGCATTTGCATATACCTAGATTTTGGGTTCCCCTCGTATACATAGTTGAATGTGTGTGTGTGTGGGGGCGGTGGGAGGGGTAAGTTCACAGAGTTGGGGGACCAAAAATGTGGCCATAAAAGTGATTTAAAGCAAAATGCGAACGTGGTATGTAAAATCACGTACGCACTTTAAATTCTATGTTCGTAATTGTCGAGCCTAATGCGCGTACATGTTATAACACACATGTGTTATAACACGCACTCACTATAGCATGTATGTGTAATAACACGTATGCATTATAATGCATTCACGATATAGCGTGTTTGCGTTCCACATATATGAGTTATGTATGGTGTAGTATATGTGTTTGTGGAAACTATGTATTTACTAAAATAATTTCTTAAGTCTAAGTTCTTCATTTATTATTATTTATACTTTATATTTATTTTAGTAAATATAATAAATTAGGGTTACTCTACACCTTATGGAACTAGTCTCACAGCTCCATGAGTCACAATTTAGGAGATAACTTTTCATAATCTAATATGGTCAGTACATAGGTATTTTTTAAGATTGTAGCATTCAATATAAATATTTTAAGGTTTAAATTATACAATTGATGTCTATTTTGGGAAATAATATAGTCATTTTTATTTTTGGGGCCTTTTGGATTATTTATTAACATTTATAGGAGTTTTAGATGTGTCAAAATTATATTTTACAAACCTCACAACTCCCAAAGGTAGTAACAGTTGCTTGAATATATAGAATCATGAATTTTCCCATGAGTGTGGATTTGAAGCCCTAATTTCATCTTGGAATCATGGTAGAATCATATTATGGATGAGTACCTACTTTACAAGCTTAGGGCATGCATATTTAAGAGGGCTACTTGAGAAATCCTCACAATCAACAATGTAAGGGAGTGACCTTGGTTCCCATGCAGACACATATATAATCCTTTGAGCCTTATAATATAGATTAGAAATAGTAAGGTTTAGGGAATAAGATGGTCTATCTAAGGACCCCATAATATATTCATTTTTTCAATAGAATAATAAGAGATAACTTGTGCGAGACACCCCAATTTCACACCTCTTCTAAATCAATTAATTTCCCCATTCCATTTCCCACAAAAATCCACATTGAATTAATCAATTTTAAATGATTAATTAATTTGTTTTGAATTAAATATTCCCCATGTCCCCCACTTGTGAATTAAATATTCAAGTTTAATTTTTTTCCATTCCTCATGTCTCCCACTCACTTAATCATGCTTACTTTTCCAAATCATGATTACCCAAAACCCCCGAATTAATCCCACTTTTAGGCTATAAATAGAGCCTTACCCCCTCTTTCAGAACAAGCTTGAAATCCTATTAGAGATCTTGCATTCTTTCAACATAGAGCATCCCCCACCTCGTCCTAACGTCCTGAATAGCCCCACTTTGGTCATCCCAAATCCATTATCCCCACATCCTTGGTGCAAATTTTGAGTCGATCTTTTGCGGCAAGAAAGTTATTTCTCCGGTTCAAAGGAATCCCCTACATTTTGATAAATCGGGCTCATCCACATTCTATCGCCCATTCTAAGGTTTGCGAAGGAATCACGAAGGAGAAGGTATCTAGTTAGTTTTTTTTTTTCGTGTTATCAATGTGATTTACATAGCTCACAACTTGAAGAGTTAGAAGCTAAAAGATTGCATCACATCAATATATTTATAACTCTCAACAAAAATTAGGGTAGGAGTAGGTGAAAATGTGCAAAATCTTCCACACATTCATTTCCTTTTCATGGAGAAATAAACTTAGGACTTTCATCAAGATTTATGGTAAGAAAATTAGTTGCATTCTCAACTTAGTGTAGGAGTAGAAAAATTGATTCAAGTGCCACATACTTCATAAACAATAAAATATACATAAACATTAAGAGAAATGTTTTTCAGATATCCTTTTTTGTTGTTGTCAAGACAACATTGAAATTATTTTGTACATTGTATAAAAGGAATTTTGTGAAAGTGGTAAGAGTGAGATAGTAAATGAGAGTGTACTAGAAAATTCTCATCATCAGTTTCAAGAAGAGTAAAATCCAAGCCTCGTGGGAACTTTCCCTTTATAAGAAAATAAGAAATATTCATTATGAATAGGAAAATAGGATATTAGACCTATGATCATGAATAATCCCACACTAATAGTGATTTCACTCAATCTAGTGACTTCACACTAATCTAATGATTTTATGATGGTCTACTTGTATACTCCCAACTAATAGTGATTTCACTCAATTCAACCCAAATAGAGTCTTACACAAGACTATACAGGATGATAGAGATATCCTATAAGGAGACTTTTACACACATATAATAACTTTAGTTTCTTTTATTCCTCTCTACTAAAGGTTTAAAAACCATTCTTGTCATAATAAATCCCTTTCTACATGGGAACACCAAAACTTCTCACAATACAATTCTAGGACTAAGTCTTATGGTAGAATAAGATTCATAACAGGGTTTTATCTAAAAATTATAGTCTTGGAGTATTCTAAATTAATGTATACATGCTTCAAACCTTCATAAACATCATCCACACATCTACATACCCATAACAAGAGTAAGGATGTTAATTTTATTATGGTTACTATATTTAGGATTTGACTATTTTCATGAAACAAATACATAGGTAAATTACTAGGCTAAGATGAGTGTTTCTAAACCTTGGAACTATGAAAGAACTTCATTCCATTGTTAAGATAGGATTAGTGAATCATGAACAACACAACTCTATGAAATTATTTAGTATATTATTACAACCTTGCATATAAAACTTGAAAATATCTTTTTTTCATTTCCCACTCCATTACAAACTCTTTTTCTTCGAATGAAAATCCCCCATCCTCTCTCCCTTATCATTTAAATTCAGTTAGAGAAAAATAAACACTTTTTTTTTCTCAACCCAAGGTGGTTACCAAGTTGGGTTGCACAAGCATTTACAAGTTGAATAAGTTGATCTTCCATCCACAATGCGCCTATTTCTATGAATAATCAAGATCAAACAAGGAGAGAAGACTAAAGAAAAATGCCTATTAGAAAAATTAGAATTCGAATTCTTAAAATATTAAGTTTTAATGGGAATTTTTTTTTTTGAAAAGATATTATACAAGGAAACAACAAGAAAAGACTTTAGTGACCCAAAATGAGGTCTAAGACCTCAACACACTAAAATTTCTCTATATACCTCTTGATTTCCCTTGATCATTTGAGCCCTACAAACTTAAAATGTATGACTATATAATATGTTTTTGGCCCTAATTACATTAAAAATTGAAGATTTGGTTGATTGGCTCAAGGAGAGAAGTAATTTACCCTATTTGAGTCATATGAACTTAATTATGATGATGTGATGAGATTTAGGGATTAGTTGGTCTCAATAAAATCATCCACATTAAAACTATTGTGGTATATATTCTAGACTTAATTATTTATTAGATGAATAATTTTTGGATTTTTAGATATATATTTAATTGTTATTAATTTTTTAGTGAATATAATATTCGATTTAGATATGTATAGATGTTTATGGTGATATATCTCTTTATTGCATTTTGAATGTATAATGTATGTGGATTTTTTTAATTTTTTTAGTTTTTTAGTTATTTATTTCAAAGGTTGTTTCTTATTTATAGCAAAGCTACACTATGTTAATATCTTGTAATGTAGTCAAAGAATATTTATGCTCTAAGAAATTTCAGATGTATATTTAGACTTAATTATCTATTAGATGAATATTTTTGGATTTTTTAGATATTTAATTTTTTAGTGAATATATTATTCGATTTAGATATGTATAGATGTTTATGGTGATATATCTCTTTATTTATTTCAAAATTGATTTTTTTCATGAGTGTAATGATAACATTAAAATTTAGTAAAATATATTTTTTCAATTTTTTTGGAAATGATTTACTATTTTTCATAGTGTCTCAAATGGGACATACCAAATTTCCTAAAATACCATACTTTAGTAATAATTTTTTAAAAATAGAACAACCCATTTTTAAAATTTAAAATTATATTTTCAAAAAGATCATAAAAATGAATTTATGTGTACATTTTCATAATTTAATTCACTATCTATACCTAAACACGTGGCTTTCGAAGTGACATATTTTGGCCTACATTTTCCCTCCAAATGGATTAAGGAAAAAACAAGCCACATAGGTTCCGCCTAGGCTCCACATAATGGGGTTTGCCCAAACCCCCCTTTAGCCTAATTATGTTGATTCGATCTCTCGAAAAGTGTGGAGGGTAAAATATTCCTAAGGGGGTTTTCCCTAACCCCCTTCGGGTGAACCCCATTTTTGATGGCATGGCATAGTGGTAAAAGGGGGTTCGTGCGAAGGGGATGTTCGCCAGAACACCCCTCAAACTATTTTTGTGAAATTTCATGGCTCATATGTTTTTCCCACTAAGTGGGACACACTATTGTGCATTTACCCTACAACAAGAAAGGAGGTTTCCATAAAGGGGGAAATTTTCAAAAGCAGACCATCAACACACATGAGATTGCATAAAGCCATAGGATGATGTGGTAGATAAAATAAAAGAGAAGTGAGAGAAGATTACATAGCTGAAGAATGAAGGGTGTGCAAAAAATCCCAAAAAAGGACTAGAGTGAACAAAATATTACCATGGTGCACAACTAAGTGCACAAAGAGGAGACCCCAGTGGAAATGTGGGAGAGCATAAAGGAGTGTGCAAGAAGAGAAGACTCCAATCCGAGGAGTTGAGGAGCGTGCAGATGAATTCATATGTGACAATGTGAGAGATTAGAAGCCAATTAAGAGAGGCTATGTCATTATAGGCCATTAGATCCGAGTAGAGAGAATAACCACTCTAGGATAGGTCCCTAGGAAGAACACTAAGAGTCTGTAAAATATCTAGAAGAGAGTTCCAAGCTTCATAGAGAGCAATTGCATGTAGATAGGTCATAAAGGTTATTGATTGAATGAGAAGAAACCATTGAATTTCATTCCATTATGTTAACTATGCAAACTTTTTCAAGTTCTCACCACCTTTCATGTCGGCATTAGTCAATTCATTTAGTTGAAGAGATAATTTAGGAAAAATTGAGACCCTAATCATAGTTGTTACTATGTGATGTGAATTTTGACTCAATTGGGCCCCCTAATTATATCATGCATTACATATTTAGTTGATTGGTTCAATAAGAGAAGAAATATTGATTAAATTGAGCCATGTGAAACTTATTGGAACTTTATGATGTGATTTTTACTTCATCTAGGGCTAATTAAACTCTAGGCATGAATCAAGTAGTCAATTCAATTGAAATTGAAGGTGCAATTTTGATTTAAGAGTATCATAGGGGAACTGAATTTATTACATAAGTTTTACAATATTAGTTAATTATGGGCACACACAAGGATGGTGAGAAGGATAACGAATAAAGGAAATAACAACAAAAACTTGGATGATGGTGAAAATTACGTAGGGATTTCACGGATGTGTTTTTTACAATAGCTAAATTATATAATATGTGTTTATTAGACAAGTGAAAGAGTAAAATGTGTGCACTGAGTTGCAATGGAAAGTAAGATTGTTTTACATTATGATGTTTTGTGTAATACTTACATGATTTCATTATACAATCATGTGAATTGAGCATAGATCCTTGG
Source organism: Taxus wallichiana var. yunnanensis (assembly GCA_018340775.1). NCBI lineage: Eukaryota > Viridiplantae > Streptophyta > Pinopsida > Cupressales > Taxaceae > Taxus > Taxus wallichiana. The sequence continues at coordinate 428,247,722 of CM031242.1, read as the reverse complement.
GCCAGTGCCTAACCGACACACAATAATAGTGGACACGTGACATGATTTGTTGACAAAACATGTAAGAGGAGCACGATAAAGAGTCATGAAGAGAAACCACCCACTTACTTCCAATGAAAAATATCTAGAACCTACGAAAACATAATGTGAGTTAATTATACCATTTGAGGGGGTAGAGTGACAAAGAGTAGAGAGGTGAGCTAATCCGCATTGAATAAGTGCACCATTGTATTAGTTTTAGGATTTTAGTTGATTTTTGTAATAGTCCCAATAGTGGGAGTAGTATTTGTAGATGTCGTCAAGACTTTTTAAATTAATAAAAACATGTACACATGTTTTGATTTGTTATGTATTATAAGGCATTTCATGAGTCCATATATTTGAGCAATTGTTATCTTTGTGAGTTGTGAGGTTTGTAAAATCTAATTTTGACACATCTAAAACTCCTAAAAATGTTAGTAACCAATCCAAAAGGCCCCAAAACCTATCAAAATGACCATATGATTTCCCAAAAAATACATTGATTATACAATTTATACCGTAAAAGCTTTAGGCTAAATGTTAAAATCCTAAAAATACCTATGTACTAACCATATTAGATTATGAAAAACTATCTTCTAAACCATGACTCATGGAGTTGTGAGACTAGTTCCATAAGGTGCAAAGTGACCCTAATTTCTTATATTTACTAAAATAAATTTAAAGTATAATAAATTATAAATTATAAAGAATAATAAATGAAAAACTTATACTTTTAGTAAATAATAGCTTACGAAACACATATACTACATCATACATAACTCATATATCGGAATGTTTACATGTTATTGCACGTACATGTTATTGTGCATCCACTTTATTACACGTACACGTTCCTTGAATTATGCACACAAACCAAACTCTACTAGGCTAGAAATGCTTTGGTTTCCGACCCTGAGCCTTGCAATTGTTAAAACACAACAACCTACGTGTTTTGGTTGAAAATGCATAAATTCATTTTTCACCATGATAAATCCTACAAAAATGATTGAAATATTTCTTTAAAATATGCCTACAATGTAAAGCAAACTATCCTCTTTCTAAATATATAATTTTAAAAAAATTGACTATTGTAAGGTTTCCATTTATATTTATTTCAAACTATCTTTTATACCTCTATTTTTAGTGATTATAAATGTCTATATTTTTTCATGTATCTTTTGTTTCACTTCTCCAAATTGAATAAAAATTATATAGTCCCAAACTAGGACTAATTCTATACATATTAAAAAAATCTAATTTTGAATATTTTTTTAGGTAGTTAGGGGGCACGGTTGACTATCCATTATTTTTCAAATTTCAAATTATTTTTACTTAGAAAATCATAAATTAATACATACTCATTAAAAAATCTAAAAATATATATCCCAAACTAGATGATCCTATCTTTCCATCAAAGGATTTGAAAAAATAATAAATAGTGCTCAAAAAATTGGGGGAGTAGGAGAGGGCATGACCGACTATCTATTATGTTTTTAGCAAAAAATAGGAGCATAAATTGACATTTTCGCTCATTAACCCACTTACAGCTTAACCATTTAAAAAATAAATTAGTAGTTTAGAAACAAGACTCGAAATGCTACAATTCATGTGTTTATTTTTAAATTTCTAGTGTAACTATCTTGAATAACTCGTACAAGTTGAAATTTCTTATTTTCAAAAAAACATCCACTTAAGACCCCCTTTTGGCACACACACACACACAAATTTATTGTTTATTTTTTATTTATTTATTTATAGAATAATCAAAGCCCATATAAGGGTCGGTCACAACTATATATACATAGTTATAAATATTATATAATAACTAGAGCTCATAAATGGGCCGATTGTGGCTATGCGGGGTTAAAAACTTTATATATATACACACATTGATATCAATGATAATGAATAGGGTGCGGGTTTTAAGGGAGGGGTCGCGTCCAGTGTCGTGATCCCTCCAATCTACATATATTGTTACTATAGTTGTTTCTATATAAAGGTAAACGTTTCAATTAGTGCATATATATATATATATATATATATATATAGATATGCTTAATAATATATATATATATATATATATATATATATATATATATATATATATATATATATCACCATATTACTGGCATTATTCTACTCTCATAAATTTATACTCAGAGATATGATGGATTTTCACAAGCTAGTGTAGGTTATTATTTATCCTTTTATTTGTTTATTAAGATAATTCTTGCACTTTTGTTAGCTCTACACTTGTTTGTTAGCTTGTTTAGGTGTACTAATTGTGTTGAGTTATCTTACTAGTTGTGTGGAGTCAAATATACTACCAACATCAGTTAGTGAGAGCTATTCACCACTAATCTAGGTAGCAATTGCAATTTTCTCCTCCTATATATGTGCATCTGATTATTGACCTAATATATGGAGAAGTGTATTGAGATGAAGCACAAGTATTGAGATAGATACATTTATCTGCATTGCAATTATCTCATTATTCTTCATAAATTGTAGTTTTGTGTGTGTATATTTAGTCTTTCCTTTGTGCAAATCATGTCTCATATTTCTCACCGGTGCACTCTTCAATTTAGTGGATCCCTAGCATTCCCGATAGTCACGTCCATGCCACGACCCTTTAATCTACATATATTGTTATTAAAGTTTCTTCCATATAAAAGGAAACATCTCAATCATCCTGCATCTGTGTGTGTGTACACACACGTGCTATGTACACACACACACACACATCACCATATTGCTAGCATTATTCTACTCTCAAAAATTTATACACATAGATATGATGAATTTTCTCGTTAGTACCAAAAGTTATAAATTTGAATACATATTAATCGTATATGTAAACGTGTGTGTGTGTGTGTGTGTGTGTGTGTGTGTGTGTGTGTGTGTGTGTGTGTGTGTGTGTGTGTGTGTGTGTGTGTGTGTGTGTGTGTGTGTGTGTGTGTGTGTGTGTGTTTATATACGAATATAAGCATGTAATTTCTTTGAAACATAACCAGTCTCCATTGGGTTTTCAAGAACATAAAATTATCATGAGTAACAATGTAAATATGTGTACAAAAACTTATGTGTATTACCCATATTCTATTTATAAAAGTGTGGAGTAATAATTTTTTGTTTTTTTTTTTCATCCATACTATTAAAAGGGAGAAGGATATAACTTTGTATACAATACATTAAAAACATACAATACTACTTACACCATAGCTTTTACATCTTAAAGAGTAGATCTAATAATTTCATTTGTTTAACCCCATAAATATGAATACAATAATTTTTCTTAAATTCACAAAACATAGTTGACAATGATTTCAATAACTAAAACATAACACATCCATGTAAGATACTATTATTTTATAACAATTAACCATGTTCCTAAATATGATACAATGAAGTAAAAATTTCTTCATACATCATTTCACACAAAACTTCCTTCTCTACACAAACTTGATAGAAAAGTAAAATAAAATAAGATCCTCATTTCTCTTACATCCAAAAGCAGATTTTATTTGTGAATCATTATAACAAGGGAGTATCCTCCTAATACCTCATTAAAACTTATCCCATTGTAATATAAGATGGCAAGCTTTACATTGAACTTAAAATGTGAAACTGGAAATTAGTTCCATTATAAATTCTTAAAACAAAGCCCATTTTTTCTCTACCCTCTTTTAAACCCAAGATTCACAAATAAGATTTAAATCTTTTCCCAAAAATAAGGAGGAGATAACTAAAATTTTCATTATACATCAAAAATAGAAGAAAGGATTGCATAATTTAATACAATTGGGTTTTCCAATCTATTACAAACATTTCATACACCTTCTTTTCTTACATTTACAATAAAACTAGAATATAAAATCCAAATGGATAAGCCTCCTAAAGGTGAACAACATGCCAAAATATTTAAATGAATCCCTCCATAACTCCAAGTGAAACAAACTCCAATGGTCACACGAGAAAGTGGATTGGTTGTCCACTCCAACCAATTGGCATAATTACATGCCATATCCACAAGAGGAGGACATATTAGCTCCCTCCAAGCCCAAAGAGAGAGGTTGCATGCCTCTAAGATGAAAAAAGTAAGGATAAGAAATAAAGGGATGCATACACACACAGCTTCATAACCAACAAAACCAAATACCAAATCAAAAGGAATAAGCTCAAGATTCTTCAAGAAGGGGGAGGAGAGACAAGAATTCCCATTACAACCATTTTGAAACCAAAATCATTCATATCTTGTTAAGAAAAACATACTCTAAAACTTCTTATATAATCTAAATCCCAAATACTTCTAGCTTCCACATTGTCAAAGTTTTTCAAACCTTGGAATATTTCTTTGGCAAGGAAGGGAGATGAATTTCAATCCATGTGAAATCGTTTCTCCCTCATCAACCATATGAGGGAGGAAAATGAATTCAAATCTCATCATGGCTTTCCCATCCAAGCCATGTGGGTATAAGGGGGGTTTCCTCCCTTGTCCCCAACACTCACAAAATCCATCTCAAGTGAGATGGATGGAATAACAAAGTGCGACAAGATTAACATTCATCACCCAACACAAAAACATATTCTAATACTAAAAACATTTCATTCCATAATCTTCTACACAATCATAAAACAAAAACAAAAAGGTGAGAGACCTACCTCTCAAACCAAAAAAACCATCTTCTAAGTGTAAGCCAAGCTCCTAGCTCCTCGAATCTCTCCTCCAAAATTCTCAAGTGTAAAATGAGGCAAGAAGTCTTTACCCCCTCCAAAGTGGAGGAATAAGAAGAGGAATATAAAGTATTCTCACCAATGAGAGGGTGACATGTGTCACCCATCTCCTTCTCAAAACAAGACACCCCCATGTCCCCATCACACAAAAAGACTTAATGGAGGAATATCCCACAAAATGATAAATAAATAAAATTTCCTCCAAATCTCAAAATGGCTCACAAGACAAGTTCAATAATTTGTATAACTGGCAATAAAAGCTTAAATGGGAGGAAAGGCCCATTTGAACCTTGGAAAAGGTCCCCCTACCCATAGGAGGTCCAAGGGTCCATTTTAGTGTAAATGAGACCCCCAACAAGTAAAACACCTCTTACAAATTTCATTTTTAGCCCAAATTCGGGTTTGGGAAAAGTGACACACTTTGAGAGGTGGTGGGGCTCAACTAACTTATGTTTAGATGGTCTCATACCTCCTTAAACATGATTAATTAGCAAAAACACCACTAATACAAGTAGGTATCATTTATAAATGACTTAAAACAAGACGTTAAAAATAATTAACATCAAAATGAGTTCAAGGAGGCAACAACCTAAGGTGCCCGTGAATAAACTACGAAACATACACAAGGATAATGATTTTTATATCCACTCAAAACCAAGGAAAAGCAAGACAAAATCGATCAAAAAAAGGGGTGAGGATTCAGCCCAAAGGACAAGTTGTGCAATCTTGGAAGTGAAACTCTAAGTCTCACATTCTCCTATGTGAATGGTTTGTAACCTGCACAATCGATTCACAAGTCATTATGTATGCATTTAAAATCCGCTTATGTAGTTTTATTGCTAAAATTGTACTAATTATCCTCTTTCTCGTCATTTCTGTGATAATAGCATTTTTCGCTAATCAACGAACATTCCCCTTCATTTCCATTAATTAATTACATTTCGTTAATTAATTAGCCTTCCCATCACTTCGGATGCCAATTAATGACATTTTGTTAATTATAATCCACATTTAAATCATTAATTAACCATTATTAATTAATTAAATCTTCTATTTAATCAATAAACCCTTTTATTGGTTAAATCCCCCTCTTAAATCCTTTAAATCATGCTAATTTCCCTCTAAATCATCTCTAAATAGCTTTTATAAGATTATCCTAGTATATTAATTAATCTTATTTGATTAATTAAACCATTTTCAACTCCCATGAGTTGCAAATCCTTTGTTAATTCTTCTAAACATGTTTATCCTTTTTATTTCTTCTTTAGGATTTTTCCCACATCCACTAATTTGCGAGGCCTTTCCCAAATAGACAAGCTATATAAAGGACCAAGCTCCTTCCTCTCAAACACACACCACACTTTGATTAGTGAAAGCTATAGGCATTTTGATTTGAGCATTCTCCATTGTTTTGGAATAACGCCTCTTCATCTCTTGCATCCATTCTCTCAAATTAAGGAGCATGGGAAGATCCAAAGATGGCCTTGTAGCCATTTCTTGGTGAGATATCATCCTCAATTCTTGAGGTAAACAACACCAATTTGATTTCTAGGTGATCTAATTAGGTTCATACTTTAAGTAGCAATCATAAAAGAGTAGGAATGGCTTAGCATTTAGTTGTTTATCATGTTTATGCATTGAAGAAGTTATTTTCCCTTAAGATCTTATCATGATGTTCTTGTTTGATTAACTTTGCTTTGAAACTACTAGGTGTTAGTTTCATTTCAATTAGCATAGTTAGTTTTACATGTACACATTTGGCACGCCGGTGGGACTTACTCCATTGTCTCAAGAATTTTATTTCAATCTTTGTTTATTTAGTTTCAATTTTGGCTAACCTTTATTTTACACATGTTAAATAACTTGAATTTCTTGACATATTTTTTTAACCTTGCATGTGTTGAGTCTTCATTGTAGGAGCAAAGGAGATGGGTTATTTCTAATTTGGATTAAGATAACAAATTTTTGACCTTTTTGATGTTGTCCTTGGAAAAATCATGTTTTTATGATGTCACACAAGAGACCCATGTTAGTGTAAGCCAAGCCCACATTATCTTGTCGAAACTCGCGCACTACCGTTGTTAGGCCCCGCTACTGTTGTTTTTCACACTCTACTATTTTTTTGAGTCATGTTATTTTTACTCCGTTCATGCTACTTGTGAAGTTGTTTTTTGCATGCTTGTGTTTTGTCTTAGACCTGCGCTATTGTGAACAAGACCCGCACTACCGTAACATTGTCTTATGTTATTCTCGTGTTTTGTCTCAAACCCATGCTAGTTTATGCCAAGCCCACGCTACTATCACAAGACACAAATTACCTTTTTGTAGCTCGTGCTACTATCAAAAGGCTCATGTTAGTGTGTTGCATTAAAATTTGGGCTCTGTTTTTGAGGTTTTCAGGATTTGGTCTTTGATGTTTCTATCCTTTTGTAGGTTTTGGTGCTAACTTCTGTTTTGCAGGTGTGTTTTGAATCATTTTTTTGCCAACTTTTTTAAAGGTTTATGATGAATGTTATGTCTTCATGTCTTTCTTAGGCTAGAGTTGTGTATGCTCTTCTCTCGCACCTTTTAGGTGATCTTGAGAACCAGAAACAACTCTAAGTCTTCTTTCATTTATAACATTTCATCATTTCATTATTAAGGGAATGAACAATTTGTTAAACAAGTTTGGTAGTCCTTTGATTTAGAAGCTTTTCCATTCTTCAATTTGTTGGGTTACTTGTTGTGTATGTTCTTCTCTTGTGTCTTAGGATGATCTTGAGAATAAAAAAACATTTAACCCTCTTTCATGATGTTTTAGATCTTATGGAAAACTATTAACCTTTTACATGCAAGACCAATACTCATTTTTCAAAGAAAAAGATCTAAACCAAAACCGATACATGTTTGTTGCAGGTTTCCAACGGTGTACAAAAACCACATTAAGACAAAAGATAAAAAACAAACCACTATTCAAAACATTGTATTTGTAGGTTTGGTTAAGAGCTACAACTCATCCACTTTAACGGGGAAGTATCTTAGCATATGCCATAAAAATCATTGTGAGGATTACCCCAGGAACCCCAAAGTAGTCCACACCTTGAGGAATTGGTGGATGAAATGGGAAGTGTCACACTACCCATTTGTCTAGGAAAACCCTTGTGAGAAAATATTCAAGCTACCCGTATGAGGCCCCATTCATTAATTTGATTATGGGGTAATGGTCCACTTCTCAAGTAGAAATTCTAGATGTGTGTACCTCTCGTAGGTAGGAATTGGTGAGTGTTACGAAAAAATCCATAGGGAACCATTTGGCTTTGGTGCTAACTTTACCTTAACCAATCGTGTTTCAAAGAGCTCTCACAAAGAAATGAATTTTTCAGAGTCAAAACCTTGTTAGTCAAATAAGGGGAGAGTCCATCAAAGTCAGAGTCATGTGACATTCATCATGAAACTCGCTACATCAAACATTGTCCTAGTTTCTACCTTTTACTTTAAACAAGGTGAAACTCTTTAAAAGTTCAACTAGGTTGGTTTCATCCCCACTTGATCTATATCCTTTTCTCTCTTGTTGATATTTTTTATCAAAAGAGGAGCAACATACGAAGTGTTACTCAAAATCGTGTCCACCACTTTTGCACCCGCTTACATCCTTCCTTATTGCAACTGTGATAGTAAGCGTTGAAAGTGTGTTGGTACGTCTTCATATTTTGGGTAACCTTATCTTGACACCCAAATCAAGATGTCTCATTGTAGCTAGAATTGCTCATCATTGACCTTCCCTTGAGTTGTTATGTTTCTCACATATTAGCATCTCCTTGTTATACTTTGACCTTGTTTTCATTGAAAAATTGCCTTGAGATTTGAAAAGTGTTGTTGTTACATTGTTCACATTGTATCAATATTATTTTGATACTAATATCTTACTTTTCCACAAATCTTGATTAACGTATCCAAGTGGTATTGTTGTGTTGCTCACATTTGTAACTTCCACTTTTTGGGGATTTAGGCCTTATTTGTATCTAAACTTGTTTTAGTATACCTTGATTCGGAAGTCACCTCAACCCTTTTCTAATACTTAAATCTTGTTTTCCTAAAACTTGATTTAAGTGTTGGAATTGTGTTTTCATCTACAAAAGAAAACTTTGAGACAAACGTATGAACATTAGGGAGTTAGTTTCATCTTTTATTGGTCTTTGGTTTGAAACTTGCTAGTGTTTTCCTTGTCATTCTTTGTCAATTATTTGGCATTCCTTCTTTGACATTCATTATGACATTTTCAACTATCACGGTGCTTGATTTTGTCCTGGGTTCATTGTAGTCCTTGTACACATTTTTCAAACCTTAGAAAAATATTTTATATGATAGAAAATCAACATGTGACCTTCTTCACACCCAACCTCTCGAGGTCGTGCCGAGACAGCCGGTGTAGAATGAGTGTGAATGTGAGTGTGGTGACAGGGATCAAGATAATTGGGCAATCTTATATCTTCAACACGTAATGTCGGGATCTGCGAGTCTAAGGAAAATAATGCTCTCCTAACTTGAAGTGGTGTGATGGCTCGGTCTGAGATAATAGCCACTCGTAGACTCCAATCAATGTCAAGATTTGTCGAGATTCTGTTTGTTGGTTGTTGAACACGTGGAAAATGACATGCGGGTGCCTCGTATAGATTTCCAGACAAGGTCATGGAAGTAAGAACGAGAGGCGTGATGGAGCCACAAGTATTTATGGGCATTTTTTAGTTTGGTCCAGAAATTCTTAGCCTAATCGGCTGCTATGTTTAGTAAGGAAAGATGTGCAATAATATATGGTGGAAGTGGTGAAGATCTAAATACTAATGTATGCAAACTAGTGTCAATTTCTAATTGTCTAGCAAGCCCGTTGGGTTGTGGGACTGAGGATCACAACCAAATACTCATGGAGGTTGTGGCCCTTGAATGGTCATGCACGTAATCAAGCCCTATTGCTAGGAGTAGTCCAATAGTCATAGGCTTGGTTAGCAACAATGTTTAGCGTATTGAGTTGTTCTATTTTCTCAACGAAAGTTGTGGGTGTGCGTAAGACTATCAAACGTAAATTGGTATCAATGTTAGTTATCAATTCTAACCCGTTGGGTTGTGGGACCAAGGGATCACAATTGTATGTCTTTTCCTATTGTGGACCGTTGATGGTCATACAAAATGAAATAAAATGATTTTTGATAAGAAAACTAATTATTGAAGGAAATATAATCTATGTTTTTGGGTTTTCACAATATTTTGGATCAAAGCAATAAAAGAAAACTAATCTATCAAAGGAAATCTTTTTGTTCTTTTCTAATTTTTAAGCAACGCGTTCTAATATAATAAATAAACCAAAGACAAGTAATCAGCCGGATGTAGTTTGTTACTTGTGTAAATGTATGAATCTAATCTAAGGCAAATAACCTAATCTAATCAAAACCTTCAAACCCTACCTTAAAGGTGAAGAACAAATCATGACCCTAAAAGGGGTTATTGTTCCCCACAACTTCCCTAGTAATGTTAAAGAGGCAAGCTTACTAATGACTTGATCTACTTGTGATTGACTAATTTTATTGAAATGAATGATTTTCTACTCTATTTGATATGTGATTGAAACTAGTGATTTGAAATTAACAATTCAACAAACAAGGAAAACAAAACACAATTCCAACCTGGACAAGCAAGAGCTTTGGAAAATCTAGTTGTGTCTGTATTTGTCCCCTCAGTATGTTCCTTTCTTTCTCCGAGTGTTCATGTGAGTCCAAGGGATTGGGAATGCAATAACATCAACAGGAGGATGGCGCTTGAGCAATGACAGTTTGATGGCAATCCGGATGTAATGTAAGTAGAAGAGGGATAACACAAGAGATCATATAATAGCTATGCAATTCCTAGCAAGATCGTAACAACAATATAATGCAAGATACAAAAAAAATCTTAGGCCTTTTCCTTGAATACAAGCATGGAATATATAGGAATTGAGGATGAGAGGTGCCTTCAAGCTCAAGGAAAGAAGGAGAAGTTCCAACTAATTAAATCTATTTAAAAATAGGAGGAAGGAGAACCAAGCAATCAAAGCTAATTTTAGACAATTTGGCTCATGGATGCATGCAAAAAGAGAAATTAAGTGAATCATCGCATGTTAAAACACATGTGAGAGAATCTAAAAAAGTAGACGGGACCACCGCCCTGCGCGGTGGCGGTTTTAGGACCGCTACCTTATTTTGGACAACGGTTTTAGAACCACTACTCGGGCGGGCGGCGGTCACCTGCACTAAAGGCCAAAACATGCACAGAAAGAGATCAAAAGCTAGAAAAAGTGTGGGAAGGCTAAGTAAAGATGTCTAGGTGACAAATATATACTACAAATGGAAATTGGAGCTCAAACACCTTCTTGAAAGGACTGAATCATCATTGGGGACTTTTGTAATGCATTTTCCAAAAATGTAGCACATGTAATTTTTGGTCCGTACAGTTTCCTATCAAGAAACTCTTGAGATAATATGAACATTGGAAAAGTTTCCTTTGCAGCCATTATGTTGCTAAATTTTGATCAACCATTTTGACATTTACACTTGCAACTTGTTTTCCAAACCTTGTTGGATTTTTGAAATTGTGTCATCAATATGTTTGTTTTCCTTAGATCCCCTTTGGAAAATCACACAAACATCCCCTATTTGTTTTCAAAATGTCTAGTTGGTCGTCATTACGTTGCCCAAATCGACATGGAACTTCCTTGCATTTGAAGGAGTTCAATCATATAATCTAGGTCTAGGCATTTGGACCCAACAATGCCAACCATGACTGACTATCACATGGTTCCTCACACTTACAACAATAGGGAACCTAGGTTTAGGAATTCACATCAAAATACGCCCATCATGACTAAACCTCGATTGGTTCTTCGCATTAGAGAACCCATTCGGCTACCCTTTCCCCACCTTCATCTCATAGTCAATGGTATGATTCTAATGATTCTAATCCATGTTATTATTTTGATTCCCCTCAGTATTCTGATGATTTTAATCCATGTTATTCTTCTGATTCCCCTCAGTCTCCTGATTATTCTGATCCATGCTATTATTCAGATTCCCCTTAGTCTCTTGAGCCTCATTCGATTGAATTTCTTCTAAGGAATAACCAGTCACCTAAACGACATTTTCCTCCTCTAAGGATTTTTTCACCACAAATTCTCCCCATCATTCCTCTAATTCGACTCCTGAGTCATGGTCCTCCCTTTCTTTGTAGGACCCCCTTTATAAGTCGCCTCAACGTTGCGTCTTCCTCCTTTGAAGATCCATGCGACTCCAAGTTCCTCCAATCAAACTTCTAATTCGACTCTTGAGTTGTAGTCCTCCCTTTCTTCACAGGACCCCCTTTATCAATCGCCTCAATGACATCTTCCTCCATTGAAGATCATGTGACTCAAAATTCCTCTAATCAATCATCCAAGTTGACCCCTACGTCGTAATCCATTGATTGGCTACACGGTCCTCTTTGTCTACCTACACTATGTCATCTTCTAGGCAAACCTATACCAAGCTATTTCAAATCCACATCTTCTTCAACTCGTGAGATGTCCAAATACAAATCTACTTCATCTCTCAAGTCATCTTCTTTTATCAATCAAAATCCAATCCCTCTTTGGCCCCTGGGTCATTTTGATCATACCTTATTCTATATTCATCAATCTTCTAAAGATCGATGTTTGCATCCATGTCAAACCATTCACAAGAAATGATGTGCTAAGATATCTTTTCGACACACTATCCAATTCCTTTGTGGACACAATAAGGTCAAACCTTCCCCTCATCTACATCATAAAACATCTTCTAAATCTTCCACACTTTTTGGACCTCTTTCTTCCAATCAACCTATTATCATCGACCAACAATGACCCATACTAATTGATTTCTTTCAGAATGAATAAGCCATTAGAGAATTCATGGGGCTACATGATGAAATTCCTCTAGATGATCACAGTCAAGGATTCTCTTTTGACCTCAATACATTTGCATATTATGGGGAAGAGGCTTATTCCTTTTGTTAGAAAACAAAGGAAGATCTTAATATCATCAAACTTGATCCTCCTCTTGTTCTTCCATCTTCACATTCCCCATTACATGGAAAACGCTTGGATCTGTCATTGATCCTTGGTCTATCTTCTCATCACCCCATCTTTCTTTACCTATCACAATTTCTCAATCACAATCTCATCTTAGGTCACCCCCTGGTAGCCCATCATCTTCTTTGATATGTGGGCCACCTCCTAGTAGCCCTTCATCTTCTATTTTTGGGTCACCTCCGGGTAACCCTTTATCCTTTATTCTTAGGACACGTCCTAATAGCCCTTTATCTTCTATACTTGGGCGACATCCTAGTAGCCCTTCTTCTTATATTTATAGGACACCTCCGGGTAGTCCTCATCCTCCATTTATTGTACACCTCCTAGTAGCCCATTTTCTTCTATACTTGGGCCACATCTGGTAGCCCTTCATCTTTTATCTATGGCTCACATCCCAATATCCCTTTTTCTTCCATCTTGGGGGCACATCCTAGTATCCCTTCATCTTCTATATGTGGCTCACCTCCCGATAGCCCATTTTCTTTAATTCTTGGACCATATCCTCTTTGTCCATCATATCATCCTTCTATCAACAACTGTGGCAAGCCCACCATCATCCCTACCATTCTTATCATCAATCCTAAACATCCACTTTCTTCTCCCACTTCTCAAGATCAGAAAAATCACACATTAGCTTATATGAAACCCAAACAATTTCTTCATCAAGCTAAGATAAAAAATATGAAGAGCTCCAAATCTCCCAACAAGTTAAAAAACCATAAAGTTAAAAATCAAATGTGATTCAAGAATGCACACCAATGCAACCATCAAGTATGGTGCAAAGTGCATAAACCTATGGATAGGGAACTCAAGCCCCCACATACAAAATCCATGTTGAAAGATAAGTCACAGTCACTTATCGAATATGATCTCACTACAATCATCGAGATTGGAGATTAAAATGGTAGAACTAGACTATTTTGTTATTAATCATTTGAACCATTACATAGTTATATAGGAAATGTCTTTCCTATATTCAAAGGAGATCATATCTCCAATAATATCTCGCTAACAATATTCTGTAATATATATTGTTATAACAATATATATATGGTTTTAACAAATTAACTCACCATATATGTGAAATCACTAATTACATGTGAACACTAACACATATATTCCTAACATCCCCCTTAGTGTGAAAATGGGAAGAAAGCACATCTTAAGAACTGGAAACATAATTGTATGCCTCCGCATACTTTTAGGTCTACATATTGTTGGTTTGGATCTTACTGTCTAGATCTTTTGCACATGATCAACCCGCTTCACCACAATGAATCCCATATCGAATGATCACACTTCCACCGATTCACCTACATATGCGAACTCAACAGTTCTCTCTTTCACTTCCAATGAACACTCTTTCACCGATCGATCGATGTTAGAAGTACGACAATCGAAGAATATCGGCAGTCAGATGATCACTCCAGTTCAGCTGCCCTCCTATACGATTGTTCTCAGCACCCACAATGCACATGCTCCTTATTTCAAACTTTGGCAGGGAATGTATAACTTGTTTTATTTCTGCACACACCACTCAAAGCACACAACTGAAAATACTATATAAATGTGCCACCAAATCGAAAAGCAGCCCCGTCGTAGGTGACTGACGAGAGGTTGTTGGTTGTCCTTCCATCTTCCGATACCTATGTCCATTATCTTTTTGTTGCTATCTTAGCTGAATATTGCTTTAAGGCTCATTTGAGAATGCCCCCTCCCCCTCAAGCTCAACTCGGATGTCGGATTCCACCGAAAATACGTTCGGCTAAAAGTGAAGCAATTTTTTTGTTTTTACAATATTTGACAATAATGACAAGTGACACACAAATTTTGACACTAACTCACAAATTATACTTTTACAACTCGACAATATAAAAAATAATTAACTATTAGTTTTTAACTTATTTTATAATGTTGACATACATAACTATTTAATTGACGTTGAAAATACCATTGTTTTTACTATAGACACAATCTTTCTAACGAATCTAAAGACTACAATGAGAATTCAAAAACTAAGATCACAAACTATCTATACACTGTACTCAATACCATTAAGGCGAATTCCAGCACAGGAAATGATCTGCATACAACCGTGGTTGGACTGGTGCAGAACGGTAGAAAAGAGCGAGTTTATAGATAGACTGCATACCTACCAATAATAATTGTATGTATGGTTTGATATCTGCATGTGGGATTGAACACTGCAGAAATGCATGATAATGACACAGTATTAGAGATATTAGAGATGATGAGAATAGATTCTCTTAATTTATGTGCAGATATCAAATACTATTTTTTCTCCAATAGACGTTGGTTAGACCTTGAAAGGACAAATCCACGACCACACTACAGAAAATATCTGCAAGAGTTATGGTCTTCAATGGCATTGCCCGGGCAAGATATGATCCCATTTGTAATTGCAGAAGAGCTATATGATCTTAAACAAGAGAACATTCACGTGAAATACTGCAGGAAAGAGATGGACGTGCTTATGGATGAAGACGTCAGAGTAGGCATAATCATGCTCCATTCATATTCATCTTAATTACAGATCTGATGTGGCCTCTTTTTTTTGGATATATTTCTTTGCCTCTCTTATAAGTCTGGCGCCATAACAAAACAATCTTCTGTCCAGGATCTTTGGCTTTCAATACGCTCAGGTTTGTTGACCTTTCAAACGCCTTAAACAGTAGGAAACATATTCAATTAATCTCAAAATCTCAGGACTCCCATTTGAATGTTTCTCGTCTCTGATACCAAATAAAATGGCAGAACTAGACTTCTGTGTTATTAATCATTTGAACCATTACATAGTTATATAGGAAATGTCTTTCATATATTCATGGAGATCATATCTCCAATAATATCTCACTAACAATATTCCTGTAATATATATATAGAGAGAGAGATCATATATATGGTTTTAACAAATTAACTCACCATATGTGTGAACTCACTAATTACATGTGAACACTAACCCGAATATTCCTAACAGAGATAATATTACTCTTGATAAGCAAATACTCCTAGTCTCCCTTATTAAAGAAATCACAAACATCATTGTTGGATTCTATCATGCGGAGTGACAATTTTTGGTCCCAACTTCCCAAACATTCATCTTCATCATCTTCTCCCTTCACGGTTATTCCTTCGCAAAACCATCAAAAATCTAAAAATAAAAAAAAAAAAATTTCAAAATACCAAAAAAAAACATTAAAACATTACAAAAATCAAAGGTACAAAGATCAAACATTGCAATCAAGTATTGCATACACATGGATGTTCTTTCCTTTCTTTTCATCTTCCTCTGCAAATCTCCCACCATTTTCATCCCTTCGATGATATTTTGGTTAGTCTATTTGCACTCATTTTGCGACATTTATCTCTATAGTATCTGTTTGACCTTGGTCTTTCATCACCTTGGTAAATTAAAGAACGACTAACCTCTTAGAGATCATATCACTATCTACATCTAATAAACTTGTTGCGAAGAACTTTTGGACGTATTTGTTGACACTAGCCAATGTCGTCATCATAATCACTTCCACATCCTTCCATCAAGCCATCAGTGGTTCTTAACCCCTCATCAAAACAATCGAGAGAGATGAAATAAGTTTTCAGAAAGAAAAAAATCAAACAAAAAATCTAAAAAAAAAAGAAAATCAATATATAACTCTTTCTTGGGGTATTTCCAGTATCTCTATCGAGGCTATGGATGTCTAGTCAATAGAGAAATGTTGCAACTAGAATCAAATACATCTTCGTTGAGGATATAGATGTATGGTGCAACGGAGCAATGTACGACTCTCCTTTCACCCTCCATTCACAAATCACCTATCAAAATAAATCATTCCTACACATTGGCTAGTTTGTCTTCACTTATTGCCTATCAAATCTTCACTTCAAGAGGTAATTAATTTCCACATGCACACATTGGATCTCGATGAGAAAACAAGACTAGTATGTTACCAGGTTTTGTTTGGACCTTGTTCAGACTCTTGCTATAGTCTATATTTTGTCTCATGATTTGTGCCTTTGGCTAATCACCTTTTCATTGCCAATCTTCTAGCTACATTTTCCATATCCTTTCATAACATTTTTTTCTTCTGCTTCATTCAGAACATCCATGTGTATAAGATTTCCTTTTTACCATATTTGAGGGAAATTTTTCCCTTCTTTCAATAAACAATCTTGTCCTTTTCATTATCATATGTTTCTTGGCCATCTTGCACTTGAGGCACACTTTCTACTTCTTAGCTCTTCATAGGCTTGAGTTCATCATCTTGTTGAACCTATCCATCTTGGCCTTGAACTTGCTTATCTTCTTCTTGTATATATGCACAAGATTTGCCCTTGTAAATTATCACCTCTCACTGGAGGCATCTTTGCATCTTCATTTTCCTATACATAGCTTCAGAAAACCTCCAAAAACTCAAAACATTAGTAAAATTTTCAAAAATCCAAAAAATTAGTAAAAATAAAAAAATCCAAAACATTGGTAAAACATTCAAAAATCTAAAAAATTGGTAAAATTTTCAAATTTTCAAAAATTGGTAAGAAGCATGCACACACTGAAGCATTTATCAAACGCATCGTCCTCAAACATATAAATTTATCCTACAAAACATCTCTCTTGGTCCTCAATTGTTCTCGCGAATCATCTAGATCTACCTTTATTAACAAAGTTGGTTTGCTTACTATGTCTGTACTCCCTTGCACAATGAGTTGTTTGGTACTGTTTCATAGTGCACGATTTCTTTTTCATAGGACCCTTGTGTCCTCTGTATATTCACCTCGCATGTATCCTTTCTTGGGGTGTCATTTTAACCCTTTTCGTTAACTCAAACATTTGGGAACTAAAGCTCAATAACAAAAACATTGGTGCAACTATCTTAAACATTGTTTGTTTGAGTATGTGTGTTTTTACTTGTTTCCATGTCAAATTAACTTGTTTAATTTCTTGTATTGCATTATGTTATGTATATTGCATTGAGTGAGTGTTTTGGCAATGAACAAACGTTAGTAGTATACCTTTTCATGTTATTTTACATTTTTTTGTATGCTTATATTATAAAAAAGAGCCGATGTCATAGATCATTTAGCAAAATATGAAATAAAGTTATTTTTACATCAGTTGGATGCAAGCTATTTCCATTCTCTTCAACTTCATTTTTCTTCCTTATCATTTTCTTCTATCACACTTTTTCTTCAACAACACCTGGGGCAATAGGGATCACCTTTTCTCCCCCTCCCCCTTCATTTCTTCTATTTGTTTCCTTCCTCTTTTTCGATCATTGATCGACCTCTTCCATCACCCCATCGACACTCGAGGGGATCCTTCATTCTACTAAATTTTCTTCCACTCCTTCAAAATTTACTTGTTTATAATTGTCTACTATCTTTG
Organism: Taxus wallichiana var. yunnanensis; assembly: GCA_018340775.1. Classification (NCBI taxonomy): domain Eukaryota; kingdom Viridiplantae; phylum Streptophyta; class Pinopsida; order Cupressales; family Taxaceae; genus Taxus; species Taxus wallichiana. The sequence goes on along the minus strand of CM031242.1, from coordinate 428,229,450 downwards.
AAGTGGCGTCACTTACGCCACCCCAAAGAGGGGAAAATGTAGACACCTAAAATTTGCTTATGTAATTTTATTGCTAAAATTGTACTAATTATCCTCTTTCTTGTCATTTCTGTAATAATTAGCATTTTCCGTTAATCAACTAATATTCCCCTTCATTTCCATTAATTAATTAGCCTTCCCATCACTCTGGATGCCAATTAACGACCTTTCGTTAGTTATAATCCACTTTTAAATAACTAATTAACTATTATTAATTAATTAAGCCTTCTATTTCATCAATAAACCCTTTTATTGGTTAAATTCCCCTCTTAAATCCTCCAAATCATGTTAATTTCCCTCTAAATCATCTCTAAATAGATTTTATAAGCTTATCCTAGCCTATTAATTAATCTTATTTGATTAATTAAACCATTTCCAACTCCCATGAGTTGCACATCCTTTGTTAATTCTTCTAAACATGTTTATCCTTTGTATTTCTTCTTTGGGATTTATCCCACATCCACTAATTTACAAGCCTTTCCCAAACAGAAAGCTATATAAAGGACCAAGCTCCTTCCTCTCAAACACACACCACACTTTGATTAGTGAAACCTATAGGAATTTTGATTTGAGCATTATTCATTGTTTTAGAATAGCTTCTTCATCTCTTGCATCCATTCTCTCAAATTGAGTAGTATGGGAAGATCCAAAAATGGCCTTGTAGCCATTTCTTGGTGAGATCTCATTCTCATTCTTGAGGAAAACAACACCAATTTGATTGCTAAGTGATCTAATTAGGTTCATACTTTAAGTAGCAATCATAAAATAGCTAGGAATTGCTTAGCATTTAGTTGTTTTATCATGTTTATGCATTGAAGAAGTTATTTCTTTTAAGCTCTTATCATGATGTTCTTGTTTGATTAACTTTGTCTTGAAGCACAAGGGGTTCACTTAGTAAAATTATGGTATAGCATGTGCGTTCAAAGGGTATTAAAGAATACCCTTAATTCTAGTTTTTACCTCTAATTATTCAATTTATAATACCCCCTCCCATTATATTATTAGAATGAAAATACCCCTATTTTTTCCATGTACCTTACTTACCCATTTTTCCATGACAATTTTATTTACCCCTTTTTATTTCTACCCTAAAATATTAAACAAAAAATATATCATGTTTCTCACTCAATTTCTTTTTAATATGTATTTCTCTCAAAATATAGTTTGAAGCCATTCAAGACCTATTACTAATTACCTTATAAATGTTAAGATTTAATCATTTATCAATAATTCTTCAAATAATTAAGATGGTGAAATAATATCACTTGTGTTGAAAAACATACTCAATCCTAGTTTTCTACCATCTTATTATTTCTCGGTTAAGAATCTCTTAATTGAGATTTCTTTATTCAAAAAGAGATTATAATTTAAATTTATGACCACACTTCTTAAATTGTAATTTTAAGGTATTTAGTTTAAAAACTAGGGTTCAAATGTTTTATTTTTGTATTAAAATTAAACCTCCCTTTTCTTTGGCCCACCTCTCTAACCTACCCAAAATTTAAATAAATTAAACACTTTCACCCCTATTGTCTTTGGTATATTGACTTTACTTTTATGAACTCACGTGCTAGGATATTGCCTAGCTAATGAACCCCCCATGTTTTGAAGCTAGTAGGTGTTAGTTTCATTTCACTTAGCATAGTTAGTTTTACATGTACACACATCATACTCGTTCGATACAATAAACCAAGTGAAATGATACCACATACATCTAATAATTAAATCAATTACGGGCTAAACAATCCAAATTAGGTAATCAACTAATATTCATAATGAGATAATTAATTCAAAATGGCATACATCCATAGTAGATCAAAAATAGAATCTATCTAAATCACATCACGATAACATCTATATAGCATCATCACCATAGTTAATAATCAAAATAATTAGTCGAATGACATACATCCATCATATACCAAATAAAATCCATCTAAATCACATCTGATAATATCCATAACAACATCACTAAAAACTAGCAATAAAAATTACAACAATAGATTGACACCATGTGCCTCATACATAACATGTGTCACAAAATTAATCCACGACAAAACCATATAATATTCAAAATAGTATTGTATCAATGTCACTAATCTAATTGATAATATGAGTCAGCAATGAAATAAAGCAGTAAACTAGTGGACACTACAACCACTGCAAGGTTTTCACCCCTAGTTCCTTCATTCGATTTTGAAAGGTTAAATATTAGCTCTAAAGAAAAATTGAGGACTCTAGCAGACTTACAAATGAATATGTAGTTATGAAATGTCGCTATTCACGACCATCTCTAAAATGTCATGTGTGCTCAACATTCCCAGTGCACTCCCAAGCTATGTCTTGTTATTGTAATGCTCAAATGTTTACCTGCATATATTTCTAACAGATTTGTTAATTTTTGTATGTGTTCAATCCTATCGCTCATCGGTTTATTCATGCACCAGTCTACACAACCTCCAATGAAAAATAGATGGATACACATAGTTGAAAAAGACTACAAGAAAAACTACCAAAAACACGGACATTTCCCAACAAATGACTATGTAGTGCCCCTCCATTTCCAATCCTCAAACCGCACACATGTTAATTGAAAAAGCATGAAATGACACATCTTAAGAACCTTTTCAGACCTATTATTTTTCTTTCATAATAATGCAAGCACATTGTTTGAGGTTCAAAGGTAAGCTAACCACGTGAAGCCCAAGTTAACGTTGTAGATTTAGTAGTAATTGGATAGTCTCAACCAAAGGTGAAGACGGAGCTCTGTTTACTAACCATGGAAAATAATATCTTTGTACTCTCATAATTAAATGAATAGGAGTTTATGGGAAATTTTCTTAAAAGAGCTCCATTTGTATTTCAAACAGTTCCATCATGAGTTAATCCTACAGCAAAAAAATAAATCTAAACCTAATTCCTCCTCTTTTTACTATATATAAATTGATTGGTCTGAATCTGTATCTATTTTGAATTGGTTCAATGGTTTTGAGAGGGAAGAAAACTTCTTCTTATTGTTATGTTGGTGTCATTTGCAGAAGAAGTAAAAAGATTGGATTTATGAGGTTTTTATCTCAAGAGTAATTTTAGGCATATTGATTTTGCTTCTACTTACGAGTACCAAAGTCTTATGTGCATAGTAACCTTTGCAGCCTCACTCTTAGGAGATGAAAGCCACCAGTTCATTTTCTGCTCTTTTCTTTATTTCAAGTAGTCGAATGGGTTAAGACTTTGAAATATTTTTTTCTATCCCACTTAAGTATCTTTGAGATTTGTCTCTTTCACTTTTCCTCTTCATGAAATGCCAAATCGAGACATCCCTGGAGTTCCATGGTTGTAGGATTTTAATACAAAATTGGGCTCGGTGTGTTCTTGTCTGGGCTCGTTCGGTGATTCACCTAGCTCAATCATGGCATTAAATTGGCCCTCCTTTCAAAACTCACTACACATTGAAGTTAGCTCGACCAGGTATTGCAAGTCGCTAGCTCTGCAACTCGCCCTATTAAAGATCCAATTTGTGTCTTGCTTTATATGTTCTTTGCAACTCACCGAGGGGTCAAGCTATGTTGTGGCTCGGTGTAATTCTTCATCCATTCAGAGATCAGCATCTTCTTGCATAACTTGGTATGGGTTGTGATTTTACAATTGGTTTATCTATTTTTAAGGTGTTGTTACATAGTGTGACGAATAGGAAAGGCACATTAATTGTTTCATAAAATGCCTTAAAGAATGGTTGCATCATAGGACTACAGATGCATGGGTCTTGCATATGCACTGAAAATGGGTTTGTTGAAAAGGATTTGGAAATGTTGGACTCCTTGACCAACCTTCCTCCCAACATAATCCTAGATGGAGGATTTAGAGAAAGGAACCGTCATCCATCAAAGCATAATGAACGTTGACTTTTGCGAGAAAACCTCTAGCTTGAGCCAAAATGGACAACACATCTAGTGGGAGGTAGGTCAATTTGTGTGCAAAATGTAGAAACACAGACTTAGTAAGTGAACTATTTGACAAAATTCCTGAAAGTAGTGTTTTCTCGTGGACTACAATGATTGCAAAATATGAAGAGGATGTTGTTGAAAGGGCTTTGAAGTGTCAAGCCAAAAGTAATTATTGGAGCAAAAACAAAACAAAAAAAAAAAAAATAGTTTCGTGAAATGTCATGCGGGATGGATATGCACAAATGGATTTGCAAAAAATGGTACGGGAACTCACGAGTGAATAAAATTCACCACTCTAAACCCAGGATGAAAATCCCATGTTGGTTTCCTCTTGTAAACATTGAATATAGGTATGGTTTTCCCCTTTTTACTTGCATTAAATTTTGCTTCATCATTTCAATATTTTTAAAAATTAAATGTTGAATGATAGGGAGCATAATTCCAAAAAATGAAAAAATATCTCCTTGACGTGAACTCTCAAAACATCAACAAACAAAAAAATAAAGAAAAAAACTTTGATCTTGAAAGTCACACGCATGGAGTGCCACACCCACATATACGCAAACCCGAAACTCCTAGCATGACCCCTAGTAACGTGGGACACCATGGGGTTACTTAGCCAAGTCTTTTGAATTTATTTAGTATCCTTGCAAGTCAAATTTTGAAGCCACTTAGCTTAACAGATCACTTGTGTGACGTGTTTGTTTTAATAAAACGCGATTGGTTTCATCTTACGGTTGCCACTTAGTTTGAGCAAAATTGAAAACCCATACCACATACCTCTAGAATACCAATAAAATAATTACAACCCACATTAATTCCATTGAAAACGGCTTTAGAAAATTGTTTTCGCAAGTGGGTTTTGGGGTGCATTGGTCATTGTGCGACAAGAGTTGCTGATGTGATTACAATAACTGGCCCCGGAGTCTCCCTTGCAACTTGAGCTCTACTCATCGTAATCAACCTCCATCATACATGACGAGTTCTTTGTATATGGGAGAATAATTAGGAATTTTCAAACTTCGTGATCAAACTTAAATCAAGTGTTTTCAAGACCTAGTTTATAGGCACTTTTAATGTTTTGGTTAGCTTGCACCAAATTTGCAACTTTAGTTAAACACACCATCTAAGGGTTTTGTTAACTCCTAACTAACCCTAGAACCTTGTACATATTGTTTTCACACTTTATATAGTATGAATTGGATAAATTATTGTATGAATGATTTTTCAAAAATTATGATGTTTCTCTCTCTTCCTTTTTTTCTTTCTTTCTAGAAGTAACTATGATATTTTGAATGGATCTAAAAATGTAAATGAGTTATAGATGTTCATGGGTTAGAAATGAAATAAAAATTTAATAATGTATGTGATTATGATATGATGAATAGAAAGGAAAATGAAATCCAGACTTTCTCTCTCTTTCCCTTTTCTCTCTTTAGAGGTAATTATGAAAATATTGATTGGGTTTTGAAAATACAAATGGGTCAAAATGTATATGAGTTGAAATGAAATGAAAATTGGATAGGTATGCTACAGTGATTTGAAAAGAAAATGAATCCTAGATTTTCTTCCTCCTTCTCTCTCTCTATTCTGTTTCGATTGTTTGAAATGATGGATGCGTGGAATTTATGTGTGAGTGTAGGGGATTTCCATACTCGATCCTAGGATTATTTGAATGTTGGTTACTGGTACTCGAACAAGAGTAACTTTCTGGATGTGATATGTTGTGATTAATGAGTTGTCATTATAAATTTATATTCATCTTGTAATATGTGTATTACCATAGAAAAATGATATGTAGTGTTGTTCGAATAATTGTTCTTTGTATATTTTGAAAAGAAAATATCGATGTGGCTATATTTTATAGTGTCAAATTGGATGTGAAGTTATACTCAATGTTGTACCTATGTTATAAATATATCAAACTAATCTTTTTATGTTAATTCTTGGTTTATTTCCTTGACAACCACAATGCTAGGTAGAATATCCTCCCATCAAAACTAACGAAAAGAAAAGAATGAGCTATAATGCCTATTGTACTTCCTCCTCCCATTGGAGTCTTTCCAGGTATAAAACATTGATTATGTTAATATAATAATTTGATCTCATTAATCCTCTTCATGCTTCACACCTAAGACATCTTATTAAGAACTATTTCCTTGATATTTTATGAGGTGGTGCATATATGTTGTGAAACCTATCATATTGGGACGAGTGAGGTGATCATGTCTAGGTGTTATAGGTCTGACCATATCATGAATAAGCTAACCCCCCCTGTGCGTAAGTTCCTTTGGTACCCTAGTGGGTGGCCAAAGCCTTGCAAGATAGTTGGTGGTTATACATACGATTGATTCGGTGTGACTTCACAACATGGAGCATCTCTCAAAGTGTAGGACTTTGCGAGTTGAGAGAGATCTCTGGATGAAGGTCAGCTCTTATTCCTCTGTTCAGGTGCACACATTCAGATTGTAGAGGGTCTATCCTAAATCCTATTCTAATTTTCCAAGGAGACAGAGTTAAGAGGATGCAATAATTAAAACCTAATCTAATAGAGGTGATGCACCGAAGGAATGTTGAACATTTGCATTGCCTTTAAACACAAACCATTAAAATGTGAAACAATATCCATGCACAGATGACCAAGATTGTAATGAGGGATCAGGAAGAAGCAATAAACATAAGAGAGGGTTGAAATCATCCATGGACTTATTCTATTGCTCCAAGAATTGATACAGTGCATTACAATAGCCAAGAGGTAGAAATTGCATTATAATTTGGATGGAGGGGTTCGAGGCTCCACGAATTCACCTGCAGAGAAGAGAGAGAAAAGGGAGGGCGCAAAGAAAGAATGTCAACCATTTGAAATTGTCCCTCTTGTACAATATATAGGAAGAATGAGAGAGAGAAAGGAGGAAAATCCAACCCTATTCCAACCCCCTAAAGGGGCATTGAATTCCCCTGCCACAATGATGAGTCCCATTGCAACACCCATGCCCCTGTCATTGTTCCTTGTTGAGCAAGAGAGGAAACCCATTCTTCATCATGGTGGCAGGTGGGAGACTTGATGGCCTTGGAAATGGTGGGTCGAGACATTAATGGTGGTAGGTGGGTAGTAGGTGCGAGAGCTCTCTAAAATGTCCCCTCCCACTCGATTCTGAGCTTTTGATCGAAAGATATGGCGCATTTGAAGGTACTTCGGGTCTGGAGTCTGTTCACGCATATCCATGTGGCAGCCCCATGCATCTCAAGGTTTCATCCCCTCCTCTACACTCTTGAAGTTATGCCAAAGAGACATGTGGTGGCTTCCGCGGGCCTACTCTATTTCCTTTGTATTCTACCCAAGCCCCCTGTTGGTGGAGACACTATACTGACCCGAGACATGTGGAGAGACGACGCATGTTTGGGGACCACTTTTGGGTTCTGCCTTTAAAGTTACACCAAAGAGACACGTGGCTCCTTCCTTTGATTTACTATGTTTCTATGTGTTTTGGATAAGTCCCTTTTGTTTGGTGAGGCCATATGTCTAACCCTAGCCATGTGGAGGCTCAACGCATATTGGGAGGCTGTTTGCGCTTGTTTGGGACTGTCCTTTTGGCCACGCCTTTTGAATTTGTGCCTTTTTGGAAGAGACACGTGGCACCTTTCATTGCTGACCTCTGCTTTATTTAGACTTTTCAACGTGGTCAATTCTACCTTTTTGAGCTCTGGACACGTGGCGGCGCTGCGCTCGTTTGGGGTTATCTCCATATTTTATTTTTGAAATTGCACCGATGAGGCATGTGGAGGCTTCCACTTACCATTTTTACTTTTCAATTGATTCGATCTGCTCCCTTTCTTGGTCACGACTACGTGGCGAGTTGGTGCATGTTTGATTCTTCACTTTGGATTTTGCACCTTTGAAGTTGCGTCGAAGAGACACGTGGAATTTTCTGCTAGCCCTTCCATATTTAGCTGATTTGGGTTCTATTTTTCCTTCTCTAACTTAACCACATGGTGAGCTAGCACATGTTTGAGACCTGCCCCGAATTTTTCTTTTGAAGGAGTGCCGATTGGATGCGTGGAGGCTTCCGCTGACCTTGTTCTATTTGGCCAATTCAATGACCGATCATGTCTTCTCTGTCTTGACTCACAGCACGTGGTGATCGTGCGCTTTTTGGGAACCTGTTTTGGACTCCACTCTTGCAAAAGGACCCCCTTGGGCTTGTGGACCCGCACTTGAAAAGCTGCACATTTTGCGAAAAGTTGTAAAAGTTCCAAAACACCTGCAGACCATGACCCGCATTTATACTTGGGAAAAATTTCCTCCATGGCCCCTTGAGACCTACTTAGCAAATGAAAAGTCATCCTGGGCACCATAAGCCCACATTTTCCACTTAGCAAAAGTATTCTTTTTGGGCCCACGCAAAAGCCCAGGCGCCAATTATAACTTGTGCCTTTTGTGAAAAGTGCAAAAATGCCAAAATATATCCCCTCGCTTCATGGTCCACAATTTTCACATTGGAAAAATCCTCCCCGGCCCGCCGTCGGCCTACTTTTGAAAAAAATCCTTCCAAGGCCCGACCCCTTAACTTGAAAAATACGAAGAGTTAGAAGGACTTCTTTACATTTTCGAAAAGGGAAGAAATTTCCTATTTGATGAAGATATTTTCAAGAAACCTTGAGTGCTTAAAATATATAAAAATCAGATTGAAGCACAAAAAGGGGAAAAGGGGGTCAGTTGACCAAAAATAAGAGTGAGCTTATTTTAGACAACAATTTGGTGACTCATAAGGGGGCATCTACCTGCTAGATGAGATGACCCATGGCCTTGAAGCATCCATTGGGCATGGATTCTACCTAGTAATTTCAAATCTAGTCTGGAACTGCCTTCCGCTACATGCACTCTTATCTTTGCAAGAAAATCTTGGATTCAAGATTTGTGAGAGTAGAGAGTTGTCTGAAACTTGGAAACTTCTCCCTCATTTGATTTTTTGCAAACTTGATCTGTTGGAGTGCAATGAAAACATCCAGACCTACTCCAATATGGATACTCTGTAGATTTAATTTCTTGTGGCCACAAGTCTCTTCCATGAGTGAGATGAACTATATACAAGCATACACTAGAAGCAATAGAGCATGTGCACCAGCACTTAGGGAAATTGAAACCTAAACTATAACAAGACAATGTGCATACATGCGCACTTGGAGAAATTGAAAACCTAGGCTAATATTTACAAGGGTGAGAAACTCTCCTTTTAGTAGCAATGTTTGAGGTAGATCCCATTGACTGGAATCTACAATTCTTGCCATCCAACTTAGCCAACCGGAAGGCATTGCTACCTTTGCATTCGGTGATCATGTATGGACCACTCCATATGGCATCAAACTTGGAATGCCTTCCCAGTTTTCCCGATCTGCATCCCACTTTAGTACCAAGTCTCCAACTTGGAATGTCCTGGCTCTAGCTCCCTTGTCAAAGCATCTCTTAATTGAAGCTTGATCCTTCTCCATGGTCTATACTACATGTTCTCTTGCTTCTTCTAACTCCATCAGCTCTGCATACCTGACCTCCATAGGCTCAAACTCAGCTAGTTCCAGTTGTTTCATGAGTTCTAATGCTGGAAACTCAAGTGATATAGGAAGAAATGCTTCCTTTCCGTATACAAGCTTGAATGGAGAGCTATCTTGTAGACCTCTTGGGGTGACTCTATCTGCCCAAAGAGCTGATTTGAGTTTTGTGTGCCAAGTTCTCTGATTCTCATCAAGAGTCCTTCTGATGATTCTCAACAAGTTCTTGTTTGTGGACTCTGCTTGGCCATTACCTTGAGGGTAATAGTTTGAAGAGGTGCTGAGATATACACCATTCTTGACAGCCCATTTAGTGATCTTTGTGCCAAGGAATGCCAATGCATTTTCTGATATGATAGTAGTAGGGGCACCAAACCTTGTGACTATCCCTTCATAGAAATCCAAGATGTTGGATTCATTTGCCTCCTTAAGTGCCATTGCTTCAGTCCACTTGGTGAAATAGTCAGTCACTGTGAGTATCCACTTGTGGCCCTGGCTTGAATTTGGGTTGATCACTCCAATGAAGTCCAATCCCCATTGCATGAATGGCTGATTTACCAAAATTGGGTGAAGAGGTAGGGTTGCTAACCTTTCCTTCCCTGTGAAGAATGCACACTTCTTGCACTTCTTGATCCATGAGTAGCAATCCCTAAACACCATAGGCCAATAGTAACTAGCCCTCATAATTTTGAGCACTTGTTACCCGTGGAGCAAAGTGGCCTCCATCTTCTCCATCATGGAACTCATGTAACACCTTCTCAATTTGGATTGTCCCAATGCACCTTAATAGGATGCCATTGATGTCCCTTTTGAACAAAACGTCGTCAACAAGCACATATGGGATGGCTTGTAATCTAAAGTACCTTTTCTTCACTTTGTTCCATTCTGGAGGGCACAAACCTGTTTGGAGATAATGCACCAAATTTTGAGTCCAACATGGAATGGGTGCATCATTAGCTAGGCTCTCTGAATCATTTTGCAGTAGTAGGACAAACTCTTCTTCTCCTTTTGACTCAGTTTGTTTCTTGGAAGTGAGTTTCTCACACATAGACCTTTGCCATGAACCAGCTTGGTCACTTTGATTTCAATATCATACTCCATTACACGAGTGATCCAACCTGCTCTCTTCTCATTCAAGTCTTTGTTTAGGAGAAAGTCCTTGACACTAGCATGAGACACTAGCAGTTGAATCTTGTTATTGAGACCAAGTGTCTAAACTTCTTCAAACTCCTAATGACAAGCAAGGACATGCTTTTCAATGAAAGAATACTTTACCTCATAATCTTCCAAGCTCTAATGAAGAAGGCTATGGGCTGTTTGAACCTTCCTTGTTAGGCTGAACCAAGATAGCTGAGATTGTGTCTGACCCTCCAAAAGCATACAACATGAAGTCCTTTGAAAATTTGGGTTAATAAGAGTTGGGGCCTGTGATATTGCGAGCTTGATGGCCTCAAAACTCTCTTTTCCTTCTGTTATCCATTTGAATGCAAGACTCTTCTTTAGCATCATCATTAAAGGCTTTACAAGAGTGGAAAAATCAGGCACAAATATGTGGACAAAGTTTATCCTTCCTAAAAAGCTTTGGAGGGATTTCTTGTGATGTGGTAGTGGTAGTGTTCTAATGGCTTCAACTCTTTCAGGGTCAATTGTCAACCCTTCTCTTGAGATAATGTGGCCCAAAACTTGCCCTCGTGTGCCAAAAATACACATTTCTTTGGATTCAATGACACTCTGAACCTTCTACACCTTTGAAATACTTTCTGAGGTGAAAGAGGTGGTCTGTTGCATGTTCTTTGAGAAGACAATGATATCATCTAGATATACCAGCACCATCTTATTGATCAAGCCCTTGAACGCCATATCCATAGCTCAGTTGAAATGTTGCTCCGGCATTGGACAATCCAAATGGCATCTTCTTGTAAGCATATGTGCCCCATTTTGTGGTGAAGGTCATTTTGTATTGATCTTCCTCTTTCACCATTATCTAATTATAGCCTGAGTATCCATCTAGCAATGAAAACCTTTCAGAGCCAGCTACAACCTGCAAGATCTGTTCCATTGATGGAAGTGGATAATGATCCTTGAGTGATGCTTTGTTCAGATCATGAAATTCCACACACAATCTGATTTCTCCATTTCTTTTCCTCACAGGCACCAAGTTTGCAACCCAACTTGAATGCTTGATAGGGAAGATGATGTTGGCCTCAATTAGCTTGTTCAACTCTTTTCTCATGAGAGGTTCAATGTGAGGGTTTACTGGCCTTTGCTTTTATCTGAAAGGCTTAGATCCGGATCCAGCTTGATAGTGTGTTGTGCCAACCTTGGGTTGAAACCTCTTAAATCCTTGTAATTCCAAGAAAAGACATCTGGGAATTCTTGACAAAGTTGAATGAATTCAGATTTTTCTTGTTGAGTACTTACCTTTCCAATTTGCAACGTTTTTCCTTCATCTATGGAAATGGGCTCTGAATCTTCACCCTTTACCTGAATATTTGATTTCTCCTTCCGGAATTGATCATTTGGGTTGAAGATTGACTCCAAAGTTACAAGGCCCTTTGGTAATTTGTTGGTTCTTAATTGCACCACTTGGTCACCATACCGTTGTTCCAACTTGTCTTGGTTTCTAGCGAGAGAACTTAGCTTCTTCTTGTAAAAATTGACAATTTTTTATCATTCTCGAAGACTTGCCAACTTGTATTGTTATCTGAACAGCTAGTCTCATAACCACTTTAATATGGGGTTGAGATTTCTCACTCTTGATACTCTCTACTACATCAAATGTTGCACCCAATTGATTGTCAATCTATCATGTTGCTTCATTCTTCTTCCTTGGGATGGAATTGATGCTAAAAGCTTCAAAATCTTTGATGAGATCCCATACCCGATTCTTGTAGTTTTTAATAGATCATTCTTGGCAGCATTTTGTCCTTGGACTGATTCACAACTAGCTCACTATCACCAAACACTTGTAAGTTTTTAATCCCTCTCTTTCTTTCCCAATGCAGTCCATGGATCAAGGCTTCATACTTTGTTGTGTTGTTTGAGCAAGAAAATTGGAAATAGAAGGCTGAGTAATATTTCATACCTTGAGGTGAAATGAGCATAGCTCCTCCTCTCGGCTCCTTGTCTACTTCTTGAGCCATCAAAGAATAACTTCCATACCTCATTATCATCTTGTGGTCTGGCTTAGTGATGTTAGGAAGAGGATGATTCTCCTCATGCAAACAATAAAATCCTAGCTCAGATTCCTCCATTTCCTTATAAGGGTCAAAAGCATGCCTCTTGCTTTCCCATTCATCGAGAGTCAAGTCTAGAATACACCCAACCTTGGTATCTGCCTCATAAGTGCTTGGGAGGTCTTCTGATCAAAGGCTGAACAATTCACATTGATTGGGCTAGGTACATGAGGCTCAATATGGAAATATGCAATGGGCTCAGATCTGATCGTAGCCTTAGCTCCATACCTTGTTCTAAAAAGCATGTGTGACCAATCAGTAGACAAATAGCCTCCAATTTTAGTAGTGAAGTCTCTTGACAAACACAATGCAAAGTGTGGTGGCAAGTCTATGACTGATACATTTTGCAATATGGTCACATTGGGGCATGCGTGTAATGTGAGGCTCAAATCCTTGATGACTCCAACCGTTGTTACCATTGTCCCATCCAATTGCACTACGCCCTTAGAGATGACTTCGTATTGAAGACCCAGCTGATTGGTTATTTGCTTTGGCATGATTGAGCTACTTGCTTCCAAATCAATCATGTAATTATGTACAAATTTTTCCCCAATGATCAATGAAACATAGAATGGAGGGGGCTTCAAATTCTTACCTTGTTGTCCTCCATGATTTCCTTCGAGTTGAGCTGCATTGGTAAGCACTTTCTCTTGTTGGTTGGGGGTTGATTTGAGGTTGACCAATTGGCCATAGTAGCCTGCAACAGGTCTCTCTCTGTCTAGGATAGCCAATGACTCCCACATTGAGATGTTTACATTTGTTTTCTTCATCTATTCAATGATGTTAAATGGGGATGAGCTATCTTTTTGTTGCCCCTTTCCTTGCACATTCTTCTCTTGCACATGGGTCATTACAATTGGTGCCTGAGTAAGTCTGGAAGGTGGCTTGGGCTGACTCTGCACATTGGGAGTTACACTTTGTGGGGAAACAGAGGGTTGTGGACCATTTGAATTGGAGGATTTCCCCTCTCCAATATTCCTCTTCTTGGACCATGTATTTGTTGCCACACTATGAGGAGGTGCTCGATTCATACCACAAAATCTTCATCCTGCCAATTGACAAACATGGTCTCACTTGGAGGTGCCTCTTTTGGGTTTCTTGCTACTGATTTTCCTCTTGACTAGGCTCTTGGGACACACCAATGGTCTGTACCATCAAGGCCTTGGTTTAGTGCACCATTGAAACACATTGATTGGTTATGGGGCTGATTGCATGGGAAACACCAATCATATTCTTGAGCCATGTTATTTTGTGTTAGAACCAAGGCCCTTGATGTTAAAGTTGTGTTTGGATCATATGGTCGAAAAGGCCTAGCAGCTTGAGGTTTTCCTTGGTTTTGGTTTTGATTTGCAGCCTGAGTTGGTGGTCTTTTTTGATATGGGGGTCTAGCTTGATATTGGGTTTGAGGTTGATATGGCCTAGAACTTTGAGCTTGTTGTCTCTTGATAGTCACTAGCTCATTTCCTAGGTTCTGCAGTTGTTTCATAACCTCTTGTAGCTCTTTTGAAGTGCTAGAAGATGAGGTGGAGGCTTCAGCTGAACTCGATTCCTTAGAGTAGGTATGGGAGCTAATGTGGGTGTTTGACTAGTGCTTGGAGCTCCTAGTTCTGGATATAGAGGCATAGGTGGCCTAGGTGCAAGTTTACCGGCTGAATTAAGCAATTTTCAGCTCTAATAGCAATGTTATATGAGGCGGGTAAAGTTCTACCTCCCATTGATTGAATCATCATGGCAATATCAAAATTTAAATCTCTAAGGAAGTATAGAAAAGAACCTTCGTCCATTGGTCTCACGGCCACTGGAATCTTGTCCCACGTATGTTGGAATTTGAAGTTGAAATCAGTCAACTGCTCATTAGGATCCCTCTTGATGGTTGTCAAATGTTCCAACAAGGATAGATTATCTCCCTTCTCTCCAAATTGATTGTGAAGAGCTATGCACAAATGGTCCCAGTTATGGATGGATCCGTGGTTAGACTCTGAACCATTGTAAAGCTTTACCCTTAAAAGATGAAGCCAACAACTTGAGTTACAACATCCATTTCAATGATCTCATGAATTACACAGACATTTACAATATCCTAGATGTGGTCAATTGGAGTCATTTGGTTCTCTCGGTAAAATATGGAATGCTCTTTAGTGTTGCATACTGGAACTAGATTTTGTGCGTTGAGAGCAGTGAGCTACTGCCAGTGAAATTGATGTAGGGGTTAGGTTGTGCCATCCTTATTGGTCGAAGGACTCTAGTCGATTGAATGAAAGGCCTACTAGGTGGAGGTGTCGACAATGTCTGTTTGGTGAGAGATGGAGACCTTTGGGCTCTTCTTCCTCTCCTTACTCTTTCTAGGATAAATGTAGATAGAAAAATAGTCCCTCCTCTCTAGTTCTTGACCTTGTTTGTATTCTTCTCATGAACTTGGAAAGCTTGGACTTGAAACCAATGGGTTCTGCCTCTTTTGGAGTCGCTAGATGTGTAATTTTAGAGCTTCTTACAAAGTTGGGAACTTACAACAAGTGCACATCAATCTTGTTGTAGTAAATGAAGACTTCTTGTCCCATTGGGCATGCCAAAACTATTGTTGTAGAATCACAAAGCACCCTGAAATTTGTAACTTGATGGGTTAAGATTCTCAGTGTGACTACACAACATGGAGCATCTCTCAAAGTGTGGGACTTTGTGAGTCGAGAGAGCTCTCGGATGAAGGCCGAGATCCTATTCCTCTATTCAGGTGCATACGTTTAGATTGCAGAGGGTCTATCCTAAATCCTATTCTAATTTTCCAAGGAGATAGAGTTAAGAGGGATGCAAGAATTAAAACCTAATCTAATAGAGGTGATGCACCGAAGGAATGTTGAACATTTGCATTGCCTTTAAACACAAACCATTAAAATGTGAAACAATATCCATGCACAGATGACCAAGATTGCAATGAGGGATCAGGAAGAAGCAATAAACATAAGAGAGGGTTGAAATCATCCATGGACTTATTCTATTGCTCCAAGAATTGATATGTGCATTACAACAGCCAAGAGGTAGAAATTGCATTACAATTTGGATGGAGGGTTTGAGACTCCATGAATTCACTGAATTCACCAGAAAGCGAGAGAAAAGGGAGGGCACAAAGCAAGAATGTCCAACCCTTTGAAATTGTCCCTCTTGTACAATATATAGGAAGAATGAGAGAGAGACAAAGGAGGGAAAATCCAACCCTGTTCCAACCACCCCTAAAGGGGCATTGAATTCCCCTATCACAATGATGAGTCCCACTACAACACCCATGCCCCCATCATTGTTCCTTGCTTTGAGAAAGAGAGGAAACCCATTCTTCATCATGGTGGCGGTGGGAGACTTGACGGCCTCGGAAATGGTGGGTTGAGACATTAATGGTGGCAGGTGGGTAGCAGGTGTCGAGAGCTCTCTAAAACGTCCCCTCTGCTTGATTCCAAGCTTTTGATCGAAAGATATGGCCACTTGAAGGTACTTCGGGTCTGGAGTCTGTTTGCGCATATCCACGTGGCGGCCTATGCATCTCAAGGTTTCGCCCCCTCCTCTACACTCTTGAAGTTGCACCGAAGAGACACGTGGCGGCTTCCATGGGCCTACTTTATTTCCTTTATTATTGCTCAAGCCCCCTGTTGGCAAAGACACATACACGACCCGAGACACGTGGAGAGCTAGCGCATGTTTGGGGACCACTTTTGGATTCTGCCTTTAAAGTTACGCCGAAGAGACACGTGGATCCTTCCATGGCTTTGTTATGTTTCTTTGTGTTTGGCTAAGTCCCTTTGTTTGGTGGGGCCATATGTTTGACCCTAGGCACGTGGAGGCTCAGCGCGTATTGGGAGATCTGCCTTCATATTTTACTTTTGAAGTTGTGTGGACGTGACACGTGGAAGCCTCCGCATGAGCTATCCCAAGCTTGGACTTTTCAATGGCCGGTGTTCCTTTTTTTGAGACCTAGGACACGTGGAGGGCTGTGCTTGTATGGGGTGGCCTTTTGGCCATGCATTTTGAATTTTCACGTTGAAGAGACACGTGGCACCTTCCGTTGGCTTTATCCTGTTTAGACTTTTCAATGGTCGATTCTACCTTTTCAAGCTCTGGACACGTGGCGAGCTTGCGCTCATTTGGGGGATGCCTCCAGATTTTCTTTTTAAAATTGTGCCGATGAGGCATGTGGAGGCTTCCGCTTACCTTTTTGTACTTAGCCAATTCAAGCCGGACTCTCCATTTCTCGGTCCTGGGACTACATGGCGGGTTGGCGCATGTTTGAGTCTTCGCTTTGGGCTGCACCTTTGAAGTTGCACCAAAGAGACACATGGAAGTTTCTCTTGGCCTTTCCATACTTAGCTGATTTGGGCCCGTTCGCTCCCTTCTCCTAACTCTGACCACGTGGCGAGCAGGCGCATGTTTGAGACCTGCCCCCGAATTCTACTTTTGAAGGAGCGTCTGATTGGATGCGTGGAGGCTTCCATCGACCTTGTTCTATTTGGCCGATTCACGGTCGGTCCCGCCTACTCTGTCTTGACTCTTGGCCATGTGGCGATGTGGCGCTCATTAGGAACCATGGTTTGGATTCCACTCTTGGTGAAAAAGGACCCCCGTGGGCTTACATGGGCCGGCACTTGAAAACTGCGCCATTTTGCGAAAAGTTGTAAAAGTTCCAAAATGCCCCACAGACCCGTTGACCCACATTTATACTTGGGAAAAATTTCCTCCAGCCCCAAAGACCCACTTAGCAAATGAAAAGTCATCCTCGGGCCCGGCAGGCCCGCATTTTCCACTTAGAAAAAAGTATTCTTTCCCGAGCCCACAATTATAACTTGTGCCTTTTGTGAAAAGTGCAAAAATGCCAAAATATCTCCCCCACCCCGCCGGTCCATGCAATTTTCCCATTGGCAAAAAATCTCCCCAAGCCCTACGGCCCGCTTTTGGCAAAAATCCTTCCAAGGCTCATCGGCCCAACTTGAAAAATATGAAGAGTTAGAAGGAATTCTTTACATTTTCGGAAAGGGGAAGAAATTTCCTATCTGATGAAGATATTTTCAAGAAACCTTGAGTGCTTAAAATATATAAAAATCAGATTGAAGCACAAAAGGGGGAAAAGGGGGTCAGTTGACCAAAAATAAGAGTGAGCTTATTTTAGACAACGAGTCCTTAGGAGACTTTGGTAATGCATAAGATTATTTGGGATATCTCTCTTGCAATATACACATCGCTTGTGTGTCTAAGAGCAATGAAATGAGTTGTCTTGTGTGAGGTCATACTCCTTGTAGTCTTAAATCCCTAAGTGTTACGTAAGTGTTATAGGAATTACATTCGCTCCAAAATGATGTTAATACAAGACCAAAGTAACCACGTAAATGTAGTCTAGTAAAAGGGTAAATAAGATTAAACTAAGGAATGACCGCTACAAACAATGGTACACCATTGAGCGATGTCAAAACCAACTAAAATGTCTAATGTGATCATAAAATGAATGTAATAAAGTAGAGCTCCACAACTAATACAACAATCTAATAAATCGAAAAACCAAATATGATGCATGATCACATGCTTTGTTTGCATAAATGTGGATTAAACAATGATGCTAATGAAATAATAAAATGTAGCCTTGAGAATGAGATAACTTTAGATGTAGCCAAGGTTTTGTGAGTTAAGGAAACTACACTCTAGTTGGACTTGTAAAAGTTAGTAGATGTAGTGCCCACATTTACGCACCCAAAAACAACGGTAAAAAAAAAAAAACCAGGATAATTTTTTTTTTTTTTTACTTACATTGCTCACGACACACAACACAATAAGGGCTCCAAGTACATAACTCGACACACATGCGACAATCTCATAAGTCATCGACTCACATAGACACATGCGGGCATTGACATCGACATGTCGATACCCACTCTTCCCAACGAAAGAATACAAGCAAGGGCCCAACCACAAGAAACGTGACTTTAGGAACAAGCGAACCCACGACATATCATTACTTTAAATGTATTTTAGTTACGGCTAACTTTCCAAGATCCTTATTAGGTAAGCATGATTTTCTCCCTTTTACACTGAGTAGCTAGCTTTAAGTCTTCTCCATTATAACATTTCTTTGTTTATTTCAATTATTTAATTAAAGAGGTAATTTAAATCCCATAAGGTCTTTTATCCAAACTTATGCTACTAAAACTCGCTCATACCCTTATTACTAATATGGATTCGCTTTCAACATTCTTAAGGGAAAAAAATAAAATTACAAAGCACCTAGGAAGACGTTAGAGGAAGGAGGCCGAATTGAATTCATCTTTAGGACCTCATTAGTTATTTACCAGGATTTAATTGAAGTTTGAAAATTTATCCAGAATTAGTAAAGATTTTACTTAGGCTTCACTGAATGAGTTTAACAAAAGAAAACAATTTTCTTTCCAAATGGCTGAGAGATAGATTGCGTGGTTTCTAAATTGATTTCTCCTACTTATTAAATCTTATTATCTTCCAGAACTAACCATTGATTTCCCTTAAGCTCGTTTAGGAATTCACCATATAAGGGTAATGTTCGCTAGCCTAACTAGGGTTAGCAAGTTATATAATTTTACTTTACAAAGGATAGTTTCATCTTTGATCACTTATGGAATTACTTGCTCTCAAATTGGTCACCTCTACGTTAATTTATCTGAATATAAGTTTTAGTTAAACTTCTATAAGGATTAGCCAACCCATTTTATTTTAATTAAAACACATCATTACTAAGTCTTAGAAAACTTTAACTCAACATTTAATCTCAAGGGTAAAGTTTAACAATACTCATTTACGAAAACAAAACAAGGTTACATCGATTCTTTCCAGCACGATACAAAAGCCAAAGGGACATACCAACTCTAAGGAACTATGAACAGGGAACAAGAGAGTAATAACATTGACCAAGAAGCGCTAAACTACTCTTAAAATTATGATAATCTATTAAGGTCACTCAACAAAGCGGTAATCAAATTTTCTTATATTTTCCATGAAAGCCAAACAATCCAAGGTTTCCAAAGTTAAGAAGATAAAATCCACAATACATTATGCTAAGACACTGGCCCTCTTCTAAAATTTCCGCTGGACCTTATCAATAGGTGAACACATAAAAAAATTCATGCAAAAGATCTTCTCAACTGAGGTTGGTTACAAAAATCTACAAGTCTATCCCCCATCTACTCGCATAAGCCATCTGCAACAAATTTTCCACAAGAGTCAGTTCGCGAGAACTGAGCAAGATAAGGCTACACAAAGCCACAATAACTAATATCTACAATACCATGAAAGGACACACTTTATTACAAGAGTTGGGTCAATTCTCTAACCACTAACAATACCTCAAGTTATGATAAAGTCTCTACCATGCAAATCAAGAAGAAAGGCCTTGTACTTTAGTTATGAACAAAAGCAACGACAATATAACAATCATACGAGAATGACTCTTGACCTTATAAGAAGAAATAAACAATCTAGAAGAAACAGGATTCCCATCAAACAATTAAATAATTACAAGATTGAAGTTTGATATACATGCCATCCATCTAAAATTATCAAGGTACCAAAAGCATAGGCTTTAATATTAGATTTCTAAAAGACAAGAGTTGACCAGCCCAACAAGGGGGAAACCATGGTGTTCAAACATTAACATGAAAAGACAAGCATAATAGAATTTCAAACCTGTAATCACATAGAGTATAAGACTGAAATTAAATACAGGGCACGACACAACATAAGTTCGAGGCGAAGGCAAAGTTTACTAGTCTTGACCATTAACTCCAAGAGATTCCCCTATCATTCAAGAAGGCCTAATGCCTTAAAGGCTAGTAACAACATGCAAGAGAAGAAGGGAATTCCATCAAACAAGAGTATACAAAACGCCATCCAAATTTTTATATCACTAAGGATTTACAAACCTCCACGGTAACTCTAAAGTTCGGTTAATTTAAAAGAAATTACCTCCTTTTTAAAACAACAATAATTTAAGTCAACCCTTGATAACGAAATCAACCGTTCAACATAGGTACACACATAAACTACTAAGTGTCATTATCAAAACAACTCCTTCCGCTATGAATCCATAATACTATCGATTGCAAGAAAATTTTCCCCAAGGTCAATAACGTTCAAGACAATTTTCATCACCAACATTAAGGTACATATGTGCATAGAAACTGTCCAATCTTGATTAACAACACAATCATTATAAAAAAAAGGGAAAAACACAAGTTAGAAAACTAGATTATGCCACCAACAATCTTCTGAGAGGGAAGACCAAAACAATCCTAGTATTAGCGGGGTATTGGAATGTATAACTGTAACCTCGAACTTAGGAGATCCGAAGACTAATTACGGTTCATAATGAAGGGGACAGTCAAAGTACTTCTGAGAAAGGTTTTAAAAACCTAGGAACAAGACTGAAGCTACACAGGAGTCTAAACACGCGAGGTTTGAAACGTGTCGCACACAAACTTATTCATTCTAAAAGTTTTAATACCGAATCTCTAACTCAGCTAGTCCAAGCATTGATCACACTAATCCTACAACCTTTCTTTCTCGATGCCAAAAGGGTTATCAAAGGGGCTTGAGAGGGAGTTAACAACATACGTCAATAGACAAGGAAAGACAAACTTGGGTGAAAGGAAGGAGCTTTTAACGATTTATTAATTACTATTTTTGGAACAACAAAATAGACTTGAAACTCTAACGTAAAGCAAATATATATATATATATATATATATATATATATATATATATATATAAGAGAACGAAGGTCGGTCACTCGAGAAGGGAAAACATAACACTCAGAGGGGAGAACACCTGCATGCATTCCACTAACATACTGGCAACGATAACAACTAAAATAAGAAGAAAGCAAGCAGAAAGGAGAGAACTCCCAACATGGCGTCCAACTGACAAATCAAATCAAGGAAATGGCGGTTTGCTTTCACGATAAATTAAATATAGTAACAGTAGCAAAGAGTAGAAATATCTTTCCTTCTCCTCCAGCTTCAAGAGGTCGCAAAGACACCGCACGAACCGACAGCAACAATCTTCAGGTCGCATCTCCCTTTTTCTACCAGTTGGGAACTCAAGCTCCATTCTCGTCTATGCTTAACCTGGGCAGATAGCTCCAGTTTACAAGCAACATCGAAAGGAAGGAACATTGGTCTCAAGGGTTGTCAATATTGCGGTATGCACAAGATGGGTTTAATGGAAAAAATAATAATCCAACACACACGTGAATGACAGGGACAATGCCATACTGCACAACCCTCCAAATACCTCCCAGCTTGCGTTAAAAATATGGGCGCCAGTGCAAGACAAAGACATCCTTCTCATCATAAGGGAAAATGAATCTGCCCAAAGGAGTCACAGGTGACTCAAGGGCCACGCAAGCAGAAAGGAGAGAACAAAACACAGATAAAGTGTTTGACAAAACGCCACAAAGAGAGGTGGTCTCAAGGAATGCTGTCCTTGCTGGACATTCGCAAAAAAAAAAGTCATCACAAACAATAACAATGGTCAACCCTGATCAGAAAGCTTTCACCCGGTATTAAACGCGGCTGAGAACATTACAGTTTGAAACAGGAAGGGACATCCATCGTGCAAAGAAGCACACACCGTCCCACATGAGACCCACACCCGAAATTCCCCACGCAACCAACACAAGACGTTTAGTAGGTTACAGAAAGGAAACAATAATCAAACTCCAGGACCCGCACTTCCTTCCCCCAGACGTGGGTAAAAACCAACAAAAAACAATGGCATGAATACACATTAAATGTAGTGTGGGCCAGTAAAGGCAGCAAGTTTGATTTAATTGGAGGACAACTAGAAAAGGAAGACAAAAACAAAAAAGGCGGCCACCTCCCAACTGGAATTAAGACCAAGCAAGGGTCAACACGCCTCCTCCTGACAGAAAGTAAAGGAAATGCAGGCTCCAACCTCCAACGCACTTCCACACTAAAGAATTAAATAAAAAACTGAAGTGTATAGCTCGCAAGGAAGAAAATATGGTGGGGGGTATTGCATGGTGCCTCCATACCAAACAAGGTTTTTTTTAAAAAGAAATAATAATACGCATTTCCACAAAATGGTGGGATGCCAACAAAAGTGGCTAACATGGGTGAAAACATAAAAAATTCTCATTAATTTAGATATGTATATATAAAAATACGAGTGGAGACTTGGTCAGCTCTGGTGGAAGCAATATCATTTCACCTTCAAAACGACAAACAAAACAAGTATGCAAGCAAACCTAGTCGACCAAGGAGGGACTAGAGATAGCAGTTTCGAAAACGAACACAAGACAAGGGCCAACCATAACGTCGCAACAGGATACCCTCCTTTTTGCGTGAATCGAGGATCGATCCACGAAGCGACCAATCTAAACATTAAGGTCACTTATCGATAATTAACAACAAAGTTTAAGACAAATCGACGATCCGATAACGAAGTTACCATTGATCGATAATTAAAATAATAATATTATTACTATTTGTTTTGTTTTTATTACTATTATTATAACTTAATACTACCTATTAATCACATTAACAAGAACCAACTTACGAGCTTGGTAAATCGAGCACACAGTTTTCCTTTAACCGGATAACCCTCCATGACGCTACGAGGTCCACAGTTGGAGGTGTCGACAACGACCCGACAGACAAGAAGGAGAGGGAAGGTGAAAAATCTTCACTGCGACCTGGACACGGTCAACAAGAGCATGCCCACAACCCTCCCATGCTTAGCAGCATGGTCGTCATGTCGAGCTGGGGAACATCGACGGGGCATTACTTAGAACCCTTGGTGTATATACAAATATATTAAACCTAGGATCACTCGGGAAGTAGGATTTATGGTGAAACATGTAATTAACCCTTCTTTATTAGGATTAAATCCTTAAGATGATGAAACAATTAGTTTGAAATGTGAAATTTGCCACTTAGCTTCAAAGAAAAAAATCTACTAGTAATGGGAACATGGGTGTAATGTACCCTTACATGCGCAATATGATTGTGAAAATATGAATTTCTAATTAGAGCAACAGATTGTGAATCAAGAATGATACAACTTAATTAGTAAACCTTCATAGTTGGTTTGTAATAACTAGAAGATGAAAAAAGTCTATTGTTAGTATTAAACAATGCTATGAAATGAACTCGGGATAGGTTTTCTATTGATCTAGTAACCTTCCTTTTTCTTCTTGTGAATTTTCCTCCTTGTAACGAGAGCATTTTTCTAAACCAAGTAAACACTGATCTTTCTAACAAATCCTTGAGTCGAATATTAGAAGGCGCATGTGCATATATACGTTCCTAATCACAATCAAGTTATATAATTTATTTCCATAAGAGAAACGAGCAAATTCTAAAGGAACCTCTATAGGTGAAATGTTAAACAAAAACATGCTGACCTAGTTGTAAAGGAACGAAGGGTCCCATGTTATGTGTTCTTCAGAAAATTATAGTCAACTAAATAATTTTTGAGAAACAAACCTTTAACATAAGAATTGAATATTAGGAGACTCATAGTTGTTTAAAATGAATTTATTTAATAAATGAGCTATGGATAACTAATGGAATTGGAGAAAGGAACCAACCGTGCATTCTCGTTAAAGACTAATGCACTGCAAAATAAAGTAATTGAAGTTTGAAAAATAGGAAATTTTAAACCTTATGTATTTAATTCTGTTGAAAACTATTAGGTCATACAATGGAAACCTAAATGTAATGAATATGTAAACCATGAAAAGGCCATGTTGTGGAGTATGTCTATCATGTGTTTCTTATTGTTATTGGGTCATTGTCCTAGTTTACGTCGTTTGAGTAAGACATTGATGTGTACCCTATGTTATCCTATTGTATGAGTGGGTTCATGTTTATGTAAGTGTCCTATGTGATGTCGAGTTTCTTTATTTGGATCCCATGTGGTGTTGTGTAGCATGCAATTAAAGTAAAAAAAAACAAATTATTCCGATAATTTTATTGTTGTATTTTGGTGTTGAAATTGTGGGCATTATAGACTACTCATAATTAGATGTCCGAGGCATAACAAGACAAACTTGTAAAAGGATGACATCTATTAAAAAAACCATGCAACCCTCAATACTCCACACAACACTAATTGAAGCACTTACTAAAAGAAGAAGAAAAGAAAGAAATATACCATGCCACTCGGGGTTAAATTTGACGGCCACCTATGCCTGTCAAACAATTTTTAGGTGATAGTAAATTTTTAATATTCCTGTCAAAAATACAAAACAAACTTATTTATACACTACTTATAAAATTTATAAACAACTATTCCATATTTATTGAACCATGTTTAATATATACTAATATAATTTATATATAAATTGACAGTGTCACATTTAAATATACAAGTACTGCACGTGACAATTATATAAAATATATGAAAATATTTTACGTCTAAAATCACGAAGACCGTGCCTCATGCCACCCTACCCTTGAAAAAGAGTAAAAGGAGGGAGGAGGGTTGTCAAATCAAGGTGTCTACAATAGCATGCTAAAATTAAGAATGTTTTACCTATTTTGAAGTTGAGGTTTCATTGCACATTGACATGGAACTCGTCAACTCCTTTGTTCATTGCAGAATATGGTTACAATGTAATCCGCTCCCAAATCCTTTGAATCAGGAAAGGATATGATTAAATTAATTCGTACTATATTTTTGGAGCAGCACAAACATTGTGACAAAATATGGACGTTGTCAATTGGTCTTGCGCTAAAATAGTGGGAGCTCACTAATTTACAGGATCGTCAAAAGTAGAGAGGATTTGTTTTCCTCGAAAAGTATCAACAAAAAATTTACAGTAGACCCTACAAACGACCGCATTCTAAGGTAACGGTCTTGTTAATGGCTGCTGCAGGGAGAGTTTAGAGCTGTTTTATGGAAGATGGTCTGCTGGGAAATCATTTTTTTTTTTTGGTTGTGCTTTTTCAGAAAACTACGACTAGTAAACAGAAACAATTAGAAATTGGTTCGGTTTTCCTAAATTGTGTTAGTGGGCACTGTAAACCAGAGATTCTAAGCTTTTCTGTTTACTGCATTTTCATTTTTCATTGAACCACCTGCATAATGAACATAGGTAAGACTTCAAAAATAAATCTTCTTCTCAGCTATCACAAGTAAACTGTCATTCGGGAAAAAAATTCTGTAGGCAGCCACTGCATATTTCTTGCCCATCTATAATAACAGTTAAATTCTTGGTTCCAAAGTTTTAGGATGCGGTCCCATGGAAGAGGCTTCGGCTTCTGGTTTTGGTCATTGGTCTGTTAAAATGGAAGTTAAATGAACCTTTTTCTGTTAAATAGGAGTCTCTTATTTTAGTTGGCGATTTTTCAAATGATGTTAGAAAGCAGTGCTGAAAGTTTCATGTTTTGCATTAGATTTTAAATTTTAAAATAAATCCTGCAACTTTTCAACTAAAATTTCTCAGCACAACAGTAGTATTAAAGAATCCAAAATCTATATATTGAAAAAGTTTTAATTTCTCAGTTGGAGATTTTTGATCATGGGACCACCTGCAACATAAAAATAGGAACGGTAGCCCCTCCATAGGACCCGAGGTAGAATTGTACATATGAGTGCCTATAATTTCACTGTGCTCGAATTTCTGAACAGAGAAGAAAATTTGCTGGAAACAACGAGGCTCTTAGGCTGCCATCCCGTGCAAAGGGGAAGCTAAATTTTTGAGCAGGTGAGGGAGAGAAAAAAATAGGATATTTTAGCATTAATAGGGTCCCATGAATTTTTATTTTCTTTGCAGAGACAAAATAGGAGTCTTTAGCACTAGCAAAAGTATGGTCTCATGAATCCTGAATAAATTATTAGAAGGAAAAATTGAGAGGGAAGCTTAAATTGAAATGCCAAGTGTCACAAAATCTCCCTAAAATTTATAAGCAACTGTTTTTTTTTGGTGTCCCCAATTGCTTAATGGGGCTGGAAATCCTCTCCCTAAAATGTAGCTGCTGAGAAATTTTAAAAATTTGTTAGGTTTTAGCAGCAACAATATTTTTTTTAAACATGGGACCACATTTCCCATACAAATAGGAGCAGTAGCCCTGGCATGGGACCGCACTCTTTAGATTTAAGGAAAACATTCTGCAAAGTTAAATTTTAAAATTTCTGAGCCAGAGATGCAAATTTGTAGTCCCCTTTAAACTGAAACTCAAAGTTTTCTGCATTAAGGTGAAATGTGACAATATTTAAGGTGAAATGTGACAATATTTAAACCCGTATAACATGATTCTTATGTCAATTCTGGTGATGCCATAATGGAAGTGGCCCTCCTATTAACATAATGATTCATTGGTTGGGGATGCTTTGTTTGTTTGCTCTACCTGGCCTCTTCTCTTTTGTAGTTTCAAAACATCCAAATATCCCCTTACAACGAAAGCTTCTAAAAATGCCTAACTACAAGTCTGATAGGCCTAATATGGTGCATCTAGGAATTGCTTCTGCGACTCTAAAATCCTCATCCTTTTCATTAATTCCAAGGTTTCCTGTGGTTACCCAGGCAAGAAAAATAACAGTTGTCCCTGATCAATTTTTATGTATTTGGAGTACCAACCAGGCCTATAAAGGCCCTCATGCCACTTTACAATTTTCTCTTTTATTAATAATGATTTATAACTTCGAAAAATGGCACATCTAACACTTCTATATGCTTTGCTTCTAGAGGCGCTGAGGGCGAGGAAGCAGATAATATTCATTATGTTGATGTGAGATTGGGATGGAGCAAACATGAGGTGAAGGCATCCAGAACATGAAAACAATTGGCAATGGCATTAGATTTTGAACATGTTTCGTCAACTTTGAATCACCCAGATGAATCCAATGGTAAGCCTCTCTTTTAAATTCATTGGTTAGTTTATAGTGAGAAAATGAAGGGTAAAAATATGACCCGGGTTATAATTGAAGTCACTGGTAGGTTAAATAGTCTCAGGTAACAAATTTAATGCAAGATATGTAGGATTAAATTTTCAGCTTTCCTGCCATTTTTTTCAGGAATTTGGATTCAAACCCCTTTATAATCTGGGATTTTTTTAAAATTACAACTAAGAGGCAATTATTTTACAAATATCATTTCTAAAACAATTAAAGCAGTATCTGCAAAATTCATTACCAAAATTAATTGAAAAGAACTGATTCTAGCTGGTCCACACTAATTTTAGCTGCCTTCAACCCTAATAGGGCCGAAATTCAGGACAATTCTATAAAGGCTGATATGGATAAGAGATTCTCATAGATATTTCATTCTTGCATCTTCAAAGTGTTTTCATATGGAATCCATTATTAAGGTCTCCATTTTTCCCTATCTTTTAGTTTTT
The DNA here is from genome assembly GCA_018340775.1 of Taxus wallichiana var. yunnanensis. Lineage (NCBI taxonomy): Eukaryota > Viridiplantae > Streptophyta > Pinopsida > Cupressales > Taxaceae > Taxus > Taxus wallichiana. Next base: position 428,201,322 of record CM031242.1, on the reverse strand, counting down.
TTCCTGTATTTTTTCTCACACGGCTATTCTAAAATTTTCTCACATTTGTTAGCATTTTGGCATTTATTCAAGCTAATATCTATCTACTCATCTATTTGTTGTTCTGTTTCATCCAAGTGACACTTCTCCCATGTAAATACTCCTCTATTACTATCTTAGGAAACCTGTCGAGCTCCATGTCTCATGTTTCTCTCAAATAACCTAGTAATCGGGTTATAGCAACTGCCTCTAAAAGCACTCGTTTCTACTAGTAGTATCTATTAAGGGCTAGACCCTTGTTTGTGATTAAATACACCTGACTCCTTTTTATCTATGTCCATTTTAAACCTGATGTACTGTTGCTAGCCCATACCTCACATCTGCAAAGCAACATTGGAGTGACAAATAACCCCACGAGATCCCGGTTGTCATCCAATTTCGTATTTTCGCATTCATGTATTTGTCCTATTGTATGTGTGTGTGTCCATCCTTGTATTCTCTTTGTTCTACATGTTTCCTATCTAAGTTTTTGATGAAAGTCCAGGCCAAGATATTTATATTCTGATACCACCTCAAGAAGCTCCCCTTCTAGCTGGAAATCTATTTTTTTCTTTTCTTATTTGAAAGGAGATGATCAATATCTTGCTGTTGTTGATGTTTACTGGCATCCATACGCCTTTACAAAAAGGATTCATAGTGTTTTTAGGGGATCCTCAAACCTTTGGTTCTTTTTGCAATATCATCGGTATATAATAAATGTTTCACCGTCTAGTCGATAAAGTGCCCCCCACCCCCTGCTTATCTATCCACTCTTCTAGCTTGTAAATGTATAAACCAATCAATGTGAGAGACAATAGGCAGCCTTCCTTGACCGTTAAGCTACTTCCAAAGCACTGTCAACCCTGCTTGTATCTCGATTTTGGCTCTGCCTAGTTTATAGATAGTATGGAATTCTGTCATATGATTATTTCTCTGCTCCTAGGCACCCTGTCAAAGGCTTTCTTAAAATCAAGAAAATAATAATAAACTGGTCTATTCTTGAGTGTTTTGGTCATTCCTAATCATTGTGTTCTACCACGTCCCAAAAAGTTTTACGAAAACCATGATGGTAATTTCAACAACAGTCATTTCTCAAAAAGCATCAGTTTTCATGGGTTGCGTAAGCAATAAAAATAGAGCCGCATCCCCCTTGGCTCAGCCTATCCATCACACATGTTTGCAGTTCGTGATATAAAACTTGAACCCATGACCTGTCATGTCACTGAACAACCCATCAAACACCCTGCCTCAATAGAACTGTATCGAAGCTAACTATCACTATAGAAGAAGATTACATGAGAAACTACTGAAACTCTCTATTAGAAATACACTCTTATCTAGTGGTCTCATGTGGGGGTTATTTCGGCATTTACTCAATGGGAGCTGCTGAGAAGATTCAGAAGTCTCTTCCCCATAAGATGGTCCCTTGAAGATTTTATTTTCTATTCTACCACATCATTCGGAAATTAAGATAAAAAGGCCGCCAGCCAAAATTTTGAGAGAAATATGGAAAACATTTAAACTCTGTATAACTGCTATTTGGCAAAACATTTTAATGAAATATCTCAAACAATTATGCAAAGTACTTATGGCTCAAACTCTCCTTCCTGTAACATGGCTGCTCAACACTCCAGGGAAAGATTCTCTCTATTGCAGTTTTTATTTTGCACAGGTTACACAGGACCACCTCCAGCAAAATAAAAGCTGTGGTATACATCTCCATGGGGACTCCTACCTTAGAATGTTGTCTAACTATTTGCAATTTGCTATGCAGTTTTGCCTAAAAGAAAACCATGCTTTGGATGGTTATCAGATGATGAAAATTCTCCAACAAGATATGATATAACGAAAGTGGACGTGAAATGGGTACTAATGCCTGGTGAGACTACTGGTGGGTCAAGATGGATCAAGTCTCCACGCAAAGTGAGGTTTTCAGATGATATACAAATGCTTGGATCTGATGACATGAGTAGGAGAATGGGAGGCAAATATTCTCATGACACAAATACTAGAATGGGCAGAAAACAGTCGGATAACATGAATAGAAGAACTGGCAGAAAACATTTTGATTACAAAAATACTAGAACGGAGAGAAAACATTCTGATAAAATGAATAGAATAATGGGCAGAAAACATTCTGATGATGTGAACAGTAGGATGGACAGGAAACATTCTGGTGACAATGATAGCAGAATGGGCAGAACTCTTTCTGATAACATGAATGATACAGAGGACAGAAAACATTCTTTGCAGTCTTCTGAAAAACATTCATCCTACGGTGAAAGGGCATTACCCTACTCTCGGAGAGGCTATAAAAAAGAGAACCTGGAAGGAAAGATTGGAATAGAGTACAAAATCATGGAAGGCAGAATCCAGAACGGGGTGTTTGTTATGGTGTAAAAGATAGCTTCCATGAATGGCATCTCGGAAAAGAGGATGAGAGACATACAGAGAAAGGTGAAAGCAAGCTTTATAACAGGAGGCACCTTGCTGATATGGGCCATGACAGAGAGGAACAGACAGGTATTGTAAGACCTCTCAGACCCCATAAGAGTGGATTTTATGTAAAAGAACCTGCTCATGTTAGAAATGATGAGGATGAATTCAACTTTCTTTCTAAGAGAAAGAGAGGCCATAAGTACCCAACTTATGTGAGAAGACTGGATGGTGTCATGACAGGAAGGTAAACAGATTAAAATTACTTGTATATTCGCAGTGTTACGCGGGGACACGTCCCCTATATTTTGGTCCCGAAGGGACTTGCGGACTTGGAGGGGACGGCTCCAATTTTTTTAGATCTTCCAAAAGTTTTTGATGTTTTTACTTTTTAAAAGATGTTATTTTTACCAAGAACATCAAATTATAATCTTGAAAGTACCTAAAATACATTAAATACAGTTTAAATCCCTAAATGTTATTGAAAAAAGTTAAAATATTGAAATATTAATTTTTATGTATTATTTTAAAAGCCGTCCCCTTACCATCCCCAAAATTTAGAAACAAATTTGCCACCCGGAAAACCCCATCCCTCAGTACTCTCATCCCCCCTTCCCGAGACTTAGGTAACTATGTGTATTCTTCTTTGTGGCAAGGCTAATTGAATCTTCCTTTGCTTAATATGAAGACCACACAAATTTTCATTTGTATCTTTGGTCCTATTACAGTCTGTGTGAAGCCATTATTTTTCTTTCTATAGTGAAGATATGTTAATGTGGTTTTGAAAGTGATTAATTTGTACCGATCAGCTGAAATTTATTTTTGAGTTCACCATTCAAATAAAGCGAGGCCATTCCTTGTTAAACACAACCAAAATTTATGCAGCATGCAAACATTTTGAAGCATCAAAACTAATACTGTGTTATTAACACGACCCAATAGTGGTTGATAAATTTTAGATATAATTTTTCTGCTATAATTGACCAAAATTCTCAATAACTTTTAAGTATCATCTTCTATTATGAGGACTGTGGCTCAGAGGTAGGCAAAAGGGCTTACTAAAGCTGGGTCATAGGTTTGAGTCAGGGATGGCTGTAACCATTCATATACATTAGGAAGATTGTTTTGTGACATATATCATTCATATATAGTTTTCAGCTTATCTACTTTTCATCATTCTTATGCCGAATGGGGTAATGCCGCAATGGACGTGGCTCTCTAACTATAATAATGGTTGGTTGGTTGTTTAAATACCTTTAAATACATGCTTTACTATACCAGGTTGGATATGCCTATTCAGTGCATCTTGTAATTGTTTCTATGATTCTAAAATCCTTGGTGATTTTTTAAAGGGTGTAAAAGGCTTATTAAAGCCAAGTCATAAGTTCAGTGTGGGGTTGAGCATGATGCCTTTAGATTTAGTCAAAAGACAAAATTTAAGAAATCTTATAGGTGTTTTGTGAGTCTATATTTTCTTTTCTTTTCTTAAATTTTGATTAATGGTGTGTTTTCTTAGAGCAAAAATTGAACAAGATTTATTTGTTTTATGAGTTGTTTAGAATGTGCTTCACTAGGGGAGGGGTCAATACTTGAACATGGTCCAATAGTTGACATGAGTCTTGATCATGCAATACCCAATACTTGTTATAGTACCACTTAATAGTTGTCATAGTATCTAGTGGTTATTTATTTTTCACATAATAATTATGTAAAGTAGCCAATCACATTATGACATGTAAGACCTCTCACCCATGTACAAGTATTAAAAATTCAATGTTCAATTATTATCACCCATTTTCAAGTATTGGTTTCCACCATAGTTGTAGTGTAACTCAAATTTATTATTTTAAATCAATTCAAAATATGGTTTTCCCTCCAATTAAACATTCCAAAGAAAAATTACAAGCTAAGACAAATCTAAACTACATATTGGTGGAAAAATCTTGATCTCATGTGATAAACAATTGATTTCGTGGACCCCTTAACTTAGAATATACCACTACTATCCCATCTCCCCTACTCTAATATGTGTTGTAGGTAATCTTTGATCTTTGTTTGTTGTAATTGGATGTGTAAATTGCTATTTTCTAGGTGAGCTCGATCTTTTGTAATTGTTATAGTTGATCGTACCTTGCGATTCAATATGTTCAATTTATCTTAATTACGCCGAGGCGTTCCCCTATGGGAAAGGCCCCTTGAGACGCGTTTCTACGATTGTGTTAAATTTGAGTTTGATGACCATCTTGACGTTTGTGTTTTTCCTCCCTATTTTAGCTTTTCTCTACTATTTTTAATAATTAACAATTTTAGCTTTTGTTTTTAATTAACAACAATTTTAGCTTTTGTTTTTAATTAACAATTTTATATTTTAATAATTTTTGTTTTTAATAATTAACAATTTTAGCTTTTGTTTTTAATTAACAACAATTTTAGCTTTTGTTTTTAATTAACAATTTTAGATTTTAATAATTAACAATTTTAGCTTTTGTTTTTAATTAACAATAAGTGCAGTTAAGATAGTTGTTTGAGCTAAAAATAGAAAATCACTGAGCGGCCAAGCCCATATATACCTAGGTCAGAATGAATCGGCTATTGCTAGATACACTGGAGTCATAGCACAAAAACTGAGGGCATGCAAGCGATGAACAAAACCAAGAAGTCAGATTGATGTTTCAGACACTTCTTCTGGATTGGTAAGTTATGCTCAGACACCTTTACACAGTTCCTTTAAGAATTTGCGGATGATATTGTTAGGGTTTAATCTTTGTTGTTTAAAATAATTTGTTTTTGTATGCACTAGTCTGGCGCCATACTCTATCTGTAGCGTAGGTGAATATTCAGGGACATGCTCTGCTTTGGGTATGAATGGTCTGGACAATGATGAACTTGTTCGCGGGTCAATGGAATTTACATTTACAACAAATATGGACGTGAATTAGCTTATCTCAATTATTTCTATTTTATAGGGAATAAGTAGCTTATCTTATTATTTCTATTTACTAGGTGCTCTCAGGCGTTTAATAGTGCCCAATCTAAAAAATAACTTGCTTTCTGGACAAATTCCCAATTCTCTGAATAACTGCACAAAATTGCATCACTTGTCATTGTCTAATAATACACTTGAGGGACCAATTCCATCTGAGATATTAACAACATTGACCAGATTAGAACATCTGCTTCTAAATTCCAACAAACTCAATGGTAGTATCCCGGAAGAGATTGGTCAATTATGGAAACTGAGAGAGCTCAAGTTGAAGAACAATATCCTTACAAGTGGCATTCCCAAGGCGCTAGGAAATTGTTCTTTCATGGAGGAGTTAAATATATCTTCTAATTCCTTGTATGGCTATATTCCACAAGAATTGGGTTCACTTTCCCAACTACGAGAACTGTCGTTGGATAATAACAACCTAGGAGGATCCATTCTATATTCTCTCATGAACTGTACAGAATTGAAAAAGTTGAACCTATATCACAACAAGTTTGTGGGGACAATTCTAGAGGATGTAGGCCATAAGCTAGCCAAATTGTGACTGGTGGACCTGTCCATCAATCAGCTAAATGACAACATCCCAAAATCCATAGGAAATATTTCGGCGCTTAATTTTCTTCAAATAGAAGACAACCAATTAAGTAGAATGGTACCCCAAGAATTGGGAATGTTGGGTTGCCTACAACAACTGATGTTTGGCAATAACAATCTGAAGGGAGATGTTTTTTCCATTCTCTTGAACTGTACAAAGTTGTAAACCATTGGGTTGGAATTCAACTAGTTTGTGGGCTCTGTTCGGCAGAAATTGGCTTCAAGCTCACCAAGCTACAAGAACTTGTTGCAGCACGTAATTGATTCAGTGGGAGGATCCCAAAGTCTCTAGGAAATTGTTCTCAGCTCTCACGTCTTGATTTGGGTAACAACCAGTTAAGTGGTGTGGTGCCTCAAGAATTGGGAATGCTAAGTACTCTGCAAAGACTGAAGCTTTTCGGAAATAAATTATCCAGCCTCCAGACACCTTTACACAGTTCCTTTAAGAATTTGTGGATGATATTGTTAGGGTTTAATCTTTGTTGTTTAAAATAATTTTCTTTTTGTATGCATCGGTATGGCGCCATCAGTATATGTAGCATAGGTGAATATTCAGGGACATGCTCTACTTTGGGTATGAATGGTCTAAACAATGATGAACTTGTTTGCAAGTCAATGGAATTTACATTTACAAAAAATATGGACCTGAATTAGCTTATCTCAATTATTTTTATTGAAGCACACAAAGATGCTCAAAACCGCAACAAGATATTTGTGTTGTAATACAGTAGGCTTACATGCTTGATACAACCACTCCAGAAAAAAGGGCTTTTTGTTGGCTGTAAGAAAACCATTTAATTCTATAGTGCTTGCTAGCTTCAACCATATTATGGCCTCATAGAAGTTGTAGCTTGTAACCAAACCACGGGAACACATGCAAAGTAAGACAAGTGATTGCCCACTTCAACCTGAGTAAGCCCCTTTATTGCTCTTTGAACATGGAAGCAGAACATTGTCACACATTCTAACCACACTTCATGCTCCTCAAAACCACAGGGACTTTGGGTGTGACACAGAACACATGGTTTCCTCATCTACCCAAAAGCAAAGAGCACAAAAGCAAAAAACTCTAGAAACCCCAAATCTCTCAGAATAAAATCCAAGAAAATCCCCTTTTTAATTTGGGAGAGGTGGATCTAATATAGCGCATATCCATGAGATATCAGGAGCAAAAGTGAAGTTGCATGATTCAAAGCCTGGTGGTACAGATAGGATTGTTGAAATTTCGTAGTACTCGAGCGGAACAAAAACATAGTTAGAAGAACTCCAGGCTATTGATAGATCTTATCAACAATGAATATGAATTTCTTACAAAAACCCCTTTCTATTATGCTTTGATACATGTTTAGCAGGGCACTGGAAACTACATCATCTGAAAAAAAACCCTTTCTATTATGCTTTGATGAACGTTCATACCCTGTTCCAAACCTCTTATTTTGGTACAGGATGGGAGTATGTTGGAAAAAGTGAACTGATCGGGTGGAACACTTGTTCGTTGCATTTTTAAAGCAGTGTCAATGCTTCGTGAGGATACTCATGTCTACTGTAAGCTACAATTATGATGTTCCATGAGAAGAGGTCTCGTTCAGTCATTTGGACAAACAGATGGCGAGATGAATATGGTAAAACATCATATCAAATCAATATTGAACACAGTCATGAGTCAGTAAAAGTTTAAACACAGACATCCTTTCCACCCAAATTTTCTACATAAGGAGATGGACCAAATCATCATTCACAGTATCATCTACACATGGAAATGGTTTCTTTGTATATTCCTACAATCTGTTTTTATTATTTATGAATACCCAAAGACTCAAAATTTCCAAACCCTCTAACACCTACGACATGCATGAGATATTTTAAAACTATATCTTACAAGCTACGTAATCTAATATCAATATGTGATAATAATTGTTTATTAATGATCTAACTTGCAAGCTACGCAATCTAATATCAATAATAGCTCATGCACGAGTTCAATTAGGGTTCTTTTGCTTTGTACATTATATCACTTTTTTGCATATTGCATTGTTAAAGGGTTAGACTTCATGTTTGCGCTTTGTAGAAAATATAAAATAATAAGGAAGCCAACTTTAAAGGTTCTAATTCTTTACAAATGCATGCTTTCTGAACACATCCTTCATTTCATGATTAAGTGGCCTCAAGTTTACATTTTCCACCATATATTTGCATAACTCCCACTATCTCAAGCATCTTTTAGTTGTCATGGAAATAACTTTGACACACGAAGGCATTTCTCAATTGATTGAGGGTGGTTCCAATGTTGACCCCACATTTCAGATATTGCACTTGTCCTCCCTAAGGTCCATTCTCAACATTGGTGCCCAACATCGTGTTGACCTTTCAGATGGGATACATTTTCAGACAACACTTCTACCCTCCAAATTTGCAAGTCGTGTAACCAAAAAATCAATACAAGAAGGCTCCATTGTGTGCTTACACAAATCCCTCGTTAGAATGATCAAAAGTGAACTATAAGCTTCATCTCCTGCTCAATTACCAATGTACATAAACTCCCTATATTAATTATAATTTATTTATGTTTGTTTTTTCGATATGTTACTCAGTTTTAATTCTATCCCGATTTCCTTTTCCATTGTAGGATTGTTCTTATCATTGAAATGGATGTTTTTATCGAAACACATTTGGTAATCGGTGCTCCAATCCAACTACCAACAAATGCTCTCGAATACGATCGGTTTATCGTGAAGGATGCAAGTGCAAACCGGGTTAACAAATATTTGGTGAGAACACCAATGAAAATAAGTGCTTTGAATACATCTATGCGTATATGGTCTATAGAGGGTCATGCCCTAGCAAAAAAACCCTTCGCGAATATCACAATGCAAGGGAGATGGTTTCGTGTTTGGGTTTGATTTTGTAGATCAAGAAAGAGGGGAAATTCATGTCACATGTTTCAATGAGGCCATTGAAGCATTCTATGAGCATATTGAAAATGGGAAGCTATATACAATTTCCAATGGGATGATTGTGAGGATTCCTGATGCAAAACTATGTTATAGCCATTTGAACAATGCTTTAGAGATTTTCCTGCAAGCGTCCTCAACCATAACTCCACTCATAGCAAATGAGGATACAATACCTTCCCATCACTTTCATTTCACAAAAATTAAGGACATACCTGCAACTAATGATCGTTCTAAAGTTAATTTGATTGGCATTGTTATTATGATGTCACCTTTGTTAGTGCGAAATCACAAAGCACCCCCAAATGAGTTATGGATCTACTTTTCTAAGGCAGGGTCATTTGGTGTGATTTGCATAACATTGGATCATTCCCCAAGCTGTGGGACTTGTAAATGGGAATGATCCTCCAGAGAAGGCTGGTTCCTCTTCCTAAACTACCTGCCACAAGCTATTCCAGTGCAAGCAAGCTAATCTAATCCTAATCTAACTTCCAAGGAGACAAGGAGAGAAAGAAAACTAGAAAAAACAGAGCCTACACTAAAACGGTGATACACCAGAGAAGGAAAATGTTGATCATCTATCAAAACTGCCATGGAAACAAAGAGAGGTGAGCAATGGAGAGGATGGACAAGTGCATCATAGACCAGAGATGGACTTCACACAGAAAATGTTCCAAAATCCCTAAAAACACAACTCCAAAACCTACAAATGACATTCAAACATGCACAGATGCCCTGCAACAATGAGAGGCAAGAAGAAACAACCAAAAATGAGCAAAGGATGGACAAATGCATCACAAAAACACGTTTTTATTGCTCCATATTTACACAGTGCACCATTTCATGGGAAAGAGAAAAAAAACCATTACAGAGTAGGGGAGGAGGTTCCAACTCCATTTTCGACCCTGGGGAAGAAAAGAAGAGGGAGGTAGAGAAGAAGAGTGAACAACCACTAACTAACTTCTTGAAAATGTGCCTCTGTTACAATATATAGCAAAATGCAAAAAGAGAGGGAAAAACATGAGAAAATCTGATTCTCTGCTCCAACCACCGACAACATTCATAAATTTGGTGAAAAGTCAAGGCTCCATCTACAAATTCCATTCCCAAATGCATTTTGTCTACTCGAGGGAGAAAAGACCCATATTTCATTAAATTTGGTGGTTGAAAACTGGTTCTACGCATTTTTTCCATGCCAAATCACATTTTGCAATTTTCTCCCACAAATCTCTACCAAAATAAAAAATTGAAGACTCCATGATGAAGAGAATCTCTAGATCTTTCCATTGGTACCAAGATTGTCAAAAATGGAGCTCTAGATCAAAAGATATGGCCTTCTGCGTTTTTTCCTTACGTTTCCTGCAAATTTGGCTTCGGGTGAATTTTGAACTTTTTCCCGCAAATCCACTGATGATGTGGCATCCATTGGGGTCGGCGGAGGTAGGGGCTTCCTTTTTCCATTTTACATTTTTTGACAAAAAGTCAAAAATCCAATTTACCTCTGAAGTCCCGCATCCCGCATTAGCTTTTTGATGGGGCCGCGGGTCGCATTTTGATTTTATGCCTTTTGGAAGAAAAGGCAATTTTTCACTTTTTCCTCCGATGCCCCGCTGGTCCGAGTTCCTTTGGCAAAAAAATCTCCCAAGCTCTGCAAGTTTGCCTTGGGAAAATTTTCCCTTCTAACTCCGCCGAGCCATAACTCAAAAAATACAAGGAGTTAGAAAGAGTTCTTTACCTTTCTAGAAAGGGGAAGAAATTCTCTATTTGATGGAGCATTTTCCAGAAACCTTTGAATGCTTTAAATTTCTAAAATCTGGACTGAAGCACAAAAGGTAGTAAGTTAACCCAAAAATAAGGGGAGCTTATTTTGGTTAACAACTTTGGTGACTCACAGGGGTCATCTACTTGCTAGATGAATGATCAGTGGCCTTTTTGCATCCATTGGGCATGGAGTCAAGCCTGATATTTATTTTTATGTGCATGTATTTCACATTTACAAGTGCAGGATGTTGTGTTTCATGGAGTTTAATGGTGAATTTGAAGATCTAAGGTCGTGTTACTTTTGTCGACTTCCCTCATCTCCATTTTTTGTTTCTTTCTCCTCAACAAAATATCTCGCTTCCTTTCTTTGGTGTATTACTTTGCTTTAGAGTAGGCTCTATTTTTTTCCTCTTTCTCTCTCCTTGGTTCCTTGGAATGGTTAGATTATGTATAGATTTAGTTTTCCTACATTGGAGTAGCTCGTGGCGGGTAGTTTAGGAATAGGAACCAACCTTCTCTGGAGAGATTTCCCACTTTTGCAAGGTCCCACTCCTTGGGGAAAGTTCAATGTTATGTAATCACACCAAATGACCATGCCTTAGCAAAGTAGACCTTATAACTCATTTGGGGGTGCTTTGTGATTTCGCATTAACATTCACCATGCTCAATGATTCGTAGGCATGACAAGTCGGAGACTAAGAGGAGAACTCACGTAATTAAAGGACACGTCGGGATTCAAAGTATAAGTGTTACATTATGGGGACATCACTTAGATGAGATAACCAAATAAATTGAAGAAATGCTTTCTATACCACCTCTCTGGTCCTTTCCTTGAACAACGTTTGCATCTCCGTTTCAATGGGATCTCGATCAACATTGTTTTAAATACCAAATGTTATGTCAACCCTCAAATTTCAGAAACCAATACACTTCATAGCTAGGTAGATTCTGATGACTACTACCTTCCGGCGCCCTTTATCACAAGCCAATTTATGGGCCTTCCAAAAATCTTGACCGACCTCTGTAACAACGATTTCGGAGGTACTAAATATGGGGAACTTGAGAGAAATGAATGGGCCATGGTTATTATGAAATCATGAATATCAAGCATGGACAACTTTTTTTACAAGGCATGTCCTCTTCAAAAAGGTGACAAACAATGCAGGAAAAAGGTGAGAGAGAATGGTAATGGTTCATGGTTATGTTCGAGTTGTAACATACAAGTTCAAAACTATGATTATAGATATGCACTGAGGATTGATCTAAAGGACCCGACAGGAGAACTTGATCAGTTACCACTTTTGATAAGAAAAGATGAGTTAATCATGGCGTGTTGTAGCTAGTGACCTCCATATATTGTCTATAGATGAAGATGCAACTAGTGAAATTATAAGTAATGTCATTGGCAACAAATAATTTGCTTCACACTTTCACTTTGAAAAAGAGACATATTACGGAAACAGCAGATTGAAATGTGTCGTCCTCGGTTCAAAGAAGTGAAAAATAGTGCAACTCCTCTGTAACCTTTAAGCAAGGATTTCCAACCCACCCGTCCCTTCAAACATTACACCCTCACCCATCCCATTCTATACTTTGAACTATCACCGTATGTTTCTTATTTCATATCTATGTTTCACTTTTTTCCTGATTCAAAAGAAAAAACTGTTGTATTCCCATTATACATTGACATACTATTGTGTCCTACTACTATGTGGATTGTTAGTACTTTTAAGAAAAATAAATAAAAATACATGCACTTTTGTTAGGTAAGTATTTGCATCCTTGTGTACTATGTGAATACACTATATGTTTCTATATATCTAATAATCTTTTCCTTAAGAAAAAATGCAAGTTTCTCGATACTCAAATTGTTACCTCTTATGCGTATTTCCCATTGGAACTCCACATGAATTACAATTGTATTTAGTTTTATATTTTGACTTATTTTTGCATTTATATGTCATCAAACAATGTATCATTACTTGTTAACCCGCATGATTGTTTTTTAATAGGTGGTACTTCATAACCCTATGACCTCACAATCATGTTGACTCTGCCAAACAAGCCCAACAAAGAGATAACTACGTAAAAATAAAGTACACTTAGCTACTTTGAGAAACAACGTTGTAAATTAGAGCATAGAACAACAAAAATCTCTAATATCTTTCAACTTACGTCGACCAACAACCTATGATTCACGACATTCCAATCTTGTCATCAAATACAACTACTAAAGAATTGTCAACCAACATTTTGCATGTAACTTCCATGGAAACAAACTTTCACGAGCATACCAATTCCTTCCGTACGAACCTATCTTTGCTAACAACTACCACTTTTCCCTAAATGACTAGGATGTCACATGAAAGCTGTCTCAAATCTTGACCTTTATTCAGTTCATCGCACATATACAACCAATTTCTCCTCTCCTTCTAACTACTTTCCACCTTGCAATCCAAAAATGACTCTCAAAAAAACACCCCACCCCTTCTAATACACAAAGATTTCCCATATTCCCACCCTCATCCCTAACTTTAGAATCCCATCGTCAATTTCACAAAAGAATAGATTTGTTGGCGAACATCCAAACTTGCTCAATCTGTTTGGAAAATTACCCAGAATTAAAACAATTTCCTTTGAAGGTTTTCCCTCCTGTAACAGATGCAAAACTGAAAAACAAGGCCACCGCTTCTCTTCATGGAACAACATAGAACCTAAAAAGCATCCTATTGTTCTTGTGTCTTTAACTAAAATTGAGGAGATGCTTATCGCACGAGTTAATCCATTCTGTAAGTCACCCAAGTATGTGGCGGGCAATACAAATACTCATGACACACCATAAGCTTCCCGCAAAATATTACTTCAATAGCAAAGACCCTACCCCACCACCTTGGAGATTTAGACATAGTTCTCATATAAAGGGAAGGATCTAATTTAAAAATTATGATTTCTATGTCAGTAGATCTCGTGTTTGGGAAGCCTTGTAATATAAAATCCAACACGATCCCTATTACAAAGATGTCTTAATCAATGATGACACCCTTTCCTCTCTACCATCTGATTCGTAAAATGTTTCCTCCTCTCTTAACACAGCCACAATGGAATTTCCCCAAATGCAAATTTCCCTCTACAACTTATGGTATTGATGTTCACACTCGCTTTGATGAAACGTATGAACACTCATCGTCTTTCGTGCCAACACCTCACAATACAGGAACAAAAGAAGAGGAAATCGAATAGTTCCTACTCAACCATGATGGTAACACTCCATTTACCATGCCATGGCCGGAGCTTGGGCTCTTGCCAATAAATGAATACAATATGAAGGTGCTGTTCTCAATGGCTTTCCTAAATTTATTTCCGACGGGAAAGCAAATGTGGAAATAACCCTCATAAAAGAAGTTCCAATGCATGAATACGCACTTCATTTGATGTGTTACCATGATGGTCGCTTCGGTTCCCACCCAATATTTTGTTACTTCCTTCTAAACCTCATAATGTGACATGAAGCTAGTCCACAACAACATTTTTTATGAAACAGAACATCAAATATGGAGTCCCTCCAACAATTAGAGATCTGCGAAGGCAACTACTGGAATGCCCCAAATACAAGCTCCTAGACAACTTAATGTGCTTTGGATCGAGCCTTCGAGGGACACGTTCATTTGGGAAAAATTAGAAGTGAGCTTTCAGATATGGTGGAACAATTGGAGACACCAACCTTATTCTTCACTCTAAGTGTTGAGACACTAAATGGCCGAGATCTCCACACAGTATTATCTTTGGGTGAATGCCCGATTGATCCTCGAGCTGCAAAACATTGGATAAAACTTAACATTGTCTCTAACCCTCATCGAGTATCAACATACCTACATCACAGATTCACAATATTTCACGAAGAAATATTGCAGAAGGAACTTGGAGCAGTAGACTTTTGGTACATGTAATCAAATCTACTTATTTCAAAAAAATTCCAAACTACATAGCTAATATTTATGTTCCCTCATCTCGCAGGTATGAATGGCAACATAGAGGCTCCACACATGTCCACGGTTTATTATGGCTCGAGAATGTGCCTAAAGTTGACAAAATGGACTGGGAGGATACAACAATTATTGAGGCCACAAAATAATACTTTGATAAGTTCGTGTCTTCCTGGAACCCCCACCCGACTTGCAACCGCTTGGATTTTGTTCGCAAGTCACTCCTAGACGACCCTTGCTTACTAGATACAACAAAAATTCTATCCTCCTCCCCGCATGCAGACCTTGAAGAACTGCTTAATTGAGTTCAGTGCCACACTAAATGTTTAGAGAAAACATGCCTGCATAGAAAGCAATCACAAGCTGCAGTATAGGTACAACGCCCCCTAGGCCACACAACCTACTTCTTCCTTGCACATTGAAAGTGATGGGAAAATTAAGTACCTCCCTTCCGAAACGATGATAGATTGAACATCCACAATCGAACTATGATATACATATGGAGAGAAAATGTCGATTGCCAACCAGTACTTTCCCGCCATGTCGTTCTTAAGTATATTGTAAAATATGCTTCGAAAGTCGAGCAACGTTCAAAAACATATCACCAAATGCTATCCAGATTTTCAAGAGACACAGACGTAGATTCTCCAGCACATATCGCAATCCATAAAATGCTCACAGAAAGCATTGTTGAACATGACATAAGTGCACAAGAAACATGCCACATGTTGTAAAAATTGCCACTTGTTATGTGCAGTCATCCATTTGTATCATTAAATGTTGGAAAAAAATCGAGACGTGTCATTGAAAGTGATGCCGATGTACAACAAACAACCACTTTCTTGGATGCATATAAAGTTCATCCAACAACCATGGAACACCTACCACTTATTCAAGTTTCTCGAGATTAGAGCTACAATAAGAATCGTAAAGGTGATAAATGGAAAAAGTGACAGACACAAGCAATTGTTTGGGGCCACCCGAGATTTGTGGATATCCCAGCTCAGGATTCAATGTCATATGACCTTTTTTGTTGGTTAAAACTCCTTTTATACAAGCCTTTCAAAAATATTGCGTTTGAATTTGGCTCAACCGTACATGACATCAATGGCACTTGGGACATGTTCAAGCACAACTACATACAATGCTATGTTTACGCACTACCACAAACATAGGAGTTGTTACATATGTTAGTTACGAATTAGAGACTAAATGCAGTATTCAACATGAATCATTGTAAGAATGGAAAGTCTTTGCACAACTTCACCGGGAAACAACACGGGTCTAGACAGAGTCTTGACATGTTGGGAAACAAGATTTGAAATACACACTAATTGGAACATACATGACGTTCCACATGATTTGCAGATAATTGGTTCATCATTCATAGAGAGAGAGAAGGTAGACACAATTAACAACAACATGCAGGCCACACCACCATCTTCCACACTTCCTTTATCTCCAAAACAACAAATAGCTCTTGATACCATACTACACCATTCAGCAAACAAAACCCTTCTACCTCCACTAAGATTGATAATTCAAGGAACGACGGCACAGGAAAATCATTTCTGATAAATAAAATCTGCAATTCATTCACATCACCAACCACATATCCCTCACCTCTACTTATGCCCACCCCTACCAGGTGTTTTGACATTCAACATCTCCACATCCACAATCCACGTAGTCATGCGTATTCCAATCAAAGAACTCAAACCCCTTGAACATAGTGCATTATCGTCTTTTCAAGAGTTGTTGAAACATATAGAATATGTTCTTATTGATGAAATGAGTTTCATCGGCCCAAAGTTACTAAGAAAAATTGACAGTAGGCTCATGAAGCTTTCCCACACTCAAAAACATCTAAATTTGGGAACAAATCAGTCATCCTCCTCGGCGACCTCGGCCAATTACCACCGGTTTTGGACAGTCCTCTTTATGCAAGTAATTCCTATGGAGCAACCCTTTGGAAGGGATTTCAGACTTCCATTACATTACAAACAATATTTTGGCAAAAAAATAATAACCAATGCACAAGTTTCATTCGGAATTTACTGCTCCACATGCGAGATTCAACCCCTCTAATTGAGGATTGGGAAATCTTAATGTCTCGCATAGACACACACCTAACTCAACAAGAGCTCAACATTTTTAAGGATGCACCACATTTGTTTGTAAAAATGATTAGGTGGACTCCCACAACCTACAAATGTTGAAGGCATTGAACGTTCCGATCACCCAATCCATTGTTGAAAGTAACAGGTAGAATGGAATAGGAAATCCTGATGATGATCGGTTGGAACCACGTTTTTGTGCGAAAACAAAAAAATCATGCTTATTGCAAATCTATGGGTTGACGCAGGCCTCGTGAATGGTGCCACAAGAACAATCACCGACATTTTCTATGACACATCAATACAACCACCAACATTTCCTTTATTTTTGTTGTCAAATTTGATAGATACTGATGGCCCATGTTGGATCCCTCCAACCGTTACATATTCCCATACCCCTATTTTGAGAGGGAATTGAAAACAATTTCGATTAAAATGGCACGAGGATTAACTATCCATAAGTCACAGGGACTTAATTTGCAGAGCAACCATTGACATTGGAACCCCTTTGAAAGGTAGGGTTCGACATTCTGACTTTCTCCAGAGTTCCCTCACTTGAAAATATGCACATTTCACCTACTTTTTCATTCGAGAGATACTCAAATATGGTGCACGTACCAACACTTGGAGCAAGAAGAAAGGAGGAAGAAAGACTACTATCACTCAACCCATCATAAATACTACCCTCTGCTTTGATAGCACCTCCACTACTACTATACTCAACACTTCTTCTATCCAAAGTGGTATTGTTGTTCAAGGGGTATCAAATGTAATCATGTTTATTGAAACTAAAATTTCCCACTAAAGGCTACCATTCATGATATAAATATTGCAAATGTATACATGTCTCATTATGTGCACACAGATCTACATTTATTTGATGTTTTGAAATATGATTTGTAACTTTAAATGTACGAATCTGTAACATAATTAATTGTACACATACAACATTTCTATGTAATTTTTTAACTAAATTCCTACACTACAACTATCAATCACACACATTATCAACTATACAATAAATATTTTTCCAACAAAACACCAACCAAACAACCGATGCACAACTAACACAATAAACCTGAATTAAATACATACAACATCAACTATAAAATAAATTAACTATAAAAAACGGTATCAAATGTATTCATGTACAAATTTTTAACAAGTTTGAAATGTAGAAACAACCTTAAAATTAAGTGGCCCATCTATATTTCTACACTTACGAAATCAATCACACCCCTTATCAACATCAACTACAAAAGTAATAATTATACCTCTAAAACAAATAACATATACCGTTTGGTGTTCACATTGCATGAAACACATGCGATTGTTAGTAGTAGATCTTCTTGAAATTGTGCTCATAAAATTATTTCCTTCTCTTGCACCACATTTTATTGTAGTTTGAGTGAGTGTTAGATTTGGTTAGATGTTAGTTGTTTTACGGTAAGTCTAAAAAAGTATTGTTAGAGAAAAATATTTTCTAAGTTGAAATCGAAAAATATCTTTTCTCGTGAGATCAAATGACTCTTATAATTAGGTATCATTATGAAATATCCATCTTTGGATGATTATTGGGACACTAGGTGAATTTCCCTTGTTGGGATGTAGGTCACAAGCTACTATTATACCATTTTGTTATTACAAAATCATATATTTGCATCTCGTGTCTTGGACACGATCTAATTAAGTTCTAAAATAAGAGGGTGAAAACTCATAATTTGTTGGGTACATGACACCCACATCAACATAACGATTGGTACTAAAAAAGGGCTCTTGGTGATCATTCAATGTGTGTTTGAATTTTAGTTTTTGTTATATATGTCAAAAATCCATTAAACATTGAAAATCACAAAAATAAAATTGTCTTGGCCTAGTGAAACAACAATAAACATACGTGGTGTTCGGTTCGAGTTTTCAAAATATGCTTTCAAGTTTCTTCTCAAATTTCAAAATAATATAAGTGCTAAAACACATGTTCACACTTTTTAAAATGCTTAAATTTTCTTGAATGTTTAACACAAAGATGTAGCTTGTAGGTTTTCTCCTTTCATTTTAAAGGATTTTGAATATAAATGGTTTTGAGTTTAAATACAATACAATTCTGACAAGGAATTAGATGGAGCAATCATTTCACAATTTGAAGAGTTTATTAATGCATTTATGTTCTTGATTTGTTCGTCACACTTAAGAGACAACCCCATGAATTAATTAGAGATTTTAATTTTAAATTTTAGATATTTATAGCAACATCCCAATCAACCATAGATCTTGAGACATTGTCATTTTGGAAATATACATCAATGTCTATACAACATCATACCTGGACTTGGGAGAATATCCGATCCATATTCATTAGTTTTAGCTTATGTAGAGGATATCACAATAAATACACACTTGTCTTTTGAGAGACCAAACATTGTACCACAATGAGCTTTTGAAATGTTCTCCTAAACATTTCTCAAGACCAACGAAACATAGATGTTCTTATGAGCACTCATTTAGATCGAAATTTTGTTAGCAGTCAATATGTTGTCATACACAAATTTTGTTATTGATGCATTTATGTTCTTCATTTGTTCGTCACACTTAAGAGACAACCCCATGAATTAATTAGAGATTTCAATCTTAAATTTTAGATATTTATAGCAACATCCCAATCAACCATAGATCTCGAGACATTGTCATTTTGGAAATATATATCAATGTCCTGACAATATCATACCCACCTTGGGGAGAATATCTGATCCATATTCATTAGTTTTAGCTTATGTAGAGGATATCACAATAAATACACACTTGTCTTTTGAGAGACAAAACATTGTACCCATGATGAGCTTTTGAAATGTTCTCCCTAAACATTTCTCAAGACCAACAAAACATAGATGTTCTTATGAGCACCCATTTAGATCAAAATTTTGTTACTTGGTCAATATGTTGTCATACACAATTTTTTTATTGAGCCCATCATTGCACTTGTAACTTGCATAAAAATAAATATGTTATATAGTAGCAATCACGTGAAATGTGCAATGCAAATCTTTGAAGGGGATGCATCATAGAAATTAAACTTGTGGGAGGTAAACATCGGAGGAGAAAAGAGGCGATGAAGAATGAGTTTGAGGGAGAAGTCAATGGGAAGGAAAAATGTTAGGAGAAGCAATTTGAAACTCTTATTTCTTACAACCATGCATATATGAAACACATGCCATGGGTGTTAATCATTTGAAGGAGAAAGGGGATGCGGTGTGTAGGTCGTTGAGGCAACGTACTTTAGATATATTTCATACAACAAGGGGTGGTCAATGAATACTCTCAAGGAAACTTACATATGTTTGAATCATGAACTCTGCATATGTTAGATACAAGTAAACTTTGCAAATATGGTTCCTTATCTCACTAATTTCACACTCCAATACTCAATATGAGCAATTGTTTGTTACTGATGAATAATTAGACTTACCTTTTCCATCATGGTACATTGGAGTGGAACATGTTTGTTTGGCATGAAATTCTTTGTTGAGTAAGCTTAGGACATCATAAATCATCATTTTCTTAATTGAAGAAGAATACCTAAAGCAAGGAAATTTTATTTTTATTTTCTTCAAAGGCTTTTAGGTGTGTAGGTCAACATCAACAATAATACACTATAGTGGGTCCATTCATTACAATATTTTGGGGATGAGAGATGATGTTTGAACTTGCACAACACGGCATTGACATTATTTTAGAAAGTTAATAAAGTGGTTCATGAGATATCCACATAGCACTAAATAGGAAATAATTTCTACATGTTAGAAATATGAAATGACAAAGATAAAAATCTAAATGTGGGAAATGTATTAATGTTGGGCATTGCCTTTTTCATGATAGACATTCTTCTCCAAAAGAGGACAAAGAGAGATAGGGTGGCCTTTCCATGGTTTACAGAGGGTTAGTTATTTCCAATGTAGGTAGAACCACAACACTTTTTAATATATTAACTTTGATAGGTTGGTTTAGTTATATATTTTATTAATTTTTGAGAGGTGACAAATTTGGAAAGATATTTTGACATATATCTAGAAGGTATGATTAAAATATTTTCCATATCGAGGAGAAAACAAGGAGAGAATATTTTAGGGGTGGTGTGCGGATATGTTGAAATAAGTATTGAGTAACATGAGTCAACTTAATCAAAAATAGTATCGAGCTTAAGAATAATGTTGTACTACATCTTTTTACGTTGTGAGTGCTTTCCAAATGGGCTTCACACCTCATGTCATTTGACTGTGTCAAATCAACCAATGGCTACAAATTTAACGTGCATCGTTGTTGTGTGGATGCATCCTCATTGTCGATTTTGCATAAGTGGTTTTATAGGGTTCTTCACGGTGTTTTTGTAAAAGTGGTTTTGTAAGGTTACGTATGTGGTTTTGTAGGGTTTTGTACTCTCGTAAATAAATAAACATAACGTTTCGAGGAGGCGTGGTAAACGGGGCTCGCTAATAGCCGTTGGTTGAATACAATTAATTTGCATTGCTAACACCATAATTTAGTGACGGACTATAAATTTTGTTTTAGCACTTTGTGGGACATTCCTCTACTCACCACGGAGCCATTATCTTTTCATCATGGGATGGAGGGACTCTACCTTACGAGTTGAAGATCATACAAAATTATGATTATTTCGGTTGGTTTTTATCATCCTTTATATAATTTTTATTATTGTTATTATTTGTTTAGTATAAATAATTTAATCCTAACCTAGCATTTTCATTTCGTTATATTTAGTTTATAGTTTTTGAAAACTATATATTTACGTTGAAAGGTGTTGCCAAAGGGGATTCATACCTCATCCTATTGACATGGTAGGCGGCGATCAACGACGTATGTGGCGGTGTACGTCATCGTTCTTTGCTCGAGAATGGATTTTCTTGATCTATTTGGGACCTAATCATTTTTACTATGATCTCTCTGTTATATTCCTCACTTTTGCGGCGATAAGTACATGTTACAAAATGGCTATTAGTGAGAGCTCTGGTTAGAGCAAAGCGTTGCCAAAGGGATTGGACCTCATCCCATTGACATGTTAGGCGGTGATCAACATCGTTCATGGATGCGTATGTTGTCGTTTTTGCTCGAGAATGGCTTTGCTTGATATGTTTGTAACCTAATCATTTTTTTAACATGCCCTCTCCTATTACATTCCTCACTTCTGCATGTGGCGAGTGTAGGTTAGGGAATGACTAAGGATTTTAGTACGGCTATTAGTAAGAGCTCCGATTAAGCGCACCTCCCCATAACTTTATGCTTATTTATTTAATTTATTTCTCACTTCGTCTATCGATTGTTGCTAAATTTACAAAGTTAACTTGGGCTTGACTGTGGTTAACGCCTCTGGATCTCAAATAAAGTGCTTGTATTATTATGCAAGGAAAATGATAGGTATGAAAGGTCATTTATGGTGTGTCACTCTCCATGTTCTACTTTGGGTTTTGAAGAGTGGTTAACCCGGTTGGTGGGTTTGTTTGGCATGGGTCTATTTTTCCCGCTCAACTTTTATTTTGTTGTTAAATACATGGAGAAACAATTACTTTTGAAGCTACACGATTCATATTATATCTTTTCAACAACAATCTTATCAATCTAAGGAATATCTATATTGAATGCCCATAAAAACAAATTTAAAATGTGTCCTAACTCTACAAACCCTAAAATTTTTGCATAAGGTACCTAAGTTATCATAGTTAATTTAAAAATAAATAAAAAAGTGTTATGTTTTAATTTTCCTTTTTATGTCTTTTTGCTTTCATTCTGTTCTATTCAATAAAAGAACCAAAATCGTTTAAACTTGGAAGAAATAATTCAAAAATAAAGAACACTCACAGGATGAGTCGTGCCATCGTAAGCTATAGTAGAGAGTTTAACCCCTAGTTTTGACCCCTCATGGAAATTCTATAAGAAGCTCTGATTTTTTCTCTATAGTTGCTCGTAGAACCGACATGTACGAGATCGGTTCATCAAAGGACATTCTCGTCATCGGCGGCGACACGGATGTTTTGTTTGTCTTTTGGTTTTCGTTTTGTTGCATTCAATAAAAGAACCATAATTGACTAAACCTAAAAGAAATAATTCAATAGAAATATATAAATAACACTCACATGCAACATCATGTGATCGTAAGCTTTATTTGAGTTTAACCCCTATTTCTCACCCCCTGCGTGGATTTTCTACAAGAAGCCTTGATTTACATGTCTACAATTGCTCACGAAAAATGGATAAACACTGTGTATTATTTTTCCAAAACTCTTCAAGCCCAGGATGTGTGTGGATCCAAAAAGACCAATTGAAGGGGGCACAATCATCCCTTCCGACACTACATTATCGAAAAAACAAATTATATTTTCTTCTCGTTCTTGTACCAAGTTTTGAACACTTATCAATTTATTAATGAGTACGAGGTCCAATTTGGAGGATCTTTATTTATTTCTTTGTCTAACTAATCATATACCACGGTGGTTTTAAAATCACAAACCAAGTGAAGTAACTAAAAAATATTGAGGAAATTCGTAAACAACAAGCACACATATAGCACAAGAGTTGACAAAGTGGATCAACATGAATTATATTATTCCCACCTAAATAATATCTATTATGTGCTTCACTTTTACGAGCGCTTAATTTTTTTGAGTTTCCCAAAAAAAAGTCATCTTTGTGAGCTTGATGTGCTTACGTGGACCATAGATAATATATATTACTTGGGTAGGAACAATATGATATCTAGAAAACGTGTGGGGCATGCAAGCCACAACCTTAATCTACCTTTGGCTCGTATGAGCAATCGTTGGAAGGTGTTAATTATCGATACATGGATGTGCATCTACTCCTTGGAATTGCTTGACCTTATATTTGGATACATAGGCTCTGAAAGTTACGCAATAAGTGATCATTGCGGAAAGGTTCCAAAGTTGGAACATTTTCTTTTTCTTTTTTCAATTTTCCCCTCTAGACACAAATTGCACTTGCATGAAAACCTCAATACTCTCATCATTTTCGTGACTACTTCATGTATTTGTGTCCCTAACGTATCCCGTACTACATGCATTCAAATTCCCCTTACTTTTACAATTTCTCTAACTTCCGAATGAAGTCAACATATGCAAATTCAATCAAGTTTTCACCTCGCCAACATTTTTCATCCGCTTCTTGCATTTTCTTGTATCTCCCTCTACATTTTTGGGACGTCTCTTGAAAGACAAGTTTTATCCTTTTTCCTTTTACCAAACATATAATTCTCTTCGTATTTCATATATTTTCACATTGTCTCCTCGATTCTTCTTTCCTTTCCCATCCACTTCTCCACCCTCAAACGCCCATTTTCTACACCCCTCTTCCTTCCCCTTCATTTCCCTCCATATGGTTTCACGTCTTCACTATATCCCTTTTGGTGTTCAAATTGTACACTTCACGCATGATTACTAGTGTTAGCCATATGGCAAGGTCACTCAATGAGTGTCATTAACTTGTCCAATCAAATCTAGGGTGCCAACGAGTGTTCCTTACAATGTGAGAAAGAAATGGAATTTTTAAAAAAAATATGGGTTTCACTATTTTTATTTTGATTAATTTTTATGATGTCAAGCGTTTCAATTGGACGATGTTTCATTTGATAGATAAGGCGAAGAGGTGAATGGATAGTTGAAAACAAAAATGTGGCATTTAAATTTTGGAATTAAATACTTACATGTCCCACACCTATTCCACGGCTCAAATTGTTCCTACCCAAATAATATCTACTATTTGTGCTCCACTTTATCATCTCAATCTCACTCACATTATTTACGTGAGTGCAATTCATGTTTAAAGGGGCCAAAATAAGAAATAAGAAAAATCCAATAGGTTTAAGTTGAAAACCCAACATGATGTTGGCTTCTTGTAGCCCCCTTTTCGAGTTTTAAGCTCAAGTAATTGTAAGAAAATAGGGGATGCACAAACAAACAACAATAGTTAAGCCACTCTTGTTGTTGGTCATATGAACATTGATTTACAAGGAGGGAATTTTACTAATAAAACCATCAAAGTGTACCATGTAATGTCCAAGTGTGAAAGATATTCCTTTTTTCTTAATTTAAGATCTGATGTACTTACTCTAGGTTGAAGCAGTTGATTTCTTGCCAATTCTAGCTGTGGAATTCGTGAAGAAAAGAATCAGTAGCCATATATAAATTGAAAAGTTTTGAACTTCAAGCATGTTGGATCTACACATGGTTAGAGCTAACATAGAGCAAAAGGATTATCGAGAAAAATACAGTAGTAATGATTAACAAAAGTAGGATTTGGAGTCATATTGATGGCATACTTGCATAATGACCAAAAGCCATGATTGTTTGGTGGCTCCATTAATGATGCCGCAAAGGGTATCTTTAATCCTCTTGGGTTAAACACAAGTTAAGGGAACAATTTCTAAGAGTTGTCAAAGTTAGTGAAGCTCAAGCCATGTGTGGATGCATACCGCATGGGCCCCACCACTACGTAAACACTACTACAAAAATATTTTGACTAGCACCATTTTTGAGTCAATCTCGTGTCAGGAAAATCAACCTTTTTGGGTTTTTAAGATGTGTTCTTGTGAATATTTTTTCGAGAAAGGTGTCGCAAAAGTGACACAACTTAGACGTGACTAGACAATTTTTATTGTATCGATTTTACACCACTATAGCGTCTACTTTTTGCCATGGGTTAAATTTGGCGGCCATTTAAACATTTTTAGAATTTTAGATGTAAAATACGATCGGATTATTTCATCGACCGTAGCATGAGATGGGAGATTCTTTTTGAACTTGTCATATAAATGTTTAGGTTTAAAATTCAATCATTTTTAAATTTAGATATATGTGTTAATACTAGTAGTAACACCTGAGAGTATGAGACCTTTTAAAAGATTTGGTTTTATAAATAATTGCCTTGTACTTACTTGGAGAGTGTGAAAAATGTTAGAGCTGTATGATGTCTCTTTCAAACTCAGCTAGATGTGTCCCTTACCACTTTTGACACTTGGCACCTCTGCACTAGTCACTTCACTTCTGGTCCTCGGATAAATCCAGAATGTTTCATCTACCTAGCTTACAATTATTTTGTAAATTGTGTGCTAATATTTAGTGTTAAAGTTTAAGAAGTGTAAATTATGTGTTGGCATAGTGCTTAAAGTTTAACCCGCCATGGTAAATATAACACTCGTTGTCGGGAAACCTCCTCTACATGTAGGCATCTAGGCTCTAGCTAATGCCAAGAATATGTTGAGTCTTCATTGAACGGTGAACCAATGCAGGTCGGCGGTAATAAATTTTTAATAATATTTTATACACATTTGTACGCATCTGTAATAAATATTTTTCTTTCTTTCGTTTTCTGAGTAAATGACTTAGGCGTAATAAGATATGAAAATATTTCAAACTTCATTTCTTTTTTAACTCACGAGTCACACACGATGAGTAATTTCACATTATCGATATCCACGTAGGATATTGATTAAATCTGGCGTTGATAGTGAATAAGGAGTGTGCGTAGGGATGATGAATTGTAATGCTTCTTCTCATTGCTCTTATTGATGAAGATTTGCAGGGCATCCATTGATAATCGGTCTAAACTTTAAAGATACTTCTTTTCTCCCACTTAGAGTGGATGGAAGACAAAGTGTAATAGAATAAATTTTAGATGCATCTATGCACTTGGGTTCAGTTTGGAGTCAGTGATGATAAACACTAGATTTTCTTGTCTATTCATTTGATTCCGGGCATTTGTTTTTTGACTCGTTTGAATCAAGAATAATGCATAACCTTTATGGCAAATAGTTTTTGCAGTTAGAATAATTACTAAGGAAAAAAAAGCAAAGTTTATTAGAGTATGGTGGATGTCAAGGCAAGAGTTAACCAATTAATGAAGGCATGTTGCAGCGAGATCAAAACAATGAACCCGGTCTTTGAAACATGAGAAGACAACATGTTTCGGAATTTCGAGGGGAATTCCTATGCGCAAACACATTTTTTTGGGGAAGAGATTATTTGATAAAAAGGAGGGCACGAGAAGAGGAGGCAACACTTTCAAGTAGGTAGTTTAATCTCTTCAATGTTTTATTTTCTTATAAAGCTGTTGAATTATAAAATAGAATGTAATGTTGGAGATAAGGTTGAAAGGAAAAAAAAGTAATAATTGATCATAGATTTACGGGTATTTAAGTGCATTGTGCACTTTACTCTCTAAAGATGAGCATCAACTACATTATTTGAACTATAAAATTACAATTTTTTGAACTAAAAAAAAATTGCTTTAATATATTTTACCTAATTTATTGTAATATAAAAATTATGAAAGTTAAAAATAAATAATAAATGTCATGTGCAAGGTGATATAAGTTTTAAAACCGTCACAATTTTTTTGACGGGTAGGGGCAACTGTCAAATTTAACCCCTGCTTTGCGCCATTGTAGCTCCACTATAGCATTTACTTTACACCACATATAGTTGATGCGACCTTTCATTTTGCTCAATTCTATTGTGGCACACAAATGACATAAATTCTTGTTCTTTATATATTATATTGTATTGGTTTTAATGTAAATATATTATTTGAAATATAATTTATGTTATTGTTATATATAATTTTAATTATATATTATACTATATTATATTGATTATTCTTAATATAAAATGAAATGAATTTATTAAAACTCAACAAAATATCATAATATTATTTGGATATGAAAAGTAAAATAAACACATGTTATAGATAATCAAAAAACACAATATTTATATTGTGATTTGTTTTTATACAATAATGTATAATATATTACATTTGGAAATTACAAAAGGGACCAATTCCCTTCCAAATTACAAAACAAATAAATATATGTCTACATGATAGTCTTCCTCCTCCTCCTCTTTGTCTTCGTCCTCCTTGTTCGATTGATTCTTGTCATAGTCTTTATCCTCGTCGGTCTACTAATACCACTCCCATTTTCCCTCTTCTAACTCCCATTGTCTATCAACCTACAAATATATAATGATAAAAATTTACAATTGTTTGAATTTAAAATTTACGTAATTTACAACTAATTAAACAACATGTCTTATCGACCTTTGATTGATGAATGTAGTTGAGTCCCACCCCATTGTTTGTAATGTTGCGTGCATGTTTTTGTTGTAGTCGTATTATAGTTGGTTTCCCAAAAACAATGAAATGAAAAAGTATGAGAATTAATAATTTATAAAATCAAAAATATATAATTGTATAATAACTTATATTGAACTTACAAATTTGTTTATTAACTTAGTTATGTTGTGTTGTCTCGTTTGGTGGGTCACTTGTCCCCATTTTTTAACTTGTGTTTTGTAACCTAATAACTAATTACTTTTCCTCCATGTATTAATAATGAAATTCCTAAAAATTTAATTAATATTTTTTTAAAAATCATATATCATCAATTGAGTTGAGTAAATGTTTCCTTTCTATTTTAATTGCATACTATACAAAATATCATTTATTGCTTAGTTGTCTGTCTTTTTGGTTGAACTTCGCACTATTTATGTAGTTGTTTTGGTTTTATGAATTTCCTCTCTCGAGGCTTTTTTAGCTTGATGTGACTTTTAGCATTATGGGGTGTGACTTTTCCACCCATTTTTGTACGAATGACATTGTATATATTGTTCTATTAATATAAAAGTGTGCTTTTCAATCAATCAATCAATATATATATATATATATAGATATATATAATTTTTGTGTGCGAGAGGCATCTGTATAAGAATGACCCGACAGATCTTGTGTTGCTCATCTCAGGAACACGATCAATAATTTTATAAACTTTTTTTCCTCTCATCAATTTTTTCAAGGAGAAAGTATTCAATGTTGGGTGATGAAGATGAAATTTATATCTCAGATTTTGTAGTGTTGTACATTAAAAATTTAATATATATTCGAAAATGTTCGAGATCTTCCACTATCTTTCTTGTGATATTTATGATGGTTCCCTCCTTTCGATTTCAACTATTGATATTAAGGAGAAGGTTAATGTTGATTAAAGATACAAGACCATAATTTTAGAACCCTAATTAGATACAAAGTGTTTGACAAAATTCCTCAAATTATGACATGTCATTATTTACATTGAATGAATACTAGGTTTAATTGATTTTATGATGTGATGTGCTCTGCTAGGGTTTGAGATTTATGATCGATTCTACAACATTGTACTTTCTATCACACCAACTAATTATATTAAGGTGGGACATTTATTTCGTGGTATATTGAATTTAATTACTTTTTTCACCCTTTGGGCGGTGTTGCTTGCATATTTTAATGGCGACAACCATTCTTCCTGCATCTCTTGAGTACGGTATAGGTGGCGGGAGCTCGGAGCGACCATGCCTCGAAAAAAAAAAGTGAGCCAAAAAGTTTGTACCGAAGGTTTACAACGAGCTAATGACCCTCCTCTGCTGAGCTGATGTTGTTTTAGATTTACCTCAATTTGAAAAGACTTGCTCTTGGCTTGAATATTTCATGTTGGTTGCTTATTTTGTTGGTCGTGTCTACTCGAGAGAATATTCTCAAACAGTGGGTTCACAACCACTGGCAGGGTCATGGCGTCAAACTTGAGGGTGTCCAAAACCTTACCAAGGGTTTTTTGTTTCATTTTCCAACCCTGAGCATTGCAAAGCCATTGTGAATCATGGCCCTTGGTTTATTAGGAACACATTGGTTATCTTATCTCTTTGGACTTAGGAAGTTTGAACATGCTAAGCTTAAATTTCCCATCGGGTTGAGTTACTTGGTTTTTTTGCCCCTTTAGAGTTTTTGTGGAAGATATGGTCAAACCCATTGATCGGTTTATGCCTGCCATGAACAAAATAAGTTTAATGTTGCTCACCCGGAGCAGTGCTGTGTGGAAGTTGATTTAGCCAAGGACCTTACGAAACTATTGATATTCAAGTGGGTGACACCCGTTTCTCTCAACGCATCATTTACATTAATTTTCCCAATACTGTTTTCATTATCAATCTACCGACCATATGATTCGGGAATATCCTTTAATGGCTTCCTCTGCCTCACTTGCCATGGAGAAGAAAAGTGCTAATTCCAAACCTTCCTCTTCTTCTGAAGAGGGATGGATAGTGGTTAACAATAAAAAAACCCTAAACCCCGAGGCAGCAGTTTACCGGCATGTAGTAGAGTCTCCTTGGCGAACAATAAGCATGTGGTTACCCCACTAGTCCATCTCTCCCCACTTGCGGCATCCTCAATCATTCCAACTCGATGATTTCTGACCTCATCCTGAGGCAAAATTTAACACTTTAGGAAATAAGTCCACGTGCACACATTCTCACAACACCTCTCCTTCAAAGTATGATGAGTATGTTCCACCGCAGAGACATCCTTTCCAGATGGATGATTACATTCCTTATTAAAATTCCTTTGGATCTTCCATCTCTGTGAACAAATTTGTAGTGCTAGGGGGCTCGAGGAGGAATATGGAATGAATCTTGATAGTTCTCAATGATAATTTTCTCTTGGAATGTGTGTGGACTTACTGAACCGACCCATAGATACACGGTTAGGGACAATTGTCAAAAAAATTGACATATGCATATTCTTTGTTTACAGGAGGTTAAGCTTGTTGGTTTTCTTCTCCAGTCAGCAACCCGTACTATTTGGTTGGGTGCCATTTGTCACCATTCTAATCATGAGCCTAGGAAAGGGGGCGTTCTTACTCTTCTCTCTCCTTCTCTGCAGCAATCTATTATTTCTTGGGGTTCTGACCCTTCTCATCAAGTTGTGTGGTCCCTTTTTTATTTACATAACCAAATTTTTGGTATTGCTAATATTTATGCTTCAATGATGTTATTGAGTGGTCATTACTTTGGCGGTGGCTTGCTAATGAATTACCCAATGCTCATTGGATTCTGTGTGGAGATTTTAACATGGTGGAGTTTGTTGAAGATAAAGTGGGCCGACTTCCTATGCGGTGGTGTGTTGGTGAGCGTGAAGCATGGTTTTACATGTGCAACAAGCTTGGAATTTCTTATCCTAATCACCATTTTAGACATGCCTCTCGATGTAGACCGGTTTACTGGTCTAATTTTAGATAGGGTTAAGACAAAGTTGTTAAGCAATTTGATCAAGCACTCTTCCCAAATTAGCAGGTGTTTTCATTCACCACCAAATTTGGTAGGCTAGTTTTTGTTTAGGAAGGGGGATTTTCTTTCTGACCATTCACCTATATTTTTGAAATTGAATGGCACTCGGCTCCCGCTAAGCCTCGGAACTCCCAGTTCTATTTAAACACTTCTCACCTTCAACATAAGAAAACTTTGGAGCACATTTTGCACATATGGAACTTGGTTGAGCACCCTTCAGGATTGTATGGGTGGATTATGCAGTGGCGAGGAGGCCATTTTTCGAACTAAAAATTTTCCTTGTATGTTTGGACAACAAAGCGCCTTATTCGAGAAGAAGGGCTCACAAGGCCTCTACTCGAGAGTATGTTAGAAGCTTGAGAGATCTTAACTTCTCACCTCTTAATACTCACATTCAAATCAAGGTGGCACATTAGCGTCAAAACTCGGGATGGAAGAAGCATACCAAGATTTGGGGCTCAAATTAGAGCTCGACTACATTGGCTCAAGATTGGTGACAAAGTGACCAAAGATTTTTGTATTCCTCGGGACTCGTCACGCTTCTAGTTCAATATGGGCTATCAAGGGTGCATGAAGTCAAATTCTGAGACCTTTTGGATGTCCTAAAGGACTTTTTTCACCACTATCATGGTGTCTTTGTTGCTCTGTAATGTCCCTTTTCCTACGCCAAAGGCCTAAGGGCCAATTTGAGTCCAAGCCTTGGTCATACCCAAGGGGCTGTGGACGTTGGGAGCTATTGGGTATGAATATCTAGTCCATTTTGTTATAATTCTTCATTGACATATGAAAAAAGGTGTGTTGGAAGGACTAGATGTTACGTTTTGTCGTTAGGAAGGGGCCACATGGTACTAATATTCGAATTTTACATTTGGGGGTCACTTTTGGACCATGGCGACTTAAAAAGGGAAAATTAACTTAAGTTAGTTTTATTTTATTGGTCCTTCCAAGGAAAAATGCGACTAGGGTTTATTGGGGCTCTTTTGCCTTAGAGAAGTTATATAAGGAGTTGGGGAGAAAGGAAAAGGAATTTTGCATACATAATTATTTTCCTTCATGTGCAACTTCTGTTTACAAATCTACAGCTTGTGGAGTGAAATCCCAGGAACCCTAGCTTCGGTGGTGAGAGATCCATCCCTAGCTAGCAGGGCATTCTTTGGTAGTGAGAGATCTACCCTAGCTTGTCATTTGGAGTTGTTTCAGGGTTGTTTTACAAAGATATTTTTAGAGGTTTCAAAGGAAGGGTTTTGAGGGTTTTGGAGACATTTGGGGAAGATAATCAAAGGTTTTCAGATCAGATTTATGGCAGCCATTTGGGCAGGGTTTAGCATCACTTTGAAGGCATTTTCATCAATTTCCAACCCTTTTCCAAGCTAGGCAACTTGTTTGGAATATTGCAGCCTTTATTTGGAGGGTTTCAGTTGGCCATTTTCAGATCTGAAGGTTGAAATATCATCTCCTATATTTGTAAATGTTATTTCCAAAGTCTCATAATTTTTGCACTTGTATTTGGAGAGTTACAAATTTTAGAAGTTTTCCAGTTGTCTAGGGCATGCTGTAATTTTTAAAGCGCATTTTATTATCTGAAAAAATTCCAAAAACAATTTTCTTATGTTCTTTATAATATTAGCAAGCTCTCTTTAAATTTTCAAGTAATTCGGGTGGATATTTTGGGAGATATTAATTTTCTTTAGTTCGCTGCCCTAACTGTAAAAATATGCAAAAATCAGTATTTTATTTGGCTGCAAATTTTCAATATTTTGTGCATTTTTAAGTGGTATCCCACAAGGGATATTTTAGTGGTATCAGAGCAGTTGTTTCTCCAGCCTATTGGGATTAAAAGATGGGATACAGAGACAGTGAGGATATAGGAGTAGATTTGATGAAACAATTGTTCACCAACATGGCAAGCAAGCGGTTAGGAGACTAGGTATCTCTATTTGAGCCAACTCTTTGAGAGATTAGCATAGGACAAGATTAACGCTCATGTGGAAAGAGGAGAAAATAGCAATAAGGGACAACATGGTCAAAGAGGTGAGGGTGGACATTGAGGCAGCGGTCTCCTATTCTTACTACCGAGGCCTTTGGGGTTTCACGAACCTTATTTCTTGAAGGATCCAAAAGTTTCATAGGTACGGCAACCAATGGATATTGTAGATGAGGAGTCTTGTTGGGAAAGGTACCAGACCTTAAGTGATGGCTTTCGTGACAACATGTCATTCCAGGAATATTGCAAAATGAAGATTTGCAAAGCATGCACTAGGAGAGATCATCGTAGCATGTATAGGCACCGAGAGATCAAAGGATATTGGGAATGATTTCTATTCCACACTTCGACGGTTCTAAGAAGTTTCTTGCATAGTCTCGGGTTCAGAAGTTGAAGACATACTTTGACTTGAATCCTATGTGTGAGGAAGATGCAATTAAGTTTGCAATCTTACATCTTGAGGGAGATGCTCATGATTGGTGGCATCATGGGTTGATTACACAGGGACACATATACATCACGACTTATGTAGAGTTCACCAAGAGGCTAGTGAGAAGATTTAATAGGAGGGAACCAATAGGTATTTTAGAACCCGGGAGTTGACTCATTTTAGACCGGAGTATGAATCATTTTGACTAGGCTTGAAATTCATCATAAACCTGATTTATGAGATGGGATAAATTTTCAAATTAGCAAACTAGGGAGGATCTCTCACCATTGAGGCGTGCTCTACTAGCTAGGAGATATACTCAAAGCTTTTTAGAGTTTCTCATCGCAACAAATGGCCCGATGTTATAGAGATGAGGTTGATTTCCCTATTCATAATAGGTTTAAGTTACTTTGAGCTGGATTTAAGTGAAGGCATTTGAGCCTTCTTTCTTATGAGGCTATAAGGAGAGCTCGTGACTTGGAATTATCCACTCCTAAGTTGAGGTTTCCACCTCGAGTGTAGCCTAAGGATTTCCTTCTAGAACCGATGGTTGCATGCGGTAGAGTACCTCCGCCTAGGTAAGATACTGACTTGGAGACCATTCGGATCTAGAGAGGATAGAGAGGAATTGAGGTGAAAGAAACTATGTTTCAATTACCGCACACCTTGGGTTCAAGACATGATTGCGGGTAGAGGGAGGGCCCAATTCATAGAGGTCTTTGAGGAGAGTGATGGTGATGAGGATTTGGACACACATGGATTAGAGGATGATGATGATGCATTAGATAGTGTGGGGTTGAGCGGGATAACGAGACATTTCCCAGGAGACTATCGCCACTTTGTCCTAGTACCCCAAGGTACAAGGCATTGGAAGAGTTGGGGAATTTAGGGAGACAACGAGTAGTGGTACTCATTGATAGTGGGGAAACCCACTAACTTCATTGATGCCTCATTGGTTGAGAGGCGAGGGTTACTGAGATAGAGGAGTTTGAGGGCTTCAACGTGGTTGTAGAAAATGGAGATTCTATGAGATGCACACGGACGGGTTCCCCAATTGAGCATCATGATGGGTAACTATACAGATTCTGGATGATTTCTATATTGTTGGTATGGAGAGACCAACATAGTGCTTGAGATACGGTGGCTCCATTCCCTTGGTGAGTTTGGACTAACTTCCAGACGATGGAGCCAAAATTTAAGTACGAAGGGAGGAATGTGATCTTGAGGGGCTTATCTTCGAGAGGCACCATGCAAGTTATTACGACCAAGAAAATCAAGAGGATTTATAGGCACTGATGGGGTGGATTGGGTAGTACATTGTTTGGTTTCGACCAAGAATCGGAGGATGGGACGGGAGTATCATGTGGATATACGGGGCTTCTTGGAGACCAGGACATAGTGTAGTTTTTGGTGACATACCTCCATGCATACCTCCCGGATAGGGGATTTGAGCATGTGATTGAGATCGAGGATGCTAGATCGGTGGTTACTTCTCCTTATTGTCACCCCAAACGGTTTAAGGATGAGATCGAGAAGACTATACATGAGCTCATTGATATGGGGCATATTAGACTGAGTTCTAGCCCTTTTGCTTCTTTGGTGGTATTGGTGAAGAAGAAGGATGGGACCATGCGAATGTGTATGGACTATCATGCCTTGAATAAGAAGACAATGAAGAACAAGTATCTTGTCCCACGCATTGATGAGTTGCTTGGCGAGTTACATGGTGCAATCTATTTTTTGAAAATAGATTTGTGATTTGGATATCATCAGATCAAAGTTAGGGAGCAAGGATGTGCATACGACAACTTTCAGATGCCATTACGGTCACTTTGAGTTCTTGGTGATGCCCTTGGATTGTCTAATGCTCCAGCTACATTCCAGTCTTGCATGAATCATGTGTTCAACCGCCACTTGCGGAAGTTTGTATTGGTTTTCTTTGATGATATTTTAGTCCAAGCGGGACTTGAGAGGACCATATCGAGCACCTTGGTGAGATATTAGGGATATTAAAAGCTAATTCGTTATATGCTTGAAAGCTTCTAAGTGTGAGTTTGGCATGGTGAACTTCTATACTTGGGATATGTGATTGGTGGGAGTACGGTGAAGGTGGATAGAGAGAAAATACGGGAAGTTCGGATTGGCTAGCCACCTAGGACATTAACACATTTGAGAGGATTTGTGGGGTTGTGCACATACTACCGGAGGTTTGTGAAGAATTTCTCTCAGTTGACTACTCCAGCACTGATTTGACCAAGAAGGGGCTTTTTCTTGGTGGAGGCAACACAACAAGTTTTTATCACCTCAAGGAGGTGATGAGTTCATGTCCGTTCTCGCATTACAGATTTCTCTCACCCATTCATTCTAAAGTGTGATACATCAGAGAGGGTGTTCGGGTAGTTCTCATGTAGGATAGGCATCCCATTGTTTATGAGAGTCAGTGAAATTGAAACCCGTGGAGAGAGAGTATTCAATTTATGACAAGGAGATGTTGGCCATTATGCATGTTTTGGCCAAATTAGCATGTGATACCTGTGGGCTGACAAATTCATGGTTCATACAGATCACCTGCAGTTTGAGGTTCTTCTTGGGGACAGGAAGGAGCTCAATGATTGCCAAACAAAGATGGGTGAACAAGGTACAAACATATGACTTTAACATAGAGTACACTAGAGCTAAGAATAATATTGTTGTTGACGCTTTATCTAGGAGGCCTTACCTCACTTCCATGCTTAGTTCTATGTCACTTGAGAGATTCAAAGTGGATTGGAAGGCTCATATACTTGTTGAGTATTCAAAAATCAGTTTGCATGTGAGATCATGGATGGTATCATACAAGATGACCAATCTGAGTAAGTAGTGTATGATCTCATTTTCTACTGAGGATAGGATTTTCCTTGTACCGGGATCCAAAATGAAGGAGAGGATCCTTTGAGCAAGATATGATACACCACTAATTTGGGCATCTGCATATTTCAAAACATACGGGTTTATCAGGGAGAGATTTGCATGGAAGGGGATGAAGGACGATGTCCTTAATCATGTCAAAGAGTGTATGGTTTTCCAGCAAACCAAATCCAAGCATTCTTTTCTAACAAGATTACTTCAACCTCTCCCCATTCCCGAACAGAAATGGGAAAGCATATCTATGGAATTTATTACAAGGCTTCCCTTGGTGCATGGGCATAACTGCATTTATGTTGTAGTTGATTGGTTAACTAAGTATTCTCATTTCTTTTCCCTACCCAAGGGGCACGAGGCAATGGATGTGGCCCAGATCTTCTATATTTTGGTATTTTTAGGCTACATGGGTTCCCTAAAAATATTGTCGTGACAATGATAGGGACAAGATCTTCATGAGCACCTTTGGTAGGAGATCTTGAGACTAGTAGGCATGGAGTTGACTCCTGCAAGCACTAAGCTACTACCCACGAGATAGATGGGAAAATGGAGATAGTCAATAAGTGGATAGAGGGCTACTTGCGGAGTTATGTGACGGGATATCGGTGGGCATGGATTAGATGGTTACACATGGGTGAGTATTGCTGACAATACCACCTACCAAGATGAGCATAGGTATGAATCCTTTCCGATCCTGTATGGGTACGACCCTATGACATTTATGGATTTGGTATTACCGGATAGTCAAGCTCCCAAATCTTACGATTGGTTACGGGAGAACAGCCCCATATTCTAAAGGCTCTCAGAGAGAACTCGAGAAGGCACAAAATCAACATAAGGTATATGCAGATCGACACATGATAGAGGTCTTTTGAGGTGGGGATATAGTATTCCTACCCTTTGCCGTAGTCATATAGGCGAGTCCTCATGCAAGGCGAGAAGGTGCAAAGAAATTGAAACCATGGTTTTATGGTCCATACCAAGTAGTTCGTCGAGTTGGGAAGTTGCATATGAGATGGAGCTATCGTGGCATAGTAAGATACATAATGTCTTCCATGTTTCATGCCTTAAGAAGGCACTCAGAACAACATATTGTACCATCTATAGAGTTGTCACCACTAGATGAGGAGGGGAAGTTTGTTGATTCCAGAATCCATTATTAAAGAGAGGCAGAGAGGGGATTAGGAGGAGATTGATCAAGAGTATTTGGTGTGATGGAATGGATTTCCACTAGAGGATGCTACTTGGTAAGGAGAGCAGATTTTGTGGCATCTAATTTACATTTGCTTGAGGACAAGCAAAATTTGGGAAGGGAGGATTGTAATGTCCCCTTTCCTACGCCAAAGGCCTAAGGGCCAATTCGAGTCCAAGCCTTGGTCATACCCAAGGGGTGTGGATCTTTGTGAGCTATTGGGTATGAATATCTAGTCCATTTTGTTATAATTCTTCATTGACATATGAAAAAAGGTGTGTTGGAAGGACTAGATGTTACGTTTTGTCATTAGGAAGGGGCCACATGGTATTAATATTCTAATTTTATGTTTGGGGGTCACTTTTGGACCATGGCGACTTAAAAAGGGAAAAGTAACTTAAGTTAGTTTTATTTTATTAGCCCTTCCAAGGGAAAAATGCGACTAGGGTTTATTGGGGCTCTTTGGCCTTGGAGAAGTTATATAAGGAGTTGGGGGAGAAAGGAAAAGGAATTTTACATACATAATTATTTTCCTTCATGTGCAACTTCTATTTACAAATCTACAACTTTTGGATTGAAATCCCACAGGAACCCTAGCTTCGATGGTAAGAGATCCATCCCTAGCTAGCACGGCATTCTTCGGTAGTGAGAGATCTACCTAGCTTGTCATTTGGAGTTGTTTTGGAGTGGTTTATAGAGATATTTTCAAAGGTTTGAGACGAAGGGTTTTGAGGGT
The DNA here is from genome assembly GCA_018340775.1 of Taxus wallichiana var. yunnanensis. Taxonomy (NCBI): domain Eukaryota; kingdom Viridiplantae; phylum Streptophyta; class Pinopsida; order Cupressales; family Taxaceae; genus Taxus; species Taxus wallichiana. The sequence continues at coordinate 428,163,059 of CM031242.1, read as the reverse complement.
TTTGGAGACATTTGGGGAAGAGAATTAGAGGGTTTTTAGATCATATTTACTGTAGCTATTTTTGAGCGGGGTTAGCATCACTTAGAAGGCCTTTTCATCAATTTCCAACCATTTTCCAAGCTAGGCGACTTGTTTGGAATATTGCAGCCTTTATTTGGAGGGTTTCTAGTTGGCCATTTTCAAATCCGAAGGTTGAAATATCATCTCCTATATTTGTAAATGTTATTTTCAAAGTCTCATAATTTTGCACTTGTATTTGGAGAGTTACGAATTTTAGAAGTTTTTAAATCATCTAGGCACGCCATATTTGTAATTTTTAGCAGCATTTTATTATCGAAAAATTCCAAAAATAGTTTTCTTATGTTTTTATAATATTAGCAAGCTCTCTTTAAATTTTCAAGTAATTGGGTGGATATTTTGGGATATATTAATTTTCTTTATTTCGCTGCCCTAAGCTGTAAAAATCTGCATAAATCAATATTTTATTTGGCTGCAAATTTTTAATATTTTGTGCATTTTTAAGTGGTATCCCACAAGGGATATTTCATTCTCATCCATACACTCTAGAGAGGGATGTTTCTTTGATGTAATGTCTCCAAGAGGTTCCTTGTAAGATTTTTTAGGCCTAGAGGTTGTTTCTATGATCAAGCCCTTTTTGTTGATAATCTTAAGGAAGGAGTTAAACAAATAAAGGCAAATAAAACTCTTGGTATTGATGGATTTCGTGTGAATTTTATCAAAGTTCTCTCGGGATACATTTGGTCATGAACTTCATCATGTTTATTGTGAAGAAATGGAGACTAAATCTCTTGGTGCTCGATCAATCAAGGTAATATTAAATTCATTCCTAAGTCTGGAGATCCTAAACTTATCACCAATTGGAGACTAATTACTCTTTTAAATGTTTCCTACAAGATCATAGCCAAAGCCTTGGCTCTCAGGATCTGTAATCTCTTACCTCTCATTGTGTGTAGTGAACAAACTGGTTTCATTAAGAGTAGATTCATTTTGGATAACATCATTGTTGTTTGGGAAGGTATGGAGTGGGCCAAATTGTCTAATCAAAATGCTCTCTTCATCAAAATTGATTTTGAAAAAGCTTATGACAGGATTGAATGGCATTTTATCATTGTCATGCTTTAAGCTCTTGGGTTTGGCCCTAGATTCATCCTCTCTGTTAATATGTTATAAAAGAATATGTTACTACTCGGCTCACCATTAATGGAGTTTAGTCGATATGTTTGAGCTTCACAAGTCCATTTAGCAAGGATGCCCCTTAGCACCGGCACTCTATGTGCTTGTTGTTGAGGGTTTCAGCTACCTTCTTGCCAGGTTTTCTTCTAAAGGGTTAGTCAAGGGCATCTCTCTCCTAATTCGATCAACAACTTATTAATGGTCACTTTGTTAATGATTCTTTTTAACTCTAGAAGAGAATGAAGAGTCTGTTAATAATACTTTGCATTGTCTAGATATTTTTTCTTGGCTTCGTGGTCTTCCATCCAATGGAAGAAAACTCAATGTTACTGAAGTCTTTGGATCCCACACCTCCATGGTTGGAAGGATTTTCTTGGCAGTGGATTCAACTTGGGGTGCAATTTAAATTCCTTGGCATCCCATTTGCTTTTCAAGTTACTCCTGCTACTCTTTGGTCCTATGTTGTCCAACGAGTAGAGAAAAAGATTGCTTATTGGATTACCAAACCCCTCTCTCTTGCTAGTAAATTTCATATTTGTTCAAGGTGTTAGTTACCACTCATGTTTATTACTCCTTCTATTGGGTACCTTTTAAGGCTTCATATGCTAAGTTGGAGAAGTTACTTCAAGATTTTTATGGGCCAACACCAATGGGCACAAAGGTTTTCACAGAGTGGCATGGGATATTTGTTGTACTCCCAAAGATGTTGGGGCTTAGGGCTCATTGAAATTTGACTACAAGGCATTTCCCTAAGTATCAAGTGGATCATTAGGGGTTTAGAAGGCTCACGAGACTTGGAAAATTTTACAAATCCTTTGCATTTGCATTTATCAAGGCACTCTTTTTGGCAAACAAACCTGGAAGAATTTGGGATTACAAAGTTTGTTTCTCTCTCTTGTACCAGTTAAAATTGGAGGAACTTTTGTTATGCGAGTATTTGAAAGGCATGGGAGCTGGTCAAACCTCACCTCATATGGGTTGGAGATGGTTTTAGAACAAGGCTTTCCATAAACCCGCATTCCTTATGGTGGTATCTTGTTATTAACTTTCACAATGTTCCTTTTGCTATGGTGTCATGGATTAAAAGTCTTAGGCTTTTTAAGCATGGTATCAAGTTGCTAGGTGATTTTTTTTACAAGGCTACCCATTCTGGAAACCCTAGGTTCTTATCAAAGCTCAATTTTAATCTCAATAATGGGGATAAAGAATCTATTCAGGAAATTTAGAATGCCATACATGATGAAATGATCCATAAGATTGGGGTCTCCCTCCTATCCATTAGTGGCATGATTTGCACTGGCCTACGGCGACACCCTTCAATCGGTATAAACCCCAACTTGGTTATCAACTCTTGGTGCCTGCTCACATTCCTTATGAAAATTTGAACAAGTACTAGAAGCTTAAGTCCCCACACAGAGTATGGAAGTGCAGGTTCAATATCATTTGGAAGGCACACATTGAACCTAAAAAGGCTCATTTTCTCTGGTGCATTTTATATCAGGGTTTTCCTGTTGGCAAATGTCTTCAACAGTTGGGGATTGTTAACCCTTGTGTCTTGCTTGCCAACAACCTGAGTCTCTTTTGCATTTGTTTTGGTATTTCCCTCTCGCTCACCACTGGAAGTGGATTCACTTTCATTTTGAACCCTTCACCTGGAAAATTGTCTTGCTGGGGGACTCGGCCTTGCTTCCTGCAAAATATAACAAGTTTTGGAAAATATTTCATGCAGAAATTCTATTTCAAATTTGGAAGATTAGAAATGATTCTATTTTTAATCAAACTATTCTTAGCATGGAATTTTCTATGTATGCTAAAACTAGAATTATTTCTCATGTTTTGCTTCAGATCCAGTCCCGACAGATAAATTATTCTTGGAGGTGGAGCATTTACAGGATCTCCTCGTCCCACTAGGAAGTGCCCTTATTCGAGTCATCTAGGTTCCGTCTGCGTCGATTCATCCTTCACCATTGCAACATAGATCTCTGCCTCAACAACCGTCTCGCCTTATGGACAAGGCGCTAGCAAACGGCAACGCTCCCAGGACATGAAAAACTCCTCCCCTTCAACTGACATTTCTCATGATGGTGGTGTTTACCGGTGTCTCAAAGGTGACGACGGTAGGGGGATTCTCCCCGCACTCACGACGGCGGTGGATCTAGCTAGGTGGATCCTCCACTCAACCTGGAACAATGGTAGTGGCTCTAGTTTTCCTTCTTCTTCTCATGCTTACGGTTCCATCGGGGGTACTCCTCCCCTAGACAAGTTTACGTGCTTGGCTTTGGAAATATCTCTGATCGGCGGGATTCTCGGCCTTCGAGCAAGGTGATGATTGGGATCATGTGCTAACCTCTCCCGACCCCCTTGTAACGGGTTTGGGAGATGTTCCGCACATCTTGCCTTCTCCTCCCCTCCTCCGGCCACCATGTTTACTTCGCAACTTGATCTATTTTTGTAATATTCTCGCCCGGTTTTGGTTCTCGTGGCACTTTTGTCGGGTGTCATGTCTTTGTGGTGTTTCCTATCCACCCATTTTTTAATGTGAATCTATTGGGGGTTAGCACAAATTTGTATAGATAATATATCAAATCCAAGCATACATGTAATAAAAGTGGATATTCTACTAGAAGAAATATATAAAACAAGAGATATAAATCAACACCAGATTTAACGTGGTTCACCTAGTGTGGACTACATCCACCAAGAAACAATTCAATCTATTATCCAAATATTTCAGAAGATATACAGTCTTCCACACCTCTCAGATGTACAGTAATTTTTTTCTCTCAAGCTTCTCTTTCTTCTCCAAGAATTCTCTCTCTCATAATTATTCTCACAATAATCATTAACACACAATCCTCTCTCTTCTAAACCCTAGCTTTTATGCTTATATAGGCATATACAAACTTAGGGCACTTAGCCATGCAATTACAATCAATAGATCTACTTTAATGCTAAAATTAGATCTAATTCCCAAGAGTTAAATAAAACACTCCTTGCAGGTAAACAATGCCAATTAGCCTTAACCGATGTCAGTTCCTCATTGCCTAACCAATGTCCGCCATAGGTGACCGATGTCGGTCCCTCCATAATGCTTGTTGTCATTCTTGTGATTTCCTGCTGCAAGTTTTATATTGCATGCTAAACTAAATTAATTGAGCTCCACAACTCAACAATCTCCCACTTGGAGATAAATTACGGCACTATACCTGCATAACTCCATTTTGGATCCTTCCTTAGCTTTGTTTCTTCCTCTTCAAGTCAAACTCGAAGACCAATAGAAGTGGAGTGTAGCTCCAACTTCTCTTTGCTAATGGCTTCGTTAACATATCCTTAGGGTTTTCACCGTATGAATCTTGTCCAATTTCAGTTGTCCATCCTCCAATACCTTCAAAAGTATGAAGTGATACCTCAAGTGAATATGTTTCATTCTAGAATGAAACACCGAGTACTTTTCCAAATGAATTGCTCTCTGACTGTCACGTTGAACAATTTACAAACATCTTGCTCCTTTCACAACTCTTCCATGAACCTGCTCATCCATATTATCTCTTTCTTTAGTCTTTGTAGCTTGACAACATACTGCGCCTGTAGTAGACAAAGTTGCAACCTTTTTCAATCTCGATATCCATTTAAGCTGTCGTCCCACCTATTGTGAAAATATATCCGGTAGTGATCCTTCTACCATCCGGATATCCATCCATATCTAAATCAACATAGTTGTATAAAGAAATATCCTAACCTCCATAGCATAATTACATGCTAGATGTCCCTCTCAAATACTCCGAGAATCCATTGGACTTCTTTCCAATTCTCTTTACCTAGATTGGCCATAAATCTACTCACAACTCCCACCGCTTGCTCGTGTAATGTCTCAGTCTGGTAAAAACTATAGCATACATGAGACTCCCAACTGCAGAAGAATATTGTACTCGTGTCATGTATTTGACCTCCTCATGTGATGAAGGACACTGATATTTTCTCAATTTGAAGTGTCTAATCATAGGCGTACTCACCATTTTCGAATCTTGCATGTTAAACATTTCCAACACTTTATTGATATAAGCCTCATGAGACAAATAATTTATTTTTTCTTCATGTCTCTATGTATTTGAATGCTAAGGATTCTTTTTGCAGCTTATAAATCTTTCATAACAAATGTATGAGCTAGCTCTCTATTAAGCTCACCAATGTCATGCATACTAGATCTTGCAATAAACATATCATCCACATACATTAAATAAAATAATATAGCTCACATTTTTAAGCTTCTTGAAATAAACACAATGGTGATTCACATCTCAAATAACAATGCTCATACATGTAACTATCAAACCTCGTGTACCATTTCCTTGGAGTTTGTTTGAGCCCATATAAGCTCCTTTTCAACCCGCAAAACTAAATTCTCCTTACCCTTGACTTCATACCCAGAGACTGCTGCATATAAATCTCTTCATCCAAATCACCATGAAGAAAAGTCATCTTCACATCTATTTTCTCTAAATGTAAATCATTTACTACAACTAAACTCAATACAGTACATATGGAAGTCATTTTAACAACAGGAGAAAATATTTCACCAAAGTCAATACTCGCTTTCTATGCAAATCCCTTTACTACAAGCCTTGCCTTGTATCTTTTTGTCCACCTTCTTCTTCCTTGATCCTCGTAAGCCCACTTTTTTACAATTTCCTCTTACATGCTTTCGGCAACTTAACCAAATTCTAAGTTTGGTTTTGTTCCAAGGAGTCCATCTCCTCATCCACGTCATGTTCTCACTACACGTGGATATTATCCTACATTGCTTCTTCAAAACTTCTCAGTTCACTGTTATCAATAATAAATAAGATAGAGAAGGTGCAAATCTTTCTAGAGGCTTACTTACCCTTTACGACATTCTCACAAAATTTTGGGGTACCGAATACTTATTTTGGACCTCTTGGACATTTGTTTCCAATTCCCGATAGTGATAGATGTCGGTCACACTATGAACCGATGTCGGTTTTGCTACCCGATGTCGGTTTGGCTCTCTTCAGTAACCGATACTAATTCAGCTAATCGATGTCGTTCAAGGGTCAACCAACATTGGTTCTTGTGTAACCTATCGGTATTATGTTTAAATCCAAGAGTTCAATTTCATTCACAAAATTCTCAACCTGGTTTGTCTTGGGTACCAAAATTTTATCCTGTACATTCTCTTTTCATTCCATTTAATTTCACAACTCCTAATAATTTTAGAATTCTCTAAATCCCAAAAACGGAATCCAAAATCACCGGATCTATAACCAATGAAAGTGCATTTCCTTGATTTCACATCCAACTTTTTCCTATTTTCCTTATCAATATGAACAAAAGATTTTGAACCAAAAACTTTAAGAAAAGAAAGATCTACCTCTTTTCAAGTCCAAGCTTCCTTTGGTATTCCTCCATTTAGTAAACGTGAAGGCCACGATTAATTAAACAAACCATCGTATCAATTGTTTCTTCTCAAAACTACAAGGGAAATCCATACACGTTCCATGATTGTCTTGTTCATTCTTTCTACAACACCATTCTCTTGTGGTATTCTTGGAACCATCATTTCCCTACGTATTTCATTCACTAAAAAATAATCATTAAAAGTCTTCTTCAACGGTATTCACCACCATTATCGATCTAAGGCACTTTAAATTTAAATTTTATTCATTCTAACAAAGGATTTCCATATTTTAAAAGTCTCAAAACATCGGATGTACGTTTAATACAATAAACTCATACCTTTTTATGGCACCATCAATTAAAGTAACATAATACATGGATCCTCCATGAGAAACTATCCGGGCTAGTCCCCACACATCCGAGTGTACAAGCTCTAATTTTTGCTCCTTCTTAGTTACACCAACTTTGAGAAATCTCACTCTCTTTTGATTTCCAAAGATACATGTTATAGAAATCAACATCTAAATCTTTCAAATATGATAATTTACCCTTAGTCTTTAAGATTTGCATTCCTTTTTGACTCATATGGCCCAACCGATTATGTCACATGCATTCATCCAAATTTGAAGTAGATAACACATAAAACGAATCAATAAAACAGTAGATAAATATAGCGTTCTACATTCTTACCTCTTGCCACAACAAAAGCACCCTTGGTGACTTTTCAAGAGTCTGTTGTGAATGTAACCATGCGCAACCAACTTCACCTAGTTTCCCTACAGAAATAAGATTTCTCTTGAGGCTTGGGACATGCCTCACATCTTTCAATACCCATGTATTTACATTCTACAATTTTAGATGAACTTCCCCCTTACCAAAGAATACTACAAGTTTCATCATCACCCAAATAAACATGCCCAAACTTGCCCTAGACATAATTTCTTAAATAACCCTTATTAAGGGTCAGATGGAAAGAAGCTCTTGAATCTAAAACTTGTTATTCTATTCTATTATCCAAAGAAAGAATAAAGCATCTTGCATTACCTTTACTGCAATATTTGCCTATTTATTTGACTCTTTACCTTTGTTCTGGGTGTTGATTCTCTTTATCCTCTTACCAACAATTTTTCTTTCGCATGTCCTTTATTTCCACATTTCCAACAATTTATTTCCTTTCCTCTAGATTTAGATATGTCATCCCTTGACTTTGATTTCCCATTATTGTTACTCTTGGATCTCTCCTTCGATTGCCTCTACTCTTTACATTTAAAACATTCCCAGATGATGATTCCTTTGTACTTTTCCTACGAATTTCTTCATTCAAGATTATACTAACCACATCATCAAACTTCAAAATATTATTAGCAGATGATGTATTACTAACAACCATTACCAAGTTGTCATAACTATCAGGCAAATAACATAAGAATAAAACTACTTTCACTTCATCATCAAATGGAATATCAACCCATTTTAACTAATTTACAATAGATCCGAAATCATTCAAATAATTAGATGCGAGATCCACCTTCATGCATCTTAGAACTTAATAGTTTCTTCATCAAATAAAATTAGCAAGATATTTCATTAATTAGCACTAGGTTTTTCATATAAATTAGCAAGATATTTCATTAACTCTACCGTAGAATTTGCTCATGTAATATTGGAAGCCATTGATGCGCCAAGCTCAATCTTATATATCCCAAATCCTTTTCACAATAATCTTCCATTCTTCATCAGTCATCTTCATAGATCTATAGTTTTCATCCAACGGTAAGTACAAATCTCTTTGACACGAGATAATCCTCAATCTGCATCTTCATAATTGATAATTTCGGTCGTCGAACTTCTCCACCTTGTATTTGTTTTCTTATGCCATTGTTGTAGCCCCCACTCAATCAGAAAACCCTTTGTGAGTAAATTTTTCAACACACAAAACCCTCAAACATATCTCTAATACCAGTTGTTGGGGTTAGCACAAGGTTGTATAGATAATATATCAGATCTAAACATACATGCAATAAAAGTGGATATTATACCAAAAGAAATATACGAACAAGAGATATAAATCAACACCAGATTTAACGTGGTTCATCCAATGTGGGCTATATCCACCAAGAAACAAACCAATCTATTATCCAAAGCTTTCAAAAGATATACAATTGAAGATCTACAATCTTCCACACCTCTCAGATGTACAATACTTTCTTTCTCTCAAGATTCTCCTTCTTCTCCAAGAATTCTCTCTCACAATAATCATTAACACATAATCCTCTCACTTCTAAACCCTATCTTTTATGCTTATATAGACATACAAAAATTAGGGAACTTAGCCATGCAATTACAATCAATAGATCTGCTTTAATGCTAAAATTAGATCTAATTCCCGAGAGTTAAATAAAACACTCTTGCACATGTGTAACTGGCGTCGATTAGCCTTAACCGATGTCAGCCCTCCTTTCCTAACCGATGTCGGTCCTTCTATAACCAATGTCGATTATTGTGCTTTCCTGCAAGTTTCATATTGTATGCTAAATCAAGTGATGTCTTTTGTGGTGTGTCCTATCCACCCATTTTTTGATGTGAATCTGCAGTGTACTTATCATGATTATATCAATATAAAAGTGCGCTTTCAACAAAAAAATACTAGGTTTAATTTCTCTATCTTCCTTAAAGAGGTTGTGATCTATCTGAAAATATTTCAAAAATAAAGAAAGAATTGTGTGGATATTTAATATTGGATAGGCATGCCCAAAATCAATCACCTGACAATTGGTAGTTGTAAAGCCAAACTCTGTAATCTTTTCTAGCATCATCCCAACCTTTTTCAAAATGGGAGCTTTGGAGTAGGGGCATGGCTATCCATCAAAGCATAATGGAAGCATATTTTTGTTAGATGTAGAAGATAGGGATGCAAATTGTAGAAGCATACACATAACATGCCAACTATTCAACAACATGCATAAAAGAGACGTCATCTCATGAACTGACATGATTTTAAGATATACACAACATGAATTTTGAAAGAATTTTATTAAACTCGTGAAGTAATGGAGTTCTATAGAGCATACATTGGTCAAGTAAACTTCATTGTTGTGTTATTAAGATGTAACCTGCAAGATTGGTGGATGGGTGTGTAAACACTTCAATGGCGCGAGTGCCTCTTATAGTAAAATTACACTTAGAATTGATCATTATGTTTGCATGTTTGACGTTCTTCGTCATGATAGATCACTATGTCTAGATGATTTACATTATTGTTTATGCGGCTATCTTTTGGAAACTCTACATGTTGTTATCATCAACATGTTGAACGACCCTATGATGGTTGTGTGACTAGATGTAGTTGGATCAAGGTCGTAAAATGGTTCTTCCGCCACCATGGTAAGAAGTTGATAGCTATGTTTGGATTACTAAACATGCCCCCTAGGACAACTATTGTATTTGCCAATAACCGTCATATTTGCGTTGAATACGATAAAGTGTAACCAAGTGTATGTCCAAAATGGTCAAGACAAATAAGTGTGAGAGATGCAAATGGGCTCCATTATTTCAAAAAGCACAATGTTCTTATAGAACTTATAGATAATGCTCAAACTTGTAATGATATAGAAGGGATTACAATCAATCTAATTCTTAGAGATGATGGAGAACTCGAATGGTTGAATGAGATTGAATTACACATACACAAGTCTACGTGTGAGGTATCCAGCATCTGCTGTTCGTATAGAAGTATCCATAAATCCTTTCCAAAATTCTACATAGACATTTTTTAACATAATTTACAAATCATGTATAATGACTTATTTATTAAATATTATAAACTATCTTACTACACTTTAAATATATATTGGTGGAGGCTATTCTCCCAATAAGAATGCATAGCCCTACATCCATGCCCCATAAAAGACCCCATCAACACATTCATACCATGCATGGGTGGGCGTTGCCGTAACCTGTCAAAGCATGGACATAATGCTTTTCTAAATGCATGAGTTTGGAATGGTGTTGTTGAATGTGTAAAATGATAGCTGAATCGGTGGGAACGTATTGCAAGTGCATTCTATCGGAAGATATCTAGGGGTAGATAAAAGAGAGTGGGCCCTTCCTCGAAATAGATAGTTCAAAGTGGGGAGTGTGAACCATCCTCGGCCGAATAAATAGAATTGTTCTAATTTATCAAAAATTATATTAAACTTCCAAGTTTTCCATAGGAAGTTAGTTCCTTATTTCATTTGATTCGGTTCTTTCATACATTACATGTTTTATCATTCTCGGTTGAACGACTCAAATCTTTATTATTTCCATATCCAAAACTGAAAATTCCTATCTTTGCCGCGTATATGGTGGAGTTTGGTTTGCTTTGCTTTGGCCAATGTCTATCCTAACCCTATAGAGTCGGCTCTCGTCCGAATGTCCACGTTGAATCAAAAGGTGGAATAATGATGGAAAATAAAATATTTTCTTTAGTTTAGAAAATGCCTCTTCCTAGCAATATTGCGTACGAGATCCCCCTCTAATTCAATGTATAACGGAATTTAGAGCCATATCCCTTTCTTTTGAACCGAGTGCTAATTTATTAAAAGTTTCCCTAGATTCGCCCGCAAAACCCGTAGTGAAGCGATATAGATGTTTGGTCCTCTGAACCAACACTTATTATAAAGCGTGTTTCCAGAATAGCCTCCATTGTAAATCTTGGATATTGACCTATATCAACTTTTGATTAAAACATATTTGCTGGTGTGTTAAAATCGGTTTCCATAATTTAGATTCTAGAAATCGTAAAATCAGCTTGCCATTATTTATATTTGCTCGCACTTTGAACTGGAGCAAGGCCTCGTCAATTCAATATTTATTTTTTCTATACGGCATTTCTATTTGACAAAATTTTACCGTATTTTTAGTGGTGTAAGTACGGTCAACTTATTTTTGATTCTGTCATTCACGATCTACTAAAAATAAAGGCTTCATCCACCGTTAACCTTATAATAAATTCTCAACAAGACAATAAATGCCAATGATCAGTTCTCTTGTGATAATGACCAAATACTTTCTACGTATCAAATATCAATCCACACGAGTTGCGTGCATATCAAGAAAATGCAACTCATTTACGAAACTTTTGCTAATTTCTCTTGAGTTGTGGTAGGGGAGAAGGGCCAGTATGCGAACACCCTAAGTTCGCAGGCCCATGGAGCCAAATCCTCGCCACGTAGGATTACCAATTTGACAGCTAGTTATAAATAAACATTTTTTTATCCTAAGCCTTTAATTTTGAAACATATTGAAATATTATTTGCTTACACATGATCGATCAAATAAAATATCTCAAAAAAAACGCATTTACTGGTGGAGACCCGAAGTGGTTCACTCCACTTGCCAGGTGTTGTCCATTTAATTCGAAATTAAAGAGGGAAACAGTATCTGTCCTCCTCACCATAAGACGCGCGTAATAGATAAGCTTCAATTAAATGCCCAACCACCCTTTACCACCGCTTGTTTACCTGCCTTCCAAACTGGTTTGCTCGACCCACTGTTCCATGGCGCGTTTTGGAGTCGTTTCTCACTGTTTTGCTCAACCGCCATTTACCATACTCTTCCATGGCACGTTTTGGAGTCGTTCCACACTGTTTTGCTCAGCCGCGCTACATACTGTCTCCTCCTCTGGACGTGTTACACGTTGTCTCCTCCGCTGGACGCGTTACCTACTGTCTCCCTTGCTGCACACTGTTACCTACTGTCTCCGCTTCTCAGTGCCTTGTACAGTGAACAATAGGACCAATCAGGTACGCATTTTTTTCTTTTTTTTCTCTCGTTTTCTCGTTTTCTCTGTAGTTTTCTCTGTTTACTTATACTCGGTTGCTCGTTTTCTCGTGTTTTTCTCTGTAGTTGCAAATGGTGTTTGTTTGTGAGTGCGCTTACAGCCTGTGCGAGTTTTGCGTGAAGGGTGGCTTCTCAGTGCGTTGCTCGAGGTGTTCATATTGCCCACAGCATTATACAGTGAACAATCCAACCCTACAGGTACGCATTTTTTTCTTTCTTTTTCACTGTAGTTTTCTCGTTCTCGTTTTCTCGCTTTCTCTGTAGTTTTCTCGTTTTGTCGGTTCCTTATACTCGTTTTCTCGTTTTTTCATTTTTTTCCCGTAGTTGCGACTGGTGGTTGTTTGAGTGGGCTTACAGCCTGTGCGAGTTTTGCGTGAAGGGTGGCTTCTCAGTGCCTTGCTCAAGGTTGTCATATTGCCCACAAAGATTATACAAATGAACAATCCAAACCTACAGCACGCATTTTTTTTGTCTTTTTCACTGTAGTTTGGAAACTCTTTATCTTATCCAACTCGTTTTCTCCTTTTTCTATGAAATAATCCAACTCGTTCTTTTAGCCATTTTTTTCTTTCATTTTCACTGAAACTCTGACTGCATTTTGTTATCCATTTTTTGCATTCATTTTCTCTGAAGCTCTGACTGCATTTTGATAGCTTTGACTGGTTCTTTCATTCTCTGTGTTCAAACAAATTCAGTTTTTTAATAAATGGTTAAACATGCATGTGCAGATTGCATGGAAAGCTTTGGAGCGGCAGTTTTATGCGTCGAGATCGGTTGAAGTAGGGTGGAAACAGTGTGTATTCACACTACTAATACTCAAGGAAAATGTTACCTACAATTCTATGTTTTTAAGCCATATAGAGGTGAGGTTTCTACCTCACCAAGATTCAAATAAATCCTTGTCTTTCAGTTTTTATTTCACGGTGTTCATTTTAAGTTGCAACAATTTAACGTAAACCTTTAACAAATTCTGAGCTGATTTGGTTTCCACATCTGAAACAACGATTACATTTCGAGCAAAATGTATTAATATAAAATGCATGTCTTTATATTTCTTACATTTGGAACAAAACATATAAACTTATACTGTATGTGTCCATATTCATTACATTCGGAGCAAAACATATAAACTTCTACTGTATGCGTCCATATTCATTACATTCGGAGCAAAATATACCAACTATAAATTATAAACTACATACCAACTATAAACTATTACTATAAGTTTGTTAGTCAATTTCCATGTCACACCTTCAAAAAGGCCCTGAGTTTGGACTATCAGGAACGATTGTATCATTGACGGATGTTGTTGGAGTCATTAAGAGGTTCACTGGATGAACCCATGGTGGAATAGGAAAACCAGATATGGTATGAAAGGTTGTATGTGAAGTAGGAGGTTGTGGGATAATGGGGTGTGTAGTTGGAGTTGAAGTTATTTGCATTCTGTTGGTGTCAAGGAAGTAAGGGTGGTAATCTGGGATAGGAACTTTCAACATATCTTGTAACATGGAGTTCTGTATGGGCATGGAATGATGCATGGGAAACAAAACCTGCGGATTGTTGAACTTGTTATCTCTTTCTTGTTTCTCTTTCTCCCTTTGATGCCGAGTGGCTTCCTTCTGTTGTAATTCCAATTCCTTTTTTTGGCGAGCTACTTCCCGTTGTTTCTCGCGCTCCTGTCTTTCAACAAGCTTTTGTAGATCCCTTTCTTGCCTCTCTTTAATGCGTTGCAATCTCTCTTCCTTTTTTTGCTCCTTTGCTGCCAACCTTTCTTGCTTTTTTGCCTCAATATGCTCCTTTTTACGTTGTTTCCCTTCACATATTTCTTGTTTTTTTTGTTGTGTATCTTTTAACATCTGAACATAAGCATCAGATGTTAACAATTGTGAAGCACGACTTATCCGGAGTGCAGCATCACTCTTACCTTTGGAAGGATCCCGTACAAATTGTGTTGGTAACCTTAAAAATTTACCCAATTTCTTCTCATTTGCAGCAACACCATCATTTGATATACCACTTTCAACATCATGGCCAGTGTCTCTTCCTCATTTTTATCTTTATCAATGACCTCAATTTCCTCTGTGTCAGCATAATAATGAGTAAAGTTTGCTGGTTCAAAGTCTGCTGGCTCAAGGTTGGTTGGCATCGAAGGTAAAGATATACTTTCATCCTCAATGTTTCCAATCTGATCAAGTCCCAACTCTGCAATATGCTCTTGCAGCCAAGTAGGTTGTTCTGGTGCACTTGGCAATGAGAGATCGTCCTCTCCAAATCCCTGGGCCTCAGTGTTGTAGCTGGATGTGCCTTGGTCACCAGTATTCACAATGTGGTTCACTTCATAATCTTTGGTCTGCATTATACTTTGTCTTTCTCCCTGTACACTTGGTTCCTCCACCTCTGTATTAACAACAACCATTGTTTCTATGGTTGGATTGAATTTTTTTGTTGTCGATTCTCAACTGATTCCATGAAGTAATCTTCTCCTATATTGTCGCCAAGTGGTGGAGCTACATCTCTTGACAAACTTAGGATGTTTTCAGCAACATCAACATCTATTATGTTTTAAGTACAATCAACATTCATGATGTTTTCAGTAGTATCATCATCTGTGACATTTTCAAAGCATCATTTTCATTGTCATCTTCTTCAATGATATATAGTTTACTACATTCCATGTCATTTTGTAATGCATTTGGATCAAGTGGCCATATATTGCAATGCCTAAAACTAGCACGAATATTTGCAGTGTCGTGGCCTTGGCTAGAGCTCTACTACCTATTTCTCGCCAAGTCCGAACATTTGAATTCTTGGTATTTATTATTACACATCCACCGCATCCTCTCGGATCTGAACTATACTTTAAAAGGACCAAAGACACTAACATCAAGTGGGTAACCTATGTGTAGTATGTCTTTGGCAAAGTGTCAATAAATCAATCCCCAATCACTTGGCCTCTTCTATAGTTGAAAATGCCACATGGCTTCCATGACCATCAAATATAAGTAAATGCCTATTTTCGTGGCACACTCCTCCAAGTACGAGACTTATCGAAATAATACAACCACTTATAAAGAGCTCTCTAGTAATCCAGCACTTAGATGAGCAGCTATGCAAGCACTGCTCACATCCCTTGATGTAATTTTGTGAAACTTTCCGACCTTTAAATAAGTAAAAGTTAGGGATACATTGCCATGCAAAGCATTTACACAACATAGAATTGTCATCCATTCTGCTATGAGGAATGATTTTGGGAACATTCCTGCAACCCTTGGTGGCAAGCACCCTCATGCCACAATTTCTCCTTGCTTGGATTCCTGTCTCATCACAATTCCATATTTTTCCTACACCATAGGAATTGATATAAATGTTAGCTAGGTTTTCATAAAACTTGCTAACAACCTCTAGACGTAAACCTATTACATGATCTCTTTCTAGACCTTCAAAGACATCCGTAGGACTATGTGCTGGGTGTCTTTTCTAAATCCTTCACACCAAGATTTTCCAGGTGATCCTTCTCGAAATGGAGTCTCTCTAGTTTCACAAATTTGTGCAACACATGCCCTCAGTTGCATAAATCCCACTCCATGCCCTAGATCTGCCATTTTCTTACACCATTCAACTATCTCTTTCTCCTCTCCTTCACTCAAAACAGGTGCAGGCCCCTTCCTTTTTGTATGGGTCAGACCATTCAGCCAATAATGAACAGATGTAGGAGGTAAATTATATTTCAGTGCAGCAGCTCTAATAGAATAATTGTTGAATTCAATATCATCTATGGCCTTTAACATATCTTCTTTTGACCAACTAGACAAAATTCTAACCTTCTTGGTCGAAGTGTTGCCTCTAACAACCACAGTCTCCTGCATTTCATGCCTATTTAGTTCACATCCAGCAGGTTCTGGCTGATGATCATCATTTGTGTTTGTATCTCCTTGCTTTGTTGTTGCACCATCCTTTTCACTTATTATTGTAGCATCCTGTTCATCTGTTTCATGGTTAGATGGTTCAATTTCAAATTGTACACCTCGTTTTTTGGGCATACGATGTGCTCGATGTAAACTCCTCTTTCTCTTCATCTTCTCTGAACGCTGCAGTATCAAACAATATAAAATTAGTAAAATATGTATTAATATATCAATAAGATCATCTACAATTGGAAAATTTTAGCAAGCTTATCATACATGACAGTATGAATTATGAACTTGTAGGTGGACTTGTGATTACCCCGTCGGGCGCCATTAACGATGATCGAATACATGTTTTATTAATTTCATATTATTTGATAAAGACAGAATTTATAAGCTGGGTTGTTGATTACATAGGGGAGAAGGGCCAGTATGTGAACACGTCCCAATACTTGAACACTATTTTTCATTTAAAATATCCAATACCTGATGGAATAAAAACCCAAATTTTGATTATTGAAGTTTCTAAATTTGTTTATTTATAAACCACATGTGAATAGGGTCAACATCTCGAGCAAGGCACTGAGAAAGACCCCTTCACGCAAACCTCGCACAGGCTGTGAGCCCACTCACAAACAACCAGCATTTGCATTACAACTCGGCATGAGGAAATGCAACGCGTCCAAAGAAAACAATGTGTAACGCGTCCAGAGGAAACAGTGTGTAACGCGTCCAAAACAAGCCATGGTAAATGGTGGTTGAGCATTTATTTGTGTCTTATCTATCAGGGTTAGGATAAAAAAATGCTTATTTATAAATAGCTGTCAAATTGGCGCTCCTACGTGGCAAGGAATTGGCTCCCTGGACCTGCGAACTTAGGGTGTTCGCATACTGGCCCTATATAAATTTCTATAATCAAAATTTTGGTTTTTTTTTTCATCAAGTATTGGATATTTTAAATGCAGAATAGTGTTCAAGTGAAATATCATGTCACGGATGACATGATATTTCAGTGCAGCAGCTCTAATTGAATAATGCGAGTAACTCAATATCATCTATGGCCTTTAACATATCTTCTTTTGACCAACTAGACAAAATTCTAACCTTCTTGGTCGAAGTGTTGCCTCTAACAAGCACAGTCTCCTGTAGTTCATGCCTATTTAGTTCACAACCAGCAGGTTCTCGCTGATGATCATCAGTTGTGTTTGTATCTCCTTGCTTTGTTGTTGCACCATCCTCTTCACTTATTATTGTAGCATCCTGTTCATCTGTTTCATGGTTAGATGGTTCAATTTCAAATTGTACACCTCATTTTTGGGCATACGTTGTGCTCGATGTAAACTCCTCTTTGTCTTCATCTTCTCTGAACGCTGCAGTATCAAACAATATAAAATTAGTAAAATATGTATTAATATATCAATAAGATCATCTATAAACACTTCTAAAGATGAGGTGTTATCAAATAACACTACATTCATCAGCTTGTTTGTAATTGATCAATATTAATTCGAATGTTTCACGCGAACATACAGTCGCCCCTTTCGACATTGTAATTCATATCGATCAATTGACGCAGGTCTTGTTAATGTAATGTTTTTTGACATCAAACCATCTTCAGAATTGAATGCTTGTAAGAATCCTAATTGTAATAGCTTGACTACATATGTTGTTACGGTGGCAGCAAATCTGTTGTACTACTGTACGTCTTGGCATTTAATTGGAGCTTATCTATTACGCGGGTCAAGGTGAGGAGGACAGATACTGTTTCCCTCTTTTATTTCGAATTAAATGCACAACCCCGTCAAGTTGAGTGAACCACTTCGGGTCTCCACCAGTAAATGTGTTTTTTTTGAGATATTTTATTTGATCGATCATGTGTAAGCAAATAATATTTCAATATGTTTCAAAATTAAAGGCTTAGGATAAAAAAATGTTTATTTATAATTAGCTGTCAAATTGACATTGTGATCTGGAACTGACCTCTCACAAGCCATTGCTCATTAACGCAGCTCCAACATTATTTGATTTTAGATTTAGGCAGTGCCTATTATACCGGCTCCAAATTCTATTGATTTTCCTCCCATTTCTTTATCAAGATCATGAATATCAGGAATCACCTGGCATTATGTATTTCAGCCATCAAGGAATTAAAATTTGAAGTCATCCTGATTCTTGTATTTTAGGGGAAAGCTTTATGACCTAAAACAGCAATTCAATTTTGTAAAAGTACCAATAAATACTGTATTATTTGGACTGATTATTTCATCCATTTTTTCTTTTTCCCACTCCTCTAATACTGATTATTTCATCCAATACTGAGGGCAGATTAGGATCTTAACCTTCATTTTAATCCCCATTTTAATCTCGTTTTCTCTGTAGTTTTCTCTGTTTATCGTGCCTTATACTCGGTTGCTCGTTTTCTCGTGTTTTTCTCTGTAGTTGCAAATGGTGTTTGTTTGTAGTTTTCTCGTTTTGTCGGTGCCTTATACTCGTTTTCTCGTTTTTTCATTTTTTTCTCCGTAGTTGCGACTGGTGGTTGTTTGTGAGTGGGCTTACAGCCTGTGCGAGTTTTGCGTGAAGGGTGGCTTCACAGTGCCTTGCTCGAGGTTGTCATATTGCCCACAACATTATACAGTGAACAATCCGACCCTACAGGCACGCATTTTTTTCTTTCTTTTTCACTGTAGTTTGGAAACTCTTTATCTTATCCAACTCGTTTTCTCCTTTTTCTATGAAATAATCCAACTCGTTTTTTTAGCCATTTTTTTCTTTCATTTTCACTGAAACTCTGACTGCATTTTGTTATCCATTTTTTGCATTCATTTTCTCTGAAGCTCTGACTGCATCTTGCGAATGAGAGATGAGAAGGAGATGTTGAAACAGGAATGGGCAGAACAACTTGAAAGTCTTAAACAATTAAACACTTATTACAAGTCTTTGATATTGTTAATGTTTATTTATACCTAGCTGGCATACTGTCACTCCTACGTGGCAAGGATTTGGTTCACTTAATGTCTGAGCTTAGGGTGTTCGCATACTGGCCCTTCTCCCCTAAACTCTTCTAAATAAATGGCGGTTGAGCAAAACAGTCTGAAACGACTCCAAAACGCGCCATGGAACAGTCTGGTAAATGGTGGTTGAGCAAACCAGTTTGGAAGGCGGGTAAAACAACCGCTGGTAAATGGTGGTTGAGCCTTTCATTGTGAGATTCTATTTCATCGATCATATGTAAGCAAATAATATTACAATTGGTGATCCTACGTGGCAAGGAATTGGCTCCATGGGCCTGCGAACTTAGGGTGTTCGCATACTGGCCCTTCTCCCCTATAAATAAACATTTTTCTTTCCTATATCTTTAATTTCTGGGAGTAGTGCCATTATGTCAACACCCCGAGTCCACGGGTCCATCGGGCCAATTCCTTGTCATGTAGGTTTATCAATTTTACAGCTAGCTATAAATAAACATAGCTAGTTATCTTATCCCTGTAGTTTGGAAACTCTTTATCTTATCTCCTTAGTATTGGGCAGTGTTCACATAGAGTTACAGAATTCTGTTTTGTATTAAATGGTACAGATTTTATATCTTACAGAGTTAGCGAGAGATATATAAAGAATGTGCTGGACATATGTTTGAGCTGTTGCATTCTTTACCTACACTGTACTACGATTTATATTCACTACCATTAATCCTTGTGGATTTTGATAATGGTTTGAATTTCAGTTTTTCAATTTTATAGGATGCAGTGGATGTTGTTTGTGAGAAAATTCAGTTCTCATTATTTGGCAGATGTCTATGGGTTGTGGACGATACCAATTGATATGTCCAGCACATTCTCCATATATCTGTAGATGACTTATTTTCAGATAACAAGAGACTCCAGCCATATGATCGCAGGGCCATGGAGCCAAATCCTCGCCACGTAGGATTACCAATTTGACAGCTAGTTATAATTAAACATTTTTTTATCCTAAGCCTTTAATTTCGAATCATATTGTAATATTATTTGCTTACATATGAGTGATCAAATAAAATATCTCAAAAAAAAGTCATTTACATTCTGAAGTTACTAATTCTATTGTGAAGTTAATATTATTTCCAATTAAGGTACTTTATGGGAGAAAACATAAAGCCATTATCTAATAGATGTTCACAGAATTATTTAGCAGGATCTTTGGTCAAACAAAAAGCAGATCACAACATGCTTTCAGCAGAAGTGCAAGGTATACGTTAGCTTATATCAGAGAAAACAGGCAGTTGAGCTCTATGTATGAATACATTCCAGTGGAAAAGGGCCTTAAGTAATAAATGTGACTATTTTTTACATATTTAAGTGTCCTCTTGAAGCAGTTGGCATGAAAACTAACCTGCAATTTTTGCTTTGCTGGACCTTTCCTTTCAAAACTTGATAGAAGTAACCTCTTCTTATAAAATCCACTGTAATCAGGCACCCTGCAGAAGTAAGAAAGCAGTAAAGAAGACTAGGAAAGTGAATATATAATACCAATACCAATTTGAGAGTATCCAATCAAAATGAAAGACATGGATCAAGGTGTAGGGTCTTTTTAATCAAAGGTTGAAATTGATTTTGAGATGATCTTGTGGCTGGAATTATTTGATTTGATATTCATATTTATTTTTTACCTTCAAGTGTACAATTTTCTTTGTGTTTTTAATGGATGAATTTGAATCTTGAGAAGAAGGTTCCCTCTTTTTTTGCAGGTATGACTTAATGTCTGGATATGAAAGATCTGGTGATTGAACAACCCAACTTGGAATATGGAAAGACATGAATTGAGAAGACAAATATTCAACCCATTAAATAGATATGATGGGTTTGTCAACTGATATGTTGTTTTTATATTTTGAACAAATGACTCTTTTATTGTAGAAAATGAAAGTACCAATCAGTATTTATTGTGTACTAAGTAATACTGTGATGTTGACCCTATGCACATATGGTTTATAAAAAAACATATTTTTGAACTTCAATAATCAAAATTTTGGTTTTTATTCCATCAAGTATTGGATATTTTAAATGCAAAATACTGTTCAAGTATTGGGACGTGTTCACATACTGGGTCTTCTCCCCTAGATTTTTGGTTTTGTTTTTATTACGAGGAATCATTTGCATTTGGGATGTAATTGAGGAGTCATTACGATTATGGTAGATTTTGAATCCCATTCCCATATGATGGCTTTTTCTTCCTTTGGGATGTTTTTAAGTACTAAGGAGAAGGGCCGATGCGAATACCTTAAGTTCGCAGGTCTATTAGACTAAATCCTTGTCATGTTGGATTACTTTTTTTTTAGTTAATTATAAATAAACATTTTTTTATTCTATATTTTTGATTTGGAGTCATATTTTAATATTTTTGGCTTCCAAATGATCGATCGAAATAAATCTCTCAAGAAAAACCCATTTACTGGTGGACACCGAAAGTGGTTCACGCAACACAATGCTAGTGGAGCATTAAAAACCAAATAAAGGCGGGAAATGAAATTTGTCCTCGTAGCTTTTGGCGGGCATTGCAGATAAGACCTTCATTAATGCTCACTCACCAACTCGCCAACAACGGTTCTGGAGACTAATTCGTTGGGATCATTTTACACCAACTGTTAGCGCATGGGCGAAGTCTGTTTTGGTCTGTAGTTTTACCTTGACCTCTTCGACGCAGTGGACGAGCTATTGTAGGAGCTCGCATTTTTAGTGGTTATATTCTGTACAGATCTTTAATGAGGCTATCGTGGCTGACCCCGCAATATGTATCTCCATTTATTTGAGGGCTTCGCACCAACAACTTTTCACACATAGCCGTATTGCAAGGGATTTCACAGGAGCTAACTAATTCACAGACATGCTTATTCACAGGAATTTCTTACCTTATTTAGGTACCAGACTTTTTCCCTTAGTATTCATTTTTCTAAAAGTTTTCTTATGAAAGAATCAAGACTGTACTCGTATGGATTTTAAATGGTATTTGTAAACAAAGAAGATTATTTTGAGCACCAGTACCAAGCTTAATGTAAATGGTATTTTGAGCACCAATACCAAGCTTAATTTTTTTGCATTATTTTATACATCTTGTTTTATGATTTTTGATTCAGTTTTTTAATAAATGAAAAAACATGCATGTGTAGGTTTCTGGAAAACTTTGGAATGGCAGTTGTATGTGTCGAGGTCGTTTGAAGTTGGGTGCAAACAGTGTGTATTCACACTACTAATACTCAAGGAAAATGTTACCTACAATTCTATGTTTTTAAGCCATATAGAGGTGAGGTTTTTACCTCACCAAGATTCAAATAAGTCATTTTCTTTCAGTTTTTATTTAATGGTATTCATTTTAAGCTGTAACAATTTAACGTATTTTTTTAACAAATTCTGAGCTAATTTGGTTTCCACATCTGAAACAATGATTACATTTGGAGCAAAATGTATTAACATGTATTGCATGTCTTTATATTTCTTACATTTGGAGCAAAACATATAAACTTATACTATATGTGTCCATATTCATTACATTTGGAGCAAAATATACCAATTATAATTGTGAATGCAATAATGCATTCTCAATTGATTTCGATACATATTTTTCTGCAACAAAAAAAAAAATACTCCTCAAATGCTGCCATAATTTTGGGATCAGTTTGTTAGTCAATTTCCATGTCACACCTTCAAAAAGGCCCTGAGTTTGGACTATCAGGAACAATTGTATCATTGACAGATGTTGTTGGAGTCATTAAGAGGTTCACTGGATGAACCCATGGTGGAATAGGAAAACCAAATATGGTATGAAAGGTTGTATGTGAAGTAGGAGGTTGTGGGATAATGGGGTGTGTAGTTGGAGTTGAAGTTATTTGCATTCTGTTGGTGTCAAGGAAGTAAGGGTGGTAATGTAGGATAGGAACTTTCAACATATCTTGTAACATGGAGTTCTGTATGGGCATGTAATGATCCATGTGAAACAAAACTCATGGATTATTGAACTTGTTATCTCTTTCTCCCTTTGATGGCGAGTGGCTTCCTTCTTTTGTAATTCCAATTCCTTTTTTTGGTGAGCTACTTCCCTTTGTTTCTCATGTTCTGTCTTTCAACAAACTTTTGTAGATCCCTTTCTTGCCTCTCTTTAATGCATTGTAATCTCTCTTCTTCTTTTTTCTCCTTTGCTGCCAACCTTTCTTGCTTTTTTGCCTCAATATGCTCCTTTTTACGTTGTTTCCTTCAAATATTTCTTTTTTTTTTTGTTGTGTATCTTTTAATATCTAAACATAAGCATAAGATGTTAGCAATTGTGAAGCACGACTTATCCAAAGTGCAAAGCATCACTCTTACCTTTGGAAGGATCCCGTACAAATTGTGTTGGTAACCTTAAAAATTTACCCAATTTCTTCTCATTTGCAGCAACACCATTATTTGATATAACACTTTCAACATCATGTTGAGTTGTCTCTTCCTCATTTTTATCCTTATCAATGACCTCAATTTCTCTCGTGTCAACATAATAATGAGTAAAGTTTGTTGGTTCAAAGTCTGCTGGCTCAAGGTTGGTTGGCATAGAAGGTAAAGATATACTTTCATCCTTAGTGTTTCCAATCGATCAAGTCCCAACAACTCGCAATATGCTCTTGCAACCATGTAGGTTTTTGTCATGCATTTGGCAATGAGAGATCATCCTCTCCTATTCCCTGGGCCTCATTGTTGCAGCTGGATGTGCCATTGTCATGAGTATTCACAATGTGGTTCACTTCATAATCTTTGGTCTGCATTATACTTTGTCTTTCTCCCTGTACACTTGGTTCCTCCACCTCTGTATTAACAACAACCATTGTTTCTATGGTTGGATTGAATTTTTTTGTTGTTGTCAGATTCTCAACTGATTCCATGAAGTAATCCTCTCCTATATTGTCGCCAAGTGGTGGAGCTACATCTCTTGACAAACTTAGGATGTTTTCAACAGCATCAACATCTATTATGTTTTCAGTACAATCAACATTCATGATGTTTTCAGTAGTATCATCATCTGTGACATTTTCAGCATCATTTTCATTGTCATCTTCTTCAATGATATATAGTTTACTACATTCCATGTCATTCTGTAATGCATTTGGATCAAGTGGCCATATACCTGTGCGTCTAAAACCAGCACGAATATTTGCAGGTGTCATGGCCTTGGCTAGAGCTCTACTACCTATTTCTGCCAAGTCTGAACATTTGAATTCTTGGTACTTATTATTACACATCCACTGCATCCTCTCAGATCTGAAATATGCTTTAAAAGGACCAAAGACACTAACATCCAGTGGTTGCAACCTATGTGTAGTATGTGCTGGCAATGTCAATAAATCAATCCCCAATCGCCTGGCCTCTTCTATAGTTGACAATGCCACATGGCTTCCATGACCATCAAATATAAGTAAATGCCTATTTTCAGGGCACACTCCTCCAAGTACAGACTTACTGAAATAATACAACCACTTATAAAGAGCTCTCTAGTAATCCAAGCACTTAGATGAGCGACTATGCAAGCACACTGGATCACATCCCTTGATGTAATTTTGTGAAACTTTCTCGACCTTTAAATAAGTAAAAGTTAGGGATACATTGCCATGCAGCATTTACACAACATAGAATTGTCATCCATTCTCTGCTATGAGGAATGATTTTGGGAACATTCCTGCAACCCTTGGTGGCAAGCACCCTCATGCCACAATTTCTCCCTGCTTGGATTCTGTGTCTCATCACAATTCCATATTTTTCCTACACCATAGGAATTGATATAAATGTTAGCTAGTTTTTCATAAAACTTGCTAACCACCTCTAGACGTAAACCTATTGCACGATCTCTTTCTAGACCTTCAAGAATCAGAGGTAGGACTATGTCTCGGGGTGTTTTTCTAAATCCTTCACACTAAGATTTTCTAGGTAATCCTTCTTGAAATGGAGTCTCTCTAGTTTCACAAATTTGTGCAACACATGCCCTCAGTTGCATAATTCCCACTCCATGCCCTAAACCTTCCATTTGCTTACACCATTCAACTATCTCTTTCTCCTCTCCTTCACTCAAAATAGGTGCAGAAGGCCCTTCCTTTTTGTATGTGTCAAACCATGCGACCAATAATGAACAGATGTAGGAGGTAAATTATATTTCAGTGCAGCAGCTCTAATTGAATAATTGTTTAATTCAATATCATCTATGGCCTTTAACATATCTTCTTTTGACCAACTAGACAAAATTCTAACCTTCTTGGTCGAAGTGTTGCCTCTAACAACCACAGTTTCCTCTATTTCATGCCTATTTACTTGACATCCAGTAGGTTCTGGCTGATGATCATTAGTTGTGTTTGTATCTCCTTGATTTGTTGTTGCACCATCCTCTTCACTTATTATTGTAGCATCTTGTTGATCTGTTTCATGGTTAGATGTTTCAATTTCAAATTGTACACCTCGTTTTTTGGGCATACGTTGTCCTCGCTTCAAAATCCTCTTTCTCTTCATCTTCTCGAAATGTTGCAGTATTAAACAATATAAAATTAGTAATATATGTATTAATATATCAATAAGATCATCTACAATGGGAAAATTTTAGCAAGCTTATGATACATGATAAAGATGAATTTTAAATGTTAAAAGACTATTTATGTGACGCCATTCAATTGAACAAAATTCTAACCTTCTTGGTTGAAGTGTTGCCTCTAACAACCACAATTTCTTCTATTTCATGCCTATTTACTTGACATCCAGCATCGGTGATGATCATCAGTTGTGTTTGTATCTCCTTGATTTGTTGTTGCACCATCCTCTTCACTTATTATTGTAGCATCTTGTTGATTTGTGTCATGGTTAGATGTTTCAATTTCAAATTATACACCTCGTTTTTGGGCATACATTGTCCTCACTTCAAAATCCTCTTTCTCTTCATCTTCTCAAAATGCTGCAGTATTAAACAATATAAAATTAGTAATATATGTATTAATATATCAATAAGATCATCTACAATGGGAAAATTTTAGCAAGCTTATGATACATGACAATATGAATTATAAACTTGTAGGTAAACTTGTGATTACCCCTTTGGGCACCATTAACGATGAATTAATACATGTTTTATTAATTTCATATTATTTGATAAAGACAAAATTTATAAGCTGGGTTGTTGATTATATATATAAACACTTCTAAAGATGAGGTGTTATCAAATAACACTACATTCATCAGCTTGTTTCTAATTGATCAATATCAATTACAATGTTTCACTCGAACATGCAATCACCCCTTTGGACATTGTAATTGATATTGATCAATTGATGCAGGTCTTGTTAATGTAATGTTTTATGACATCAAATCATCTTCAGAAGTGAATGCATGTAAGAATCGTAATTGTAATAGCTTGACTACATATGTTGTTATGGTGGCAGCAAATCTGTTGTAATACTGGAATACTTTCAATGACAATCATTGACTACTGTCAATGATATATTGCATTCTTGGCAGCTACTTTGTGCTTGATTTTAAGTAGGGAGAAGAATAAATCTTTCATTCAAGCCAATTTTTTTATGTTTGTTGAATGCCTCTACAAAGTGGGTTAGAGGGCAAGAATTTCAGTGCCTCAAAGTTGTAATCATAGCAATTTGAAAATAGAATTTCTGGGAGTAGTGCCATTATGTGAACACCCTAAGTTCACGGGTCCATCGGGCCAATTCCTTGTCATGTAGGGTTGTCAATTTTACAGCTACCTATAAATAAACATTTCTTTATCTTATCTCTTTAGTTTGGAAACATATTTTAATATTATTTGCTTCCATCTAATCTGGTGTGTTGGTGTGTGAGCATTAATTGGGGTCTTATCTGCAATGCATGTCAAAATCCACGAGGACAAATTTCATTTCCCTCTTTTATTTAGCTTTTAATGTTCAACTAGCATTGTGTTTCGTGAACCACTTTGGGTCTCCACCAATAAATGAGTTTTTTTATATTCATTTCGATTGGATGGAAGCAAATAATATTAAAATATGATTCCAAATTAGAGATATAAAATAAAAAAATGTTTATTTATCACTATCTGTAAAATTAGAAATCATATGTGGCAAGGATTTGGTCCAATGGACCCGTGAACTTGGGATGTTTGCATACTGGCCCTTCTCCCCTACTCGTGGAGATCCAAAGTGGTTCATGTAACATGATGCTAGTTGAGCATTAATAGCTAGGGGAATTGGGCTAGTATGTGAACATTTCCCAATGCTTGAACACTATTTTGCATTTCTGCATTTTTTTTGAAGATTTTTCGATTGTGATTTTTTTGCAGTTGTGTGAAGAGTTGTTGGTAGCTCTGTGAACAGTTGTGAAGCATCCAGAATAGTTGTTGGTGAGATGGGTTTGCATTAATGCATGTATTAACTATTTTGGTCATCAAAACCTACAATGATAGATTTCATTTCCCTCCTTTATTTGGTTTTTAATGTTCAACTTGAATTGCGTTGCGTCAACCACTTTCGGTCTCCACCAGTAAATGGGTTTTATTGGAGATATTTATTTCGATCGATCATATGGAATCAAAAAAATTAAAATATGACTCCAAATTAGAGATATAGAATTAAAAAATGTTTATTTATAACTGGCCAAAAAAACAATCCTACGTGGTAAGGATTTGGTCCAATGGACCTTGTTCGCATACTGACTCTTCTCCCCTAAGAACCCAATTATTGCTCACACAGCAACACACCAACAACTTTTCACACAGTTTTCTGGAGTCTTATCTGTATGCAAAATTATGGATTTTATTTCATCAATTAATGGATATTTCCATTGCAAAAAATAGTTTTAAGTATTGGGAAGTGTTCACATGACTTTGTTTCTGGGATTGTTCAAATTTGTTTTGATATTCATGGTGAACTGGTTTTCATGGTATACTATTGGGTCTAGTAAGAATGATAAGCAATTTGCCATTGAGGAAGTGAGGGAGGAATATGATGCATGTATTTCATGGCAGCTTTTGCAGAGAAGCACCATTGTGCAGGATGACAATGAGGATCAAATAATTCATTTACTGGACTTGAGAAGAAAGTTAGGAAGGTTGAGAAAAATAAGCAATATTTCATTTGCTGGACAGTAATTCATAAAAAAACAGCACACCATGGAAGCATTTAATCTTTATAAAATACACAGAATTCATGATTTTCAGGTTTCAATATGAATTGAATTCATCTTTAAAAACTAACTGTAATCAATCTGAGCTTTAAAAGATAACAATGAGAATATGTAGACTGCAAATGTTACATTTAAGGAGAATATGCAGCCAATTGTTGTATGAGAATATGCAGGAAATTTGAAATTATAAGCAGTAGGTATGAAAACTAACCTGCAATTTTTGATTCAACGACATTTCCTTTCAAAACTTAATAGAAGTAATCTCTTGATATAAAATCGATTGTAATCATGCACCCTACAGAACAAAATCAGCAATAACCAAATCTAGGAAAGTGAATATATATTACCAACATAGGGGAGAGAGTATCCAATCAAAATGTAAGACATGGATCAAGGTGGAGGGTCTTTTTAATCAAAGGTTGAAATTGATTTTGAGATGATCTTGTGGCTGAAATTATTTGATTTGATATTCATATTTACTTTTACCTTCACGTGTACAATTTTATTGGTGTTTTTAATGGATGAATTTGAATCTTGAGAAGAAGGTGTGCTTTTTTGTGCAAGTATGTATTAAAGTTTGGATATGAAAGATCTGGTGGTTGAACATACATTCTTGGAATATGGAAAGGGATGCATTGGATAGTGAAATACTCAACCCATTAAATAGATATGATGGGTTTGTCAATTGATATGTTGTACTTATACTTTGAACAAATGAGTCTTTTATTGTAGAAAATGAAAGTACCAATTAATATTTATTGTGTACTAATTAATAGTGAGATGTTGACCCCATTCACAAATGGTTTATAAATAAACAATTTTTTAAACTTCAACATTCACAATTTTGGTTTTTATTCCATCAAGTATTAGATATTTTAAATGCAAAATAGTGTTCAAGTATTAGGAAGTGTTCACATACTGGCTCTTTTCCCCTATATACCTAGGTTTCAAAATTTTTAAAATAGTTATGATATTTATATTTTTTAACCAATAAAATATGTTTAATTTTTTCATAAATAAATAAATATTTTTCAAACTAATAAACTTGCACAATTGTTAACCAAATATTTCTAAAAATTCATTTATCTTTAATTTCATTGGTCTAAATTGAGGAAAGTGGATGTCGAACATTTATTACGGTGGGTCATGGTGGGTTAGTTAATCTCCACTCAATATGCACCCAATCAATGCCAGTCAACGCATCATGGCCGTCCATTTCACAATGGATGGCCATGTCAGATTGACCGACATTGGTGTATATTGAGTGAAGGGTAACCTATTCCTCATGGTGGTGGCCTTGTGTGTGACCTCGACATGGGAAGGGGGAATGGCATCCTCAAAGGCATTCATGATCTCCTTATCCTTGTGGGCGAGCATTAGGAGAGAGCCGGCGGAAATGCGAATGGCATCGACATTGGAGCCCTCTCCTAGGAAGAGGAAGCTCTGAGAGCCCCTGCCCATTATGCAGGCTCCAATTGGCTCTGCCACCATCAACAACTCCGCCGAGGTGGCGTCCTCCGGTCGACCGCCATGTGCAAAGTGGCGTCTCCCTCATGGCCACCACTTAATGGGAAAGATTTTGCCCAAATTTCACCACCACCTCCTCATTGCAACTCAAGTGCGCCATCAACAAGGGGGAGAGAGCAGCTCTGTTGAAATGAAATGCTCAGTTGCCTTGCCTACATTTGGGGGTTGAAATGAAGAAATAATCTAAGATTGATTCCACTTTCTTTTTCCCATGCAGAGATTTCCACTTAATTGAAATGTGATCTATCTGCTAACACTCCACTGCGGGTAATCAACTTTGGAGTTTACCCACAACTGGTGAAATCCTTGCCTGTATGATACTTTGATTTTGGAGGCAAATACTGTGAATTAAAGAATTTTTAGATTTTTTTATTTTGCTTTCTTTATTATCTATAAGCTCAAAATAAATAAAAACATTATTAATTTGTCAAGAATTTAAGTCGAGGGCTGGTTTCAATTTTATGCGGATTGAAAGATTTCTATTATATTTCAAGCACACAGCTAGGATCTCACAATTTCCACTATCACCTTAAAAAACTTAGAATCCTAAAGGTATAAACTACAGAGTAACAAACATCCAACAAATCTTTGTAATCACATGTATCATCACGACACAATCATCCTCGACTCAATGTAAATATGAGATTTTTTAAGGCTTCAGAGTCTTTCGGAAGTTGTATTATAGAAATTTATTACTAGAAGCAGAATCCTTTTGTCAGCACAAGGGTTTTGAAGTTTCCAAGGGACAAACAATAATTTGATTCTTGCTTCTTTCTTCTCTCCACCTCATTATTTCTAATTCCATATATTCACTCTACTGCACGACCGCCATTGCTAAAAGGTATGAAAAATATTTGCCATTTTCTAATTACTGCCCTTAGTACCTCCTACAAATATTGAAACTTGGTGAGTTTTTATGAGTAGGCATTATCCAACAGTGAGACTACATGGCCACATTTAAAATTCTAAGATCCATCCAAAAATAATTGGTTACAAAATTCAATGCCATGGTTTTTTTAAGAGTATAAACTATTTATTGGGTATTTTCAACCTGCAATTTTTGAATTTTGCTTACAACAATTGTGACGTTGTCAGAATAACTTGTTTATTTTTAGGTTTAGTGTTAAGGACTGATAAAACAGGTTTAGTGTTAAAGATCCAGAGTATCCATTTAATTAAATTCCGCACAACATTCCAGCTTCATCTTTTTTAATATGAGAAACATTTATACTTACATGGATTCTTTGTGAGATAAACAATTTCATAGAAAAATTTCACAAGTGAATGGATTGTTTTGAAAATTGATCCCCTAAACCATTAAACAAGCCTCCACTTTAAAACCCTTAAAAATTCAGTTCTCCTTCCCAAACCTAACTAGATATTAAACAATTAAATAACTAAACAAGATGTCATTTTCTGGAATGATCATTGTAACTTTCTAAAGATATGAATTTGCTCGACACATTGACATTGTTTCACTAAACATGACCAAGAAGTGTCCATCCCAATCAATTCACCTTTTCCAACATACTACAAGCTTGTACATTACAATTTTTTCTATGACAATACTTAGCAAAGATCGTTGCTCTTGCTTTTTTTTTTTTTTTAATGGATGTATTTTTTTATGAGAAGTGCACACTCATTGGGAGCTAGATTACATAGATTGTCTAGCATCTCTGCCCATACTTCAAAGGAAGTATATAACGGATTTACAATTATGAGTAAGCGTACAACTAAACTAGTGATCACCTTCAACCTAAGTAGCTACGAGTAAGGGGCATCCACGCTGTCAAAGTCACCCAAGGCATGATCCTGGCCTCAACTGTTTTGACTCTTCGTGTCGGGTATCTCCAGGCCTTGCACTCAGCAAGACTTGATCCCTAGTGGGCTCATTGAAAGCCTAACAACATCACCAATAGACCAAGGGCCCTTCGATTAAAATGGTGAGAGTTGAACCGGAGACATAGCACTAGGATCATAAGCCTAACACTACGCCTCACAACACGCCTTCATCACCAACTCGGCTATCTTCCACCCTTAAAAGGGTTTTGGTAAACCATGGTGAGAGTCAAACTAGAGACGTAGCACTAGGATCATAAGCCTAACACTACGCCTCACAACATGCCTTCGTCACGTAATTTTTGGGTTGTGCGTGTCGGGGTGAAAAGCATGCTAGAAGTTTTGTAGATCAATTGAGGGTTAAATTTGATTGTTGTTTACATGTTTTCTATGGTTATAGTCATAAAATATTTGGAAAGTTTTGAAGTAATCGTCACTATAACTTGCAAATTTAAAATATGATCATCATTTTTATATAGATTTGTATACAAAGTATATAAATATGTATTCAAAAATATAAATAAATACAAATTAATCTTTAATATATTTTATTAGTAGTGTCTAAATAACAATGTTTTGTATTATTGAAGGGTAATGTTGAAAAATTATCATCACCTAAAAATTGTTTGTGAGACATAGACGATTGTGTCAAATTTAACCCATGTCGGTCATCACACACTTTCCAATAAGTTCACTTGTTGCCTAGGCTCCATTGTGCCTTCTATGTGAACATACAATGTTATGACAATTTAGAATGTATTTAGCAAAAAGGTCCATTGAAAACATGCCACATATTTACAAGCTTCAAAATAAAATCATCTATGCTTCCATTCATGAGTGGAACTTGAAAAGGTAGCCCGTCCTAGGTAATAATTTGAGCCACAAATGCACCTCTTCAAGTATGCATCCTTCAAATTTCAATTAATCTTGTCTTTATTATCTAATTGAATTGTATTATGTGCATGTTTTAATGGTTGGGAAGATGTTTTTAAATGACACATATTTTATGTGTAACTATAAAAGATATTTATTTCACATATTGTTGGTCTCTTGACTCTTCTTATTTTTCACTCTAATAGAGATATATTTTTTCCATTTCTAGTAATAATCACACCCTAATAGTGTAATAGAGATGCTAATAAACGATGAACATGGAAATTACCAAAAATAGTGAAAATATCAATTTTTTAAAGAGAGGAGGGTAAGTAGGAAAGAAGATGGCGAGGAACAACCTTTGATTGACAAACAACGCAAGGGTAACATAAAAGAGTGGAATGATAAGTACAAAGGAGGAGTTGGGCATTCAATAACTTCAATAGTATAGGAAAATCCAACAAAAAAACTTAATTAACATCTTTTGGAATTCAAAACAATAAAAAAACTTTTAAGTGTTAGCTTAACATAATCAAATAATAAAAATAAAACAAAGATTCAATAAGTGACAATATAATACTAAAGATTATAATAACACAAACAAGTTGAAAAGAAAAACTGAATACACGAAAAAGTATCTTATAGATTTGCAAGAAATGATGAAATTATTAAGGTAACCATATTCTTACAAAAAAATTGCACCCTATATAACACAACCACCAAACATCAATGTTGGGCCACATTGTTCCGAAAGGCCACATTCCTAAGGCACCTACCCAAGTAGTGGCGAGAGGTGAGCAATGATTTAAGTAAAAATCTTTGGAATGTATAATGCATGTTTTTCTTCATTATGGTCATTAACATGGAGCTTATGCAAGGAGGAGGTGATGTTGTGAAGGACCTACACAAGTTAAGAATACAATGTGGTATTATTTCAAGCACTTTAGACAAATTTTGATGAAAATACACAAGTTTAATTTTACAAAATTTATTCTACGCATATGAAGTTTCAAATTTAAATAGATACAAGTTCGAATCTTATAATTTTACACGTTAGAGAAAAATAAAATTCTTGAAAAATTCATTCATCACGATTTTGTCAAGTAGTAGATGCTAACCTATTAATATCAACAACTTGAGGTGACATGGATTGAACCTTCCTAAAAATCACAAATTTATACATTTCACTTTTCAAGGATTGAGAGACACAAGAGGATAAAATTTTCTCTCAAATGTTTCACATTTCATTTGACACATTCGGAGCGTTAGGAAAGAAACACAACATTTTCACACTTTTTCATAACTCAAATACATTTAAAATTCCCAAAGAGAGATAGAGATAGATCAATGGTATTTAGACTATGGTCGGGTTTAGACATGTTTTCACATGATAATTTTCCACCTAACATTATGGTGGAACTTTGAGGATTTTTGCAACTATAAAGTCTTATTTACACTCGAAGAAGAGCTTTGGGGTGTTTTTGCAACTAAAATTTTTTCTCTACATAGGAGTGAAACTTTAATATGTCTTTGCACAAGAAAAATTTTACTTACAAAAGCACAAACATTTTGAAAATTCCAGTCAAGAAGAAGAAGAAGATTTTTGGTGTTTCTTTGCACCAAAAAACATAATTTCACTAGGGAAAAATTTTTGGCGTGATTTTGTACCCAAAAATCTTGAAATACAATCAGTGGGGTTTGGAGTTCCTTTACACCTAAGAACCTAAAATACACTTGGCAAGTTTTGGCATGTTGATTAAAAAATATTGAAATAAATAGATACCTAATACTAATTATGTAACAACGATAAGTGTATGCAATAAAGTATAGAAATTGACCCAAGCAAAATAAGCTAGAAATTATGAGACCTTAGTTGTAAAGAAGTGATCAAAGACTTAGATGATTTGAAATCAATCATGGGTGTGTCAAAGTGATGAACTGATGAACAGAGAGGGATAAGTGTCACATAGAAGCTCGTAAAATTTTGCGACCACAAGAACTTCCTAGACCGGGCACCGGGATGGGTTAGGGGTGCCCATGGGCATTGCATACCTACTTTGAGCTCTGTGACTTCTCAGACCCTTAGAAAACCAACTTTGGAGGGTCATGAGGTATTCATTTTCCTTCACTACCTATCGTTAATATGTCACATCAAGTTCGTAGATGTCGCTTGTAACCTTCAATGAAGAAATGACATGAAAATCCCTAAAAGTGTATCCAATCCCAAAAGAAAATAATGTAAATGAGGGGTCAAAATGTCCTCAACTGTCAAACAAGTGAACTTACGACTGAGCGATGCACTACATCTCATAATCAATGTAGTTTTGTGTGCATGTGTGTCAAAATCATGCCCTAGGTGGCTCTTGTGTGTGTCACACTTAATAGCGAGCAAGTTGCTAGATATAGAAAATGCAAATAAATGTGTGCATGAAAGAATGAGATTCCCCTCATATGAAGTGTATGCAGAGATAACAACCCCTTGTTCCTTGTGTGGAACTAGATGGATGCTTGAATGTTATTGATAATTCCTTTGGATGCAACCTTAGGTGGTGATATCTAATGCTTAGTGTCTCGTCTTTTATTAAGGTCACATAACTTTATATTTATAAGATTCACTTGGTTGAAATTTGTATTTAACCCTAAAAAGGATACAAAAAGATAAGATGCCCAAACAGATAGAAAGGATCAAAAAGATGTGAACAAATTACAAAGAGGTAGGGGCACTGACGTTGGCATCCTAGCTAGGCGTTGGTGTCCAGTGAGAAATGCCGAAGTATGAAAAGGTAGACTAGGAAAGAAAGAGTGTAAGAAGAAAAGTGGCAACAAAAAACAAGCAAATATTTCCAAAGAGATGGGTCAATTAGTACTTTTCTTACTTAGGAATTGTAGTCACAAAATCAGACACTTACTACTATAATTATACCGCCAAGTATGTTGTTTTATAAATGGATCTTACGTAAGAAAAATATTCACTAATGACCCATCCCTTAGTCTTGTTATCAATTCAGCTTAGTCGTCATCATTGGATGTCTCACACAATCATCACTTACTATTGTTATTCACTTAGTTTTCATCTCTCGGTCTCTGACTAGGGCACCTAGGAAGGGATTAGGGCAGCCTGGGTGCCCTGGCTCTCATTTCTAGGTGTCTTGGTACTAGTCACACTTGGTTCTCATTTAGATGTTCGAGGTCGGTCTTTATGATTTCCCTCCCTTTCCCTAGGTACTAGTCAACATGTTGGGTCATTAGTGTCAAAATTTGAGCAAGATATCCCTATATAAACACAACATACATACTACCTTATGGGCGGACTACTTCTACTAAGGGCTAGTTATCTACATAAGGCAAGGGACTACATTTGGGCACTATTCTGCATCACACACTGCATAGGAAGGGGAGTCTATTCTATTCCATCCACCATTCTATATTTTTATCTAGTTATTTCTCACTACTTTGGTGTCATTGGTGTTAGGGCACCCTAGGCACACCATTGCACACACAAAGCACATAGAACTACATCGGGTTTGAGATGTAGTGCAACACTCAATCATAAGTCCATCCATTTGGCAGTTGAGGATAGTCTAACCCATTCATTTGCATATTTATTTTTTAGGGTTTGATGCTTTTGTGTGGGTTTTGTAGGATATTATTCATTGGATATTTATAACAACACAAACGAACCAAGTGCAACACCAACTTGATCAAAGGTGAAGTACTGCGAAGGTTTAGTGACCATATCAGATCCATTTTCTAAGTCACTTCGTAGATTAGGTGCCCATATTTCATACTAGGGCACCCACATGCACCCTTGTTCATCCCCAAGCACCCAGTCCTAAAGCTAGATCTACCACTTCTATAATTTTTTGAGGTTCGTTTATGACATGTAGTTTCACCAACACATTGCCCATTCTAGTCCCAAATTACTGCAAGGTAAGTCTAATTTAGGTTAGTATCTTTTCCTCCTATCTCATTTATTTCATTTCATTTAAAATATCAAATAAATTATTTAGCATTTATATTTTAGTATATTTTAGTTATTACATTGTTGTACTTTCTTAGATTATTAATAAAATTCATATTTTAGTTAATCATTTTGGTGAACCCATAC
Organism: Taxus wallichiana var. yunnanensis; assembly: GCA_018340775.1. Classification (NCBI taxonomy): domain Eukaryota; kingdom Viridiplantae; phylum Streptophyta; class Pinopsida; order Cupressales; family Taxaceae; genus Taxus; species Taxus wallichiana. The sequence goes on along the minus strand of CM031242.1, from coordinate 428,126,232 downwards.
TTTAGAACATTTTTCCCTAGGATCCACTTCAAACCCTAATGGCTAAGGATAGCTCTTCTCCTTCTTGACCCATCATGTCACACTTTAGTGTCAATCCAATCTATGATGAGGTTGTTATCGCTGAACTCATGGCTCTCTATAGTAATGTTACTATACCAGACCATATTCAACAACAACTCTTAGACGATCAATGATATGTACCTACTAGTTTTGAAAATTCCCCCATTGGCATTAGTATCGTTTTGGATCGATAGCCTTCACTCGTTGTACACCATGCTATATCGGCTACTAGTGATCCTCCTGCTGATATTTCTAAGGAAATTCTAGATGATTCTCTTATTGATTACATGTTAGGTCTTGACAATAGCTCTCATATTGATTCTCCTCCTAATCAGACCACTATTATGGCTACATCTCATGACTCTCCTATTTCTAATACTGCTTCTCCTAATCCATCACATACTAGTTCACATACTCTCTCATATTATGTTGATGATCCTATTGATAGTACACTTAATGACATTTTCATATCGAGTCTTTATCTAATGTCGATGATACAATTGATAGTCATGATTCTACTACTTTTCATACTACTGAGTCTGAATCTCCTACTCCACTTTCTCCTAAGGTTATATCTAGCATCGTGCATGAGTTGCCTCCATCTATTAGTTCTTCTTCTCCTACCATCTCATCTCCTCTTAACACTTCACCTACATTGTTAGTTCATCTTCTCCTATCGAGGTATCTCCATCGGTTGCTTTACCTCCTAGGGATGTTTCTGATGTTATTCCTACCACTACTATGGATGTTCCATCTTCTTTGTCTACTATCACTTCTCTGGAACCTACCCCTAGTGTGCCTTTAGCATCAGAATCTCCTTTATCTTCTCTTGAGGTACCTATGATTACTCATAATGGCAAGTTACAACCACTTAATACATTATTTCCATCTCTTACTATTCCTTCACATGACATTCTATGTCTCTCATACATGTCGTAGGTCAATTACAATCTCAGGTTCAGTCACTCACCTTAGAAAGTAGGGCCTATTATGCTTCAATTGATAACAATTCATTACATGGCAAACCTATTCCTAAGAAAATTCATAACTCCACATTTCCTAAGGACTTTATCATGCCTACAATCACATGCTTTCAATGGTATTGGTGACCCTCACTTACATCTCCAACATTACCATGGCTATGACTCCCTATTCTAATGATATATTATTTATTAAGGTATTTCAACATAATCTTACTGATGATGCATTCCAATGGTACACTTATTTTCCATTTGGGTCTATTAGTACTTACTATGATATGGAGGATGCTTTCCTCCATCATTTTATCATCAACAATGTCCCTAGGGTTACTTATGATCATATACCTACTTTACATCAGGGCGCAGCCAAACCTATCAAGGATTACATATTACGATTTATTCCTTGTATGCACCAATTAGTATTCCAACCTATTAATCTTGAGAATAAATCCATCTTTTTCATGGTTTAATTCCTGCTCTCAAGACAATGATTGCAATATGATACATGTGAGTCATTCATACTCTTGTCTTATAAAGTTAGTTATCTAGAAAAGGACCTTCTCTTAGTATATGCAATAAATCCTCCACTTCTACTACTACTTTCATATCATCAAGTTCTTCTTCGTTGTCACTATTTGAGCAACCCACACATCTCCATATCTCCATAGTAAGCAAGCTCAACCTACTACATCACAAAAAGCATCCTTCTCCTCCTCCTCCATGATAGACTACTTTGCCATCTACTCCATCTGTTTCACATGAGCCATTACACTTCTCTCATCACGCTCGACCACATGATGTGTTACATGTTTTACTTAATGAGTGTCTAATTCGCTTACCCTCTAATCAACATCATCTACAACATCAACATGATCAACCTTATTGTAATTATCATCACATCAATGGCCATAGGGAAAATGATTGCTTTTCCCTTCATGATAGATTGTAATAATTAGAGGATAAGGACATCATATCCTTTGGCTCTCACTCATGTGAGTTGTCCATCTCTCCTCTACCTCGCCAACACGTTTCTACTCAAGATGAGTTTTCTCCTACATCTAATGCTAAGGTTATTATCCGTCCATCACCACAGGTTATCACTCATGCGCGCTCTCCACCGTGTCCATCCATCATTGCACCATCACATCCATCGCATCCACTTCATCCATCTCATCCACCACATCATGTTATTGCTTCACATCGGCTACCACATCCCTCCGCATTCACCCATCCCACCGGTCCTCCACATGATATCCAGTTTGGTTCATATGCTCACCCGATTTCATGCCACATGCTTCCATTGCTTCACATCGCCTTGGTCTTTGGTAGGTGATTACTATCACCTTACCCCGATGATGCACTTGTGTTCTTACGATTATTACATGATTGTTGAGGGTTTTTCTATAAAAACATTTCATCACGTGCTTCATCAATTCATCTAGCACACTCAATCATTTCCCAATGATGCACTTGTGTTCTTACAATTCTTACATGATTGTTGAGGTTTTTCTATAAGAACCTTTCATTGCGACTTCGTTGATTCATTTAGCATACTTTATCAAATGAGGCACTCTTGTTTTATCCCAATTCATTCTTGATCACATTAAGGGGTCTTAATTAAATGAACATCATCATCCATATGGTTGGGGGGCATTATTACTCCCCCTATTTCATCACACTAACATATTATGATCACATTACATTATCATGTCAACATGCATTCATCACGACACGTTAGTTTGGAAATCATACATTATCTATTTTTACATACATTCCACTCTCATTATTACACTAACTATGCATCACAAATTCCATTAAACAAATACGCACATCGCTCACCTTGTCAAGCATCATATCTAAATCAAATTACATATGTTATCTATCATCATTCACACTACGCATTTTTTCTATCATTATCAACATCATAGTACAAGTCTACATCAATAAACATGAACGATATCCAACACGTTACATACATTACGACAATAATCACTAAATCATATATCATCAATCACATTACAACATCAATACACACAATGAAATAAGCTCATCATATCTATATATATCAAGTACAATCATCATTACAAAACATCTCATCACTGGGGAAACTCCCCTACATCATATACAATAATACAAATCAAATCTCATCATCACTATCACTCTTGGTAGTCGTGAGAACCCTAGAACTTGATGCCTCACCACTAACTCTACGTCATTGGTCATGACCTCAATATCTCTCCACCTGCCTATGTAATAGGGTATTCTCTATAGAAGGCACAACAAATCAACTCTATAGTGAAATAAATTACACAAACACATCATGTGCTAATGGACCACCACCCGCCGCCTCTCTCGCTCATCGTGTCTCCTCACGTGCCTCATCCCTCTCACTCAGTAGAATTGTACACGTTGTTGTTGCTATAACAACTGACTCAAACAAATGGGCATGCTCCCGCAATGTCATCCAAATGCTCTATCATCCACACACTCTATTATCCCGCCACCCGCAAGTACATCACTTGGCACATTCTGCATCAATGTGTGAATGGAGGTGTCTACTATCAAGGACCAATATGCATCACCTACAACACAATAGAACAATGCATTAGATAACCATCACTATCACATAGGAAAGTAACAAATCACACAATGCAACTATATATAGATACTCACTCTTTACCATCAACACTGCCACATTTTTTGGGGCATGTGCTTCCCCTCTCCCTCTCCTCCCTATGGTAACCTTGTTGCATCTATAAATAATGGAAATAAGAATACCCATCGATGTGCTACCCACCATGCATGGTAATCCTCTGTACACCCTACATCATTTGATTATATTAGCTCTATCGCCGCATTTGCCTCATCGGCCCAGAGTACTAGTTGCTCTCATGTGGGCCCTAGTCTAGCTTCGGCCCTCCTAGGTGCTCTAATAGCTCTCAACCATACATATGACTCTAGGGGAACATCCTAAGCCATACCAAACTATTTTGATACCCTCTCTGTCTCTACCGGTATAACTCGTCCACACATGGAAATCGGTCCTCCAACCACATAGTCCTCTCGTATGCACCGTAGCTCTATAACGTCCTCTACCCATCCTCCATAGTCACAATATGGCCTCCATATCACTACCTTGGGCTCCATCCTATCTATCAGTGCTCTATAGGTATCAATGTCCATCTTATGCCCACACACACCAACCCATCTCCTTGCATATATATTTGGTCTAGCCCACTCTGCTCGAGACCTCCAACTAGCCTCAACACTACTATGTGCTCGTAGGCCCACACATGCAATAGCGTAGTAGCACCTATCCCACCTCCATGTTCCTCATGTTTGAATCTATATAGGTCTCTATATAGGTGGGTCAACACACATCGTGCCCATGCATATCTGGTACTCTCCTCCTCTATCTGTGACATATGTCATGCATCTTATACAAGATGCCCACACCTCCCCCTCTATTACAATAGATGAAGTAATGACCATGGCTATAAACTTCCGCAAGCATAGAACCCCTAACCTCAAAATAGCATCCAAACTAATATGGGCCTCGACAAGTACTCGAGTCCCCATAAAATACTGTCTAGCAGCTCACATTTTTCTCTCCATATCCTCTAAAGGCATGACTTGTACTCTCTCCCCAACAACTGGTAATCGTAGTATGTGATACACATCCTCCAACGTGATTGTCATCTCACTAGTAGGCAACCAAAATGTACAAGTATCCGCACACCACCTCTCACATAAGGTTGTCAACATAGGCATATTATGGGGCACATCCCCCATCTATGCTATATCTTTCGCAAGCCGACACGGTCCATAACCTCTCAATCATCATATAACAAACCTAGCCCAAGAAAAAAATATCAAATGAAGACCCCCACAAAACTCCCTCAAGTGGATATCCCTCTACACAACACAAAATGACACCAAACACAATGTTAGAACACTATACAAATCAAAAATCACTTGCTTATGACATTACTACACATCCAAAATCACATTTACACCATTCTAGAATTGAATACACCCTCTCTGGACTAGGGTGCCCAGAAGTAGTTTGGGCACCCGGGAGTAGGACACTAGCACCCTGTGTCAGGACACTCTCGTCCCGAAGGTCATTAGTGCCTTCACCACTCTTGTCCAGGTCTAAAATGCCAAGAAAATTCAAAATGACAATTTTGTAAAAATTCAACAAAAACGATTACCATACGCACACTTTTAAAAAAAAAATAGTGCACTTACCAAATCTGTCATTGTATGTGATGTTACGGTGGTCGCTACCATCTCAAATGGCTAGGATGTGCTTCTCTCACTTGTGGCATCTTTCCACACTCATAGCTCAATCTCACTCATGAAAAAAGACAAATGAAGTGACTAATCACTTTTTCACCTCCCTATTTATAGTTACTTTTACCTACCCATTTCACTATACTCATTATTTTGTGATCATTTCCTCAACTAATACACACCACATGAATTTTTCCATATCTTGAGTGTTTCTACCCCGATTTACACCTTTTTGTGGCGTTATTTTTAGAATTCCACCTTTCATCGTATCATGCACCTAACGCACACGTTATTTCTTCTCATTATTGTATTTTACTCAATCTATATACATTTTTGCGATATTCATCATACACTATCTATTTTGTGCTTACTTTTGGCTCATTGTTCATTTTTTCATCACTTCCCCTTTCACCGAAAGGGGGCATATAATTGGGGTCATCCTATAATTCCCCTTGCACCATTAAGTGATCATTCAATACTATCAATCTATCATTTTCAAACATTTACTAATGCACCATGCGACATTTCATCAATTCCCCCTAATGACCTAACTTGGGGGAAACAAACGTAAAATTTCTCTATGTGATATTTCATCAATTGTCATCACTTCCCCTAATGACCTAACTTGGGGAAACAAGTGTTAAAATCTTTCCATGCAATCATTCATCAATTTCTATACATTCCCCTAATGACCTAACTGGGGGCAACCCATGTAAAATATATCTAGGAGTAACCAATCAATCAATCAATCAATCAATCCATCCATCCATCACATGTCAAGTCTCTAACAATCAAAATCATACCACTCAATTAATATAATACAACACATGCGGCCTCCCAAATGACCTAACTTAGGAGTTACATTCATTACTTTCCCAAATGACCTAACTTGGGAAGCTATTCTATATTTTGTGTTTGTTTCAGATGACCTAACTTGGAAGCCATCATACATTTTGTGTTTGCTTCCAAATGACCTAACTTGGAAGCCATCACACATTGTGGTGACACTGTGGAGTGGGGGCAAGAGTGTCTTTCCTATACCACTCCTATATGGGTCAATTGTTTGATCAAAATTATTTGGATCCAAAAACCACAAAATGTTTGATTTGAGTCTGTCTACAAAGTGGCTAGATCTTGAGGATGTAGTTAAAGGTTGGAGAATAAAACACTTTTCTCCCTACAATCTTCCTTTGGTGAAAGGATGCCCAAATCCTTTGGTCGGTTATTTTTATTCACGTAATCAGGTTGGGAATTGATCACTCCCTACCCCATCTCATCGTCATCATATAACATTTGAAATCATCAATCATCCAATATCACAATCATCACTTTCATTCAATAAACTTCATCACAACATTACATTTCCCACTACGTTACATGGATCAACATCTTTGACACATGGTTCAACACACTATATAGTCCATTCGACACATTTTTCTACCACATCCGTGCATTCTACTACTACATGGGTTTCACGAGATTTCTCTCAAGTACACATCTCTATCTACTTTATAATCGAGATTTCGCTCACCAACATAAAGTGGGGGAAAATGTAGTCACAAAATCACACACTTACTACTATAATTATACCACCAAGTATTTTTTTAATATATGGATCTTGTGTAAGAAAATTATTCACTAATGACCCATCCCCTAGTCATGTCATTAGTTCAGTTAGTCATCGTCATTGGTTGTCTCGCACATTCGTCACTTACTTGCATAGTTTTGGTCATCTCTCAGGGAGTCTTAGTTGTCATTATTCACTCAGTTTTCATCTCGACTAGGAACATAGGAATGGATTAGGGCGCCTCGAGTGCCCTAATCCTTATCACACTTGGTTCTCATTTAGATTTTTGAGGTCGGTCTTTATGATTTTCCCTCCCATTCCCTTAGGTACTAGTCGGCATGTTGGGTCATTAGTGTCAAAATTTGAGCAAGATATCCCTATATAAACATAACATACATACTACCTTATGGATGAAATACTTCTACTAAGGGATAGCTATCTACATAAGGCAAGGAGTGCATTTGGGCACTATTCTCGTATCACACACTAGATAGCAAGGGGATTCTATTCTATTCCATCCACCATTCTACATTTTTAATCTAGTTATTGCCCGCTACTTTGGTCTCATTAGTGTTAGGTCACCCTAGGCACACCATTGCACACACAAAGCACATAGAACTACATCAAGTCTGAGATGTAGTACAATGCTCAGTCATAAGTCCATCCATTTAGAAACTGAGGACAGTTTGACCCATTTATTTACATCTTTATTTTTAGGGTTTGATGCTTTTGTGTGGGGTTTTGTAGGAGATTATTCATTGGAGATTTATAACAACACCAATAAACCAAATGTGACACTAACTTGATTAAGGGAAAATTACTATGAAGTTTTAGTGACCATATCAGATCTAGTTTCCAAGTCACTTCACAGACCAAGGCACCCATATTTAAGACTAGGGTGCCCATAGTCCCTGTTTCGTCCCAGAAAACCAGTCAGCGGATCTTCCACTTCTATAATTTTCTAAGGTTCATTACAACACTTAGTTCTTCCAACACATCACCATGTACATCCCTAGATTATTGTGAGGTAAGTCTAATTCGGGTTAGTGTCTTTTCCCTCCTATCTCATTTATTTCATTTCATTTAAAATATCAAATAAATTATTTACCATTTATATTTCAGTATATTTACATTGTTATAATTTCTTATAATATTACTAAAACCCATATTTTAGTTAATCAGAATCATATAAATAGTACTATTTGATTAGGACTAGATAGATACCCAAAGTGCATGATTTAGTGTCTACATTTCCCCCCACTTTATGTTGTTGAGTGAATGATCGATAACATATAGTCGATAAGAGATGTGTACTTTATAACCATGTAGATCGATGGAAAAAAGCGTCCCAGAGAGACAAGAAAAATGTGGAGTGATAAAAATGTGAAGTGTGGAAGCTAGAGAAGAGGAAGTAAAAAAGTGATGATGATGATGACCCTAGGGAGAGAGCGTATGTGTAGATGTCACAATTTTACCTATTGTTGATGTCACTTAATTATGTGATGATGTGACTACCACTTCCCATAAGGACAGACCTACAAAAGAGAAGAACGAACAAGTAGTCAAATATGCGTATATGATCAAAATGAGTAAAAAAGTATGTAAAAATTGAAAAAGGAACATGTGCACTTGATCCATGATGAGTGAAAGAGATAGAAAGGATCCTGAAGATGTTGTAGAAGAATGATTTTTTTGGCGATCTCACGCTAGTTGCGTTAAATGTGTGAGTTTTTTGGGTGATCTCATGCCAAGAAATGGAAAGAAGTGTAGGGAGAAAAGTCTAGTGTCATCCTCCAACCTTTAACTTCTTCCCACAAGTGTAAACACCATTGCAGATGGTGTGTAAAAATTTGATCTGTTTTGAACAATTTCGATCCAACGTGAAAGTAGAAAATAAGGTGTAGTGAATGCATGCGAGTCTTGAAGGATTGTTTATCCTGTAAAAATCCATTGTGTGAAGTCTTGAGAATGTGTTGAATTGAGAAAATATGTGTAACTGCCCCCTGGTCACAAGCATCCAGGAAGGGTCAATGGGCCCAAGTGCTATTGTCTAAGTATGGGGCACTAATGTCAATGTTATCTTTGAGGACCCAAGTCAAGATCAGGCCATTTTGAGATTAAGATTGTGTTGATTATGTGTTGAACTATAGTGAATGTGTGATGAATGTATACTAATGAATGGGGTGACTGATTCACCCAATAGATGCCCCCTCATTTGGGGTGCATGTGACATCACCGAGGAGTATGCAGCCCAAAGGAGGACCAACCGCTGAACTAAAACTAATGCCCTGATGGGGAGGTAATGTGCTTGGTAGAAACCAAGGCACACACAAAAAAGGTTAGGAAACAAATGTTAGGGTAAACAAAGAAAACGCACATGTAGAAGACAAGATGTAAGCTAAACATGCAAGAAGACAATGTAGACACGAAATAGTGTAGAAAAAGTAAACCACAAAAAGTGGGTTTCAAACTGGGATACATCACTCATGATGTCGCAAGACAATCGAGGCTATAATGGCTGAAAAGAGACAATGTGAACACAAGACAAAGGGCAAAGCCCACAAACAATGACAAGCTATAACAAATAAGAAAAGCAAGTAGTGTAATAAAAACCATGGTGGAAAATATATCTCCAAAGAAAATGTTGCACATGAAGCACCTGTTAGCATGTTAGAAAGATAAAAATTAAGTCAAAGCATATATAATCTGATATAGTAGTGTACTATGAAAAATGAAACAATAGCACATGTGATGTATGAAATGGATGCCCCCAGAGAGCCATATCATGGGGATGAGATAATAGGTACTATTCCAAGCATCTATGTTGCATGTATCAATTTTGTAAATCCTTCAATCAAAACTAGAAGGAAATTGAATGTGCATGTGTATATATAAATATAATGACATACAAGATATTTGTCTAGCATGTGAAAAAAGTGTACATGTAAGCATGAGTAAGCAAGAGTAAATGTGACCAAGATATGCAATATGTTGTGGATGAGTGAGATGGAATGCAGAGTGAGTGTGTGTGATAGGATCGTGTGTGCCCCTTGAGTGAATGTGAATGAATATGCATGAGATGAGGTTCATTTATACATGCCCCCTCAGTAGTCAAGAATGAACCATATAACAAGAGTGCGTCATCGGGAAATGGTTTGAATGTGTGCTAGAAAGATATGATCGATCAAAGCGTAGTGAGTGTAAAGAGTGTGTGAGTGATTGTGAGTGAGTGTGGTGGGGTTCATTTTAGATGTAAACCTGTTAGTATTCAATTATAAACATGGAGAACTAGAGTGCAATCATAGGGTAATGATTGTAGTGTGTAAAAGTAAATGCAAGATGTGAATGCGTAGATATCGTGAATGTGTAGAGTGCATAATGTGCATAGCATGTGAGAGAAGTTACAAGAGAAATATGTCAATGCGTGGGTGAAGTGTGATGTGTGTAGTGTGTGAGTTTCATGTATGTCATATGCCCTCAACAATCAAGTGTGAACCAAAGCACAAGAGTGTCATTGGGTAATGACGATACAAGAGTGTATCAAGATGTGTATGATGTGTATGAGAGACTAGATGAAGTAAAAAGTGAAATGATAGAAGTGCTAGAGACATCCAAGAATGCTTAAAAGGGGGAGAATAAGTGTGATGCCCCCAAGTGTTCCAATGATGGAGATTTATGCAATGACGCAAGAGATATTTTTGCCATTGTGGGAGAGCATTGTTTGTGTCATGATAAGAGTGAGGGCCAACACAATGGTAGGCCGAAGCAATAGTAGGACCATGCGATGGTGGTGGAAAATTTGAAATGTGTCTTGGCCATCAGTAGAAGGAGTAGTTGCTTTGACAAAATGAATTGGAAATGGAAGTGGAGTAGGATGGGGAGGAATCTTGAATGGTGGTAACTTAGGTGGGATTGATGACGTTGCAAAAGACTTGATAGGAGAAGAGGGTGGACTGATTTGAGAGGTAGTTGTGTACTTTGACTTGGTAATGTCATAGATGACTTGAGAGGAGGAGGTGTTATATTGATTTTGAGAGGTGATTTCTTAGGTGGCTCTTGAATTTCGTAGAAGGAACCTTAGAAATGATGGCATGATGCTCATTAGACATAGACGAATCAGATTTAGGAACCCATTGAGATGTAACAATTGGAGAGGACCATGTAACATGACGTTGTGCAATGAATGAGATAAAACCTTGACACTCAAGATGTTTGATTATTTATTGTAAAGCATAGCAATCATTTTCATTATGTCCATTAATTCGATGATAAGTGCAAAATGGAAGACCTTGATATTTGACCACCGATAATAAGGAGGACAAGAGTAATTGGAAAATTAATCAATTGATGACTAAGGAGATTAGTAAGAATGTCATATTGCTTAGCATTGTGATCAAACATGAGAGGCTCTGGTAATGGAAATACTTGAGGCTCATTGATATGAGCACATGTAGAAGACATAGAATGAGAATGAGAAGAAGAACTAGCATGAGCCTAAGAAATGTTCTTAAGATGTTGGATTTCAGATTTTAAAGATGTAATTGTGGATTCCATAGCCTGAAATTTATCTTGAAATAAAGAATGTAAAGCTTGAATAGACTTGCAAATTGATTGATTGACATTAGAACTAATAGAGTCATTAGAGAGATGATCGAAGATTGCTGAATTGAATCAGAAGGCAACATGTTGATAAGGAGATACATAGTCGTTAGGGTTTGGTGAAGATCATATTTACAAGATGGGTGTATTTAAAGCAATTGAAGCAAAGAGACTTGAAAGACCTTATGAGCCATGATAAAAGAAAAAGAAATTTCCAAGAGTATTCAAACACGAGTTCACCAAATGATTAAGAAAATATTGAAATAAATATATTTCTAATACTAATTATGTTACATCACTAAATGAAATAAAATAAAGTACATAAATTGACCCAAGAAAAAATAAGCTAAAATTATGAAACCTTAGTTACAAATAAGGGATAAAAGACTTATCTGATTTGCAATGAATCCTTGACTATGTCAAAATTACGAACTAATGAACAAAGAGGGAGAAGTATCACACAATATCTCAGAAAATTGTGTGACCGCAAGATCTGCCTAAATTGGGGCACCTGGAATGGGTCGAGGGCACTTGTGGGCACTATAGACCTACTTTGGGCACCTGTGACTACTCAAAACCCTCGAAGAAAACCAACTTTATAAGGTCGTGAGGTATTGTTTTTCCTTCACTTCTGTCACTAGTATGTCGCATCAAGTTCGTAGATGTCACATGTAACCTGCAATGAAGAAATAACCTGCAAAACCCAAAAGCGCATCAAATCCAAAAATAAAATAATGTAAATGAGGGGTCAGACTATCCTTGGTTGTCAAACAAGTGAACTTATGACTGAGCGCTACACTACATCTCAAACCCAATGTAGTTTTATGTGTGTGTGTGTGTCAAAATTTTGCCCTAGGTGGCTCTTTGTGTGCATCGCACTTGATAGCAAGCAAGTAGCTAGATGTAGAAAATGTAGATGTATGTGTGCATAAAAGAATGAACTTCCCCTCTATATGAAGTGTATGCAAAAATAATTGTCCCTTGTCCCTTGTGTGGAGCTAGATGGATGCTTGAATGCTCTTATAATGCCTTTGGATGTAACCTTAGGTGGTGATAGCTAATGCTTAGTGCTTAGTCCTTTATTATGGTCACATAAATTTATATTTATATGATTCCCTTGCTTAAATTTCGTAATTAACCCCGAAAAGGCCGACTACAAAAAATATAAGATGCCCAAATGGCTAGAAAGGACCTAAAATATGTGAACAAAGTACAAAGAGGTTGGGGGCACCTAGAGGGGACGGGGCACACCTGCACTGGTGTCTTGGTTGGGCGCTTGTGTCTAGAGTGAGAAATGTCAAAGTATGAAAAGAAATATTGGGCTAGAAAGAGTGTAAGACCAAAAGTGGCAACAATAATCAAGAAAAGATGGCCAAAGACATGGGTTAATTAATATTTTTCTTACTTATGAATCATATGAATAGTAGTATGTGATCAAAACTAGATAGATACCCAAAGTGTGTGATTTAGTGTTTGCCCATGTCTTTACATCCAAAAAGTGTGACTAACACCGAGCAATGAAAAAACCCATGACTATGAAAACTACTAATAATTAAACATGTAACTTGCACACATCAAAATCAAGGCTACAAATTTTAATATTTGCAAAAATGAATGCATAACAACCTAACTAGTATGAATGGGAGAAATCCATGCCTAAAAATGAATAAGTAGCCTAGACATTCTATAAAATGGTTGATGTTCTTGATTGAACTCCAATTTTGTACACATTTCTACGAGAAATATTTGCATCACTTGAAATTTCTAAGGCCTATTTAATATTACCTTTTAAGCACATTCTACCTTCATATCATTCCAATGAGATCACATTTATTTCAATTATTTTATCAAATAGTTCACATGCTTTGTGCATGCTTTCACACTTTCACACATATCTACCAGGCCAATTGCATCTACAAAACATGAAAAAAATCAACATTCCATTATACTTGATGAATTTCCATACTCTATTTTAAAGTACCCATTTCGCATAAGATAAGGAGATGCTTGTCAAACTTAAGGGGCAAACAAACATCAACCCAACTACATTTTAAAACGATTACCAAGGAACTTTTAACAAACGCATTTTGTGTATACACTGCAAACATTTCATACCATGAGACCACATTTATTTTGGCATTAAGTTGAAAAACCTAACATACATGACAATTTGAGTACTTGTAATTGTAACAAATCACAAAAATTATGCTTTCCATTATGCTTGTATGGATTGCCTTACCCGTAATTATGCTTCCACACTCCATCACCTTCTAAGACTTCCCATGCGTCCTTCCATCTACCGCCATCTTTTCTCACCAACCACATTAACTTTTTCCACCTTCGTCTTCATTATTATATTGTAATTGTCATTTCATCATTATATATATTTTATTTATTTATTTATTTTACTATTTTTATTTATTGCTTTAACGCTTTTATTTCATTCTATTCATTTATCATCATTTTCATAACATATTATAAATAAATATATGCATATATTAATAAATTTGTTGTTGTGTGTTTTCGCAAGGAAAAATTAAGTTCAAAACATGACAATTGTACCCCAGTGTCAAAAAAATTGACCAATGCCCTCCCGAGTCATCCACCGAGTCAATTTACCTTTCGTTTCATGACCTTCCCATCATTGAAAAGATTCATAATGTGACAAACATCCCTCCCAAGTGTCTGAAATGTGTTCATGAAGTCACTTAGTCCATTTAATGGAATGTTGTGAAAAGAAGAAATTTGTACTAAGCCTAGAAAGGTTATTCCTTAGCCTTCAAAGTGACATGTGTGCATCCTTTGGGGTTGATCGGGAAGCCTAAATTCATCTAGAGATGTTATTGAGGATTTTGAAATGCAATGGAACATGTTTAGGAAAGTTTAGGAAAGTTTCAAAGGTTTTGGAGCAAGAACAGTGAAAGCGGGTTTTAGAGGCTTAAGGAGCTTACAATGTAAAAAGGTACCTAAACTTCAAACGAATGATTTCAAGAGCTTTGAGATGATTCAAGAGGAAAACAAGATATCGTTAGAAATATTAGAGAATCCTCTACATGATGGAGTTTTCACATTCTTCACAAGACCCAACCGTTTCTTTGTGCAGACAAATCTCAAAGACTCACACATGGAGTCCTAAATGAAAAGAATTTTTTTGAAGGAGAAAGAATAAAGTCTTGAAAACCATCCCATTGATCTTAAAATTGTCTTAGGAGTCAAATTGATATAAAATTTTTCCAAAAATAGTTCCTAGAACTCCGAGGAAAGTTGGTTTCATGATTTCAAGAGTTAGTCAAATTCATAGTTAGATGGTTGGCGCATTTTGGTGTCGAAGGCTGTCTCAAATGTCCCAAATGTCCCAACTTTCCGGGAAAGTGGGGAAATTGGGGAAAAAAATTTCCCCACCACCATTTGTATCCCTTGGACCCTCATGTGACCATGTTCCTTCCTCGACAAAGTGCTAGATGATCATGTGTGCAAATTTGGCTAAGTCTTGTCCTTCTAACCCTTGGGCACATTTTTTTGCCCCAAACCTGTCCCCATTGTCTAGGATAGTTGGGATATTTGGGAAAACAAATGTTCACCACCCCTATCCATTGCATAGGTTCTCCATGTGACCTCAAATTTCGTCTCCTAGGTGCTATAACCTTTCTCTCTCATCCTCCCTGCTCACCAATCATTTCTCGCCACTTGTTAAGCCTAGGGAAGGGGGCGCATTTTCTTTCCCCAATTTTCCCAACTATTCAATGAAAGTTGGGATAGTTGGTACAGTAAAATGTGCCCCACCCCTTTTCTTTCAAACCCAAGTTTTAAAGTGTCCTTTCAAGAGTTAAAAAAACCATGTTTTAACCATTTAAAGAGCTCTACATACCTTTTTCACTCCATTCCTTCACCAAGTCAACCCAAGAATCCATTTTTGACATCTTGAAGCTCGAGTATACCTAAAAATTCATTAGATATACCTACAATTTATTCTGGATTTTCCATGAATGCCGAAAAGAAGAAATTCTCGTATCTTTCAAACCAAAGTGATCTAATCCAAATGAAATTTTCTTAGTGGTTATACAATCCAAACACCTTCAAGAACATAGTGATTGCAAAACATATGAAACTATAGATTATTTACAGAAAAACCCTATTTTCATGCCTAGTTTACGTTTTTTATTTATAAGCATTCTAGTGGGTGAATCATGACGAAAATTTGAGCACAGGATCTAGAGAGCGATCTATTATAGTGAAGTTGTTTTTATGACAAAGTGACAGGGGGAAGTGTTACTTATATTTTTAGTAAGTATCTTGTCTTTCCACTTCCTATAAATATTTTTTTTGAAAAAGTAAACCTTTCAAATCAATGCACTCATAAATCAATGGTGAAGAAAAACTACGGAAATCTATTCCAAAAGCAAAAAAAACATAAAAAGGAAAAATAACACTTTCTAACAATAGTAACTATCAAAAATCATCAAAGAGACACCAAGGAAAGTGTATATAGTATGTTAGGATTTTTAGGACATTGAAAAAGAAACATAAAACAAAAAAGCAGAAAAAATCAGCCCCTACCTCCTACTTATTAAAAATAGAAAGTGTCCATTTTAGGTGCAGAAATTTGTTATCTTCCTCATTTTTTCTCACTTATCAAATTTTTTTCCATCATGAAGTTCAAATTTTCTAGTTTAGAGCTCGTTTCAAATCTTGCATCAGAGTATCCAGATGTGAGAGATCACGATATTGCTCACATGGACTTGGAGGACTTGAAAAATTGGATGTTTGGCGGACCCAAGGAACCAATGGAAGAAAGGATATACACAAGTGGTTTGTTTACAACAAGTGGCCACCGCTATCTTTCCAAAGCACATAATTGGTGACAACTTGTGCCCAAAAATATGTACCAGACACTTAGATCATACGAGTAGATGATAATTCAATCTTGACAATGCTCACCCCAAGGGCATATCAAAAAAATATGCAAATCCCAACCCCAAACAATATGGTAATCATCCCAAAGGATTTTTCATTAAGATAATGGTCAAAGACATATTCATACCTCTAGGGCCTTGCATTGGGATCATGGATAAAGTAGGTAAGGAAACCCTCTCGTGTGCCTAAGTCTTGGTCTAGGCATGAGTTCCACGAAGGATTCTTAGATGCTATCATTATTTTGAGTAGGGTGATGGGAGAGGAAAGCACAAAGGATTTCCATGATTGGATGGCATTGTTCATCCTCACCATCATCAAAGGAAATTAAATAATTTACTAGATTTAACTCATCGATGTGACAACCTCCATTTTTAGTTGCTCTAGCTTTCAGTCACCAGAAATTTTTCCATGACATCATACTTAGTGTATGTTATTGCAGTATAAGATCTTTAGGGGTTTGAATCTCACACCGAACATCTCCCAAAAGGCCCCCACCTATGAGAGATATCCATAGTTGACCTTGAAAGAGATTAATCACCACTTTGCATGGGTGAATGATGCATTCACCATGTATGTTGTGAGATGTCTAGGGGGAAATATGAAATTGAGAACGTCCTTGCATGATGCCGCATTTATTCAAAGATACAGATCCTTATTCACACAATTCTTGACGTTATCATACATTAGGGTATCTGGATTCGACCTCGCTCCACGAAAAAATCCAAGATAACTCAATGAAAATATTGTCATGTTTGAGCTTTGCAGACAACTTGTCCATGTCAATGAAAAACTCAAGAGCAGGAAGAAGAAAGGTGTGTCTTTCCCTATCTCTTTGGGAATCTTCTCCTACAAATATCTCATTGATGCATCAAATTTGGAAGCCTCTTTCTCTCAGTTAATCTCTATTTCTACACTTCAAGGGCTAACTTTAACATCCAGAGCACTCTCGATATGTTCCATATCCCCGACTTCCCGACGTACCACAAGTTGAGGACTATTGGGTGAAATATTCTGATGATCTTGAAGTTAGGGAAAGGTATCACATGAGGATGACAATAGATAAAATGAGGAAATTTAGATTTGATTGGTTTAAGGAAGGAATTGAGGATGATGAAATGCAAGTACATATGACCCTAAATATCAAGTTGTGAAAGCTTCACCTCTCCCACATTTTTTTGGAGAATCCAAGAATCATGGGATATAATTGGAAGTATTGAGACCGTGAATTAGAGATATAGAGAGTGGTTCAAAAGGAAGAGGGAAACATTCATTGATTCAGGAGGTCTCCACGCTTTGAAGAAATAATCAGATGATTTGAAAAATCAACACGTGACCTTCAAATGCACTCGACCTCCCAAGGTCATGTTAGGACAACCGATGTGGAATATTGTAGGGGTGTTGATGGGAAACTATAGGAGAATCAGGGACTAAGATCAAGTAGTGTGAATTCCTAGTAGTTGAATTGGCCAAAGGGGAATTAGAGGCTAAGTATACGGGTAGCGTAAGTTCCCTATTGTTTGCTTGATTTATCTACTTGAAAGGACATTAATTAAATAATGGAAATAAACAAATAAAAGAAAACTAACTAATCTAATCTAATTTAAAATAATAAAATATTATTTTTCGAGCTTTATGGAATTAATGAGAGGAAACGAAGAAAATAAAGAAATAAATTACCTCTAATTCTAATTATCTACTATACAAATAAATAGTCGGATGTAGCTATTTATTTTTGCAATAGTATATTTAATCTATCCTAATTAATTTAAAGCTTTTTCCAATTTGTAATTATGGAATTTTAAATCCTCTGCCTACCTCAGAGACACGGGAAGAATTAAAGCTTCTGAGAATCTTTTCTTCCCTTATAACTTCCCGGAAGAATATGAGAATATTTAATGGAGACCACAATTTGGACCAGTTGAAATTGTATACAATGATACATAAAGCATTCTTGCAGATATTCTTCCCTCACAAACCCATAGGGATAAACAAGGAAGGATCTATCACTAGAAGCTTCTATAGAAGAAATGAAATCTTTTGAAAATGACCTATCTATTTGTAATGATTGAAATGGAAATGAATTTTGCTAATCTAGTAGATAAATGTGTGTACAGATTCAAAAGTAAAGAAACAAAGAAATAAAGAAACTAAATAGAAACCCCAACCTAGAAATTGTAGTGTTGAGGCAATGCCAGTTGTGGTATCACTTTGTGTCCCCTCAGTTATCTTTTCCAATATTTTGTGTCCACGTGAGTCCAAGGAACTGGGAATGCAGAGGAGCAAGCAAGAAGATGTTGGATCAATGTTGTCTTCTTGCAAGTGGTCCGGGTAGTAATGCAGGTAGAGGAAGAACAACACAAGAGAACAATGCTTGGTTGTGTGGTCTCTAGCAAGATTTCAGTAGCATAACAATGCAAACACAATAAAAATCTCCATCCTTTTACTTCAGAAGAAGTGATGATTTTATAGAAAGGTTGGTTGGGTAGTTCTCTAACACACTTGGCATCCATGGGGTGCCACATCACAATGTGGAGGGGCGAGTTAAACACTCAATCAATAATTATAAGTGGAAGAGGAGGTTGATACGAATCAATCAAGCTTAAAATCAGCCAAATTGATTAAGAAACGTGCACTAGAGGTGAACTGGAGTGAGTTAACATGCGTCTAAATCACATCTGAGAAGTCTCGGAAAATTCACATGCAACCACCACTCTGCAAAGGGTGGTTGTTACGCAACCTGTCACCCAAGTAGGGCGGTGGTTGCACAACCGCTGCCCAGGTAGGGTGGCGGTTTTGTAACTAAAGGCCAAAACTAAAGGAAAAACAATGTAGAAAGCTATGGAAAAGCAAGAAATGGCTAAGGCAATCTAAGCTACAAATATATACTATAAAGAGATAAAGGGGCTCGAACACCTTTGGAAAATACATGAATCATCATTGGGAATTTTGAACTATTTCCGACAATGTGGCACATGTAAATTTTGGTGTGTACATATTGCCCTCTCGTAGAAGCATTTTAGCTGTGAAAAGGCGTAAAATGTAGAGTTCGAGTATGGAATTACCAAAATGGGGAGTTAGAAGTTATACCTGACATGCCCGTGTGCCAAAGTGATGTCATCCAAGCTCCTGTTTCTGCAAAATGAAAACAAGACTCAAGTGCATATAAACATGATATCAAAAAATAAACGCTAAAACAAAATGACATGAGGACTTACCATTTACGTGGGGATAGAAGTATACCTGTACCAATGCTCTAGCCTTGCAAAGAACACATACTCAACATGAAGTTAAAACAAAACATATATATATATATATATATATCTAAAACCATTCATTTTCAAATTCATTTGTACTTACCCTCATAGTGATTTTGGAGCTCTGGATTACCTGTCACCATTTTGAGCACGGATATAGTCAAATCAAAGAGTATGTTGACGTGATCATGGCCCCACGAGTGAGAGATCCAACGGCTAAGACAAAGGTTAGTATTTTACATTTGTTTATTTGAAACCTAAAATGTAAAAATTGAAAAATCTACACCTAGGGGGTTATTTTTGCATATCTCTTAGTTAAAATGTTCCCTAGGAGGTTGTCTAGGTGGGTTTGTCCTTTGTTTTGTCCAAAATGGTCAATTTTGTCATTTCAATTTTGTCATTTTTGCATTTTTGGGTCAAAGGGGATGGCTTGTCCATTCTAGACATGACCGACACCATGTGCATCGTGGCAGTTACGCAATTGCCACTCTGTAAAAGGTGAAAGTTTTGTAATTATCAGTGTGGCCGAGGCTTATTTTAACCAACTTAAGTGATTTTTTTGGATTTTAAGTTGTTTTATATTATTTTTGATGAGCTTATGCTTTGAACATGTTGTTAACTTGCTCTCTTTTCTTGTTTTTGTGAACACATAAGGACTTGTACATTCACTAGAGTCGGGCCGAGAGTGTGATTAGCTACCATGAATTATTGATCAATTTTCCCGGGGGAGGAGAGGGCCTTGTTAAATCGAGATGGACTATGGAGAATTTCATAGACACCACTAATAATGCCAAAGAAACCACATATTGTGTGATTTACTGAGCTACTGGGATGCCAATCGAATACTTTCCAGTTCCTTGGGGTTAGAGGAGAGTGGACTATCACTCTCGAGGATGTTTATAGGATCTTGGGTGTTCCTATGATTGGTGAGATGATTCACATTTAGAAAGGTTCTCTAGCTATTTCTTCATAGCGGCATCATATATGGGGGATGATGGGGCATCCAATGTGGGCGCCAAACATGGTATGTGGCTACTGTCAGTTGCCTCTGCACCTATCCCCACTCTACGCAAGGCCATTATTGGTATTTTGGATTTGCATTTGGTGGGAGACAAGGGGACAAGTTGTTGTATTAGGCTCCTATTATTATGGCTATTGAGCAACATGGGAGGATCTTTGCTTGGGTGTGGACATTCTTGGGACCACATACCATGACCTATACCACGTTGTGAGGCTATAGGGGAAATCCCTGAGCCACCCTACTTTGGTGATGTGTTGGGTCTATGAGTGGATTATCCCCTACCAGAGGGGAGTTGGTATATAGGATCAGGAGGGCCATCGGGCCGCGAGATGGACAATTATGAATCCTCTTAGAGGGGCTTAATAGCTTGTATCTACACCGAAAACAGATGATTTCATCGCCAAACCATACCAGGACCTGATTGGGATATGGGGTGATGATGGGACTATACTACTTGCTTGTGGTGGTGTGAGGAAATTAGTAGACATGATGACTAGGGTGGAGGTCCACCCTATTGATTGAGTCCCTCAGTAGTTTGGGCTTCCTTACGATGATGCACTTCCTGCCATTCCTATTGTTTATCGTGGCATCAGAGAGGTTGAGGGAGTCCCTAAGGTCCTACATGGTTGGACAATTGTTACACCGGGGATACCTATTAGTGTGGAGAAGGTCCCATACCCTAGAGCACCGGTAGCCCTCCTCCAGATTTAGGTTTCACCCACTCACAGTGGGGAGAAGGAGGAGGAGTCCCAAGCAGCTATATAGACCGAGAGCGAGACTAGCAAGGAGATGGGAGGATATGAGTATGATGATGAGGAGGATAGTGATATAGAGTGGCGGGTTACAGAGGAGATATCCATTGTAGAGAGAGTAGAGGAGGAGGCAGAGAAGGAGACTCTTGTTTCTAAGGAGCCACTTTCTCATGAGGGAGGAAGCGATGAGAAGTTTGTGATGGGCCAACGCATTACCTCAGGAGAGGGTGAGGCTCAGCAGGTTCCTGCAGTGGCTCCACCACCACCGGTTGTGTCGATTGAACCTTCTTGGAGGCTAGGATATCCAAGTATGTAGATACTCTTCTCTCGACCTTGTTAGCTAGAATTGTTAGTAAGTTTTTTTTTTTATTGATAAACGCTTTTGACCGGAGCTATGAACCGGTGGGGTAGGGGCCCCAACCCAACAACAAGAAGAAATGAGAGGAGACAATGGATAGAAGAGGAAGAGAAAGGCGAAGAGAAGGAGGAGGAAGAGGAAACAAAGAGTGGAAAAAGAATGCCGAACCAGAGTAGGACTGCAGCCGAACCCGAAGGACAACAGAAACACCAACCGATTAACCCAGTGAGGAGCCAGCCCGCGAGTTGGCCGCTTGAAGCAGAAGATGGAAGGCAGAACTGGCTCTGTCTTTAAGTGCATTCAAGTGATCAACCGCAGAGTGTACTGGGAAGAGAGCCGCATCGACGTCTATCACCGGGAGGAAGCGTTGATCCAGAGAGGGGTGGAAATTTTGGGCGAATGACACTAAATCTCGGTATTGTCCGCAAAGCCACCGAATGTCGCGACCAGAGCCGAGAGCAAGTTCATCGACTTCTTCCACCCACAGGAGGGGATCCGGAGGAGAGAAGTCGACCAGTTGGTCATGTGTAAGCCGACACGATGAACATCATAAATTTGGTCGATGGCAACCCATTCAACATCAGTAGTATCCGAGTGAAGAAGAAGGCAGAAGGAGACAAACGCAGAGGCTATGTCGGAGTCAGTGCGAGGGCGACGGGCTGAAAATGAAAGGAGTCTCCTAGAATCACTTCAATAGCTTCGGCTTCCTCCTGCGAGGAGAATTTGAAAACCATAGCAAGGCGATGCCTGTCGATAGTAGAGGCATCGGCCAATTCCCGAAATTGACCACGAAGCACCACGAAAGGAAAGCGACGAAAGACATGAGGGCATAAAAGATAGCACAGAGCAGAAACCAGTCAAAAGATGACGCGAAAATGGAGGAAACTACATAAATAGAACAGAAACCGTGTGAAAAAGAAGGGGAGCCATCCCCAAGAAGAAATGAAGGAGGCAAGGAATAGGTGAGCCTGTCTGAGGAGACATGGGTCGCGTGAGAAAAATCACTTGTAGGAATGCAACAGAGATTCACCGGGGAAGGCGAGGAAAGGATGGTTCACACAAAGAGGACAGCCGCACGCGAGAGAGACTCGCCAGGCTACTCGGATGAGCCAACTCGATCGTGGGAAAGGAGGATCGGCAGTCCGTGCCAATCATGAGCCGAGCTGGAAGAGATGCTGACTAAAGGATGATCAATGGCGAAGTTAGCAAGGAAGTCCGCCACACGATTAGCTTCTCGAAAGTTGTGAGAGATGCTCCAAGATTGAATTTTGTCCAGCCAATAAAGAATCTGAGGAATGAAAAGATTAAGTTTCCATGAAGGGGAGACACCTCGGGAAACCGCAAAAATTATTATTTGGGAGTCCCCTTCGATTGAGAGATTTGAACTACCAAGCGAGCAACCATCTTGACCCCTTCCAAGTAAAGCATGGGCTTCAGAGTTACATGTGCCTCTTTGAGAGGGAAGGAGCCTACTCTAATGAGACTACCGCGATCATCTCTGAGAATGCAGCCGGTGCGGATTTACCTGGGTTACCTCTAGAGGCCCCGTCGAAATTCAGTTTCCAATGACCCTGTGGGGGAGGACGCCATCTGGTTTTTTTCCTTTGAATGAATTTTTCAAGTTGTGAGAGCCCTTTTTTTACAATTGATCCTAGTCTGGGGAGCTTGATGAGGGGCCAGGAATGTAAAATTGAGAAATCCTTGGAAGAGAAGGTGGAAAAGGAGAGACAGTTAGCGCTAACACGCTCCGAAATGGCCACTTCGAGCTTGTTGAGAAAGGTGGGAAGATCAACAGCTTGCTCCCTAAAAAGACAAAGATTACGTTCCCACCAGATATGCCAGAGCAAAAAGTATGGGCTGACGTGCCAAATAGAGCTGAACAAACTTTTGGCATTAAAAGACGGCCAAGAGGAAAGATTCACAACAATGCTTTTACAAGGGACCCAGGCAAGACTTAATTTGTTGAGAAGCCAGTCCCAACAATAGGAAACAAAGGGGCAAAACAAAAAGAGGTGATCCAAATCTTCCTCAGCGTGCACCACAGAAGACACTTGGAGGGACCAGAAAAGCCCCAAGAGCGCCTTTTGGCTTGAGTAAGAACCTTCTTATTCAAAACTAACCAGCTGAAATAAGCAACTTTCGGAGTGATGCTAGGATGCCAGCAACCAGGAGCAAGGAGTCCCCTTTCCTGAATGTGAAATAAGTGTATTATAGCCAGCTTTTACCGAATAGGAACCAGAGGCATCCCCAAGCCAAAGTAAACTATCATCTTTACATTGAGATACAGGGCATTTCTGTCCCGAATTGAGTCCTTAAGGAGGGTGGAATCTTGAACAGAGGCTCCTATAGAAGAGATATCCTTCCAGAGCCAAGAAGGCGAGCCGTCAAGGTGTTGACGGCCATAATTAGAGACCAAAGTACCCCAGGCCTATTTAGTAGAATTCATTACACCATTGAGGGTAGTGGAAAGATTAAGGGGAGGAAAGCCATTCCAACTTTCATCCCAGAAAGAAGCGAGCAGACCGTTGTTTATGTTCCAGGTGACCATCTCTGCAATTAGGGATTTGGAGTTACATAGAAAATTCCAGATATGTGAACCTCTCGGTAGCTCGGAGCTGGATAATAAAGATCGTGGTGATGTCCGCCGAGATACTTATGAGAGAGAATTTGAAAGGCTAGTCTATTAGCATTAGAAATGAAGTTCCACACCAGTTTAGCCCCAAGGGCAGTGTTTTGAAGAGTGAGATCCAGAATACCCATACCACCCAAACGCTTTGGAAGCTTGACCAGATCCCAATTAGCAAGATGAAATTTGCGCTCAATACTATGACCTTGCCATAAAAAGGTGCGCACCACTTTTTCAATTTTGAGCAGAACAGATTTTGGGATCTGTAAAATTGATAACATGTATATTGGAATTGACAGAAGCACCGAATTGATTAGAAGAGCGCGGCCGGCCAGAGAAAGCCATTTTCCTTTCCAAGAAAGAAGTTTGGTGGAAAGAGAGTTCAAGAGCCCGTTCCAAAGATGCGCCCTACCATTTCCGTGGAATAGTGGAATGCCCAAATAATTATGTGGAAGATTTCCCATAGAGAAGCCGAGAATTGCTTTAATCCTGCACTGAAGTCTAGGAGCCACGTTGAAGAAGAAAATAACTGATTTATGAAAGTTTAAAACCTGACCTGCAGCAAGAGAATAAGAGTCCAGAATGGAAGAAATTGTTTAGCTTCAGGAATGGTCCCTTGACCAAATAGAAAGGTGTCATCTGCGAATTGTTGATGAGAGAGTGGAGGAAGGTTGGAAGTGATATGTAGACCTTTAAGAGAACCATCCTGAATAGCGGATTTAATGCTGTGACTAAGAGCTTCCGCAACCAAAGTGAAAAGGAAGGAGGAGAGAGGTCTCCCTGCCTTAAACCTCTGCTGCTCTGAAAGAAGCCTTCCGTAGAACCATTTACTAAAACAGAAAAACATGGGGAAGCAATGCAGTTGAAGATCCATTTGCAGAAATGCTCACAAAAACCCATGGCTTGCAAAGATTTGAGGAGGAACCTCCAATTGACACGATCATAGGCCTTACTGAAGTCAAGTTTCAACATCATACCCACTCTAGAGGAGTTATGAAGAGAGTGGATCAATTCATGTGAGATAATGATCCCATCGGTGATAGACCTGCCAGAATGAAACCACTTTGTTCATGGGCAACCAATTTGGACAGTAGAGGGCTTAATCTATTAGCGATAGCTTTGGAAATGATTTTGTAAGTAGTGTTGCAAAGAGAAATGGGTCTGAAATCATCCATAGTCTCAGCCGGGGACTTTTTGGGAAACATGCAGATGAGGGTATGATTGAGAGTACCTAAAATCTTCCCTAAAATCCTGGATTCCTCAACTGCTTTCCAAACAGAAAATCCGACAACATCCCAAAAATCCTGAAAGAAGGATGCTGGGAAGCCATCAGGACCAGGTGCTTTATCTCGCTTCATCGAAAAAACAATTTTCGAACCTCCTCCAAGGAGAAGGGAGAAAGAAGCAGGTCGTTATCAAGAATCGTAATGTGATAATATGGGAGTGCGAAGAAGGAAATGGGACTGTGCTCAAGGGTGGAGGCCGAGTCATTCAAGAGCTTCCGAAAATAAGCCACCGCTTCTGATTTGATTTGAACTTGGGATGAAGCAAGAGTTGAATCTTCAAGCTTAAGAGAGGAAATGTAGTTGAAATTTCTTCTAGCTTTGACAGAGGCAAAAAAGAACTTGGTATTTTTGTCTCCATCAATCAGCCAAGTTTCTCTGGATTTTTGATGCCAAAAAGTTTCCTCTTTCAGAAGGAGAGCGCCCAAATCCTTTAGGAGAGATTTTTCTTTTTGGAAATCAGCCTGGAACATCCCTTGGGCGAGAATGGACTCATTTAGAATACGAAGATCCTTCTCGACTCTAAGTTTTTCTTGGAAGATGTTTTTAAAACTCGAATAATTCCAGCATTGTAGTTTGTCTTTTCAGAGAAAGCTTTTTGGAGAGTTGGAACATCCAAGTCCCTTTGACATTGAAGGAGGCCCACCAGAGATTGACTAAAGGCTTAAGAGAGGAATCATGTAGCCACATGTTCTCAAATTTGAATGGGGAAGCGATGCGGAGGCAAGATCAAAGTTTAAATCCAGAGAGATTGGAAAGTGATCAGAACCGGAGAAAGGAAGAACAAAGATTTTGATGAGGAAGTTGTTTTGCAGCCAGAGTTCTGAAACAAGGAATCTGTCAAGATGCACAGCCAAGGAACTAAACCAGGCCTCTGTTATTCCACGTGAACCAGCCCTTACAAGGCTCCACATCGACTAAATGAGAGGAAGAAACGAAGGAGGTAAAATCTA
Source organism: Taxus wallichiana var. yunnanensis (assembly GCA_018340775.1). NCBI lineage: Eukaryota > Viridiplantae > Streptophyta > Pinopsida > Cupressales > Taxaceae > Taxus > Taxus wallichiana. The sequence goes on along the minus strand of CM031242.1, from coordinate 428,099,569 downwards.
CCTGAGAGCATGGCTGCCATTGGATACCTCCACGCTTATCTCGGTCAGAGAGGGTGGCATTAAAATCACCGGCTACGATTGTCTTGGAAGTTGCAGCGGTATCAAGGAGCAGACAGAGAGTATTCCAGAGAGCTCTTTTTCTAGTCGGAGTAGAAGGGCCATAAACATTGCAGATGAAAAAGAAATCATCAGAATGTTTAATTTGAACTTTAACCAAATAAAATTTGATTCCACGAGGATGGGCTCAATAGCACAACAACTAGTTTTCCACAAAATACCAAGACCACCCGAGGCGCCAAGAGAGTTAGAGAAGCAACCATCCCAACCTTTCCATTTTGAACCATCCGTTTAAGCATCCCTCTTCTGACATTTTGGTTTCCTGAATCAGACAAATATCAACTGCTGCATCCGTGGCATAGCGTCTTAACAGACGTTGCTTGTTAGGGGCATTGAGGCCCCTAACATTCCATGAAAAAAGGATCATTTGTGTTTCAGAGAGGACTCACCTCTCCTACTTGTAGATGGGAAGAAGGAACGATTGAAGTTGCTTCCCAGCGGCAACCTCGTTAAGAGAGAGTTTACTTTTGTTGGGATGACCTAGAATGCTTTTCGGACCTAGATCCATATTGAGTAAGGGTGGAGTAGGAGAAGCGGACCAAGCAACAAATTATTGGAAGAATGATTCTCGATAGTATCCTCCAGAGAATCCGTATGGTCGCCATCATTAGACTGAAGAAGATCATCTTTATCAATAATCCATTTTTCTAAAGAGGAGGAATTACCTCCCATGCCGATGGATATGCCTTCAGTGGAAAAGGGACAGAATCCTGGTGGAGTCCTTTACAATGGTAGCTGTTTCTTTAACAAGAGAGAAAGTATCAGGGTCCAGGGAAAGGGATTCACGAGGCAGGCGGGGGAATGGGAAACCCGGCACGGGGAGTGCGGGGGAAGAATGAATGGGGAGGATGGAGGGGGACAAAATGGGGTGGGGATAATTTCCGCCAATGCGGGACACCATTAAAGTGGGGATTTTTACAGTATTTGTGAATGTGTCTGGGCTTTTTACACTTAAAGCAAATGTTGGAAATGCCTTCGTACTCCACTTTTTGCTCCCAAAGCCGGAGGGAGTGGTAATATGAATGACTTCTTGAAGCTTTTGAGAAGGGTCAATATAGCTATGTAGATTCTAGCAAAAGAGGAGAGGGTACCTTTCCAGAGAGACAGGGTCAATGCGAATGACGCGACCCAGGCTTGAGCAGATTTTAGTAAGGATTGGAGCAGACCAAAACTCACTAGGTAGAGAGTAGAGTCTTACCCAAACTTGAAATCCTTCAGTATCTACTCTGTTGCAGTCAAAATGAGGCTCCCCTCTTGCGAATCGCCAAACCAGAGTCGGAAAGAAGAAAATCTTTCCTATCCATAGTGTCGTCCTTCTGGGCTGTGCTCCGAAATAACACAAAGAAAAATCCCTTTTCAAGGAATCGAATACTCAGGCCGCTACCCCACTGCGTTTCACACCAGTTTTGAATGCCTGAAATCGATAACCTTCTACCAATAAATTTTGCAAAAATAGCTCTCGAATAGAAACACTTAATTTGGGCTGCAAAGGCGACATCGTCAACTAGGGACACGGAAGGGATGGTAACAAGACCATCTTGAATGACGAGTTTGGCTCTGTCTGCCTGCACAAAATCCGACATTGAATGAAGGGGACCCAGCCTCTTTTGCAGAGCTTCCGATAGGCCTTGGCCCGCTAGGGGCACCATCACCACATCACGGGGGGGCGTAGCCAGGAGACTGTTGGAGGGGCGTGAATTCTAAATTTGTGACCATTCTGGAACACGGGGGTACCGTGGCTCTTTCATCCTCCTCTCCATTCTCAGATTCTCATCTCTACTTCTTCCTAGAATTATTAGTAAGTTATGCATTGTGTTTATTTTTATTTTTTAAATGTTTTCTAACTCGCCATTGTTTTCTTTCACTTGTGTTTTGCAGCCATTGTTGATGGATGACAAGATCTTATTCATTGGATCTTGGTCGATACACTACTCATCCCCACGGGGAAGACCCGAGAGGAGCTGCTCACAAACATGGGGTAGGATGTAGGTCAGCCATCACATAGATGTTTTGTACCTATTTGGTGAACCACAGAGATGCTTTCAGAGATAAATAATGATCTTACCACATTTCGGCTAATTCGACGATAGAGAGGCGGAGCCACTCGTGTAGCGAGGCTGTGATTAGTGGCAGATCACATGGTCACTCTCATCACTCGGCACATAGAGGCTGGAATTTACGCCATAGGAGCCAACACAATATTCCTAGTTGCGCACCTTCTCAAGTGTTCCATAGGGAGGGATAGGCCATGGGCATTTATTAATTCAATGTCATTTTACGAGACATATATATGATTTTTTTTTATTTCATGCTCATTGCGAGCATTTTGACCACACTAGAGTGTGATGACATTGTATACAAACTTGACTTATTATGGATATATATATATATATATATATATATATATATATATATATATATGTATATATAATACTTCTTTTTGTTTCATTCATTCTTGCGTAAGAGTTGACTCATTGATGGTTTATTTCTCTTATGTACTCTTAGATGCTCAAAATTTCTGATGCTTTTATATGCTTCTTGGATGCATGTAATGGATGATGATATGCTAACAAAATGATTTCTTTTTTGTTGTTTGTTATATGATGTTAATGCAAGCACAATGTAATGTCGAAACTTTGGTTTTTTCAAGAAATATTTGGTACTTCTTGTTTTGTTGGAAAAATGCACGAATGTAATATGATAAGAGAAGGAACTCATTTCACCTCTAACTCCACAAAACTAGTAAAATGTGAGGGATCAACACCGAGAGTGAGAAGGGACGTGAGTTTTATGATTTTGATGAATGGAAGTGATGAGAGAAATGCAAGATATTGATGAGAAATCCAATAGGAACCTACAACCTAACTCCACACACGATTTACTACACAATCTAGAATGTTATTTGCTTGCAATTTTATATAGACTTAGAGTTGTAGATGGCCTCTGATTGAAAAAATCTGATTTTTAAGGCTTTAACTCTTTTGGAACATACACATCTAATTCACTTTTGGGATTTAATATTTCAAAGCACTTTTTATTGAATGAATTGCTTTGACAACTCACTAACTTGTTTGAATATACCCCCTATATCTTGCCCCATACTACCAAAGTAAGAAGGATGGGCTCATCACTAAAGATAAGGCATATGCGAGTAGGGAGCCTCCTCCTTTCCCAATCTCACGTTACCGATCGAAATGTGGGCTCATCACCGAAAACTAGTGGGGAAAGGAAGTGTGGTTTTATTTTTAAATGAAAGATTTTTGCATTTATTTGACTTGGATTATATCATTTTTTTATTTTTAACTTTGAGTTGTGCTTTTGGGAGGGATAAATTTCCCCTAGCCTCAACCCCACACAACCAATAAGATGTGAGGGCTCAACACCGAAGGCTAAGATAGGAAAACAAGCGGTTTGGGTAAAAATGTTTAGAATTTTTTTGCTACCAAAGAGGTTTTTTTGGGAGAGATGTGACACCAAGAAGCTTCTAGAACAAACTATGGGAAAAGACACCTAAGCTAGAAGAAAACTATGAGTAGAACCAAGTATGCAGGCCTTGGTAGGATTAGTGTCAAAATTCTGTCTTAACTTGTTGAACTAATGAAATGATTAGAAATGTTGATGATAATATTGCAGATATTTGAAGAAACATGATTGAATGTTTTTCCAATGTTTAGAAGTTTGAAAGTTATTTGAAAAATAATTTTCTTGACTACAATTTTACAATACTGAAATGACAGATGAAATGTAGTATGGATGCAATAGTGTACATGTGGAAATGTAGATGGACTACATGATGAAATGTCTAAGGTGAAGAGAGTTGAAGGATGTCAAACTCCTCACCCCCAAGAGTACATAGTGAAGAAACATGATCTTTGAAATTTTTGTTCTCTTGACAAGGACTTACTATCTGGGGTTTAAACTTACAACCCCTACCCATGATTGTGTATGTATGTTTATCCAATTTTTCTATTTGAAGGAGGTATTTGAGAACCTCTTTGTCACGTTCTTGACATATCATGTTTAGGTGAGCATGACTGCGCTGCTCAACTTTTTCTTTTACATGAAGCATAGTGATTTCATGTGACCTTTGTTGTGTTATGGGATCACATCCCGTGGAGATGACATACTTGATTTCTGACACGTTCATATCTAAACCAAGGTTCGGAATAGAACAATCCTTAGGGATGGATTTGATGGGCACCGTATTGATTTTTCTCTCTCTTCTTCCTTTATTAATTATATCATATTTACACCGGCCAAGACCATCGGCGGGAAGAGAGGTTGTACCAAGAAGGATACCCATTCCTTGTGGTTCAAATAGGAGGAAGATCAGCTCATCATTCTCTAATAGTTTCATGATTCCTGTCATCGTTTTAGTGGAAACATCTTCCACAGATATTGATTTACCCTTATTAGTTTCAACAACCTTGAATGTTTTTGAGTCATGGATCTTGAATTTTGGAATGTTGAGATGGTCATGACTAATTGGTTTGATGGAGGTGACTTGTGTAACTGGTTCACAGGTAGCTCATACTCCGAATGAACCCTAGTTTCTTTTTGATATTTTCTAAGTGAATATCGAAAGGTTTAGGATCCCCCTGAGTAAAAATACCTTCCCCAAATGGAGAAATCTAAGCTGTTATCCATATTTTTCACCTCGAGACAAGATATTAGATCAGAGTGACCCCACACTAAAAGAACCTAAGAAATCACGTTCTGATCCCACAAACAGATTATAGAGAGACTCTACAATGGAAATGGCGGGGCCTGCAAAGATCAAATAGCAACATACAGAAGAAATCTAGAAGATGGCTCCATCGATCAGGTCTAGGCCTTAAATCCTTCTAACTGTTTTAGGTAGGCTCAAAAATATAACAAGGTCAAAGGAGGAGGAGCAATGTCAAAGAAGCCAAGGGAAATTGAGGGAAGAAACGATGAATATTGAAGTCCTCGGGTTCAAAAAAGTTTAGAAAAAGTCTAGAAATTGGGTAAGTATGGATAAGGTAGTGGAGAAGGCCACGTGTCAGAACAAAACTTCTCTAAATTTGAATCCAAAAAGGAATTTCAAATGAGTGCCAAGATTCCACGCATCTAGAGCCCCAAAAGTTGTGCGGTCGTTGAAAAGTCTTCGACTAGACAGGAAGGTGCCAGGTGTCGGCTTGGTGCAAATCCAAGATGGGAGCCCAAGGTGAAGACTCAAACTCACGCCAGCCCTCCACATAGAAAATTGTCAATAGAGGTCAAAAGGGTGGGCCTTAAAAAGGGCTAAGTATAAAATTATTGGTAGGGAGTGCAAGTGTCAAAATAGTGCTAACTCAAGGGTCGAATAGAAAGCGTAAGCTCAAACAAGCACCGATTCGCCACATAGCTCAAGGTCCTAAAAAGAACAGGAGAAGCCGTTGAAAAGTCTAAAGACCCACGGAGGCTTCCAAGTGTCAATCGATGCTCCTTCAAAGGAAAAATCTTGATCGGAGGTTTTAAAGCAAGCATGGAGCCTCAAGCATCCGAGTCTCTTGAAGGGGACATAGTAGGGTTGAATAGTCAATGCATAGTAGCAGGCCCGCGGAGAGTGCCAAGTGTCCAAATGGTGCTAACTCAAGGGTCGAATAGAGAGAGGATTCTCAAACAAGCGTCAAACTTCCGCGTGTCCCTGGTTAAGGAATATGATCCCGCCGAGCAAAGGACTTAGCTAAGAAATAAAGAAATTGAGCAGGTCAGCGGAGGAAGCCATGTGTCAGCCCCATGCCATTCTAGGACCGAAAAATACAGAGGCCACCCTCAAACTCACGCCAGCCCTCCACGTGTCCCATATTAAAAGGGGGCCCGTTTTTCAAACTGGTTTTCCTACCCTTTTGTACGGATCCAATACAAACTTTGAAGGGACATATCTTTCGACTCAAGGCTCGAAATATTACAAATCTGACACCGTTGGAAAGATCTAGGCCTCGCCCATGCCATGGAGATCTAAAACTTTAAGTTTGGGAGGTTAGGTAAAGAAAAATGGAGAAAATGTCCTCATGACCATTTATGCGGGATCTATCTACCTCAACCACCAAATTGGATTTAATCTACTCCTTCGTTTCCTCCTTCTTCAAGGCACCAAACCAGAGATTGATACAATCAAGAGGAATTTGGGGGTAGATTTTGTAAGAGGCATTAATGGCAGTGGTTGAGCTTTGACCTGCTTTTCCTGCTTCTCTCTCTTTCTTCTCTCTGATTGAATCTATAAATGCAGGGTCGGGACTCATTGTAAAGGGTTGGACATTCTTTTGTTTTACAAGCTCTCCTCTTCCCCTTGTAGCAAGTGAATTCATGGAGTTTTAGACCTCCCATATAGACCATAAATGCAAATTTGCCTTGTTACTATTGTAATGCATCGTATCAAGCCATGAGAGCAATAATACATGTTCTATGGGTGATCTTCATCCCTTTCTGTGTTAATTGTTGTCTTTTGATCCTTTATTACAACTTTGGTTATTTGTGCATGTTTTTGTGTTGCATTCTTCTGGTTTGTGTCTACCAGAAAAATAATTGTTCATCACTCCTTTGGTGTATCACTTGGTAGCTTAAGTTTTATTTTCTTTACATTTCCCCTTTAACTCTTGTCTCCTTGGCAAATTAGAGTAGGATTTAGGATAGATCCTCTGCGATTTCATGCATACACCTAAACAGAGGAGTAGGAACCAACCTTAATTTGGAGAGTTTTTCCACTTGCGAAGTCCCACACTTTGGGGAAAACTCAATGTTACGTGAATCACACCAAATGAATATGCCTTAGAAAAGCAGATCGATGACTCATTTGGGGGTCTTTGTGATTTTATACTAACAGTTTTGGCACGCTCGGTGGGACAGAAGTCTCCATCTTTATCACAGTAAGGTTGATGTGCACTTGTGATTCTAGCTTTTAAGAAGCTCTTAAGAAGCGCATCATCGGCGACTCAAAAGGGGAAAAATCCTTTGGTTCAAAGCAGTCCAAGTTTCCCAAGTTCATGAGAAGGATACAAAAAGGTCTAGAACAAGAGCATAAGGACAGTTTGTACACATACACTTGTCTCCAGACGGAAGGAGAAGATGAAGGAGAGCCCAAAGGTCTATATCTCCTCCAAACAAAGCCTTATCAACACCTCCTCCTAGTAGGTCATTCTTTCAATCAAGGAGGGTGCTCGGGCCAATCAGGATGGCACACCAACAACCAAATCCTTATGTCAATTTCTTTGGCAAACCACTTGCTCGAATGCACAAAACCCGGTCTCGGTGGTAGCATTAAAAAGCATTCCATATTTCATTGGAGAAAACCAAACTTTTCCCGGTGACCATGTTCAAGACATTACAAATGTCTATACAATCCATGAGATCGCTGAAATGGAAATTGCGGTCAAGTTGCTAGCCTCTTCACTCAAGGGAAAAGCTTCACAATGGTTGAGGAGCAGAAGCGAGGCTCTATTCAATCATGGGACCATCGTGCATGACTCTTCATAACTAGTTTGGAGAAAAGGGAGATAACCTATCCTTGTTGGAGCAGCTGACAACAATAAAGAGAGCTCTAAATGAGCAACTGATGATTTCAACCTCAGATTTCAACGGACCTGGGATAGGATTCCAATAGTAGTAAAGCCCACTAATGAAGGTTCCTTCTTATACTTTCTTAGAGCTTTAAATTCTAATATTTCTTTGATGATCCAATCAATGGGGGGCACAACCTTACATGCAGCCTATAGCCTTTCCATAGGAGCTGAGAATCATTTGATTCAGGCTGGAAAACTTGCTCCTAGGCCATCCATGCCTCTATACACTCGAGTTAGGAAACCCAAGTACCATCCAAACACCCACATTAGCTCTTATACCCACCCCAGGAGTCAAAGTTTAGCTGAAGCCTCTACTTCATCATCTAACACCTCAAAGGAGCTTCAGGAAGTTATGAAACAACTGTAAAACTTGGGAAATGAGCTAGTAACCATCAAAAGACACAAGAGGCTCATGGTTCTAGGCCATATCAGCCTCAGGCCCAGTATCAGGCTAGATCCATGTATAGCAAAATAGACCACCAACCCAGGCTGTAAATCAAAGTCAACACCAAGGGAAACCTCAAGCTACTAGACCTTTCAGGTCATATGATCCAAACACAAGCTTCAACATCAAGAGCATTGGTTCCAGTCGTAGAATAATATGACACAAGAATATGATTGGTGTTTCCCTTGCAATCAGCAACATAATCAATTGATGCATTTAAATGGTGCACTAAATCGAGGCTCTGATGGTGCAAACCATTGGTGTGTCACAAGAACCTAGCTAAGAAGAAAATCAGCAGCAAGGAGCTCAACAAGAGGGACCCCCAAGCAAAACTATGCTTGTCAATTGGTAGGCTGAAGACTTATGTGGAATGAATCAGACCCTTCTCAAAGTATAGCTGCCAATACACGGTCCAAGAAGAGAAATATTGGAGAAGGAAATTCACCAAGCTCAAGTGATCCTCAATCCTCCATTGCTCCACAAAGTATAGGCATCCAAAATACAACTCCCAATATGTAGGGCCAATCCAAGCCACCTTCCAAATCTACTTAGGCACTAGTTGTAACAACCCATGTACAAGAGAAAAATGTGCCAGGGAAGGGGCAGCAGAAGGACAGTTCATTTAATATCATTGAGAAAATGAAGAGGACAAGTGTGAACATTTCACTATGGGATTCACTAGCCATTCCAGGTTAGAGGGATCTATAGCAGAACACCACGAAAAATTGGTCAATCTCAAATCAACCCCCTAGCCAGCAAGAGAAAGTGCTTAACAATACGGCTCAACTTGAGAGAAAAAATGGAGAACAATGAGGTAAGAATATGAAGCCTCCTCCATTTTATGTTTCATTAATCATTGGAGAAAAATTAGTGCATAATTTCATGATTGATTCGAGGGCAAGTAGTTTTGTAATTCCCAAACAAATAATTGACCAACTGGGCCTCTAGTATGAAGTCATCTCTAGAGGAATAGTACAATTAGATGGGACAACAGTGACCACTATTGGAGTCATCAAGGATCTGAGCCTCACTCTGCATGCCTTCCCTAATGTGATTGTATTGTAGAACGTATCAATCATAGACTTGCCACCACATTTTGCATTGTGTTTTTCTAGGGACTTCACTACAAAAATTGGAGGATATTTGTCTACTTGGTCGCATATGCTCTTTAGAACAAGGTATGGAGTGAAGGCCACAATCAGATCGAGCCCATAGTAGATTATCACATTGAGTCTTATGTGCCTAGCCCAATCAATGCAAATTGTTCGGCTTTTGATCAGGAGGACCTCCTAAACACTTCTGAGGTAGATACCAAAGTAGGGTGTATCCCGGACCTGAATCTCGACGAATGGGTGGTCAAAAGGCATGCTTTTGATCCCTATAAGGAGATGGAAGAATCTGAACTAGGAGTCTACTACCTACATGAGGAGAATCATCCTCTTCCGACATCCTCAAGCCAGAATGCAAAGATGACAATGAAGTATGGAAATTGTTCTTTGATGGCTCGAGGAGCAGACAAGGAGCTAGAGGAGGAGCTATGATCATGTCCCCCCAAGGTATGAAGTATTATTCAGCCTTCAGATTTCAATTTTCCTGCTCAAATAACACTACAGAATATGAGGCTTTGGTTCATGGATTACATTGGCCAGAAGACAAGGAATTAGAACCTGCAGGTGTTTGGTGACAAGTGAACTGGTTGCCAATCAAGTCAAAGGAGAAAATGCTATCAAGAACGACTACTGCTAAAAAGCTACATGAGTAGGGTATGGGATCTCATTGAGGATTTCGAAGCCTTTAGCATTGTTTCCATACCCAGGAAGGAGAACAAAGTTGTTGATAGGCTTGCGGTAGTTGGAGCAACATTTGATGTGGTTGACAACATCAAGAGGGACAAAGAAAATCCACATATCCATGTGATTGTGAGGCCAAAAGTGATAGATAATAACACATGCTGGCAGGTGTTCAAGAATGATCAACAGATCATCAATTTTTGCAAGAGGAAGCTAAATTCTTAGCTAGAAATCAAAGCAGACTAGATCAGCAATATGGAGATCAAGTAGTGCAGCTGCATACAAATAAGCTTCCCAAAGGCTTAGTGATGTTGGAGTCTATCTTTAATCCCAATGATCAGTTTAAAATAGAAAAGGCTAATATATAGATCAAAGGAGAAGATTCAGAGTCAATTTTGGTTGGAGAAGGAAAAATGCTTCAAATTGGCAAAGTGGCCACCGAGCAAGAAAGGTATGAATTCATGCAACTTTTCCAAGAGTTTTACAGACGTATTTTCTTGGAGCTATGAGGACCTCAGAGGGTTTAATCTGAAGTTAGCACAACACACAATTGAATTAGATCTAGATGCTAAGCCCATTAGGAAAAAGCAGACACCCTTCAATCCACATATTGAGCCTTTGATGAAGAAATAGTTGAACAATCCGATAGAGGCAAGTATCATATTTCCAATCAAACACTTAAATTGGGTCATAAATTTGGTCCCGATCAGGAAGAAGAGTGGAGAGATTAGGTTGTGTGTTGACTTTCATGAATTGAACATAGTGTCCCTCAAAGGCCACTACCCAATCCCTCAATGGAGAAAATCTTGCAGGTGGTGTCTAGATCAGAGAGATTCTCTCTCCTAGATGGCTACTCAGGGTACAACCAGATCATGGTGAAAGAAGATGATCAGTTCAAAATAGCTTTCACCACCAAATGGGGCACTTATGCCTATAGAAAAATGCCATTTGGATTGTCTAATGTTGGAGCCACTTTCCAAAGGGCAATGGATATGGCATTCAAAGGGCTGATCAAAAAAATAGTGCTGATCTACCTAGATGACATTATTATGTTCTCTAAAAATGCAGCAGACCATATTTTTCACCTAAGGCAGGTGTTCCAAAGGTGTAGGAGATTTGGCATATCATTGAACCCTAAAAATGCATATTCTTAGCCTATGAGGGCAGGCTTCTAGGCCACATTGTGTCAAAGGAAGGTTTAGCAATTGACCCAGAGAGAGTTGAAGCAATAAGAGCATTTCCATTGCCAAGCCATAAGAAGGATCTTCAAAGCTTCTTAGGAAAAATCAATTATGTCACAGGTTTGTACCAAACTTTGTTTACCCTTGTCAAGCTAATCATGTTGATGTTGAAGAAGAGTTTGGCATTTAGGTGGACATTTGAAGGAAAAGAAAGTTTTGAGGCCATCAAAGAAGCTATATCACAAGCCCCAACTCTCATGAATCCATATTTTCTAAGGATTTCATATTGTATGCCTTTGGTAGGAGTGACACACAATTTCTATAATCCTAGTACAAGCAGAACAAAGAAGATACCAGAGTAGCCAATTACTTTCTTTAGCCGGAGTTCGGAAGATTATGAAGTGAAATACTCTTTCATCAAAAAGTAGGTCCTTGGAGTGATCAGAGGATTGAAGAATTTTAAGCATTTAGTTTCAAACAATAAAATATGACTATTAGTCTCCCATGCAGGGGTTAAAGACTTCCTTCTTAGCAAGGATCTAAATGAAAAACATGCAGGATGGATCACTCGTGTCATGGAGTATGACATTGAGATCAAGGTCACTAAGCTAGTCCGTGGGAAGGGATTGTGTGAAAAGTTGGCCTCGAGTCAACAAGAAGAAGCAAGTGATGAAAAATACGTTGTTTTTGTCCTACATAATAGTCAAGAGGAAGAAAATGAGGATGTACCCACTCCTTGTTGGACTAGAACATGGTGCACTTCCTTCAAACAGGCTTATGTCCTCCAGGAATGAGTAAAACAAAAAGGAGACATTTTAGACTACATGACATCCCATATGTGCTTATTGATGGTGTCTTATTCAAAAGGGACATCAATGGCATTTTGTTAAGATGCATTGGGACAAATCAGATTGAAAGAGTGTTACAAGAGTTCCATGATGAAGCATTGGAGGCCATTTTGCTCCACGAGTGACAGCACTTAAGATCATGAAGGTGGGTTATTATTGGCATAGGGTGTTTAGTGATTGTTATGCGTGGATCAAAAAGTGCAAGAACTGTGCATTCTTCAGAGGAAAGGAAAAGCTAGCAACACTACCATTGCATCCAATTTCAGTAGATCGGCCATTCATGCAATGGGGATTGGACTTCATCGAGTCATCAATCCAAATTTGAGCCAAGGCCACAAATGGATTATGACGGCAACATACTATTTCACCAAGTGGACCGAGGCAGTGGCACTCAAAGAAGCTAATGAGTCTAGTATACTAGATTTTTATGAAGGGATAGTGACCAGATTTGGAGTGTCAGCCACCATTATATCAAACAATGCATTGGCATTCATGGGTTCCAAAATCACAAGATGGGCTATGAGGAATGGATTTACCTAAGCACTTCATCAAATTATTACCCTCAGGGTAATGGCCAAGTAGAGTCTACAAACAAGAACCTATTGAAGATTATCAGAAGAACTCTGGATGAAAATCAGAGAACCTGGCACACGAAACTCAAATCAGCCTTATGTGTTGATAGGAAAACACCCAAGAGATCTACAGGAAACTCTCCATTTAAAATTGTCTACGGGAAAGAGGCGGTGTTGCCTATATCACTTGAGTTGCCAGCATTGGAACTCATGAAGCAAGCTGGAGGTGTCAAGTTTGAACCAATGGAAGCCAAGTATGCATAACTAATGGAATTGGAAGAGACTAGAGAACACGAACTTAAAAAAATAGAGAAGGATTAGGCTTCAATCAACATATGCTTTGACAAGAAGGCAAGAACAAGGACCTTCAAGGAAGGAGACTGGTTTTGAAATGGGATGTAGATCGGGTAAAACCGGGAAGGTATTCCAAGTTTGATGCTATTTGGAGTGGCCCTTACATGGTCACAAAATGTAAAAGTAGCAATGCTTTCTAATTGTCTACATTGGATGGTGAAGAGTTGTAAGATTCAATGAATGGAATTTATCTTAAACACTGCTACTAGAAGGAAGGTTCTCACCTTGTACATATTAGTCTAGTTTCTCTTTCCTCTAAGTGCTTGTGCACATTGTCTTGTTGTAGTTTAGGTTGCTTTTCTCCTAAGTGCTTTGCACACTCTGCATGTTCTACTTGGAGCATGTATGATTTCAAATTTTGTATATAGTTGTGGTGTTGTTTTTTTGCTCTTGCATAGCTCATTCAAATCCAAGATGAAGCCCAGGTCAAAACAATTTTCTACTCTCATAAACCATCGTTTCAAGATTTCTTATGAAGATTGAGAGTGTAAATAGTCAGGCTCGTGAATCAGAGGTAGAATCAGTATCAGACCATCGTTCTTGACTCCATGCCCAATGGATATGACAAGGCAATTGGTCTTTTCATCTCTGAGCAAATACCCTGTGTGTAGCCAAATTGTTATCCATATTTTTCCCCCAGGAAAGATATTGGATCAGAGCTACCCCACACTAAAAGAACCTGAGAAATAATGTTCAGATCTCTGAAAAGCAGATTATAGAGAGACTCTACAATGGATGTGGCGGCCTGCGAAGATCAAACAACAATGTGCAAAAGAAATCTAGAAGACGGATATGTCGAGCAGGTCCGGGCCTTAAATCCATTCTACAGGTTCAGGTAGGCTCGGAAATAGAAAAAATAAGTCAGAGGAGGAGGAGCAGTGTCAAAGAAGCCAGGGATAATTGAGGGAAGAAACGGCAAAGATCCAAAGTCCTCGGGTTCAAAATAGTTCAAAACAAGTCTAGAAATTGGCTAAGTATAGATAAGGCAGTGAAGAGAGGCCACGTGTCAGAATGACACTTCTCTAAAGTTGAATCCAAGAAAGGAAGTTCAAATGAGTGCCAGGCTTCCACACATCCAGAGCCCTAAAAATTGTGTGGCCATTAAAAAGTCTTCAACTAGACAAGAAGGTGCCAAGTGTCGGCTCGGCATAAATCCAAGATGGGAGCCCAAGGGAGACTCAAACCCGTGTCACCCTCCACGTAGCGGATGGTCAATAAAGGTCAAAAGGGCGGGCCTCAAAAATGGCCAAGTATAAAAAATACCGGTAGGGAGTGCCAAGTGTCCAAACGATGCTAACTCAAGGGTCGAATCCAGAAAGCGGAAGCTCAAACAAGTGCCGGTTGCCACATAGCCCAATGTATGAAAAGAAAAGGGAGAAGTTGTTAAAAATTCCAAAGACCGTGGAGGCTTCCAAGTGTTAATCGGCGTTCCTTCAAATGGAAAATCTTGATCAAGTTTTCAAGAAAGTACGTATCCTCCACTCGTCTAGACTCTTGAAGGGGACAAAGTCGGGTTGAATAGTCAATGCATAGTAGCAGGCCGGCGGAGAGTGCCAAGTGTCCAAATGGTGCCAACTCAAGGGTCGAATTGAGAGAGGATTCTCAAACAAGCGTCAGACTGCCACGTGTCCCTGGTCAAGAAATATGACCCAGCCGAGCAAAGGACTTAGCCGAGAAATAAAGAAATTGAGTAGGTCAGCAGAGGAAGCCACATGTCAGCCTAACGCCATTCTAGGAGAAAAATACAAAGGCCGCCCTCAAACTTGTGTCCCCAGGGGCCCTCCCCCCTTTTTGTACGGATCCGATACAAACTTCAAAGGGTCATATCTTTCAACTAAGGGCTCGAACTATTGTAAATGTGACACCATTGGAAAGATCTCATCCTTTCCCATGCCATGGAGATCTAAAACTTTAAGTTTGGGGAGGTTAGGTAAATAAAAATGGAGAAAACGTCCTCAGGGACATTAATGTGGGATCTATCTACCTCAACCACCAAATCAGATTTAATCTACTCCATTGTTTCCTCCTTCTTTGAGGTGCTAAACTAGAGATTGATATAGTCAAGACAGATTTAGGGCTAAATTTTGTAAGAGACATTAACGAGCAGTGGTTGAGCTTTGACCTACTTTTCCCGCTTCTCTCTCTTTCTTCTCTCTGATTGAATCTATAAATATAGGTCGGGACTCATTGTAAAGGGTTGGACATTCTTCTATTTTGTAGGCTCCCCTCTTCCCCTTGGCAAGTGAATTCATGGAGTTTCAGACCTCCCATATAGATTGTAAATGCAAATTTTCCTTGTTACTATTGTAATGCATCGTATCAAGCCGTGAGAGCAATAATACATGTTTTGTGGGTGATCTTCACCCTTTTCTATGTTAATTGTTGTCTTCTGATCCTTCATTACAAATTGGTTATTTGTGCATGTTTTTGTGTTGCATTCTTCTAGTTTGTGTCTACCAACAAAATAATTATTCATCACTCCTTTGGTGTATCACCTAGTAGCTTAAGTTTTATTTGCTTTGCATTTCCCCTTTAACTCTATCTCCTTGGCAAATTAGAGTAGGATTTAGGATAGATCCTCTGCGATTTCATGCATACACCTAAACAAAGGAGTAGGAACCAACCTTAATCTGGAGAGTTTTTCCACTTGCGAAGTCCTACACTTTGGGAAAAAAATCAATGTTATGCGAATCACACCAAATGAATCTCCCTTAGAAAAGCAGATCTGAAGACTCATTTGGGGGTGTTGTGATTTTGCACTAATACTAACCTCTTGAAAAAAAAATTCGAAGGAATGGCCTATATCCGGTGAATCCATGGTCTACCAAGGATCATTTTGTAACTCATTTCTCTATAAACGATGTAGAACTCCATTAAGATAGGTTTTAGCCCGAGTGTGGCAAGAAGAACTATGGTTTCAATTGAATTTTCCATTAAACGATCATACCCTTGCAACGTGTTCCTTGTAGAGGATCAATTTGTCTCCCCATACCCTAACTTCGTAAGAAAGAGAAAGGAACCACATTCACTGCAGCCCTATCATCAATCATGGATCTCTTAATGCAATTTTTATAAACCCATACTTGTAGATATAAAACAGGATCTCCTCTTTGGGCTATTTCAACATCAATAGGCATCTTGCTTATGTCAAAGAAAAACCCAGTATCCTTATCACCCTACCTTGGAGGATGAACATCAAAATCAATATGATTTATTTGAGCTCCAGGAGGAGGCGTGACATGAACTAGATGACCAAGACCTAGTGCGTCCAATAATGCAACATGATGTGAAGGATAATTCTTTAGTAAATCTAAAAATGATATGTGCGAGAAGGTCTTGTTCAAATATGAAATCAAATCATAAGCTCCTACAGGTTTTGAAACTATAGGAGTGTCATCTGTGAGAGAGAATGAGAGAGAGGAGGTTTTGGAACATATTCCCTTGTTTGGGTTGTTGCATTAACTTCTAGTTCAACCTCCAACTCAACTAATCCCATAAGCTTTGTATTGTCGTTAGATCTAAGGTTGGGGGAACTTGAGAGTTGTCGGAAGTTGAGGATTCATGATCATTGTTTGCAATAGAAATTCCCTTGTTTATGTTATGAGGATTTACCTTGACATTTTTAGGATGCGTAGGGAATGGATCTCGAAATATTCTTAGGTTTGCATTATGAGGAGCTATGGGTCCTGTATAATTTGGCTATGAATTGTTTCATGATTTACTAAGAACATATCCACAAATATTTTCCTTTGGTTTTCAGGGAGTCTTTAGGAACTTGTTACAATCTCTACAAGTCCTAGTGTCATGACCGACGATGCGATGGAAACCAAAATATAGGTTAGGATTGTAATTTCTTAGTCTTTGATAAGCATCTTGTTGTTGTTGATTATAACCTTGATTGTAGTTTTGAGATTGATTATTATAACCATGATTCATTGCCCCTTAGCCGGAGTTTTGGTACTAGTTTGGGCCTTGGGTTTGATTTTACCGAGGAGGGGATGATTCACATCAACTATTTTGACCAAGGAAAAATTGTTAGGGCTTCTTTGATTACTCGTGTTGTTTTTTTTTTGTTGTGGTTATTATTACTATTGTTTGTAAAACTAGTGTTCTTTGCTTGATCAGTAACACCATTCGTGGTAGCACCATGATTACGATTCAAATCCTTAGGTCCTTGGTTGTTGGCTCCATTGTTTTGATGGTTTACATTTTTTTGGTTAAAGGATACCAATTTCCCATTGAGACCATAAGTTTTTCCCATCAATAGAAACTTGGTCAATTCAAAGCGCACCTTCCAATACTTCCCCATAACTATGAAAAGGAAAATTTTGGACTTCTTCCTTGGTCTCTTGATTGAGCGAGTGAAGGAAAACATCATAAAGTTCCATTTGGTCCATGTTAGTGAACTTGCAGAGGAATAAAGAACTTGGAACCATGAGCGGAATTTTTCTGCTCCTACCTAATATAGAAAAATTACCTAATCCATATTCGCAACAACGTGTTCATGTCAAATGTTCTAATGAATTCTGAGACAAGATGTTTACAAGAATATATAAAATCTTGTAGAATCTGATAGTAGCAATCTAAAGCTACTCCCTCAAAGGGTTTTCAGAAATATTTTAGCTACTATAACATCCCAAGGGAGAAACTCCCTAATAGTTGTAGTGTAGGCCTTAATATGATCGTTCGGATCTCCTTCTCCCTTAAATTTAATAAAATCAGGCAACGGGCGTGGAGTCATGACACCACATATGGTAAAGTCAAGAGGTTCTTTTAAATACTCAGTGTAAGTACCCATTGCATAGGATTCCATCATTGAAGCTCCTTGATGAAGAGGTGGAGGAGGAGTTGGATAAGCTGCATTATAGACATTGAATGAGACATATGAAGCTCCTT
The DNA here is from genome assembly GCA_018340775.1 of Taxus wallichiana var. yunnanensis. Lineage (NCBI taxonomy): Eukaryota > Viridiplantae > Streptophyta > Pinopsida > Cupressales > Taxaceae > Taxus > Taxus wallichiana. The sequence continues at coordinate 428,081,801 of CM031242.1, read as the reverse complement.
GATACGGTGTATAAGGATCAGGGAAGGTATACAGGTACATTTAGGGAGACTTTGAATACATATAAAAATAGGGCGGGATGATTCCAGGATATGGAATATCGGGAATGAAACTAGGAACATCGCATTTCTGGAGGAGTGGCATTTGAGAACAAACTTCTCACCGGCCCTTGTGTAGGATAATATTGAGAAGGATGAGGACCCATCCCTAGTGTGTCAAATCCTGTGAGAAGATCACTCGAACTCGGTTGAACCGGATAACCTTGTTGTACAGGATGTTGCATTGGTTGTTCATTGGTAGGGATGTATCCCTTGTTATCAACTAGATATCCCATGTTCTGCCCTACTACATGAGTTAGTTGTGATGGTTCAACACTCTCTAGTTCTCTAATCCTTCCCACTAAGGTAGAAATGACATTATTAGGAGAAGATTGAGTTCCATGTGTAATAATCACGTTATTTGCATTGGGTTGAATGTATCACATGTTCAAAGGTTGATCAACCTCCTCTATTCTCTCATAACTGATGGGGTTTGAGGCATAACTAGGGGAGGTTTGCACGTTGTTTGTGTAATTATCAGCCCATCCAAAAAAGGAAGGGGATTGTTGTGGTTGAACATTGGTGTAATATCTATCAAAGCCAAATGGCCCACCCAACTCTCTACTAGACATATTTTAGAAAGGTATGAAATACCCACCAAAATAGGGGAAGAAATGGAGAGGTGAGGTAATAGTAGTGAAAGAAAACAAAATAAGAAGTATCTAGTCCTTCACGTCGGGTTCACCAATTTGTACAACTAAAAATCAACATGTGACCTTTAGACACACTCTACCTCTCGAGGTCGTGTCGGGATAGACGATGTGGAATATTTTAGGGGTGTAGATGGGAAACTATAGAAGAGTCAGGGACAAAGATCGGGTAGTGTGAATTACTAGTAGTTAAATTGGCCAAAGGGAAATTAGAGGCTAAGTACAGATAGTGTAAGTTCCCTATTGTTTTCTCAATTTATCTACTTAAAAGGACATCAATTAAATAAAAGAAATAAACAAATAAAAGCAAACTAGCTAATCTAATCTAATTTAAACTATTTTTTTGTATTTTCGAGATTTTTGGAATTAACATAGGAAAATGAAGAAAATAAAGAAATAAATGGACTCTAATTCTAATTAATAAATCTTATACAAATAAATAGTCAGATGTAACTATTTATCTATGCAATAATATATTTTATCCATCCTAATTAATTCAAAACTTTTTCCAATCTGTAATTGTGGAATTTTATATCCTCTTGTAATTATGTGTACGCATAGATTCAGAAGTAAATAAATGAAGAAATAAAGAAACTCAATTGTAACCCCACTAGAAATTGCAGTGTTGGGGCAATGCTAGTTGTGTTATCACTTTGTGTCCCCTCGTTATATGATCATCATACTATAGTAACCCATCCCCATTATCAACCATATAATAATTAATTATAAACTTAATTATATAGTATATAAATATACTTCAATTATTTTCCCCATAATCCCAAAGATCGCCTTACAAATATCAATACATCATTAATATTTTATTTACCACACTAACTAATCCTCATTAACTATTTTCTAGCAATTTAAAAATACTCACCCACCTACCACCTACCCTATACCTACTCTATGCCTAGCTTCTCCATCTAATCACCTCATTAAACATACTTAATCTCACCTAACTACATGTTAAATGACCCTCCAAATCTAGAGGCTTCTATTTCTAGAAGCCTCTCCATTCTTCCCTCCCATTTTCAAATATTCAAATTAAAAATACACTATTCCATTGAATTTTTAATTCAATGGAGAGTTCTTAATAAAATCTAGAATTTTCACATCTAGAAAATCTCTCCCTCATCCATTCTCAACCATTGATCTAATAAACCATGGCAAGATCTCAAACATTGATTTTTTCCTCCTCTAGCTATAAATAGAGGTGTCACCCTCCATGACAAGCACCTTAGAACAATTGCAAGTTTATGCTGCCAAATTCTCAAGCACATTAAGCAATCTTCATAGCATTCCATCAAGCCAAAATCATCATTTGATCAAGGGGAGGTGTTGTCAAAATTGGTCCAAATATCTAAAGCATTTCTCAATCCATCCAACAAGCATATCAAGGAGAAAATTCAAATCATCAAAGGAGGAGGATTTCACTTATAGGTAAGTACAGGTATATTACTTTCTCCCCCTTTTATCTCTGCTCCATCTGAGGTAGATGAACCATTGTGTTAGATCTTGTTTTAAATTGATTTCATAATCATTTCATGTTTGCATACTAACACAATTTTTCCTCTACATTTTGGCACCCACCGTGGGGCTTACCCCCTAAATTTTAATTGAAATAAGTAGCATTAAGAACTAATAACAAGATGTCAAAATTCTATAATTTTTCAATGAGATTTAAACTCAAAATTTCAAATTTTTCGTGCTTGTTTTGTCGTTTTCAGCGCATGTGTGATGTTGAAATATCCATGTTTATATCATAAAACAACAATATGTTAAACACACTCATCTTTGAGTTCTAACCTTTGTGTTTTGTAGGACTCTATTTTAGCGCATTTGGATCCTATTGGTGGTGCATTTGATTACCTTGCATTTGACAACATATGTTTACTGCTATACATTCTATCTATGCATTTCACTTCTAGAACATTTGGATCCTCTTTTAGCACATTTAGGCCTTTTTTAGTGCGTTTCACATGCTAAAGTTATGTCTATGTAGGTTGACTCTCTTGTACACATTTTCGAGTATCATTCGGTTTATTCATATTTTGCATGTTTATGACTCCTGTAACTAACGCATTTTGTGTGCTAACATCTATTTTATAGGTGTATCCATATTCAATGCATATTCCTACAACAACACGTTTATACCTTGTTTTGGCGTGTATAACCTCTAATAGCACATTTATCTTACTAATTTTTTTCATCTTCCTATTAACTAATAATTAACATATTTTGATTTTGGGAGTTTTTTCAAATCTAGCATTTTTTTTTACATAAATATTACATAAAACAAGGGGAAACTCTTCCATTTTTAGCATTTGATCAAAAAAAATAAATTGCCTAACATTTGTGGTTACAGGATATTAAGTGAACTAAGACTACTAACCTTTGTTTTGCATCCCGAGATGGTCCAAACATATTGGGGTTTTTAGTAAAACTACTAACATTTTTGTTTTGGGTTCCCTTGTCGAAGAACCCTATCATATAAATTATTTTTAATTTTCATTAATTTATGTGATATCTTTTTGTACTTCATGTGCTTGTTTGTTTAAACCCAAAGGTGACATCGTGTATGCTCTCCTCTCACATCCTAGGATGATCTTGAGGATCAAAATGGTTAGCCTTCCTCCTTTTTTTTTATTTTTAGAGGGTAACGTGACATGGAAGTGACATCCATGCACTTACCATAGTCCTAGGGATCTCTTGTGTTGTGGGATTCACCTCCACGCATGTAGACACACCCATGTTCTAGTGGGGTATATAAATTCTTGGAGATTTGTCATTATTGGCTAAGTGCTTTCTTGTTTTAAGAGTGCAACGTGAAGTGAGGGGCTTCCATGTCTTAAAACCCATGCCTTAGAAAACATCCTTGCAACATAGATTTGGGCCCCACGTACCACAAGGTATATTGGGGACTCCCCTAAAGAGCTCGTCATCCTAGACTAGGTAGCCCTTTTGGCCGCATATCGAACTATAGTGCAAGGAGGATGCATTTCCTAAGATCACTAGCTAACCGATCACACATTGGCACATATGTTGAGAGCTAGTTTGTGGAATTGTCGTCAATGTGTGGTATTGAAAGTGAGCTATAGTTTGGTTGTAATCCCACCTGACTAGTTAGGGTTGTGTTTGCATGGTTGTACTTGTTTGAGTGTTTTGTCAAAACTAGTAAATAACCCTCACACTAATCCTCATAATTAACACATCCACCATTCACCCATTTTGACCATAACCTTTTAACCTCGATTTTAAAATATACATCATAACTTATTCATCATGTACCATTAATCACACTTACCATCATTATCATATATAAAAAAAATATTCTTTTTCATCTAATATACAATTTTGACCATACATTATCCCCTTACCATTATACACATCCTTTGTAAATAATAAACCAAAATTTTCCACCATAAACTTTAAACATACACTACCATCATGTAAATACTTTTATTTAAACTTTCCACATTGCCACAAAGATCCAAAATCTAAACATAATAGTCAACATTCCTACCCCATTAAGTAAATTTCATCAATCCACATTATTTACCCTTTTCTTACCAAGAAAAAGCACATTAAGAATACAACATAAACACCTTCTTCCATATCCAAAAAAAATATTATCATTCGTCCTAATCCACATAAGTCATACCACCCCACTTACTTAGTGTTTCCTATTGGCATCTCAAAATTAACCTAGGCCTATAAGACTCTAAAAATTATCCCAATCATATACTTCTTCATCACAAACTTCATCATTGTCATAACCATACACATTTATATAAACACTTTCAATCCCAAACACCCCATTTACGATCCCTTTTTGACATGACTAACCTAATCTTATTAATCAACATCTTGCTAATAGAAAAATACCCTTATCATTATCTATCCTATTCTTCTAAGCCCTTATAACAAGGCACATCCTAAGCCCTCTACTAACAAGGAAATATTTCTTCTATTCTCTTCCTCAATTCCTTCCATCATATAAGTAAGAAATAGATTATTGAGATTATACGTCAATTAACTAAGGAATCATAATGCTTTTCATTCGACATCCTTCATTCATTCCAAACATCTTCATCTCATCAATACATCTCAATAACATCATATTCTAATGGCACGTAGGAGAATAATAACTTGATCCCAATTTGGAAATGACGATGAAAATAGTCACCAAAACATGGAAAATGAAAATGACGATGAAAATAGTCACCACAACATGGAAAATGATCTATTCAACCACAATTATTATGATGCCAATGCCAAAGAAAATTGACCTAGAGGAGAAGATGAGGAAACCATGGTCAACACTAACAATGACGATGACTCAAGTACCTACTTTATAGAGGAAGAAGAAGATAAATGCTTAACCATTTCATCGAGAAAATAAAGATGCCCTCTTGCTCCAGCTATATCACATGGGGAAAAAATTCATTCTAATTACACTCATGACCAACTCCAAAGTCTCCTCCAGGATGAAAATGATAACATTGGTCAATGACCACCACATACTAACATCGTCCAAATCAGAATCACTATCGCGTTATATAAGGACAAGATGAGAGAGAACAACCCAACATATCCAAAGAAGTCGTATTATCCCAATTACAACAAATGAGTAATCAAATCACTCAATTAGCCTCTCAAATTGGCCCACAACCATCCAATGATCATGGATCCCAACATTCTCAACCCAAATTCAATCCACCACCTCTCAATCCTCCAGAACCAACCTTGGAGCAAGAAGTGAAATATATGAAGGAAACACTTCAAGGGTTGCAAATTCGACACACATAGGGACGATAGTATAAATTTGAGGAACTTTGTCCCTATCCTTTTGACCGTGATATTTACGGGTCCCTTTTCCACCATATTTTGAACCACCCAAATTGAAAAATATAAGGGAAAAGGAGATCCCCATGAACATGTTAAGGAGTTCTATATGTTGTGTCAAGAAGTAGCTTACGATGACTCCTATTTACTAAGACTCTTTTCTAGAAGTCTAGGTGGTCCCGCTTTAGAATGGTTCCTCTGATTACCCAAAGGCTCTATTACAACATTCACCGACTGATCAAAATTTTTGTAAAACACTTCTCATATAATGTCGAACATGATGTCACAATGATTGACTTGTGCAACACCAAGCAACACAATGGTGAAACCTTCTCATCATTCCTACAATGATGGCGAGCCCTTTCAGCCACATTCCATGGCCCATACTTGAAAAAAAAATAGTTACCATTTTTGTCTCTAATCTCAATCAAGAATTAGCCTTTCATCTACAAGTCCATTATGCAAACACATTTGATGAAATCATGAGAAGGGAATGAAAATTAAGAATCCCTTGTTGTAAAAGGCCTTGTTAAGATATATTCCCGTGATAATCATAACCAATCCAATCAACCTTCTACATGGAAAACCTAAATATTTTAATAAGAATAAAAATGTTGTTGGAGATGAGTAACGGATACCAAAAATATCCAAGCATGTCCATACAATAACTACCATATCCATCCCTAAAGAACAACCTCGGTCTACTAAAGATTCCAGACGAAGAACATACACCCCCTTGGTGAGTCTATGGAGGCAATCCTTGATAAATTAATTGCTGCCAATATGGTCATTTTTCCTCAAACTCAACCCATCGATGAGTCCCGACCCAAACCTTCATGGTTTAAGGAAAATGAATATTGCAAGTTCCATAAAATCAAGGGTCACGCCACACATAGGTGTATGAAATTAAATAATTATATTCAATACCTTATTGACCGAGGTGAAATTGAAATAGAGGACAATGCTTCCACTTCTTCTCAAAATCAAAAACTCGGGATCTATCAAAATCCCCTTCCTAATCATGGTCAAAACAATGCTTCTAACCAGGGTCATAGAAGTCTGGAAGTAAACCCAAGTCATCCACTCATCATTCCAACCACATCAATTACCATCATGTACCCCCTCCTTACATGTCACTTGTTGGCCATATCCACCATTCTCCCCATCAAGTAGCCACCATTAAAATAAAGGGCCCTCACAAAACCCTCAGTGTGTTGTCACTACCCGAAGGAGCCATGTGGTGGTTCAAGGATCCCTCCATCCTCTTCTAACCCAACCGCAAGCACAATATAATATCATCAAACAACTTGAGAAGAATCCCGCATAGATATCCATCATGGACCTTCTCAAGACTTCATCTATCCACAAAGACATTTTATACCGTGCCCTCCAAGAGACACACGTCCCCATTGACATTGATCCTACACAATTTTAGGCCCTTGTTGCTCATCTCTATCCTTATCCAACACTCCCACTCACCTTCACCCAACAAGACTTGCCACCACATGGTCCTACCCATAATATTCCTCTCTAAATCAAAGTCCACATCGACAACATTTCATGTTAAAAGAGTGCTAATGACAATGGATCAGCTCTTAATATTTGCACCTAAATCTCATCCATCGGTTGGGATACAATAACTTGGATCTTAAACAATATATTATTACTATTAAAGCATATGAAATACAAAGTGCAATTAGTTGGCACCATCTATTTTCCTATCAACGTCGAGCCTATCGTGCTTCCCACCCTCATCCATGTTATAGACATCTAGTTCCCACATAATCTCTTGCTTGGTTGGCCCTGGATTCATGAGATGATGCATGTACCATCCACACTACATCAATGTCTCAAATTTGAACATGTTGGTACAAAAGTCACTATCCATGGTGACCCCAACCCTTCCAATATTTCAAGCATTGGAAGTTGAAAGTTATCAAGAACCTTACTACCCTATCACTGAACCTACACATCATCACCACCATCATCACCCACTACTTCATATATCTCACCAGATAGTCTTCCATCCTCATCTCACAATGCCTCATCATCATCACTCCCCTTCTACCTACTCCATCCATATCCACTCCCCTTCTACCCACTCCGCCACTCAAACTAAAATGAAAGGGTGTGGAGAATATCAAACCTTCAAGCATCGACCAACTACCATTATCACCCAAACAACTAGAGGCCCGACATCTGTCCAACAAATGGAAAACATATGTGTTGGGATCATCCACTTTTATTCATTTTGGGTGTCTTATTGATGAGTACATCAAACCATCTGATTCCACATGGCTTATTGATGATTCTATACCCTCTTGTTGCTCTAATAATGAATATCATGATTCCCAAAAAGATGATGACTCATATGGGATACTCCGGATGAGGACTAGGTCACCAGAAAGGCATCCCTAAACCCCCAACTATTATCCCCAACCTTGATGGCCATGGACTTGGATACCAACCACCGGTGAGGATATTCATGATGACCTTAGTGATACTTCTAGTGCACAGATGAGGCCATTGATAACATCGACACAATTTCCATCTATAGCCAATATGAAGATCTCACCACCACTAATATTTTCCATGATATCCTTTTCTCCCATCAACATCACCCTCACCTATCCACAACTCATTCAATGGGACCAATGATCAAAGCATGCCCCTCTTGACTCATTTCAAAATGATGAAGCAATTCTTGAGTTCATGGGAACTCATGACAATATACCTGTTGGGGATCATAAAAATGTTTTCCAAATATGCCTAAACATTAACGCCTATTTTGGGGCACAGGAGCCTCCCCTCTCCCTCCATCCCAATCAGATATCCTCATCCCAACTTCTCTTGTCACCTTGATGAGGAATATCCCCTTACTAAATTCTTCCAAGAATCCCCAAATCCTGAAAATGATCCAATTATGGATCAACTTCTTCCAGCTCTGAAACACTACAAGATGGCTCTGTCACTAATTGAGGAAACCATTGACATCAACATCGGCATAGAAGAAGAACCCAAGATTCTTAAACTAGGGGATATTTTGTCTATAGAGGAACAAGACATCTTTACCACACTCCTAAAAGAATTTTTAGATATATTTGCACATGGTCCTATGTGGATATTCTGGTTTGGATCCTTCTCTCGTGGTCCACAATCTTGTAGTGCGTAAAGATGTTAAACCAAGTCAAACAAAAACTTTGAAAAATGCATCCAAAAGTTACATTACTTATCAAAGAAGAATTACAAGGTTGCTTGATGTCGGTTTCATCGACCCATTGATTATTCTAAATGGATTTCTAATATTGTCCCGGTAGGAAAGAAAACTGGGGGCATTTACATATTTGTACCAACTTCCATGACATCAATAAATATTTCCCTAAAGATGATTTCCACTCCCAAACATCGATATGATCATTGAATCTATAGCTGGGCACGAGATGTTGTCTCTCATGGATGGTTTCTCTAGCTATAATCAGATCAAAATTTCTCAGAAGAAGATCAACATAAGACAACTTTTACTACACCTTGGGGCATGTTTTTCTATCAAGTCATGCCCTTTGGACTCAAGAACGCTGGAGCCACCTACCAATGTGCTATGACTGTCATTTTTCATGATATGATGCATGATATAGTTGAAGACTACATCAAATGACATTATGGGAAAATCTAAAACTCGTGAGGAACATCCTATGGTTCTTCGTGAAATTTTAAACAACTCTAAGAATACAAAGTTTGTCTTAATCCCAAGAAATGTGTTTTCATGCATCACATCTGGAAAGCTCTTAGATTTATTATCTCCAGATGGCATTGAAATTGATCCAGATAAAGTCAAATTTGTAGTTGAAATGCCTCCACCTAAGAATCTCAAACAACTACAAAGCCTATAAGGAAAGATTCAAGCCATAAGAATGTTTATCTCATAGTTAGCAAGATAAATGCCATCCATTCCATCATCTTCTTAAAAAGGGAACAAAATTTCATTGGAACGAGGAATGTCAAGCATATTTTGATAAACTAAAGGAATATCTTGATGCATCCTCCTGTTTTGGTACCTCCTACTGGGAATGCCTCTTCTTCTCTACATATCAGCTACACAACATGCCTTGGGAGCTCTCCTAGCACAACATGATACCCATGGAAAGGAACAAGCCATCTATTATTTAAGTCAAACATTAATTGCATATGAGCTCAACTACACTCCTATGGAAAATTGTGTCTTGTTGTAGTCTTTTCTTCTCAAAATCTATGACATTACATGCTCAATAATATTGTTAAGCTCATAGCTAAAGTTGATCCACTCAAATATCTACTTTCTAAATCGGCTCTCATAGGATAGATGGATAAATGGATCATGCTTCTCAAGTGAGTTTGACATTGAATATGTTAATCAAAAAGCTATCAAAGGACAAGTTCTAGTTGATTAGTTGGTAGAAGCTCCAATCTCTGATTTACACCACTCACCACTTGGTTCCCAGATGAATCCATATGTATATTCAAGAATCAGATATGTGGACATTATACTTTGATGGCTCCTTCACACATCATGGCTTAGGAGTAGGTATCTTTTTATCACTCCTCAAGGAGACTTAATTCCTAAATATTTCTAGCTTGCTTTTCCTTGTACCAATAATATAGCTGAATATGAAGCACTTATTGCCGGTTTAAAAATGGCCATTCAATGGAATATCAAGCATATCAATGTCTTTGGTGATTCACAATTAATCATTAAACAAGTCAATGATGAATATGCCACCAAGGATGATAAATTAATCCTTACAAAAGAATGGTTGAAAGTTTTAAGGCTTATTTCAACATATTCAGTTTGAACAAGTTCCTCATACAAGAAAAAATCAGCGGATGTTATGGCTACCATCGCCTCCCTCTAGACATGCCCTCAACTGCATCTAATTCACAATTCTTGGTTGAGCAACTCATGATCCCAACCTATGACATTCTTGAGTCTGAGATGGTTTGTGAGATTGTTGGTCCCAATTCCCCTTGGTACCATGACATCTACACCTATCTCCATGATCATACCCTCCCACCAAATCTCCCTCGCATAGCCATCACAAATTTCATCTAACAAAGCCTCTCACTTCACTATCCTTGGTGATACCTTGTATCGTAGAAGGCTTTGATGAAACATTGTTACGATGCTTAAATTCCCAAGAGGCCAAATCAACACTCAAGAAGTTCACGTAGGAATTTATGGGCCCACACCAGTGGTATGGCCCTAGCCAAAAAGATTCTTGCGAACTAGTTATTATTGGCCAAACATGGAAAAATATGCATGCTCATATGTCCGCAAATGTGTCCCATGTCAAAAGCATGTTGACCTCATCCACGCACCATCACAAGCCTTACAACCCATCACTACCCCATGGCCCTTTTCCACCTGGGGTCTCGATCTCATGGGAAAATTAAATCCCACCTCATCTGATGGCCACAAGTTCATTATCACTACACAAAATATTCACTAAGTGGGTTGAAGCCATGCCACTCACCTATGTCATTGGAAAACAAATATCCAAATTCATCCTCAACCACATCATCTGCCGCTATGGTATCCCATCCACACTCATCACGGACAATGGTAAATCCTTCAAAAACAAGATGTCCATGAACTTTGTGAAAATTCCATATCAAGCTCAAATTTTCTACCCCTATTATCCACAAGGAAATGGCCAATCGAAGCATCTAATAAGACACTAAAGTGCATCCTTGGAAAGATTGTAAATCAAACAAGGATGCGATTGGCATACACAAATATATCCCACCTTATGGGCCTATCACCTCCATCCGCACTCCCATCGGTGCCACCATACTCTCTTGTCTTTGGCACTAAAGAAATTTTTCCTGTCGAGATCAAAATCCCATCCCTACACATTTCCCTCCAACACCTCATTAATGATGAAGACTACTGTGTCCATCACCTTCAAGAACTCGAGCTCCTCAATGAGAAATGCCTCCAAGCCCTGGATCATCTCAAAGCCTATCAAAATCACCTTCGCCATCATTATAACAAGCGTGTAAAGGACATGAGTTTGAATTGGTGACCTAGTCCTCAAAGAAAATAACAGCAACACTAACGCCGAGTGAGAAAAAGGGAAAGTTCAAACCAAATTGGCTCGGACCATATGTTGTCATAGATAAATTGGCTCAGGTGCTTATAAGCTTGCCACTCAGATGGATACAAGTTGGATGAGCCCATGAATATCATGCATCTTCGCTGCTTCTATGCTTAAGTGCCTAACATCCTATATCAAAAAAAAAATATGTCCAAAGGTGAAAACCACTTGGTGGCACCTTGGGCAAGTACCATGGTGAAAACCGGTTTCCGACGCTATGGTAAATCCGATCATCTATCTACTAGCACTCTACGACACTACTACACACACACATTGGGGGAAAACTACCCCTTCATCCCTACATCCCTTTGATCCCCATTCACAAATTTCATCCAACTCTACCTTATCCTTTCTCTAAATCCAGGAGTTCTTATGATCCTTTCTATGTCACATAGGATCTATCATGATTAGGAATATCTATCCCGATCCCAACTAAGGTCACATTGTCCACAATCACACCTAGGAAATAGATTTCCAAGAGTCTAAGTAAATCCAAGAAATGAAACCCTTGTAAGATCCTGAGGCCTTCATTTCTCTCAATCCCCCCATTTTCATTGTTACTCTTTCTTGCCACTTTTTTTTCTCTCTCTCTATCTGTCACAATTAACATCATGGTTCTATTATAAATATTTGTACAAAATTTTGAAACATTTGACATCCATTTCCTTTGTAAATACCACATATTACATTAATAACATAAAAAAATTATACATCCATCCATATCCATGACCTAAATCCTAATCTACATCTAACACATAGTCACTATCTCATCCATAATCCATAATCCATACTAAATCCTCAAACTCATCAATCATAAATACTACTCATACCAACATCTAACATATCACAACAATCTAAACACATCATACCCTATATAAAATCATATCATATCACACATAACAATGAATAATCATTATGATCCATTCACATCTTACCATCATCATAACAATCATCTAATAATATTTATTACAAATTAATACCATCCATCATCAAACCACATCATCATCACTATGATTAACCACAACAAAATAAAATTTCATCACATATATACATATATAAAAATCAACATTTTAAGTACACATCATCACATCTATACATCATCCACAATAAAGACAATATTCTCATCAAACCCATCATGAACCAAATCATCTAACACTATCTCATTATCACATCACACACTCATCATGATAATCACTAAAACATTAAACATTATCAACATCATAATAAAAAACAACACATCATCAATAAAATAACATCATCATAAACATCAAAAGAAATCACATCATCTCATCAAATATCACATATAATCCATACACAAACCATTTAATCATAATACAAACATCATCTATAACTATGCATCCATAAAATAATCAAATTCCATAAACATAAACAAATCATCATAAATCTCTCATCAAAATCATACAACATAAATACATATACATCACAATAAACTATATCATCAAATACCCCATCACAAATGAAAACATCATCAACATCTCAAAAATAACAACATATACACTAATCCATATCTTGTATATAACTAGATACATCAAAACCGATACTCATATATCATAAATCATCCATGCATATATCACCAATATGACCATCCTGGTCATAAAAATAATCACTCATCCATATATACATCAAAAATATGACCATCTTGGCCATCGAACTAATCAATCAACTATACATACATCAAAATTTTGGTCATCAACAAAAAAAATACATATGATATGATATACTAGCACTCATCAAGGTGTCAAACTCCTAGTATCATCCCCCACTGGAGGAGGTTGTTTTCACTAGTTGATGCTCCTAGAAGTCAGAATAAGCTATGATGGACTCGATCTCCGAACCAATCTCTATCATGACCCTGACATCCTCCTTTTCCGGTTACATAATCCACAAAATACATAATCAGGCCACTCATGTATCACAATGTCCTCATAATACGCACATCTCAGCCATCAAGGCCGATGTTGTTGTAAAAGACATATCCCGAGAGGCCCCATCTACCCTAATCTCCATGAGGTGCTAGGTGTTACTACTACCCCTAAACACTGTGATCCACTTTTGTTCCACTACCCCATGACTCCTCCATCTAATGGGCCATATCTCACCCTATATGCATCTCGATCTCCCGATGATATCTATCGCCATATGATACGGTCCCTCTCTCTCCGATCTATCTAAATACCTCTAATTACAAATCATGTAATCTCCACCTCCCTCTGCCTCACCACTATACCATAATGAATATATCTCATCCTACTACATCCCTATCCCATGAACGCACTATCTCCACTTCTCGCTCATATGCCTCCCTCTCTAACATATCTATATGTGCCTACAAATGGCACCTCCCGAATCTGATCTCCTACTCCTCATCCTCCTTCTCCTCCTCCCATCACCCTCCCCATCTCCTCCATCCTCCCTCCCGATCCACTCCCACCGATGATAAGGCCCTTATATATATCTACCTATGATGGAAGCACTATTGTAGTGGCACCGAAGTATCATCTACCTCCATCACATCTATATCCTACCTCTCTGGGCTCTGCACTTGGAGACTACACCACTAGTTGTTGTAATGGTGGACCACCCAAAATAATAATAGGTGGTGCCCTCTATGCCTCCTCCTCCTCCTAATGTCCCTGTGGTTGTGGCTGATGAACCACTAATACTGTACCCTAAGGCAACCCCTGTATACATGTTGCCGACCATGAACAAACCTCATACCCCCTCAAGGCCATGTCAACCGTATACCGGTCTAATCTCTGCCCACCACTCTACATACCCCTACACTACCCCTGGATCTCTCTCTACCAGTAATGCCACCCATGCAATCACCGGTACCTCATCAAATTAGCTCTAGCTACTGCCTAGGAATCACCACACCCCAGACATCTATCTCATGTGTAGTAGTCCGAGAAAAATAATGGATGGCAACTTTCTACCTTGGTATGCCCTACTACTATCCCAAATTTCATAGCACCCGATCCATCGATATCACTCTACGTATGTATGGTTGACCCCCATACCAAATAATATGGAGTCTGGATCCTCCCCAAATGTTTGTGATCTCCCTCCCACCTCATATTGATGATACATCCTCCAAGTAATATCCCACCTGTAACTCTCGTTCGATATATCGATGATACCAATCCATCTCACTAAATTCTCTCTCTCCCCCTGGTCATCCACCAACCATAAATAGAAGGCTCCCCACTCATCTCTTCTCTCCCTAATACCAATAGGTCTCCCCACAAAAATATGATCATAACTCCACATCTGTAACAATATCCCTATGCCAATACTCCCCCCTCCACCATAGGCCACTCTATGAAGATCCCGATACAATCGAGCTAATACACTAGAGCCCATGCAAATATAGTCTCCTCTGCCACATAGCATGCACCACCCTGCCAAGCCAATGCTAACCACCCGACCCCACCATCGGGAACAACACAAACTGATCAATGAACACAATAATAGTGGAACTCACTCCATGAATCCCTCTCTGAAGTATATCCCGAGATCTATCCGCATACCATCCGCGGCACATCCTCCACATCTATCAACAACCTTAGACTATCCCTCGGCCTTGATCTCTACCACACCACATGCTCTCCCTCTATTGGTAGACGATAGATAGATATATACATGTCCTCCAATGTCATTGTCATCTCACCTATCGGTAACCAAAAGGTACTCATCTCTCGAGTGCCATCGCTCCACCAATGTTGTCAATAAACCTGATCTTCGCTCGCATCCCAAGAATCCTCGCTATGTGGAGAAATCCTAACATGTAACAAAGATGCCTCATCCTCCTCTACCTCTATATCCACCCCTCCTAGTAAATATTGTAAAGCCACCGATCGTCGATGTCTAACCTAGACGGGTAATAACACCTCCTGCACACATCAAACATGTCAATACCTACATCTAATCACCAACACACACACACCCTTCTCCTCCTTTCTTCCTTCCCCATTTCTCTCACCAACCCAATAAATGTGCTACTCTATTCTTTAAATGTGCCACTTTCCCCCATATGTGCCACTTCATCCACACACTACTCTAACCCTAACTATATCCCCACTTCTACTTTATACTCTAAACACACCATCCTAACCATATACTATACCCAAACCAACCCTACCATTACCATTCATCCAACTATTGCACTACTATACTACTATAACATTTATACTACTTAAGCCATACATGCTAAACCTCATCATGCCCTATCTAGTGGACCCACTTCTAAATGCGTTAAATGCACTACTTTAACCTAAAAGTGCTACAATTAAACATATGTTCTATACACCATACCCACATCTACATATAAAACGCTATAACACGCTAAACTATTTTCTATACATGCACTACCTATAAAGTGATACTATTATATACATGTGCGCTAAACCTTAATAAACGTGTTATAAATACTAATATAAACCCTACACCATTTACCACAAACGTGTCATTTCCACCCACGGTTCCCCATTAATGATAAAAATGCCACTATTTAGCCTATGTGTCATTTTACGGCTCGTACATGCTAAATAGTGTGCTTTAGCACCAATTTTACCCTAAAATACCCTAAAAATCTCAAAAATGCAAAATAATCCACAAAATAAACTATAAAATCACTCACAGTAGTCCCCCTCTTTGGCCATGATACTCTCTCACGACATCCGCTCGATGGTCCGCAATCCTCTCATATGCCATCTTTTCCTCTCTCGAGCTCTCATTTTCAAACTATGCGGTGAAAATGACCCTCCTGTGGTCCCGAAACCCTTTATACCGCTGCGATGCCCTACAACCTTTCGAGAGCCCGTTCTCTCCCCTATGTATCTGTTTTTCCTCTCATTTCTTCCTACCTTCATCAAATTTCCTCCTCTATCACCTAAAAATAAAAAAATCATAAAAAATTAAAAAAAAAAAAAAATAAAAATCGTAAAAATTCCAAAAATTAAAAAAAAAATCGTAAAAATTAAAAAAAAAAAATAAAAAATCCGTAAAAATTCAAAAAATCGTAAAAAATAAAAAAAAATGTAAAAATCATAAAAAAAAAAATTATTAAAATCATAAAATTCAAAAATTAAAAATTAAAAATGTCAAAAAAAATCATAAAATATCTAAATAATTCCAAAATCCAAACATCCCAAATATACAAAAATGTAATATGTGTGTTTTTTGTGTGTTTGTTTGTTTTTTTGCATTTTCATTTTGGTTGATGATATGAGGTCACTTTTGTTTTTTTTGTATAAGGTCGATGATATGAGGACCAACTTTCTATATTAATTTTCCGATGATATGAGGACAGGGGCATTTGACAATTCAATTACCAAGGTCTTCATACCTTGGCATTTTTCTCTATGCCACATTAATCATAACAACTAATGATGATACAATGGGCACTTTATGGCAACATCCCCTTTTATCATCATCTTTTAGCCATATCATCATCCTTACCCAATCATCATCTAATCATCCCATCCAATCAATCCTTTATCAATCAATTAATATACACATCCAAATCTTATCATCTTACATCCAAATCTTCAAATCCTACCCCCTTAACTGGGGCATCTCAAAATATAACATCTTTAAATCCAACATCCTCACATCAAAATCCAAATTTTCCATCCTACCCCTTTGACTGGGGCATCATATAACCCACCATCTCCAAATCCAACATCCTATAATCTAAAATCCTCCACATCTAACCCCTTAACTGGGGCATCATCTAAATCCAAACTCCTAAATCTTCACCCTTTTCATACATTGTTGATTGGGGCATCCAATATTCTATCTCCTCTCTCTAATCTCCTACTTCTACTAATCTTCTCTCCTAATCTTCCAATTTCCTCTAATCCTCCTCTTCTAATTCTCTAATCTCTTCTTCCTCCCTAACCTAACTCTCTTCCATCCTCTAATCTCCTCCTCTTCTTCTAAAATCTTTTCTCAAATCTCTAATCCTTTAATCCTCCTCTAACTCCACATCTTCTACTTTTTCTAATCCTCATCCTCTAAATCCTCTCTTCTCTCCTCTAATCCTCCATCTTCTCATCTTATAATCCTACACCCTCATCCTCAATCTTCTAATCAATCCTACACCCTCATCATCAATTTCCTCAACTCCTCTAATCATCTCTCTCCTCTACTAACTTGGGTATCTCCTATTTTTAGTGGTTACCTAACTCATTCCTCCCCACCTAACCCTCGAGGGGGCATCACCTCTCCATCTATCCTATCTTCTCTTCTTTTCTTTGAACTATCATTTCCATGCAATAACACTTCAAAGAGGGGCAAAATGTAGACATGCAAAATGTCGACATGGTCATTTAGCAAATAATATGATCATCATACTATAGTAATCCATTCCCATTATCAACCATATAATAATTAATTATAAAATTAATTAATTATTATATAACCATACTTCAATTATTTTTTCATTTATTCCATAATCCCATTACATCCTTAGAAATATTAATACATCATTAATATTTTATTTACCACACTAACTAATCCTCATTAACTATTTTCTAGCAATTTAAAAATACTCACCCACCTACCACCTACCCTATACCTACTCTATGCCTAGCTTCTCCATCTAATCACCTCCATTAAACATAATTAATCTCACCTAACTACAAGCTAAATGACCCTCCAAATCTAGAGGCTTCTATTTCTAGAAGCCTCTCCATTCTTCCCTCCCATTTTCAAATATTCAAATAAAAATACACTATTCCATTGAATTTTTAATTCAATGGAGAATTCTCATGAAATCTAGAATTTTCTACATCTAGAAAATTCTCCCTCTCATCCATTCTCAACCATTGATCTAATCCACCATGGCAAGATCTCAACCATTTATTTTTACCTCCTCTAGCTATAAATAGAGGTGTCACCCTCCATGGAAAGCACCTTAGAACAATTGCAAGTTTATGTTGCCAAATTCTCAAGCAAGCCAAGCATTCTTCATAGCATTCCATCAAGCCAAAATCATCATTTGATCAAGGGAGGTGCTACCAAAATTAGTCCAAATATCTGAAGCATTTCTCAATCCATCCAACAAGCAAATCAAGGAGCAAATCCAAATCATCAAAGGAGGAGGCTTTCACTTGTAGGTAAGTACAGGTATATCACTTTCTCCCCCTTTTATCTCAATCGATGTAGATGAACCATTGTGTTAGATCTTGTTTTGAATTGATTTCATAGTCATTTCATTTTTGCATACTAACACAATTTTTCCTCTACACCACCGGATATTCAAATAACTCAAATTATTCTTCTTTTGCAGCTACACCCATTCAACTAGCCTAGGACCCACCTTCTCGCCTAGAGAAATAAACTACCATCATGTTAAAACTCGAGTCTGAAGTGAATTAAACATTCTCATGGGTACAAGATATGATTAGAGGAGAGACATGCATAAGCAAACGGTGGTGATCCCAAATTTCTAGGTTATATCTACAATGGTGAAGGTAAAGAAGGGGAAGAAATCACAAATTTCCTCCCACTTTTTTAGTGGCACTTTAGGTAACCAATATGTGGAGGTATCTCATCCTAAAGTCATCAAGCCTATCAGTGAGATGGCCTCATTGGATTATGATATCAACATTATTTCCCTTGGACCAATGACACACAAGGGAGATGCTCTTATGTTTCAGAGTCTTCCACTCACCTCCTCATGAGAAACCAAGAATACAATGAGAGAATTGATCAATTGGAAGACCACATACGGACTCTTACCTCATATGTGTAAACATTCAAGGATCTGAATGTCGCTTCATCTCTCCTGGAAAGGAAGTTACTCCCATCAATATCTTTAACCCGAGTCTATAAAAAAACACAAGGTTACGCCATGAAGGGTTGAGAAAATGACAAGTGGGTGAACATGATCCTAGAGAAGGGTAAGGTGTTGCTTTTAGAGATCCTTTCATTGTTCAAGTACATGAGGGTGATAACTACAAAAGTAAGCATGACTAGAGAGGAGATTAAAGAAAAAAGGAACATTGGGACTAGGTTTATCCACTAGTCATTGAAATGGGCAAGGTAAACTTTTTTTTAATGATGAGCAAGGGTGTATTCACTTATGCATTGGATGAATTGTCTCAAGTCTAGGCTTAGACTTTGGTTTCTCGTTATGAAATGATAAACTATGCTCTTTGTGAACTAGATTCATATGATGAACACATTTCAAAAATGCAAGGGGATGCAATAATGAGATACAAAATCTTGGAGTGCTAGCAGTTGGTGAGAACACTTTGGTGGGGGATATGTTCAAGCCATTTGAATATATTTTCAAGAAAGAGGTCGGAGATCTGTTTTCATTCAATGAAGACACATTGGAGTCCCTAGATGAGATAAGGGCAGTCATATCAAATATTGTAAGGGATCATCAGTCTTGGTTCATGGAATGTAAGAACACTCTCTCTCTCTCTCTCTCTCTCTCTCTCTCTCTCTCTCTCTCTCTCTCTCTCTCTCTCTCTCTCTCTCTCTCTCTCTCTCTCTCTCTCTCTCTCTCTCTCTCTCTCTCTCTCTCTCTCTCTCTCTCTCTCTCTCTCTCTCTCTCTCTCTCTCTCTCTCTCTCTCTCTCTCTCTCTCTCTCTCTCTCTCTCTCTCTCTCTCTCTCTCTCTCTCTCTCTCTCTCTCTCTCTCTCTCTCTCTCTCTCTCTCTCTCTCTCTCTCTCTCTCTCTCTCTCTGAAAAATAGATCAAGTCCTTGAGTTTTGTTCACATCCCATAAGCCGAGGAAGTTGCACTTGCAGCAACACAATACATCAAATAATTCAAAGGCATTGGGATCTCTCCTAAAGAAATTTCTAATTCTTCATTGGGAGGTTGCACTTTTCATTTTCATCTTATTCACTTTCGTCTTATTCATTAATGTGACTATAGTTGAAAATTGTAATAAGTTTCCCTCAATTAATAAAAGGGGACTTAATTTATTTCCTAGGAATGTCAAGAGTCACAAGTTGTAAAGACAAGTGAAAATACATGTGGGGGTAGGTGAAGAGTCTTTTCGAAATCTATATATTGTAATGACTTCCTCATTCCAAGGGGTTGTCAATTTTGTATGTTCATGAGTAGATAGCTACCAAGAATAAGCAAAAAGATAGCATTTTTCTTCTATTTTCCTTCCTACATGTTCCTCTCTCTCTCTCATGTCACATATTTGTGAAAATGTCAATCAAGAAGGGTGTTTCAACTTTTTTGGATGAGTGAATAAATGAAATTTTATGTTCATGGTTTCATCTTGTCTTGATATAATTAATGAGTTTTTGTTCTTTCTAATTATGTGTGTTGATATTTCTTATTAATAATTGTAAGAATATGAGTAATCCTACTTGCAATATTAATCCCCCTCTCTCTAAATTCCCACTCCCATACTTCACCTTCCTTGCAAATTCATCCCTTGCACAAAATTGTAAGATTTTGTCATAGGTGCAGTGGAGTGTGCCTGTTGGATCCTCGACCTCCTGACCAACTATTGAGATTTGATTTTGTTTACACACAATAATGGAGCTTCCCATTCAAGCAGAGGGACCTAGTCCAGAGAGTTGGTGAAAATCAACTAATTTGTCTTCACGACAAATTATTTTGCCAATAATTTTTAGCGCCCACCATGGGGAAGATTTTATTGTCACTGCACCACAATATATTCCACAAAATACAAAAAAATCATATGTTCCTAATAATAAAAGTAAAATCTAAATTTGAAAAGTCACTAGGCATTATGTCTTCCACCAATGGTTATTCCAGGTAATCCCTCAGTATTGAGACCCAAACTTCTTTTCCATATCCGAATAAATGATTAAAAAGGAATATGAAGCTAAAGAAAACAACCTCAATAGAATAAATATTGGATCAATCAAGTGCGATTTAATTAAATCTACAAAAATTTATAATTTATTAAAATGGTGATAAATTGAATTGGGTGAGAATTGAAGAACAACTTTGTTTTGTTTTTATAGAAGACAATCGGCAAACACAATGACAAAGCTCTATTGTGTATGATAGGACAATAGTCGAACATAATGAGATTTTTGTTATGTTTGAATAAGGACACCGAAAAACATATTTAAAATTTTTGTTATGCTTTTATCATATGATCGGAAAACATAATATGGAATTTAGGGTTTTTTAAAATAAAAAAATTGACAGGACAACACACCAGAAAAATAATTGAACAATGAGATATACCTAGGATAAAAATAATATTGATCGATCTCTCGTTGCGGGAATCCACATTAAACCAAAAAATTAAAAAACTTGGTATTGCCAAAATCAAATTTTTCATCAAAGAAAATGAAAACAACCAACAAATGTTAAAACATACATGTGAATATATAAAGTTGTATTGGCTCTAGGATTTTTTTGTGCATCCGATATGGGTACTTTGTTTCTAATTTTGGTTTTTAATTTCAATTTTTATTTATTTGGGAGGTTAATTTACATTTGTTAAAGTGGGTGACACATTATAGAAACTAACATCTTAACATTTTTTTTGAGATAGTTGATGAAAATACTTTGTGATTGAAAGTTGTTATTAAAAAGTAACATGAAATAATATTTCATTTAATTTCTTGATTAGGAGATAGTACGGGGTGGCTAATTTTTTAAGATCTAAAATATCATAGTACAAGTTTGTTGACATCATAACACAACTCTCACAATTATTCCACCATCTCATACTCAATTTTCAAGTCGAAGTTTCTCTAAGAGGTTCCAAAGTTTGAACCTTGCATATGATATCATAGTTTAATTCCCAAAATCTCACCAACCAAAAATCAAAACCAAAACTAGGATACATTTATATGATAGACAATACAGCGATTCAATACATACATCCACAAGTAAATTACTCCTATGAAAATTAATGTGCAATGAAAGATAAAAATACAAATCATTGTTTTCCTATTTATATAAATGCATGAAACTTACCCACATTTAGTTATAACAACATAGGAGGACATTGCTCCAAATATAAAATGCAAAACCAATTTTATTACTAAGACTTGTAAAGAGGGGAGAGACTCCATAAATAACACACTTTTCTCTCCAACGAAGGAGGCATATTGGGCCCTTGGTTCCTCTTGGTGGATCAACACAGCACTATAAATTTCATTTTATCTCCCAAAATATTATTCATTTAAGGATGATTGTACCCATTTACCTACAACGAAGGAAAACTATGCACTCTCTTGGTTCCTCCAAGTGAAACAAAACACCAAAACATGAAACATCGTCTCTTCATCCATCCATTTTATTAATCCAATTTTTCTCAAATGACTTCCAAGTTCTACATATCATCCTCATACATGAATTAATGTTTTTATGCCCCCACATTGGGTACAATGCAAGAACGCAACACTCATTTAAATTAGCACATGCTCAATAGAGCAATAAAATACAACATTTATATAACTAGGGAAGAGATGGTAAGGGGATGATTTCATATACAAATGGAAAGTAATAACCAAATCCTAACTCATATACATCTTGTCAAAGTCTTTACCATTCTAGCGGACAAGTGATTGCATACATACGATAGTTAACTCCAGGTCAATGACCACTCCAATCAACAATTCATAACAGAGTCTAACATATACATAAAACTCTAAGACAACACAAAAAGGGTAGTTAACCTTATTATTAAGTCCCATTATACACGGTTATCGATTATCAACTTGATATATTACAATAATTCATTTCACCCATGTATATCCAAATTTTTACTTGTTTTAATATTACCATAAGTCATTTTGTACAATGTTCAAGGTTCATTTAAATTAAACATGCTCAACCAAGAGGGAAAAATAACAAATTAATCAAATTTAGTAAATTAACTTCATTACCATAGTTCTAGTATTCCTTTTCATTATAATATATTGAAAATTTTCCACATTAAAACTACATTTAATGCAAGTTTAACTACCCATTTAAATGATTCTTATACATACATTTACAATTTATGAAATTGCTTGATAATTGTAGTGCTCAATATAAGATATAGGCATATTTGTAATTTTCCTTCTCAATTTTTACCATACTATACATTATTTTATAGCAAAATCTCATACATAAATGAGGTAATTTCCTTATAGGAAACCCATACAAATATCTTATTCAAACACCTTCAACATTTTGTAATACACTTGGAAAGAGTTTTGACTTGCTTCTGCAATTAAATTTTTAGTAGAGACCATGTTGGGATTTTGGATTTCTCATGCACATTGAAGAACTACCACATAACTTGGTAGGAAAACAAGTTTCTCTAGAAATTAAAAATCTTTGGTGCACACTATAATAGAACTCATATTTTTTCAAACTTAAAAAGCTTGATATGGACTTAGGTTAAATTTGGGTTCCCTCCGCACTTGGATTCCTTGACAACCACTATGATGGATTTGGGACTGTTTTCCCATGTTAGAATAAAGAAAAAGAAAATTTTGGACATTTTACCTTATTCACTCAAGTGGGGTTCTCGTGTCGTTTATATGTCGTAAATACATACTCCTTACCTTGGCAATTTTTTTGAAGTGTGTGTGAACTTAAAAAGTCTACTTGGACTTAGGTAGAACTTGTGAGTGCCTTCACACCATAAAGTTTTGACAATAATTAGGTGATACTTTCTTCTCGCATTTACACTTTCAATTATTATGAACACTAGGTGATTACCTTGTAGGTTTCGGAGGTCAATGTGCATCTTGCAATCAAATTGTAAAAATACATAAGGGTTTCAAAAGGTTGACATACACTCAAATTGTAAAAGTGCATGAGAGTTCCAAAACCTCTATCAATACTAATTCGGGATCAAGAGGTTGGAAAACATTTTGCATGGCTTATGCAAATGTGCACGAAATTCTTGAAGTATATATTATACTAAGACAAGACCATTTCATGTTTCAGGAGTTTGAGATGCAATTTGCATGCAAATTTAAAATGTTCATCAAACCCCTAAAATTACAATCGAAAAATGAATCATAGTTTTAGATTACTTGCACAATTCAAAAGTACGATTAACAAAGGGTTAAAGAAAATCAGGTTTCATAACTTTATGTTGAGTTATGGAGCTTAATTAATTCATATTAGCATGAAATATTAAACTTGCAAGAAATCACAGTAACCAACATCGGTTATGGAGGGACCGGCATCGGTCACGTATGATCAACATCGATCAAAAAAGGAGGAATTGGCATCAATTAGGGCTAACCGTAATCGATTACAATGCGGGAGTGTTTTATTTAACTCTCAAGAATTATATCTAATTTTAGCATTAAATCATATCTATTGATTGTAATTTCATGGTTAAGTGCCATAATTTTGTATATGCCTATATAAGCATAAAAGCTAGGGTTTAGAAGTAAGAGGATTGTAAGAATTGATGATTATTGTGAGAATAATTGTGAGAGAGAGAATTCTTAGAGAGGAAGGAGAAGCTTGAGAGAAAGAAAGTACTGTACATTTGAGGGGTGTGGAAGATTGTATATCTTCCA
Source organism: Taxus wallichiana var. yunnanensis (assembly GCA_018340775.1). Lineage (NCBI taxonomy): Eukaryota > Viridiplantae > Streptophyta > Pinopsida > Cupressales > Taxaceae > Taxus > Taxus wallichiana. The sequence goes on along the minus strand of CM031242.1, from coordinate 428,056,563 downwards.
AAGCTTTGGATAATAGATTGGCTTGTTTTTGGTGGATGTTGCCCACCTTTGGGTGAACCACGTTAAATCTGGGTGTTGATTTATATCTCTTGTTTTGTATATTTCTTTTGGTAGACTATCTACTTTTATTGCATGTATGTTTAGATCGATATATTATCGTACAACCTTGTGTTAACCCCAACAACCGGTATCAAAGCTTTTTTAGGGTTTTATGTGTGTGATTTACTCACAAAGGGTTTTTGATTGAGTGGGAGCTACGAAATGGCAAAGAGAAAATAAATACAAGGTAGAGAAGTTTGACGGCCGAAATTATCAATTATGGAAGTGCAGATTGAGAATTATCTGTATCAAAGAGATTTGTACTTACCGTTGGATGAAAATTCTAGACCTACGAAGATGACCGATAAAGAATGGAAGTATTCTTGTGAAAGGCTTTGGGATATATAAGATTAAGCCTGGAAGCATCTGTGACTTCCAATATTACGAAGTATGACTTCTATGGTAGAGTTAATAAAAGCTCTTGCTAATTAATATGAAAAACCTAGTGCTTCAAAAAAATTATTTGATGAAGAAACTATTTAGTTCTAAGATGCATGAAGGTGGATATGTATCTAGTCATTTGAATGATTTCCTATCTCTTGTAAATAGGATAAAATCAGTTGATATTCTATTTGATGATGAAGTGAAAGCATTTTTATTCTTATGTTCTTTCCCTGATAGTTGGGATAACTTGGTAATGGTTGTTAGTAATACAACATCTGTTAATAATATTTTGAAGTTTGATGATGTGGTTAGTATAATCTTGAATGAAGAAATTCGTAGAAAAATTATAGAGGAACCATCATCCGGGAATGCTTTGAATATAGAAATTAGAGGTAGGTAGAAGGAGAGATCAAAGAGTAAAAATAATGGAAAATCAAAGTCAAGGGATGACAGATCTAAATCCGTGAGGTAAGGGAATTACTGTTGGAAATGTGAAAGAAAGGACATGTAAAGAAATATTGTTGGTCAAAGGATAAAGGGAACCAACACCTAGACAAAGGTAAAGAGTCAAATAAGGAGGCAAATATTACATCGAGAGGTAATGCAATATGCTCTTATTCTTCCTTTGGATAATAGAATAGAATTATGGTTTTTATTCGGGAGCTTCTTTCCATACAACCCCTAATAAAGGTTATTTCATAAATTATGTCTAGAGAAATTTTGGACATGTTTATTTGGGTGATGATGAACTTTGCAGATTATCTTTGGTAAAGGGGAATTTCATCTAAAATTGTAAAATGGAAATGCATGGGTATTGAAAGATGTGAGGCATGTACCAAGCCTCAAGAGGAATCTTACTTCTCGCATGGCAACTAGGTGAAGTTGGTTGCATGGTTATGATCATAGTAGACTCTTGGAAAGCCTTCAAGGGTGTTTTTGTTGTAGCAAGAGGTAAGAAGGTAGGAAAGTTATACTTATCTATATGTGTTATTGAATCATTTTATGTGTTATCTACTTTAGATTCAGATGCATGCATGTGGCATAATCGGTTGGGCCATATGAGTCAAAAAGGAATGCAGATCTTAAAGACTAAGGGTAAGTTATCATATTTGAAAATTTTAGATCTTGATTTCTCTTAGCATTGTATCTTTGGAAAGCAAAAGAGAGTGAGATTTCTAAAAGTTGGAGCAACTAAGAAGGAGCAGAAATTGGAGCTTGTACACTCGGATGTGTGGGGACCAGCCCATGTAGTTTTTCATGGAGTATCCCAATATTATGTTACTTTCATTGAGGATGCTCCAAAAAAAGGTATGGGTTTATTGTATTAAACATAAATCTGATGTTTTTGAGACTTTTAAAATATGGAAAGCCCTTGTTGAGAATGAATCAAATTCAAAGTTAAATCGTCTTAGATCTGAAAAGGGTGGTGAATATTATAGCAAGGATTTCAATTATTATTGTTCAGTGAATGGAATACGTAGAGAAATGATGGTTCCAAGAACACCACAAGAGAATGGTGTTGCAGAAAGAATGAATAGGACAATCATGGAACATGTTAGAAGTATGAGGATACATTTGGATTTCCCTTGTAGTTTTGGGTAGAATCAGGTGATACAACAATTTATTTGATTAACCATGGGCCTTTAAGTTCATTGAATGGAGGAATATCGAGAGAAGCTTAGACTAGAAAAGAGGTAGATCTTTCTTTTCTTAAATTTTTTGGTTCGAAGATTTTGTGCATATTGATAAGGAAAATAGGAAAAACTTGGATGTAAAATCCAAGAGATGCACTTTCATTGGTTATGGATCTGGTGATTTCAGATTCTATTTTTGGGATTTAAATAATTCTAAAATTATTAAGAGTCGTGAGATTGAATGGAATGAAAAGATAATGTATAAGGATCAAATTTTGGTACCCAATGATGAATCTGGTTGAGAAGTTTGTGAATGAAAATGAACTCTCATATTTAAAAATAATTCTGAAAGAGTTACACATCAACCAAAGTGTCCATTGAGTTTTCGATGACATCGGTCAATGAACTAGTATCGATTCTGTAAGAGTCAAACTCGACATCGGTTAGCATAACCGATGTCGGTTATAGGTGACCGTCGGTCCATTGTAATTGGAAAAAAATGTCCAAGAGGTCCGTAATGATCATCCAAGTACCCCAAACTTCTATGATAAGGTCACAAAGGGTAAGTAAACATCGAGAAATATTTATACCTTATTTATCTTACTTATTATTGACTGATAATGGTGAACCAAAATGTTTTGATGAAGCAATGCAGGATAAGACTAACGTGTAATGAGAGCATGGCATGGATGAGAAGATGGAATCCTTGGAACTAAACCAGACTTGGGATTTTCTTAAATTTCAGCATGTAAGATGACATTTCAGAATAAGTGGGTTTATAGGATCAAGGAAAAAGAGGGTGGACAGAAAAGATACAAGGCAAGGCTTGTAGTAAAGGGATTTACACAGAAAACATGTATTGACTTTGGTGAAATATTTTTTCCTGTTATTAAAATGACTTCCATATGTACTGTATTGAGTTTAGTTGTAGTACATGATTTGCATTTAGAGCAACTAGATGTGAAGATGAATTTCCTTCATGGTGATTTGGATGAAGATATTTATATGCAGCAACCACTTGGGTATGAAGTCAAAGGTAAGGAAAAATTAGTGTGCATGTTGAAAAAGAGTTTATATGGGCTCAAACAAGCTCCAAGTCAATGGTACATGAGGTTTGATAGTTTTGTGCATGAGCATGGTTATTTGAGATGTGAATTTGACTATTGTGTTTATTTCAAGAAGCTTGAAAATGGGAGCTATATTATTTTATTCGTATGTGGATGATATGCTTATTGTAGGATCTAGTATGTAGGAAATATGTGAGCTTAAGGGAAATCTATCTCACATATTTTATTTGAAGGATTTAGGATTTGCAAACATAATCCTTGGCATGCAAATACACAGAGACATGAAGAATAAGAAATTGTATTTGTCTCAGGAGACTTATATCAATAAAGTGTTGGAAAGGTTTAACATGTGAGATTCAAAACCGATGAGTACACTATAATCTGGACACTTAAAATTAAGAAAATATCAGTTTCCTTCATCACATGAGGAGGTCAAATAAATGACACGAGTACCATATGCTTCAGTAGTTGGGAGTCTCATGTATGTTATGGTTTGTACCAAAACAAACATAGCACAAGAAGTGGGAGTTGTGAATAGATTTATGGCCAATCCAGGTAAAGAGCATTGGAAAGTAGTCTAATGGATTCTCAAGTATTTGAGAGGGACATCTAACATGAAATTATGCTATAGAGGTTCGGATATTTCTTTATGTGGTTATGTTGATTCGGATATGGTTGGAGATATAGATGGTAGAAATATCACTACTGGATATATTTTCATAGTAGATGGGATGACAGTTAGTTGGATTTCAAGATTGCAAAAGGTGGCAGCTTTGTCTACTACGTAGGAAGAGTATGTTGCAGCTACGAGAGGCTAGTAAAAAGATGACATGGATGAGCAGGTTCATGGAAGATTTGGAAAAGGAGCAAGATGATTGCAAATTGTTCAATGACAGTTAGAGTGTAATTCATTTGGCAAAGAACTCAGCATTTCATTCTATAATGAAACACATTTAATTAAGGTATCACTTCATCACGAGGTATTGGACGATGGGAAGTTGAAGCTGGAGAAGATTCATACGAGTGAAAACCCTGTGGATATGCTAATAAATTCATTAGAAAAAGAGAATTTGGAGCTGCAATCCACTTCTATCGATCTTCGAGTTTGAGACTTGAGGAAACAAACAAAAGAAATCATCCAAAAATGACGTTATACAAGTATAATGGGTAAGTGCACCAAGTTGGGGGACGATTAAGTGGACATCAAATCCTTCATATTTTACATTAAAAACAACAAAACATCAAATTTTGTCTTCCAGGGACTTGAACCATGCCAAAAAGTTTTAAAAATGTCATAAAAATGGTACCATTGCGTAGGAGAGACTGATAGCTTTGTAGAGAATATCTGATTTTAAAGTGAATAGAATAGGATAAATATCATTTTATAATTTTTTTACTAATAGTAGGTATTTAAGACACTTTTTACCGTGAATGTTTATGTCTACTTTTAAGAGAAAATTTGTTTCACTTAGAGGAATGTGATAAAACTTATACCATCCCAACCATGGTTAAATTATATACATGTTCAAAAAAATAATAATTTGATTTCAATATTTTTTGATGAAGTTATGGTGGGCAAACAGAAAGTGCTATGTTTTCTTTATGTTTTCATACCACTTTCACGAAAAAATCATAAAAAATAAAATATTACTCAAAAAATACAAAATAAAATCCATCCTAAGATAGATAGTGGCATATAACTTCTCACCAAAGGATAAAAATATATATCAATTTTTGGTCATCCAAATTGATGGGCAAACGGACTATAATTTTATAGGGATTTTTTAAAATACCAAGTCATTGAATTTTGAGTTTTAATATAGCTAATCTTGTCCATTTCAAAAAAAAAATTAATATTTTAGAAACTAGACCGGATGATTCGATTCATATTTATATAAGTTTTTCTAATTTTGAGTGTATATATTGCTAATAAGACCCTACAAGTTGATATTTGTTGTTATTTGCAAAATATGATGTCCACTTATGAAACCCCTTTATTGTCCCCCATTTTTAAGCACTTACCCAAATCATCCAAGAATGACGTTATACAAGTATAATGCAGTAATTTATCTCCAAGTGGGAGATTGTTGAGTTTTGGAGCTCAATCACTTCATATTAGTATGTTTTATTAAACTTGCATGAAAGCATGGGTCAAGTGGCATTGAAGTTATGGAGGGATCGACATTGGTTAAGAAAGGAGGAACCGACATCGGTTAGGGCTAACCGGAGTTAAGTTACACAATGCGGGGAGTGTTTTATTTAACTCTCGGGAATTACATCTAAATTGTAGCATTAAAGCAAATCTATTGATTGTAATTGCATGGCTAAGTGTCATAAGTTTGTATATGCCTATATAAGCATAAAAGATAGGATTTAGAAGTAAGAGGATTGTAAGAATTGATGATTATTGTGAGAATAATTTGAGAGAGAAAATTCTAAGAGAGGAAGGAGAAGCTTGAGAAAAAGAAAGTATTATACATCCGAGAGGTGTGGAAGATTGTAAATATTCATTGTATATATTCTGAAAGATTTGGATAATAGATTGGCTTGTTGCTTGGTGGATATAGCCCACATTGGTTGAACCACATTAAATCTGGTGTTGATTTATATATCTTGTTTTGTATATTTCTTCTGGTAGAATATCCACTTTTATTGCATGTATGCTTAGATCGATATATTATTTGTCAACCTTGTGCTAACCCCAACATTTTAGGATCAATTTGCAACTAAGGTATGAATTAGATCGGGAAGTCTAAAATTCTAAAATACATTTAGGGGAAAGTGTATTTTAGGTTTCAAAACTCCAAGATAAATTTCAACTAAATTGTAAATTGCTCAAAAATAATTAAAGTCTAAAATTTACAAACAGGTATAAGACCAGATAAAGATTCAGAGTTCCAAATGTAATTTGCAGGAAGATTGCAAACTTTCTTTGAATCTATGAAATTCAACGAAACAAAGTGAAGACCAAATCGGCAACCATAACTTAGAGAGAAATTTGCATGTTGCAAAATTTATTGGAAATTTTGAAACTTTGATTTGGTTCATTTTTTAAGCACTTTGACAAATTTTGATGAAAATAAACAAGTTTAATTTTACAAATTTGATTCTACACATCTAAAATTTCAACTTTAATTCTACAAGACTGAATTTTATAATATTACACTTAAAAGAAAAATACAATTCCTTGACAAATACAATCATTAGGATTTCCTACATAGTATTACATCCACAAACGTGTAAATAGCATGGGTCAAATTGAAGATGGCATGGGTTTAAACTTTCTAACAAACCTCAAAATCATACATTGCACTTTTGAGGGTTAAGAGACACTAAATGAGGATAAGTTCTTCTTTGAAAATTTCCACAATTCATTTGAAACATTCAAAGAGTAAGGAAAGAAACTCAACATTTTCATAATCCGGATACATTTAAAAAATTTAGAGAGAATTTTTATTTAATTTTTTTGAGAGAGAAGAATAGCAATTTAACATAATTTTATACTTATTTTACATTTCCAATTTTCAAAGAGAGGGAGAGAGAGAAAGAAAAATGATATTTAGACTATGGTGGAGTTTAGACATGTTTTCATGCGATAATTATCTTCCTCACACTATGGCGTGAGATTTGAGATGTTTTTACATCCAGGATGACCATTTTACACCTATGGTAGATCTTTGGGATGTTTTTGTAACTAAAAGCTCACTCTACATATGGGTAAAAATATACATTTCCTTTGGATGAGAAATTTTTGACTTATGAAGGGGCATATATTTTCCATGATTTTGCACGAGAACATTTTGTTCAACAAGGGGGTAGTTTTGGCATGTTTTGCACCCAAAATGCACAACTTTTAGTTGAGAATTTTGGCATGCCTTTTCACCAAAACTCTTGAAATACATTTGATCAATTTTGGCATGCCTTTGCATCCAAAAATCCCAAAATACACTCGAGGCATTTTGGCATTCCACCCTTTTGCACCCAAAAATACCAACTAACACTAAGCCTTTGGAAAAAAACCCAAGGTTTTGTTCAACGAATATCATTTTTCATGAACCGTGAAAATTGTTCATGTTTAAACATGTAACTTACACACATCAAAATGAAGGATGCTTATTTTAATATTTGCAAGAAGGAATCATAACAACCTATTTAGTAGGAATAGGAAAAATCCATTCTTTATCGAAAAGAAGTGGCCTAGGAATTCCATATAATGGTTCACGTGTATGGCTAAGCTCAACTTTTGTACACATGCCCACCAACAACATTTACATCACTTAAAAGTTCCAAGGCCTTTTTAAATGACCCATGTGTACATATTCTACCTTCATGGCATTCAATAAGATCACATTTATTTCAAGAATTTTGTCAAATAATTCACATGCCTTGTTCATGTTTCCACACTTTCATACATATCTATTAGGCCAATTACATCTAAACACTTAAACAAAATCCTTCCACTATACTTGATAAAGCTCCGTACTTTGTTTCAAATCTCACATTTATGCACAGGATGAGAAGATGCTTGTCAAATTTGAGGGGATTATAAACATCTAATCCTAAATGCATTTAGTTAAAGTTCCTCGAGCATATTCAACAAAACCACTCTGTGCATACCCTACAAACATTGCAGATTGGAGACCACATTTTTTGGGATTTAGTCAAACAATTCACATTCCTTGTGCTTGCTTCCAAATTTTGCATATATCTATACTTGACTACTTGTTATTGTAAAAAAGTTTACAAAAACATGTTTTTCATTATGCTTGTATGGATGTCCTTACCCTATAATTGCCCTTCCACACTCTTCTTTTGCATTAATTTTGTCCACCTTCCTTTTCTTTCTTTTAATTGTCATTTCACCATTATGTATGTATGTATGTATGTATGTATGTATGTATGTATGTGTGTATGTGTGTGTGTGTATGTGTGTATGTGTGTTTGTGTATGTGTGTGTATGTGTGTATGTGGGTATGTATGTGTGTGTGTGTGTGTGTGTGTGTGTGTGTGTGTGTGTGTGTGTGTGTGTGTGTGTGTGTGTGTGTGTGTGTGTGTGTGTGTGTTTGTGTTTGTGTGTGTGTATTTGTGTATGTGTATATATGTATGTAAGTAATTCATTTATTTTATTTATTAATTTAATTTCTTTCTTTCACTCCTTTTATTTCATTCTATTTATTCATTATGATACCAAATAAGCACACCATCTCAAAAAGTTGAGGACTAATTGGATGGGGCTTTATGAGGTCCATGATATATTAATATATGGGACTTGCAAGCTTAAGAATTTTTTTGAGAAATTTTGTTAGGCCAATTCAATGTTAGTAGGCTAAAACCTTCCACCCTTTAATGTCTCATTGTAATGAAATAAGGTGTATGCCACTAGTAGTAGGGTAGAATTTTAGGCATGTTTTAGGCTCGGTAGAGTTTAAGAAAAAATCATTTTTAAAAATAAAACATGGATTCATATGCTCTTGTAATAGGTAGGTTTTAAATATAGTGTTAAATTCATTTTAAAGTACATACCTCTATTTATGTCATTTCATTCTATTTATTTATCATCATTTTCATAATGTGTATAAGTACATACTATTAAATCGTTCCTCAAAATGTTGCTAAAAAGGTTTATGAGGTTAAAATATCACAATGTATACCCACACTTAACACCATCAGGGTGAAGCAACATGGTGCACTACAAATACAATCTAAATAAGACAAGTAAAAAATGACAATGAATATATGTGTCATTATTGTTGGTGTATTCTTAAGGATTCAATATCTTTATCTTTATCTAAAAAATAAATATATTATATGAAGATGATAAAATAAACCTTAAATCATAAACATAAAACCCTAAACGATAAATTCTAAATCTTGAGCATTGAACACTGAACCATAAACCTTGAATGCACCCATTCCAAGAGATGTTCCAACCCATACATAAGACATGAAAGATATGAATTCGAAGACGATGACCAATTAGAAATTTAAGTGTTTTTGTTTGTTAATGAACATCTAATATTTTGTTGCAACTTATGGGTTGAGGAAATATTAGTCAATGAGTTTTTCAAGTAGTAAAGAAGATTATAGATGTTGCTTGAACAAATCCCTCTGATTCACCCATATTTGTGATTGTAGAATTTGAGATTACCCCTAGGATTTGAATCACCCCAAATATGTTCCCTTTCCTTTGGTCATAAGAGGACATTGTAAATATCTAATTTTTGAAATGGCGTGGAATTTTAAAGGTACATTCACTATAAATACAATTATCAAGAACACCAAACTTACGTATGAAAACATGGAGACTAACACCGAGACTTTGCTCTATTAAGCTAGACACAAGAACTAATCAGAATACAATGATCAAGAACACCAAACTTACTTATGAAAACATTGAGAATAACACCGAGACTTTGCTTCTATTAAGCTAGACATGAGAACTCCAAGCTTTCGATGTATTGATTAAAACTCGAATCCCCTTTTATAGGAATAGGAGAAGCTTTTCACCTGGATGAAAGGAAACCTACAAACCGAGAACCGAGAACCTAGGTTGACAAAATTATTCCCACTAAGGGAAAGTGGAACACAAACATGATGAGTACACACCACTCATCCTAACACCTTTGAAAGTGGGGAGGTCCACCATGCTTGAAATGACTAAAGATAAGTCACCTCAAAACTTTATTGGGATACACAAGCCACATTGTAACAACCCGCCATCATAAAGTGACACTTTTTACAAGATTCATACGGACTAAAGTGGACTCTTGGGCGATTTTCGTCATCTGATGAGTTGGATGATTCTTCCCATTCTCCTCTTTCTGCAAAGTATGGATCACGTGTGTTGCATTCATACTAGAGTCTTGATATAGATGAAGTTTCATCATTATCTCATACCAAATATCTTCTTGATGGAAAAAGATGTTGATCTGGTATCTTGAGGAAGTGACCTAGTGCTGGAGCATGTAGGTTCATAGTATGATGAAGATAGATTTGATATGGTATCTTGAGGAAGTGACTTGGTGCTAGAGCATGTAGGTTCATAGTATGATGAAGATAGATTTTTCACCAAAGTTGTCCATCAAGATTATGATGACGTCCATGTACATAATTATTTTTAACATAATACAATTCTTTTACAAACCAAGAGATTTTACAATTTATTAGTATATTTCTAACAGTGTTAGGGTGCATTTGGAGAAAAGGACTATCAAAAAAATTGTGGGTAAGTAATGGGAGAGAAAATATTTAAAATGGTTAGCAATGTACTGTTGATCTCCGAAGCACTTGGTCTATTCCAGGCATCATTTTGCAGGGGATGGCCTTCATGCCATAACCTAGAAAGTTCAAATCTCCATAATGTTTCGGGTCTTGGGACCAGTTGTCTCGGCGAATTCCTTCAATAGGAATGTCATTTGCATGAGGTTTTACATATCTCGAATGTCTCCACTGCCATTGTAGAGTGTAGAAAACCATAGGTTCTTGCCTAGAATGATTTTTTTTTTGTAGGGAGTTCGGGTCCACGAACTTGGAAGCTACTTCTGTCATTGCATATGGTGAGACAGAAATAATACCTCTTGGAAGGAGTTGTTGTGCTTCATGAGACATCTGATTATCATTCCTTTTAGAGATTCAATGTACCTTTGAGAATTTTCACAAGACCAAAGAGGTTCAACAAATTCATGGATTATCTGAGTGATATGCACATGCTTGGAATGATTTAATTCTCTGCTGGCAAAATCAGCTAAAGAGTTATCCTTTCCTTTAATATACTCAACTTCAAAACTAAAATTATCAAACCACATGCCCCATCTTTGAAGTTTGTTGAAAGAAATTTTATTTGAGGGATCACCATTGTTGAGTCGAGCCTTGAAGTCCTTTAGGTCGATCTTAGAATGAAATGTTCATTTTGTATGAAGAACAAGAAAGCTTTTATAGCTTTCTTTCCAGCAAGTATCTCCTTATGAGCTGAGTGAAACTTTATTTTTGAACCTTGAAAAGTTCAGAAGCTTATCCGCATATTTTATCTTTATCATTTACTAACTTTTCTTTTAACACTGCTCCCCAATATTATTCACTAGCATTTGTCTTAATGATTTTCTAACCTTTTCCTGGTAGAGACATAGATGGGATTTTTTGAACCTGATCTTTAATTCTTTTTACAGCCTGAGTCATTTCAGGCATCCATCCCAATGCTTTTTTCTTAATCTTTTATTTAGCATAATTCTATCAGCTGCAATTCCTTTATAAAATCCAAACAATGTAATTGATGCAACCAAGGAATCTTTGTAGTTGTAATTTATCTACAATATGGTCTGGGAAATCTTGAATTTTTGAAACTATATGAGATTGCATCTCAATAGAACCATCCTTTACAACTATTTACAGAAAATTTATCTCATCTTTAAAAACTTCCATTTTACTGGGAGAATAGCACAAGCCATTCTGATATACAAAGTATCATAAATTTTTGCATATGCTCTATGTGCTCTTTAGGAGATTTAGAGAAAATCATAATATCATCAATATATACAATTAAGAAATCAGACAACTCACCAAAGATATTGTCCATGAATTTTGAAATATTGATGGAGTTGTCTTCAAACCAAATGGAAGTACCTTCCATTCATATTGACCACCAAGTACCACAAATGTTGTTTTGAATGTATCTTTTGGCTTTAAGAAGATTTGCCAAAAACCACTTTTGAGATCAAATTTACTATAAACCTTTGATCCTTTGATTCTAGACAGAAGATCATCTTTTGCAGGTATTGGATGTTTTACTGACCTAACAAATTTATTTAATGGCTTATAATCTACTACAAGCCTTTTCTTTTGTCTTAACTGCTCACTTCTCTTGTTGACATAGAATGTTGCACATGCCCAATGAGAATTAGATTCTTGAACAAAACCACCTTGAACCAATTTCTTGATTTCTTCATGGCACTCTTTTCTTTCTTCAGGAATCATTCCTTTATGATGGGATTTGAATTTAGGAATAATATTATTCCCATTTGCATCCTTTTTCAAATTGTAGATCTAATGAACAATAATGATTTTTCCTATTGATGAAAGCATGAGGATTTTCAGAACATAGATATTTCTTTATTTTTCTACAATATCATCTATGTTTCCTTTACAGAGGGCTATTGACTTGTGAATCCATTCATGGTTAGATTCTTTCTTTTGTTCAGGAAGAGGAATTATAGTTATAAAAGAATACTTTCTAGGGATCTAGACATCCGAATTGAATAAAGATATGAAATCTTTATTTAGACTGAAAGTACCACATTCTTGTAATGCATCTACTCCTATCAGGCAGTCATAAGAGAGCATATCATGTTGATAGAATTGTAAGGTTCTATGATATCCTTCTATAATGATAGGAACATATGTTGTATATCTAGATATAACCTCTTTCTTATCAAAATTTATTTTCAAATATGTTTTGTCCAGTGATCAGAGGAGGTATGGCTCTAGTTCTAACCAGATTGATATCTGCACTAATATCAATCATGGAATCTATGGAATAGGGCTTGATATTTGGAATGCAGATATTGATTGTAATAAAAGGATTTTGGGCTCCTTTTATGGTACATACCTCAATATTTACTTCTTCTATTGGCATTTTTCTTCTACTTCCTGATGTAGAATTTGTTGATAGGCTTCTTCAAGAAAATGTGTTTCGTTTCATCGGCCTCTTTTTTCTCTAAAGACTCTTCTTCTAGAAATTTATTATATTCTTTTGTTGCTTTGGCATTACTTTACTGGAGAAATTCAATTATTTCCTTCTCCAAGTTCTTCTATATTCAGGTTTTGGAAAATCAAATTCTGATTCAGGATCAATTACTTGAAATTCTTCTTCATGTTGTTCTTCCTGGGAATAAGAAAGGAAACTCCTTGGAGGAGAGAGGGAACTCAAACAACACCTTTTTATACGTATTTAAGGTTTTTAGATTTTTGCGACGAAAAATGAAATTGTTTAAAAATTTAGACATGTACATAAAAGAAAATCAATGTTAGTTGTCATCATTATGCGGTTGTAATCATGCACATTTTTTTCAACCTTTCTTCTAAATGAATGTAACTTTTTTTTAAGTGATACTCATACCTATATTGTTGAACCACTTGATGTCCACACATTTTCATTTTCCCATATAAATATCTTGCATGTATTCCGTCATAATAAAAATGGTGATATAAACAAGTAGTTTGAAAGTATAACCAACAATCGAAAAAGTTCTGCGTGAAGCCGATTCTGTACGATGTGAAATCCAAAAGGGATATAGTGAAGAAGTGAAACCGGATGAAGGGAAATGAAGGGGAAGGAAGAGGAGTGTAGAAAAAGGAAGTTTGAGGGTGGAGAAGTGGATGGGAAAGGAAAGAAGAATCGAGGAGAAAATGTAAAAATATGAAATACGAAGAGCTCAACATGTTTGGTAATCATTAAAGGGATAAAACCCTTATATAAGTAGACGTGAAGTAAAATGTAGAGGAGATACAAGAAAATGCAGGGTGAAGTAGATGAAAAATGTTGTTGAGGTGAATACCCGATTGAATTTGCATATGTTGACTTCATTCGGAAGTTAAAGAATTTGTAAAATTAAGGGAAATTTGAATGCATGTATACGAGAGATGTTAGGGACACAAATACGTGGAGTAGTCATGTTAACGATGAGAGTACCAAAGTATTAACACAAGTGCAATTTGTGTCTAGAGGGGAAAAATGAAAAAAAAACAAAATGTTCCAACTTTGGAACCTTTCCGCAATGAGCACTTGTTGCAGAACTTTCTAGCCTATGTATCCAGTCGTAAGGTCAAGCAATTCTAGGGAGCAGATGCACGTCCATGTATCAATAATTAACACCTTCCAACGATTGGTCATACGAGCCAAAGGTAGATTAAGGTTGTGGCTTGCATGCCCCACACATTTTCCAGATATCATATTGTTCCTACCCAAGTAATATATGTTATCTATGCTCCACTTAAGCACTTCAAGCTCACAAAGACGAAAAAATAAAAATTTGGGAAACTCAAAAAATTTAAGCGTAACTCAGAAAAGTGGAGCACATAATAGATATTATTTAGGTGGGAACAATATAAGTCATGGTGATCCACTTCTTCAGCTCTTGTGTTATATGTGTGCTTGTTGTTTACGAATTTCCTCAATATTTTTTAGCTACTTCACTTGGTTTGTGATTTAAAAAGCACCGTGTTATATGATTAGTTAGACAAAGCAATAAATAAATATTCTCCAAATTGGACCTGTACCATTAATAAATTGATAAGTGTTAAAAAGTTGACGCAAGAAGGAGAAGAAGATATAATTTTTTTTTAGATAATACGGTGCAAGAAGGGATGATTGTGCCCCCTTCGATTTGGTCTTTTGGATCCACACACGTCCGGGGCTTGAAGAGCTTCAGATAAATATTGCATAGGCTTATCCATCTTTCTGCGAGTAATTGTAGATGAAAATCAAGGCTTCTTGTAGAAATTCCACGAAGGGGGCGATAAATAGGGGTTAAACTCAAATAAAACTTAAGATCACATGGCTCTGCATGTGAGTGTTATTAACTTATTTCTATTGAATTGTTTCTTTTAGGTATATTTGATTATGGTTCTTTTATTGAACGGAACAAAACATAAACCAAAAGACAAACAAAACATTTGTGCCGCCGTTGATGACGAGACTGTCCTTTGACAAACTAATCTCGTACATGTCAGTTCTGCGAGCAATTATAGACAAAAAATAGAGCTTCTTGTAGAATTTCCATGAGGGGTCAGAACTGGGGCTAAACTCTAATAAAGCTTACGATGGCACGACTCGGCCTGTGAGTGTTATTTATTTTTGAATTGTTTCTTCTAGGTCTAAACGATTTTGGTTCTTTTTATTGAACAGAACAAAACAAAAGTAAAAAGACAAAAAAATGAAAACTAAAACATAACACTTATTTATTTTAAAATTAACTATGATAACTTAGATAACTTATGCGAAAAAAAAAAAAGGGTTTGCAGAGTTAGGACACATTTTAAATTTCTTTTTATGGGCATTCGATATAGATATTCCTTAGATTGATAAGATTGCTATTGAAAAGCTATGATATGAATCGTATAGCTTCAAAAGTATTTCTTTGTTCATGTATTTAACAACAAAATAAAAGTTGAGTGCGAAAAATAAACCCATGCCAAACAAACACACCAACCGGGTTAACCCCTCTTCAAAACCCAAAGCGAGAACATAGAGAGCGACACATCGTAAACGACCTTTCACACCTGTCATTTCCTTGCATAAATACAACGAAGGCGTTCTATAGTGAACTACGACTTGTTGGGTCAAACACATGACATCAAACAGGAGGCGGTGGATTTACTTTGTTGTTGATTTACCGACATCCTTTCAGCCGTTCACGTGGCATGAAAGGAGGAGATCCCTAACAATCTACTTATTTTTGCATTGGTGTATTTCGTGATTATCATGACCATGATGACAAGCTTTAGCTCTGTACTGGGAATGGTGATCCTCGCACTACTAATGGTAACAAATACAGGAGAGGCATTGTTTATATGGTCTAAGGATTATGTGCTCGAAACACGCTGCAACATTGCACACAACACCCACTATGGAGGGCACGTTGAGAATAGCTCTTGAAAATTCGAAAATCGCATTGGTATTGGGAACACGGAAATGAAACAGTGAATAATGGGTCGTGATCTTGTTCCCACCGCTTATTCGAGACACTCTGCCTTTCCATAGATTTAATGATGTTTTATGTTTTTAGAGGAAATGTAGGTTATTTGGGTCATCTGAGGGAAGGGATTAAATAGAGTACGGTATATTTAGGGTGTTCGCTTTTGCATTTTGATGTGTAGTATATTGGGATAGGCTCACAACCAAATTTTTACGTAGTTCTTCAATTCCTGGTAATTTTATTTTATTTTTTAGTTGCAATATTGCCTCTCCTTTCGAGCCTCGAACGCATCTTACAAATGTTTGATGGCTTTTTTCTCGAGGAAAAAATTAAAATTAATGGGCATGGTACATATATGTAGAGTTTTTCATAGACTTCTATAATTGTTCTTTGCCTATCATAGGATATACATCACCATTTTTGTGCCCTTGTAAGATAGAATCGATTGATATTTCCACATCTTAAGTTGTTTTCCTTTATGGGAAGAAGTTTTGGAAAACTTATCTTTTCACAGCTACATTATTTTTGGAGTTGGGATGCTTTTATTAGTTATTTATTTGGGAGTGTCTCTTTAGAGAGGGCTACCCTCCACTCAATATGCACCACAGTCAACATGGGTCAATGCATCATGACCGTCCATTTTGAAATGGACAGTCATGATGCATTGACCCATGTTGACTGAGGTGCATATTGAGTGGAGGGTAGCCGTTATCTCTTCATCCCTAGTTTTGCAGCTTTCAATGGATTTGTTGATTTAAGATGGTTAAAAGAATGATAATTAGGTTGTAGGGAAAAAAGCAGTGTTTTATGTTTTTATTTATTTGATCTCGAAACATCTACTGATAAAAATTTAAATAAGAGGTTATGGAAAGTGTCAAGGACAAAGAAGGTCGCCCTGCCTCCGTTTTATCTCTACGTTCCTACTTGAGGGATTTTTACGTATTACTGTGTGTTCGATGAGGAGGAGAAGGAGAAGCCCCTCCATGTTTCATATTATGTGGAACCTATGCATGGCGAAGGTCTCTTTTTTGTGTTGCCCTCCACCGAAGGTAATTCCAGCAGAATTGTCATACACACTCTTCCTGCACTCCAGCTCGCCCAAGTTTATGAGGATCCTTCCATTTTGCGATTCTCCCCTACGTTGTGGATGAAATAAAACAGACTTAATTTTGAATGAATAAGTGGGGGGTTCCAAATTCAAGGATATATGTCAATGCCTTACTCTCCATTTTCACATACCTTTGAATTAATTCCACACTATACTTCTTTTCAAGCTTCTATCTTGGCTTTTTTTCTTTCTATTATTGTTTTGAGACATGTCACACCGACACATGACATCAAATGGAAGGAAGAGATTTAATTTTTTGTTGATGTACTACATCCTTTCAGTGGTCCAAGTGGCGTGAACATTGTTTGTCGTTTCAGTGTAGTCTCTGGGCATTTGTTGTCTTCTTCTAGACATTAACAGGTCTATTTTCCAACTAGTGTTGCTTTGCGGTATAAGACAATAACAACTAACAAGTAGAGGACAATCCATTAAAGGATGAATTTGTACTTGTGTAGTGCTCAATTTTCTCTACTCCCTAGGAAAATAAAGGTAAAAAAATCGTTGAACTCGATTCTCACTCCACGCAAAATTATCTTCCTTGAAAGCATTATCATTTCGAGCAGTAAAGGACATAACCACTTGACATACAAACCCCTGAATCCCCGAGAACACTCACCACATACATGAGGTGCCTACCAATTCGCAAGCCACTATCGTGCATGGTTGCCTCATTCCACCGTCTACTCACACTAGAGGCCACAACCAAGGTTTTAGCATTTAAATGCTTGAAAATCTCACGTATTACATCCACATTTTGTACAACATCCATATCAAACTTCTTCATGTTTTTGGTATGAAAAGGTATGTCTTTTCTCAGATTTAGTGTGACAAAGATATAGTCTACCTAATTAGCTCTATCTAGGCTACGATTAGATCCAATGTGCTGCAGTTTAAAAGTGTTCGAATGATATACAAGTATTGTTGTTTTTCTTCACGAATTCCATGGCTAGAAATGGCACAAATATTGGATTTTCTTATTTTCAATTTTGGTCCCTTCAATTGTAAATTGCACTCACACGTTTAATGTTGAGTTTTGAACTTGGAACCTATTAGATTTTCCAATTTTTATTTTTGCTCCTTTAACTAAGAATTGCACTCATGTGAATAATGCGAGTGAGATCCAGATGATTAAATGGAGTGCAAATAAAAAATATTATTTGGGTGGGAACAACTTGAGCCGTGGAATAGGGATGGGATATGCAGGTTTTTGATACCCACCTTTTTAATTCAAACTTTCCATTCATGTCTTCGTTTTATGTAACAAATTATAGGTATTTAATTCCCACCTTTTTATTTCAAGCTTTCCATTCACATCTTCGTCTTATGTAAAAAATAAACGCTTTAACAAATTAAATGTAGCATTGATGCTTTTAAAATTTGGAAAATGTAAACCATAACTAATGGCTACATTATTTCATTATAAAATAGTTATAATTTATCCTTGGGGTGATCACTTGTTACTTATGCAATGAGAAATTATTGTATAATCGACTAAGATTTTATGTCATTCAAACTTAAATATAATCTTTATAATGTTTTACTTGTCAAATGTAAATAAAATTCTAATTAATCATAGACATGATCGCCATATTTTGTATCTTCCCTAGACTCACCCACATTTTTTGTTCGCATGCAATGTAAAATTCCCATATTTACCATATGCAACTTTCCCTATCTACAGGAGGTGACAAAGGATACTTTATGATTCGATTAACCATAATGCCTCTAAACATGGTACACCAATGGGTGTCACTTGAAGACTTGTTAGCATTTTCATTTATTTAAATTGGCAGTATTGATCTAACATGCCTTACTTTAATGTGTACTTCCCTCTCTCAAATCCCTTCCTCATCGCCCCTCTTCATCCTAAAAATTTTCCCTCCCTCAAATATATCTTCTTCGACGCATCCCCTTCGCCCTCTCCATTGCACCATATATTAAATTTTAAATGTCAAATATTACTTTGGCTAGCACTGACAATAACAAAAAAATACTATGTCAGTGGTACAAACACTCGATATATGCTAGAGTTAACAAGGTTGGGTCCATTATAATTTGGAAAATACCTTTGGCATAATAAATTATGCTTACTTTGTATGATATAAATAAAATAACACATGAAAGAATAAACCTATACAAACTATAATTTTTAAGGATGATTTTATGAATAGATTCATTAGAATTTTTTATTTCTTTTAAGTATAATTCACATGCAATTAGATAATAGGCTTTTATTACGTTGAAAGGCATTTCCCAGTTGGATTAAAGGTTCCCTCTCTAACAAGCATCACATAATGGATGACCAACAAGCAAAGAGGGGGATGTTGATGCACAAACCATGCCGAGGGCCGTTGATTTGCACTGAATTTTCTCCAGTTGATGGATAACATGCCTTTCACAATACAACCTCTTTCTTATTCTAATTATTGACAAAAACAATCGTGGATGTTAGAAAGAAGATTTTCACCCTTCTTCCTATCTACTTGTTTTCATCCCCAGCTTTTACTTCTTCAATATACCCCCTTCGTTGTTTCCATCAGCACATTTGTCGTGTGATTGCTAGTAATACAAGCACTTTATTTGAGATCCAGAGGCATTAACCATTGTGAACCCCAAGTTATTTTTTTCTTGATTTCATCATAAATGTATTCCTATCAAGTATTTAACCCACCTTGAGCCATAACGGTTTGTAGTTTTCGACTTTTTAGCTTTGTTTTTTTATTCCCAATTTGGCAATGGGGATTTTACTTTTCTACTTGTGTTGTGAAACCCTAATAGTTTTGGGTTGAGAGACTTTCCAGAGGAGGATTTCGTGGAAAGGAAAACGATGGAATGCATAGTACATTGTATAATGGTAGAAAATCAACTTCATCATTGTTAATTAATCCCGTAAAGGCCCCTGCACATATGTCTTTGAAAGGTAATCCATAACCAATTCAGCCCTTGATTCAATTGTGTAGGTATGGATTTCCCATGGCAGTAATTGGATAGACACGGCGAGAAATAAATTAAATAAATAAGCAAAATGTTACAGGGAGTTGTGCTTACTAATAGAGCTCTCGCTAATAGTCGTCCTAAAATCAACACCATTATGGGTTAAATCAAACCTACACACAGAGATAAATCTGTAAGTTAAAGGGAATCATGGTGGCAAGATTTTGACTCGTGAGATCCTTAGCCATTCTCAGAACCCGTACTCGTCATTGCTACAGACGTGAGGATTATGCCGGTAGGAGAGGGTAGGTAAAAATCGATTAAGTTCCAAACCCATTCATCATTATTCAATTATAATTTGAAAATTTTGGCGTAATGCCCCATTCATGGTTATTCTATGGCGACCGTGCTTTTGAACGCCGTTGTGTTCCCTTTGAAACGTTGGTGTGTCGCTCGTCTTGTTGAGCTTTCCTACTTGCGTCGGTGTCGATGTTTTGGTTGCTGGCCCGCAGCGTCCCTCGCGATTATCCTATTAAAAGAAAACCTTATTCTTGCTATATCAAACCTCCTGTTGATTGTTGTTTAATTGCTTGCAAGATATTTTTTTGCCGTAGTATTGATCACTCTCGTGCTCAACCCTCGATTAAATTATTATTATTATTATTATTATTTGTTGTCACTATCGTGTTAGGTCCTAAATGACTTTTGAACCCCGTCAGGTGTCGCAGCATTTTAAAACATAATAATAATGAATAGTAAAGGAGCGGGTATCAGTTTTATTCTTATGTGTATATAGATGATAAAAGTACATTTTTGAATTAATTAAGCCTTTTCGGGCCGTGCGCATGCCTTACTGCGAGTTATTGTTTAGTTGAGGTGTCTCATCCACCAGCTGGTAAATTTCTATCATTAATTTATCCTCATACTTGGCGCGGAGACATTGTTTTCTTTGCAGAGATAAATAAAAGACGTTTTTGGTCACGTAAATGTATTATGTTTGTTGTCGGATAAATACGCTGACCAATAGGATTGCACATTTTCAATTATGAAGAATTTCATTAACTAAAATATGTGAATCTCATCGGTTCCCTGGACTTGTCAGTTGTATACTGCCATCATTCTATCAATCTAACCAAATTTTAAAATGAAATTGTGATTAATTAGATTTATTTCATTTTGTGGATATGTAATAATGCTTTGCTTGGCGTGGAGAAAATTTTGGCCCTTGTCCTTCCCTATTGTTCTTTCTTTGTTGATCCGGCCAAACTTGTTGGGTGGAGAAAGTGTAAATTTACTTTTGGGCCACCTAATGGTTTCTGTGTCAGCTTTAACTCAATCTTGATTTGACCTTTTTGCTAGGATGAGATGCCTCTTCCCTCCTGGCCGCACCTTTGTTGGGATGTGTGTGATCTTCTACTCAGATTTGTTCTTTTTCCTTGTTGCGTGGCCATCCCCAAATGGCTCTACATCTGCTGGCCACACTTATCTGCATTTAATAACTTGGCCTTGTAACCTTCCATGTCCTGGTCGCCCTCCTGCAACTTTCTGCTCTGGCGGCGTGAAGTTTTCTTGGGGTGTTCTGCGTGAGGAGTGGTGGAAAACGTGAGAAAAGTGTGTCTTTCTCTTGCTGCGCACCTGTCCCTTTTTCCTTTGTTTTTCTTCACCTTCCCTGGCCGCATTGAATCCTGCTCACGCCTAATGCTGGATGGACGTTTGGAAGATGGGGTGGGAAGATTGCTGAGTGCGCAGGACTGTTGGAACTCTTCCCTGCTGGCCGCGTGGGTTTGTTATGGTGGTTATAGATGAAGCTACAAGCTAGTGAAGTAGGCGTGTTACCTCCACTTTCATTGGGTGCTGCGAGGTGTGTTCTTGTCGGGGATCCATAGCAACAACCTGCAACAGTATTTAGCCAGGCAGCAGGCATGTTGCAGTATAGTAGAAGCCTCTTTGAGCGCTTCCAACAAGCAGGTTGTCCAACTATGTTGTTATCTGTTCAGTATCGAATGCATCCTCAAATTCGGGATTCTCCTTCAAGGTATTTTTATCAAAATCGATTAAGTGACAGTAAGAGTGTTACCAAGAGACCTGATGAAATTTATTACAAAGATTCTCTATTGAGACCTTACTTGTTTTACGATGTAACTCATGGAAGAGAATCTCATAGAGGTGGATCTGTTTCATATCAGAATATTCATGAAGCACAATTTGCTTTGCAATTATATGAACTTGCTGGTAAAGGCGTCCTGATCAGGTTGACCTGTTAGTTGTTTTGTTGACCTTTGTTTTGTGAATTTCCAGCAAGGATAGCAGCCCGTGAGACTACATCTCTTTGAGGCAGTTTGTCAAACAGTTTGCTTCCTCGTGGGTGCTTCCACACCATACAAAACAAAAATTTGATTTTTCCATTGTGCTGGATGGATGTCCATGTTCCGCTGTAACATTCCCTTTTGACACGCGTTGGGAGGATGTTGGCAAGTACTTTAGACCACCTACCCTGGCCGTGAACTCCTGCCTGTGCCAACGTGGAGATGATCGATGTTTGGGCGCCCAACAAGCTTGAAGAAAATGGAATTAGGCTTGGGTTGCTGTTGCAGGTCCTGTTTCAGCGTGTCCTGGTCTTGGGAAGCGCATTAAAGGCATGATAAGCCCTAACCCTCTCTCTTAATGATTTATTTCCTTTAGCATTTAGATAAATCAATCTCTGTAATTTTGTTTGAATTCTGTATATGTGAGTTTCTTTTGGATGACTTATTTATTCTTTTTACTAAGTAAATCTCTCTTTGGACCTTGATATTATTTAATATTTATTTACATATATATGTTGACTCTTTTTGAAAGAGATGCCAAAAAAAGAAATCTCTTTCGAATGACTTTTAATCATAATTGCATGAGCTGATCTCTATAAGTGATTCTCGTTATCGATCTTATAAAGTTGGTATTTTTGCCATGTTTTATCCTGTGAACAAGTGGTTTTGTAGAAAATATTGTGGTGTGTGAATGAGATTTAGAATATTTCTTGTCTTGTTTTTATTATGTAGAACATGGCTTGAAAATGGGAATTTTCTTGGAAGACTGTGTTGTCTTTTAATGTGGATTGATAATAATATAAACCCCCCATTAGGATTGGAGGCTTCTATTTGGGGAGAGTCATACTGGTTTTACTGGTCCTTTCTAGATACTATCGACTCCTTTGATTATCATTTACTTTGGGGATTATTGAAAACCCCTCACCAGGCCCTCTACTATTATTATTACTATGAGCTTATTTTTAGATTGGAACGCTCCTGAAGCATGTGTTAATGGGGTTTCTATTTTGTGACCTTTTTGAATACGGTAAGCTCTCAAGACGTTAGTTTGTGTGGATAACTATATGGCTTAAGTTTGAGGCACTACTTAGATCTTCGAATCAGTTAAAGTAATATTGGATACATCGAACTCTCATGAATGTGTACATTCTTCAAGTTTGATTGACATGTGATGGCCCTCAGGCATATGAATTCAGACAATGCTTGAAATATGAGATTATAAATTTATCCTATACTTTGACTTCAAAGCTTGTTGAAATGCTTGTTGGTAGGAAAACAGATGAATAGGGAAGTTATGAGAACTACCCTAAAATGGATTCATACACAAACCTTAAGTAAAGGTGACAACTACCATAATGGGACCGTACATACCATATATGACAAAGAAGGATAGAAGTCGACACGAAATTATTTAACTTCATTATATAGGACAATGATTAATACCCATAAATTGAGATATGCAAGTGGAGGTTGAATTATATAATATGATATATTATGTTATCAGGTAACCAGTAAGGATAAATATGTTATTTCAATACTTGGTTAACGCATGGAATATTTTCTAGCATTTACGATGATTATTATGTTAGCTAAAAATTGATACTTGCATCCCAATTGGGAGTTGAGATAATGTTGATACTTGCATTTATAGTGGCTTGGACCACGCTTACATATTTTAGCTAGCCAAATGTACCTTCTACTCATTAACAAAGTATGACGGTATTGTTGTTCGTAATTCATTCCTCTGAGTTGGACTCTTATACTAATAGAGGCATATAGAGACATGATAATAAACAACCGATAGGATATCTAAATAATATATGAACTTACTGATTTGTGGAACCCTTGTTTACATAAGTATATTCTTAAAATTGTGAGATAAATATCAAAAGTATACTTACATATCCTTGATTTTCTATAAAGGTTTGATACTTGGGTAATATTGATGAATATCATAAGATTGACACTTGTATTTATTATAGGAGCTTAATGTCGTTGGTGCTTTTATTTAATTGAAAGATAATATTGTTGGACACTTATATATGTGAAGTAGGTTGAGGGTATTAGGTGAGCGTTATTATTACTACTGTAATTTAATTATGATTAAATGCAAGGTTAAGGTTGCATATCTCTCCACTTGGAATTTTTGTTCATATGTAAGCAGATTTTAGGGAAGTGAACAATAATGGGTATGAAATGTATTACCATGAGATGTGCAGTTAAGATTTGAATACATGATTAGGAATTATTTGATAGGGAGTATTGCAAAATTTCATTTATTTAAATGCTAGATGGCATAAGTTATTAGGTGAGGTTTATATCTTATCATGCTCAGTTCTAGCGAACTGACTCTAGTAAATATTTGTGCAGATGGATTATGCGAGTAGATTAAAGGAAAAGAGTGTAAAAGTTTCATCAGTTCAAACTATGAAGTTCTTTGTAGAAAGTTCAATGCGTTGTAAATTTTGTAACATTGCTTGCAAGGAGTTTAGAAGATCTCTTGTCTCGGTATGTTTGGAAAACTACGTGGTGAAGTGTTCTTTTCCCTTTTGTTGTTAGACTAGTAACTTACCTTGGTGAGGAATGATATTCAATCATTACATTGGCATAAGTATTGTAAAACCTTGATTTTGAGAATAAAGTGTTCAGTCAAAACTCTCCGACACCTTGTAATGATGTGATATAAGTAAAATTAAATGGAGTGGTTAACCCTTATAGAAGTTAGCTAAATATATATATATTCAGATAAATTAATGTAGAGATGACTTACTTGAGAACAAGAGATTCCTGAAGTAATCATAGGCGAGACTATCATTGTGAGTAAGAATTATATAACATGATAACCCTAGCTCCTCTAGTGAACATTATTCCTTTTATGGTGAAATTTGTAAAATAACCCTAAGGTGAAATGAACTGTTAGTTGTTAGAAGAGGATAAGATTTAATAAGCCAGAGAAAACTTAGCATTGTAAGAAGCATTGTACAAATCATATCTAGAGTCTTAGCAAACTGAAGTTAAGGATCGAAAGAGGTTTCATAAAAATAAATAACCTTCAATAATATTCTCATTGTGGCTTGCCCTATCTGTAGGTGTGTTATGTGGTGGTTTCTTATGTTGTCTTGTCAAATGGAAAAGTGAACCATCCTTGGTGGGTGTGAACATTTCGTGCTACCCTTGTGGTCATCCTTGTATTGAGTTATCCACGGAGTTAGTTGTGACCTTGGTGGTGGCATGTTGTGTCGTGTTATGTGTCAAAAAAAAAAGTTATCATGTATTTTACTGTGTTGTTTGTGTATGAAATTATGGGTCGTTACATTTGGTATCAGAGCGGAGGTTCATGCTCTCGAACCTCTGGGATGGATTGGAGATGTGATGACTTTGCATGATGGTGATGGTGTTTCATGATGGTGATGGTGATAAAAAAAAATTGGAAGAGTAATGTGTTTTAAGAGTGATGTGATCTATGTCGTAATTGTGATATTGTGAATGCACATGATGTGTATGTCACTTAGTGCGTGTTTGTCATCATGTTGTTGTTAATTGCAGGGATGGGAGTTTTCTCTCTCCTTCGTGTGGATTCTATGAAGAGTTCATGTGTGGATTACTGCTTGTGATATGTGAAAAGTATTCTAATGTGGATGACGGGGTGTTGGAGCATTGTGGCATATTGTGATATGTGGGTGTGTCGATATGGGTATGACGGATTGATGTAAAGTGAATTAAGTTGTACCATGATGTTTTACCATGTTTTAAAGAAATGTGTGTATCACCTTGTTATGTAGCAAATGAATGTTATGTTGTGATTGTTACTATGTCCATCATATGTATGAGTTGTGTGATATGTAATGATTCATGTCGTGATTTAGGGTCATACGGTGAGTGTATGAACCCTATCGTATTGTGATTGCACTTTGGGTGCAGAATGTGGTAAAGTGATGTATTGCATGCCTGTGTGATGTATGATTGTGATCTACCCCGTATACATACCATACGTGAGACGTTATGGTAGCTATGTGTGTACCACCATGGTGTTAGTGATGTAGTTATATGTTATGTTGTGAGCCTTACACTAACCGAACCTGAGGGAAATCGGTAAACTGTGTATGTTTGGAGTGAGAAAATGTGTACCGTTGACCAATCACTCGAGCCAAGTACGAGATAGGAAGTGGAGCCTTACATAGGCTGAAAACCCACTTTTGTTTGTTTGGTATGTGAGACACTTGCTCAACGGGTGTCATGCATATTGTGTTTCGCGGACACCTAGGCTCAGTAGATGGTGACTTGTACTTTCTTTCTCTCTCCCGATATGGTTGTCGTATGGATTTAACCTATGTGATTTTGACTATGTTGAGCCTTGTTGAAGTTGTGGCGAGATGATTCAGATTGAGATGATGACAGTTGTATTATTGATATATATTGTTACGAGCTGAGGCTCGATGTTCCGAGTGCTAGCAACTCGATGAGTACCCCTTTGGTGGCTAGATAAGGCCATGTAGTCATAGTAATGTGCTATTCTTATATGTGTATTTTATTCATAAATTGAACTTTTTTACTTTACTTTTGCAAGGACTAGCAGTTTTCTTGATTTCCATGTTTTACATTTTGGGCATTTCCTTGGTTTTGGTACTAACACGCATATTTTTGCACTAACTATGGCCATTTGGTCATTTGTCTTGCTTGGTTTTGGATCTTCTTCTAAATTTTATGATTTTACCACCTTGCCCAAGGCTTGTACTTTGCCACTTGGCATTCTGATCAGATTGTTATGTTGGTTCTATTGTCGTGATGTGTGGATTAGGGTCATGGGATGCACCATGGAATGGTTGGGCCCATGGACCCGCTTCGTCGTATGGGGGTACGCCCCAAGGAGTTACAGATAACTAGCGGGTTGTTGGACCACGAGTTATTATGTCACTTGGGTTGGGGGTGACGGGGCTCTATGTGCCAGGGCCATAGGGTGACCCAGCCTCATTAAAAGGAGAAAGGAGACAGGCCTCTATGGTTGAGTGACCTGATATTCTTTATGGCACTCTATGGTTGAGTGACCTGATATTCTTGATGGGGCTCTATGGTTGAGTGACCCGACTTGGTTTGGCACTAT
Source organism: Taxus wallichiana var. yunnanensis (assembly GCA_018340775.1). NCBI lineage: Eukaryota > Viridiplantae > Streptophyta > Pinopsida > Cupressales > Taxaceae > Taxus > Taxus wallichiana. Next base: position 428,029,241 of record CM031242.1, on the reverse strand, counting down.
GTTTCTTTCTCTTTGGGAGATTATATGGAGTTGCTTTGTAATACTTGGGAGTAGGTGGTTATTTTCTGATGCTTCGGGTGGTATATGGTGCTACGGGTAGTGTTATGATGTGTGTGTGCTCACGAGAGTTGGTTATGGTTGTGGCTCCCTAGTGTACCCTATGTACCTGTAGCTTTTGTTCGGAGTTATGTGAATTTTTCATCTGTGGAATTAAGGAAATGTCTTGTTGTCGTAGTACACCTTGCTCAAGTATTCTATTTGTCAGTCATAATAAATGACAAGTACTATGTTATGTGGACCATGCCTATTCCCTTCCATATTTGAGTAATCTTTTGTGGTGTAATACAGTCATGAAGTATATACTTGTGTGTTCGTGAATTTGTAGTGTCTTGTCTGACCCCGATAGGGTGATTGTGTAGCAGTTCATGTTGGGGCACCCACAATAAGGGATAAACTAAAACTCTTCGACAATGAAAATTTTAGAAATTAAACTAAAAATAATGTTAACGGAAAGAGACTAATGAAATAATGAATAAGAGGGAACTGCCAATCTTCACAGAACCTTGGAAGTTAAAATTTCTACCAAATTTTCCTAAGGCCACCCCGTGGCCGTGCTTGTGCCTCTGAAATCATAACCTTAGAACGTAACTGCACCCATATTGAATATTTATTTATTTATTTATTTTTGTGGTTGCGTACTATTATTTATTTTTTTCACTATGTTATGTCGCATCGAGGACGATGCTTTCTTAAGGGGAGGAGAATGTAATGCCCCCATTCATCATTGCTCTATTATTCTGTGGCAACCGTGCTTCTAAGGGCTGAACGCCGTTGTGTTCCCTTTGAAACGTTGGTGTCGTCGTCTTGTTGAGCTTTCCTACTTGCGTCGGTGTCGATGTTTTGGTTGCTGGCCCGCAGCGTCCCTCGCGATTATCCTATTAAAAGAAAACCTTATTCTTGCTATATCAAACCTCCTGTTGATTGTTGTTTAATTGCTTGCCAGATATTTTTTTGCCGTAGTATTGATCACTCTCGTGCTCGACCCCTCGATTAAATTATTATTATTATTATTATTTTTATTTGTTGTCACTATCGTGTTAGGTCCTAAACGACTTTTCGAACCCCGTCAGGTGTCGCAACATTTTAAAACATAATAATAATGAATAGTAAAGGAGCGGGTATCAGTTTTATTCTTATGTGTATATAGATGATAAAAGTACATTTTTGAATTAATTAAGCCTTTTCGGGCCATGTGCATGCCTTACTGTGAGTTATTGTTTAGTTGAGGTGTCTCATCCACCAGCTGGTAAATTTCTATCATTAATTTATCCTCATACTTGGCGCGGAGACATTGTTTTCTTTGCAGAGATAAATAAAAGACGTTTTTGGTCACGTAAATGTATTATGTATGTTGTCGGATAAATACGCTGACCAATAGGATTGCACATTTTCAATTATGAAGAATTTCATTAACTAAAATATGTGAATCTCGTCGGTTCCCTGGACTTGTCAGTTGTATACTGTCGTCATTCTGTCGATCTAACCAAATTTTAAAATGAAATTGTGATTAATTAGATTTATTTCATTTTGTGGATATGTAATAATGCTTTGCTTGGCGTGGAGAAAATTTTGGCCCTTGTCCTTCCCTATTGTTCTTTCTTTGTTGATCCGGCCAAACTTGTTGGGTGGAGAAAGTGTAAATTTACTTTTGGGCCACCTAATGGTTTCTGTGTCAGCTTTAACTCAATCTTGATTTGACCTTTTTTGCTAGGATGAGATGCCTCTTCCCTCCCGGCTGCACCTTTGTTGGGATGTGTGTGATCTTCTCCTCGATTTGTTCTTTTCATTGTTGCGTGGCCATCCCAAATGGCTCTACATCCGCTGGCCACACTTATCCGCATTTAATAACTTGGCCTGTAACCTTCCATGTCCCTGGTCACCATCCCGCAACTTTTCGCTCTGGCGCGTAAATTTTTTTGGGTTTTTGCGTGAGGAGTGGTGGAAAACGTGAGAAAAGTGTGTATTTCTCTTGCTGCGCACCTGTCCCTTTTTCCTTTGTTTTTCTTCACCTTCCCTGGCCGCATTGAATCCTGCTCACGCCTAATGCTGGATGGACGTTTGGAAGATGGGGTGGGAAGATTTTGAGTGTGCAAGAAGGCTATTTGGAACTCTTCCTCGCCTGGCCGCATGGGTTTGTTATGGTGGTTTTAGATGAAGCTACAAGCTAGTGAAGTAGGTGTGTTACCTCCACTTTCATTGGGTGTTGCGAGGTGTGTTCTTGTTGGGGATCCATACAGCAATAGCCTGCAACAGTATTTAGCCAGGCAGCAGGCATGTTGTAGTATAGTAGAAGCCTTTTTGAGCACTTCCAACAAGCAGGTTGTCCAATTATGCTATCATCTTTTCAGTATCGAATGCATCCTCAAATTCGGGATTCTCCTTCAAGGTATTTTTATCAAAATCGATTAAGTGACAGTAAGAGTGTTACTAGGAGACCTGATGAAATTTATTACAAAGATTCTCTATTGAGACCTTACTTGTTTTATGATGTAACTCATGGAAGAGAATCTCATAGAGGTGGATCTGTTTCATATCAGAATATTCATGAAGCACACAATTTCTTTGCAATTATATGAACTTGCTTTGGTAAAGGCGTCCGATCGGAGTTGACTTGTTAGTTGTTTTGTTGACCTTTTTTTGTGAATTCCAGCTGAGAAGGATAGCAGCCCATGAGACTACATCTCTTTGAGGCGGTTTGTCAAATAGTTTGCTTCCTCGTGGGTGCTTCCACACCATACAAAACAAAAATTTGATTTTTCCATTGTCTTTGGATGGATGTCCATGTTCCCGTTGTAACATTCCCGTTTGACATGCGTTGGGAGGATGTTGGCAAGTACTTTAGACTACCTACCCTAGCCATGAACTCCTTCCCGTGCCAACGTGGAGATGATCGATGTTTGGGCACCCAACAAGCTTGAAGAAAATGGAATTAGGCTTGGGTTGTTGTTGCAAGTCCCTTTTAGCGTGTCCTGGTCTTGGGAAGCGCATTAAAGGCATGATAAGACTAACCCTCTCTCTTAATGATTTATTTCCTTTAGTATTTGGATAAATCAACCTCTGCAATTTTGTTTGAATTTCGTAGAGATGGGTTTGAATGACTTATAAGTAATAATGGACTCTTGATCTATTTAATATTTATTTACATATATATGTTGACTTATCTTAATTAGATGCCCTAAAAGAAGAATGATCTTTTAATCATAATTGCATGAGCTGATTCTCTCGGTGATTCTCGCTTATCGATCTTATAAAGTTGGTTTATCTTTTTGCCATGTTTTATCCTCGTGAACAGTGGTTCTCGTAGAAAATATTGTGGTGTGTGAATGAGATTTAGAATATTTCTTGTCTTGTTTTTATTATGTAGAACATGGCTTGAAAACGGGAAATTTTCTCGGAAGACTGTGTTGGTCTTTTAATGTGGATTGATAATAATATAAACCCCCATTAGGATTGGAGGCTTCTATTTGGGGAGAGATTCGATCGGTTTTTCTTGGTCCTTTCTAGATACTATCCGACTCTTTGATTATCGTTTACTTTGGGGATTATTGAAAACCCCTCACTGTGCCCTCTCTATTATTATTACTATGAGCTTATTTTTAGATTGGAACGCTCCGAAGCATGTGTTAATGGGGTTCTATTTTGTGACCTTTTTAAATACGGTAAGCACTCAAGACGTTAGCTTGTGTGGATAACTATATGGCTTAAGTTTGAGGCACTACTTAGATCTTCGAATCAGTTAAAGTAATATTGGATACATCGAACTCTCATGAATGTGTACATTCTTCAAGTTTGATTGACATGTGATGGCCCTCAGGCATATGAATTCAGACAATGCTTGAAATATGAGATTTTAAATTTATCCTATACTTTGACTTCAAAGCTTGTTGAAATGCTTTTGGTAGGAAAACAGATGAATAGGGAAGTTATGAGAACTACCCTAAAATGGATTCATACACAGCCTTAAGTAAAGGTGACAACTACCATAATGGGACTGTACATACCATATATGACAGTAAGGATAGAAGTCGACCTGAAATTATTTAACTTCATTATATAGGACAATGATTAATACCCATAAATTGAGATATGCAAGTGGAGGTTGAATTATATAATATGATATATTATGTTATCAGGTAACCAGTAAGGATAAATATGTTTTTTCAATACTTGGTTAACGCGTGGAATATTTTCTGGCATTTACGATGATTATTATGTTAGCTAAAAATTGATACTTGCATCCCAATTGGGAGTTGAGATAATGTCGATACTTGCATTTATAGTGGCTTGGACCACGCTTACATATTTTAGCTAGCCAAATGTACCTTCTACTCATTAACAAAGTATGACGGTATTGTTGTTCGTAATTCATTCCTCTGAGTTGGACTCTTATACTAATAGAGGCATATAGAGACATGATAATAAACAAACGATAGGATATCTAAATAATATATGAACTTACTGATTTGTGGAACCCTTGTTTACATAAGTATATTCTTAAAATTGTGAGATAAATATCAAAAGTATACTTACATATCCTTGATTTTCTATAAAGGTTTGATACTTGGGTAATATTGATGAATATCATAAGATTGACACTTGTATTTATTATAGGAGCTTAATGTCGTTGGTGCTTTTATTTAATTGAAAGATAATATTGTTGGACACTTATATATGTGAAGTAGGTTGAGGGTATTAGGTGAGCGTTATTATTACTACTGTAATTTAATTATGATTAAATGCAAGGTTAAGGTTGCATATCTCTCCACTTGGAATTTTCGTTCATATGTAAGCAGATTTTAGGGAAGTGAACAATAATGGGTATGAAATGTATTACCATGAGATGTGCAGTTAAGATTTGAATACATGATTAGGAATTATTTGATAGGGAGTATTGCAAACTTTCATTTATTTAAATGCTAGATGGCATAAGTTATTAGGTGAGGTTTATATCTTATCATGCTCATTCTAATAACCGACTCTAGTAAATATTTGTGCAGATGGATTATGCGAGTAGATTAAAGGAAAAGAGTGTAAAAGTTTCATCAGTTCAAACTATGAAGTTCTTTGTAGAAAGTTCAATGCGTTGTAAATTTTGTAACATTGCTTGCAAGGAGTTTAGAAGATCTCTTGTCTCGGTATGTTCGGAAAACTACGTGGTGAAGTGTTCTTTTCCTTTTGTTGTTAGACTAGTAACTTACCTTGGTGAGGAATGATATTCAATCATTACATTGGCATAAGTATTGTAAAACCTTGATTTTGAGAATAAAGTGTTAGTCAAAACTCTTTGACACCTTGTATTGATGTGATATAAGTAAAATTAAATGGAGTGGTTAACCCTTATAGAAGTTAGCTATATATATATATATATATTGAGATAAATTAATGTAGAGATGACTTACTTGAGAACAAGAGATTCCTGAAGTAATCATAGGCGAGACTATCATTGTGAGTAAGAATTATATAACATGATAACCCTAGCTCCTCTAGTGAACATTATTCCTTTTATGGTGAAATTTGTAAAATAACCCTAAGGTGAAATGAACTGTTAGTTGTTAGAAGAGGATAAGATTTAATATGCCGAGAAAACTTAGCATTGTAAGAAGCATTGTACAAATCATATCTAGAGTCTTAGCAAACTGAAGTTAAGGATCGAAAGAGGTTTCATAAAAATAAATAACCATTAATAATATTCTCATTGTGGCTTGCCCTATCTGTAGGTGTGTTATGTGGTGGTTTCTTATGATTATAATATAATTTATTTTTTTATATATTTTTAAGTAATATTATTAAGATTATATTATTTTAAAAAAATGTATATTGAGGTTTAACAATTTAAAATACTTATTCAAATCCTTAAAATTCATATTTTTCATTTGAATAGTTACATATGTTTTCTCTATGTAAATTATATAACAAAATCAATATAATTCATCATGTCAATATATAAATATTTTTTTATTCTTAATATTCTAATAATTGCACTTTCAAAATATTGAATATTCCACCTTATTTTTACAATTGTAATAATAAAATGTATAATCTAAAAATTATTATTATTATTATATTTCATAATAATACCCATTATTTATTATTATTATTTAAAATATTGATTAAAATCATTTTTTTAATTTTGGTTGTGTTTATAAATTTTTATTTTTAATTTCATAAGCTATAATATTACCGAGATTATTTTGTGTAGGTTTAACATTTGAAAAACATAATTTATTGGGCAAAATTAAAAATTAAAATATTTATTTGTATTTCAATAATAAAAATAAAACGCCTATCGACTTTATATAACATCAAAGGTGTTATAACTTTGTGTGTGTGTGTTCTTACAAGTACTAGTGAAAACATAAAACATGAGAAAATGTGATAATGCAATCTCCAAGCACATTAAGCCCCAAGGTGAACCATCTAAAACTTGATCCGGCCTCATGGGATAAGATTCATAGCTAAGCTCATCCTTGGCAAGTTGCACATGAAGATGTTGATGAAGAATATGCAAGTAGATGAGTCAATCCCGCGAATAATGCCAAAGCATGATAGTCTAGTGTGAAACGAGCTCAAACAAAACAAAATCCATGGTGATAACAAGCCAACCATCTATAAAAGGAACCTTGACATGTATGCTATTTGTTCGATGCACATCCTAAAAGCCAAGACGACATGCAAACTCGGGTCATTGAAGATTTTTGAATCCACATTTCATCTCCACCATCCACTTCACCAACAACATATTTTTTAAAACATTGAATCCAAAGTACTTATAATTCATGACTATCGGCGTAATTGTTGTACTTTGAAATCTCTAATTAAATTATGTTTACAATTTTATTTTGAAAATGAAATTAACATGCCAAAAATATGTTAAGCTTTCATGAAATGGGTTTTATCTAACATGTTAGTAAGTAAACCCTAACCCTAAAACTTGTTTTCCGAAGAATTGTTTTATACAATATACGAGATTCTCATGGGAAGAGAGGTCAGTAAAACACAAAATTCAAGAATTAGTTCCAATGCTTCCCGATAGTAATGGAGGAGTGTAAAATGAAGTCTCTTTAACATTTACGGCCCAAAAATATTGATGTATTTAAATATTTTGTTCTTCCACCGCAAATTTATGGTGGAAATAACTCCAATGTGTTGAAATTTTATGTTTTTCCGCAATAAATATGTCTCGTTGTGAGCTTCCTTTGGGACTCTAAAATGTTGTGGGATTTTTCAAGAGTCCAAAATAGGAAATTTTCGATATTTTGGGAGTCCAAAATGATTTTTTTAATGTTTTATGGTAAATAATGTGATTTTATACTTAATATTCATGGTTGTGCCCTAAAATGGTTTTTTTTTTTATGTTTTACTATAAATAATGTGGTTTCATACCTAATATTCATGGATGTCTTTTTATAAAAAAATTTCTGGTTTTAGGCTCCAAAATGTTCTAAGGTTTTTATGGAGTATGTGATTTTACACTTAATATTCATGGTTGAATTAAAGAAAATTGGTTTATGTTTCGGGGTAAATAATATGATTTCATGTGTAACATTCATGGTTGTTTACTTCTCAACTTTCTTTCTCGGTTTGAGGCTCCAAAATATTTTGAGATTTCTTGGGAATATGTGATTTCACACTCAACAATCATAGTTGAATTAAAAGAAATTGATTTATGTTTCACGGTAAGAAATTTGATTTCATACATAACATTCATAATAGAATTAAAAAAATTGGTTATGTTTTACAATAAATAATGTCATTTTATACTTAACATTCATGGTTGAATGAATAGAAAATCAAATTTTACTTCTTCCCATAATAACATGAATAAATAGTGGTTGGGAATTAATTCACTAAAATTTCTTTATTTTGAAAAAATAGGTACGCTTGAAAAGTATTTCCTCAATTATTCAATTTTATTGGCAATTAGTCCACTAAAATTTCTTTATCTCATAAATAAAAAGGATAAATTGTGGTTGGGAATTATGCCCTAATTGAATTTTCTTAGTCAATAATTTATGTAGTTTACAGCTTTAAAATGTTTGAGTCTTTTTAATATTCTACTTTAGTTTAATACTTTTCTTCAAGTGCATTTAACATTGATTAGAAAAAATAAATTAGTAATCTTTTTTTTTTTTTTTTTTTTTTTAAAAATTGTGAATTATAAAAGGAACTCTCTTATTTTAGAGGGTAATCAAAATAAATAATTTAAATAAAAATAATGTAATGGAATTAAAATTTATGGAAATAGTCCCATACACAAAAATAGGAGTGATACTAGAAAAGGTATTATAGTAATAGAAATAGTGTATATAAAAATGGATAGCATGGAAAATAATTCGGTGAAATTCCTTTACATTAGTATGGATAACTTTTGTGGAATAATGTTAATAGTAATTGTATTAAAAATGGTGTTATGATAATAATAGAAAATGTGACAGAAATAATATTATTAAATTTCTTTTGTTTAACAATATAGAAAGAAGTTGTTTATCATAAAATTGTTTGATTTTAAAGATAAGTACTTTTGGGTTGTTTTTAAGAACACATGATAGATAGGGTCTTTCTATACGAAGGAAAGAGGAATGATTAATGGAGCGAACATAATGTCTTTCTTAATCCCTATCATTGTTGCCTAGAAGGATGAAGGCACAGGCAGAGTAAGATCTAAAATGTTCTTGTTGTGATTTATCCAACACCAAGTTTCGCTACCACAATTATAGCTTCACCAAACCCACCATTTCGCACAACACATGCACACACTAATAATACCAAAAAAATACCTATACTAGAGGCACTACAACTACATTTGATATGTCTCCTCCTCTTGAGGGAACACCGGTCTGCAATGATTAAAAATATAACAAGGAAGCATACTAGATTGTATAAATAATTATGGAAGATTTATTTATGTAGCTAACATTGCTTGGTTCTCTCATGGGATCCTCGCGGGTTTTCAGGTCTCCTCTTCCATCAAATTTAAACAATTTTCAAGTTTCTCTCTTAGGAATATAACGATGATTCCTACTACTTAATCTTCGCAAGTACTACCACATCCACCGCATTGCTCCTCTCGCTCACCACAGATGAAGATCATGTCACGTAATGCATTGATGTAAGGCAGAAGGGAATCCATTGATATGTTTGGTGATGGCCGACACGCCCTCTACACTGCCCGGCCTTAATATTTTTTAACTGTTGGCACAAAATTTTACTGTAGAAATAAATTGGTACTATGTTTATTATATTATGGTGTCATGAGGAGATGTGAAAGAAACGATGTCCCTTCTCAATAGATTGTATGTTTCTCTATTTTACCCTATATTTAGAATGTGTGTGCAAGCCCAAGTGCACCTTGCGAAGCAATGTCCCCCACTCGGCAGAGTACACAAGAGGTTCACCTTGCGCATTCACCTTTGGCATGAGAGAAGACCAATTCATACCAATTTTTGTTGTGACATGATGTCTAATTTAAAGTATCTCGGTTATTCTAAGTCTAAATATTAAGAACACACTTAACACACAAAGATACAACACAATATAATAGAGTATCTACTATCCATACTTAGCAAATCAATGTGCAAAATTGTTTCCACGTTCATTAATATCTAATAGAAGTGTACATTTGTTTAATAATAATCATCTCCCATCAATTCCTTTAATCGTGATTCGCAACTCTTTCTCCTCTCTCTAGAGTCCTCAAGAATAATCATACCCACAAAATCAAAGTATCAATGGGTTTATACTAATCCAGGCATTTCCCTTCATCAAATTATCTAATATTTATATTGGCCCTTAGGTACTAGTTTACGATGACTTAACTAGCACTTGTAAGTCAACATGCATGTAAGATACGCCAAATCTTATCTTTAGCACATGCACTACTTCTTAGTTGATCTTATCCTACTAGCACTACGCTTCTCTTGTGAATTGTTTGTTGACTGAATATTGTGCTCTTCAACTTTCTATTTTCCATGCAAAAACTCATTAGTTGGTAGTTAGAAGTCCGTTTATCCCTTGATGCCATCATTCAAAATATTGTTCGCTAGTTATCCGAAAAGGTGTTTAGGTCTCGTATGCCCCTGGGTAGGTGGGCATTTTCCTCTTCCATTCGTGCCACATATAGCCATGTCCTCAAGCTTGTGCCTGTGTGATAGTTTTCAAGTAATCTCAAAGAGTGCGGGTGTGTGCCATATTCAAAACCTATCTTCTTGCAAATGCATGTGCGTGCCAACCCAAGGGCTTCAAAAATGCTCCTACACTCAATGCTTCCAAAAATGTCTTATGCTTCACTCAAAAATAATGCTTAATCAAAACTTGTACATTTCTAAAATATATATATGGTCTCAACACCACACCACACTACTCCTGGCCTTCCCCTAGGTAATCATTTTTCAAAGCATCTTTAAAAATCTCAACGGCCTCCTTATGGAGTAGAGCTTCAAAACTCGCCACTTGGTTGGTGTTATCTATATGATTGGATTCAATTTATTCACCTATGTGCCCAAGTCATTCAACATTTTTGCATCCTTTTGGGGTCCTTCGATTTCACTTTCAATGTTCCCAATTTCTCCCCACATCTATGTTAGTTTCCTCGAGCTTGTTTTCCTCTTTTAAGTGTTTGATTTTGGAGGTTAATAGGGTGCAACGTAAGCTTATCTCTTTATTCAAAACAAGCTACTTTATGGTTGTTTTTCTTAAATTTCCACAAAATAAGTGTAAAATATATCTAGATATTCTTGTTTTAGGTTTACAAGTTCAACATTTCGAGTCCCAAATTTGGACCGATTATCAATAACAAAAGAATAAGAATAGCTATACAATGGAGAATATGAAAACTACTAAAAATGTAATACAAAGGGTTCGAATGAGAACCAAAAGGTCATCCTACATACTGAGATCATT